>OX451735.1:718337077-718937077 GCA_948472305.1 Vicia faba
GCGTTCTTTTACTAGAGCGTCAGTCTCCTTGTAAAAACGCATGTTATAGGAAAATTTCAAATCAATACAAAGTGTCTTTTGAGTACAAAACTGTGTGTTTGTTTTTCCTTTTTCTGTTTTCTTGTGCAAAAATGTCCAATGTTTTATTCTTGACATATGCATTTGAATATGATTACTGTTCACAAATATCTGCATACAAAATGAAAAGATAGTTACTAAGAACTCAAAGAAACTGGTACAAAATCTAAATGTCGGCAGTTACCCCGTCCATCATGGTACAAGGGGCAGAGACAGTTGGAAGTGAAGTCATTATCGCATACAAGATAGTGATACCTATACTCCCCACAGAGCCGAGACAACTAAGGTCTGACCTCCGTATCCTCAAGCAGGAATTCCTTCCCCAGCAGGTTCTTTCAGAAAGCTAATATCGGTTACCCAGTCGAGCTTTATAACCATAAACAGTTTATAAAGTTTTTCTCCCGAGCAGAGTTTATTTCTATGACGGAGGAAGCTCGATCTCCAACAGAGCTCCTCTCTCCAGCAATGGAAGTTCATCCCCAACTGATTTTATTTCTCCAAATCAGCAGATCTTCCAACAGAGTATCTCTCTCTCCCACAGAGTCATTCCCCCGCAGGGTTATTCTCAGACAGAGTCTCTCCCGGCAGAATATTCTTGAGCAAAATGGATGTAAATCTATATCTAATCATCTTCGGTCACTATCCCAAGCGAAAACGAAGAACTCAACTCCTTATACTCTCCAGCAGCAGTCCATGATTTATTTTCCCCAACTAGAGAATATCACAATAGCATTGCATATCCGTACATCATGGCATGTGCATACATATTATACAGCACAATCTCATTTATTTTGAGAACATAACTACTCAATACATTTCATACATCATGACATTACATACAACTAACTTTTTACCTTTCAGGGAAAGATGCAATCAAGTTCTCACGAGTTCTCTCTAATTCATTCAAGTCGACACCAAGGTTTCTATTCCAGTTGAAGATATTCCAACACTTTTTCTGGTTCAGTCAAACCGACACTAAGGTTTCTATTCTAATTGAAGATGTTCTAAGACTTTCATCTAGGTCAGCTAAATCGCCGCTAAGATTCCCCTGATTTCTATGCCAGTCAAAGTTAATCTGAGACATCTCTCGGGATCAGTCAAATCGATACTAAGATTTCTCTCCCAATTGAAGTTCTCACAAATTTCCTCTGGTTCAATCAGACCGACGCTAAGGTTTCTATTCTAGTTGAAGATGTTTTAAGACTTTCGTCTGGGTCATCCGAATCGCCGCTAAGATTCCCCTGATTTCTATGCCAGTCAAATTTAATCTGAGACCTCTCCCGGAATCAGTCAAATCGATACTAAGTTTTCTCTCCCAGTTGAAGTTCTCACAAGTTTTCCCTGGTTCAGTCAAATCGATACTAAGATTTCTATTCCAGTTCAAGCTATGAAGCCCAGAAATCGACCGGATAATATCTTGATTTCTCCAAAATACTACGAAGCCTAGAATCGACCAGATAGTGGTATATCTCAAATTTAAGCTATGAAGCTCGGAAATCGACCGGATAACAGCTTAATTTCCCCATCATATTGTGAAGCCCAAAAATCGACCGGATAACAGCTTAATTTCCCCATCATATTGTGAATCCCAAAAAACGACCGGGTGACAGTATAAAATACCATGAATCCTGGAATCGACCAGATAGTGGTATTCAAGCTATTAAGCCCAGAAATCGACCGGATAATATCTTAATTTCTCCAAAATACTACGAAGCCTGGAATCGACAATATAGTGGTATTCAAGCAATGAAGCCCGGAAATCGACCGGATAATATCTTGATTTATCCAAATACTATGAAGCCTGGAATCGCCCAGATAGTGGTATAAGACATCGTGAAGCCTGGCGCACGACCAGATAGCAGTAAGAGACACTGTGAAACCTGGAGCACGACCAGATAACAGTATGAGGTACTGTGAAGCTTGGAATTCGACCAAATAACAGTTTACTCATCCAATTACTATGAAGCCCGAAAATCGACCAAATATTAGTATGCCTTAAATTCAAGTTGAAACCCAGATGTGACTGGATAACCACTTAATTCCTTCTGAAACCTGAAGCACGGCCAGATAATAGTTTTTGAGATTGCAAAGCCTGGAACACGACCAGATAGCAAGTTTAATCTCATCTCCCCAGTAAGACACTGTAAAACCTGGAGCACGACTAGATAGCGATTGATCTTATTATCCTCACCAAATCACTGTAAAGCCTGGAGTACGACCAGATAGCAGTTCACTTTCACCTCCTCGACTAAGAGATGATTCCCTAGTAGAGTAATGGAAAACTGAAGCTCCCAAAATTCTATTTCTCCCAAGACATAGACCAACATTCCTCAGCAGATTCCTCCTCAACGACAGGAACAGTAATTCTCATCAAAGGAATATCTCGGAAAATCAACATTTCTAGATGGCATCTTTAAGCCCATCTCCGATGATTCTCCGTCATATCTTCCTGATGGCATCTTCAAGCCCATCTCCGGTGACATTCCGTTGTCTCCTTTAAATGGCATCTGTAAGCCCATTCCCGATACTACCTACATAGTCTAGCACCATCTCAGACGAGTGCAAATTTCTGGGCACTCTAGTGTTGAATCATCTTCCACCTTCAAATTACGAAGGGCGGACAGCCAATCTACATCCTCAGGTTTAAGAAGATTAAATAGGGGCAGCTGTTGTATCCCAAAATTTGCCCTCTTATTTTACTCAACACATGCCCATTGAGGTCCTCAACTTGCTCAAGGATGCCCAAGAGTTGACCAGACAAACTCTCTCCTAAGGCAATGTACCTCCAACTAGGTGTGATACGGTGGGAGAAATGACTTGTGTGTTTTGCGTTTGATTGCAAATGTTGTGGTTAGCAAGAGTCGCCACCGACTTTTCTTTTATCCAAAAGGAAAGGTGAAAAAGCACAGGAAAGACCTTTGAGATTGTTTCTTGAGTTTGGGGGGTAGATTATGAAAAGGGAAGGTATTAGCACCCTTTTCATCCATGGTTTTCCATGGGCTCTTAGTTACTTGCTAGATCACTTGCTTTTGTTGTTTTAAAATGTGTTTGGTGTGGTTTTGAAAGTATTTTGTAAAAGAGGCCATTGTTTTAGCAATATTTGTAATGATTCTCGTTCGTAAGAATGTATACAAAGATGTTTGTCTTTTTGAAAATGTTTTCAATGTTTGGAAATGTGTGTGTTTATTTTGAAAATAGAAAGGATAGTTGTTTGAAAATAGAGCAAGTAACTAGAAGTAATCTACCTACTCAAATGTATTTCTTGTGCATTTCCTATTCCTTTGACATTGTTGTCTTACCATTGATTTGGTAAGCAACCCTATCTTTGGTTGTAAACGGGACGGGCGTGGGTCATCATATAACCATGATTAGCAATATTGTAAAGTATCTTAGCATTTTTGAGGGACCAAGATCATTTTGTAAGGCAACTTTGAATAGCGTCATCGAGGGACTATGATCTTATACTTGTTTGTTTTGCCAAGATACTTCGCATGTGTAATATGGCTATTTTTGTATAAGGCAACCAAGTGGAGAAACCCTAAGGGTGTTTGTGTGCAAGTGTGTTATTTTCATGCTTTGATTTTGTCTTGGATTTAGGGTTTTCTATTTGATTTGTTTTTATCTTGCCATTCAAACACTAATTACTAACATGGCATGTAAAGCGGTAAATTGCATAATGTAAAGATTACTAAGCTATTACAACAATTTATGGGAGGGGGGAATACAAATTTGAATGGGGATTTGCAAGAATGTAAATCTAAATAAGCTATTACAACCAAATTGAATTTGTACGAATATTGGAATAAACAATATACAATATTTAAATAAAAGATGCAATGATATATGTATATGCAAAGAATATTTTGTTTTGTTTTTATATGAAAAAAAGTTTTAACCTAATCCTAATAATTTTAAAGAAAAGAAATTAATTCTTAAAAAAACAAAGTTAACCCTAATTTCTAGTTTAAAAGAAAATAAAGTTCTTATGTATTATTTTTATGTATTTTTTGTATTAAAATAATGAATGATATTTTATGAAAATATTTAATTTTTTTATGTCAAAAATAAATATTTTACAAGTATGAATAAAATAAAATAAAAAGATAAAATAATTAACCTAAATCTATTATATTTACAAGTTTCTTTAAGAAAAATAATTAATATATATATTTTAATAAAAATATTTTTTATGTGAAAATAAAATAAAATAATCAAAATGCAAAATTATCATATTTTATATTTTTTAGGATTTTATGTATTTAAGAAAATATTTAATAAAATAAAAAAATAAAATAAAATAAATAATAAAAGATTGGGCCAGGGGGTGTAGCAAGCCAACTGGCGACAGTATGTTAGCAAAAAACGCTATGGCCCAAATATGGAGGCCCATCCTGCAAACAGCCAAAAATGAAACTTGGAAAAATATGGAAAAAACAAAAGGTAGCGCCAAGGTTCGAACCCATGACCTGGGCCTTACCAGCGCGCTACCTTGCCACTGGGGTGGCTATACATCTGTTGATTTATGTGAAATAACAAAAACATAACACAAACAAGGTCCTTGCCCTGTACTTCATCTTCTTCCCCAAGCTGGCCAGAATCTCTGTAACTTTCTCATCTCTCAATAAAAATGGAAACCGATAACATGAATGTTGTAGCATTTTCTCTCACGATTCCAACCATGTAAATCATGTAAGCTAACAATCAAAGATCAAAACGAATTTTAAAAGCCCTAAATTTAAACCTAATTATTCCAGGAACTTCAAGTTCAAAATTCTCTCAACTCAGGCCAAATAAATGCAAGATATACATATGTACAATTTCGTAGTAATGAGGTCTACATTGTTTATTCACAAATCGTGGCCAATGGATGCATGTATGAAAAGATAGAAGTTGAGATTCTTACCTCTTTCAGTTGAAATCGTGAATGGAGTTTGAGTGAGATTTATGAAGGCCTGATGATTGCTTGAGCTTGCTTGAACCTCCCTGAGTGTGTTCCAACCCTTGCCTTGCTTTGGAAGTGCCTAGAGCTCTCCATCCAAGTCAACCTGCAAGCTTTGAAAACAAAAATGGCAGATGATGGAGAAGGAGTTACGGTTCATGGATGATGGTCTGGATCACTTAGATATCAAGTAGGTAAAGTGTTTGGATGATTAAAACTTGAAACGCACGAGCCAAATAATGGATTGCTATGCTTATGCAAAAACTGCAAGTTTTGACAGTTTTTTGGTGATATGGAGTGTTTGAAAGTTCCGGGCCTCTTTCAATCATGTTTCTAGTTGTAATGTGTTTGTATATTAGTATGGGATAGGTTTCAAGTCAGCTCTCCAACAGATTTGTGAGTTCTAGCCTTTTGGCACACTTTCTTGCTTTTGAAGCAAAGTGAAGAGACAAGTCTTCACATGCTTGTACTGGCCTGCTTGGGGTTGGTATAAGCTTTATACAATTTGCCTTAGGCCTAGAGGATTTATGTGTGCAGAGAGGACAGTTCCAAGGCTCAAGATTTGTAAAGTTGCAAAAGTGAAGCTTTTTCAAAATGGCAATGGCCACTTTATGCCATTTATGGAATTACAACTTGGACAAAGGTTCTTGAGCTTGAATTAAAGCTTTTTCAACTAAGTAAGCATTAAATTATGAAGTGAGAAACAAGTTAGGGACCTGTAAAGCATGAATTAGGCAGCATAGGTTCAAATTTGAATTTTGTTCTTCATGAAATGGCTTGAATTCAAAGTGAGAAATTGCCAACTTCATCTCTTCGATTCTCCCTACTCCAAAATGATCTTGAGGAGTTCTTGGACATTTTGGAAAGCTTGCAATGTGCTCTATAAATAATATGTGAAATGCATTTCAAGATTCCTATTGGAACTAGGTGAAAAATGTCCATGAAGTTGGGTCCAAAACCTGCCTAAATTAGGGCAAAATTTCACTAAGTTATTTTAGTTCATGAGCATGTATTCACAAAATTATATCTTGAGATCCAAGCATATTTAGGGAAAAATGTGTGAGAAAAATTTGTAGATTTCATTGAGGTCTACAACTTTCATATTGGTAACTTTCCTTGAATCATCTTGTATCATGGTGAAAAAATGGCTTAAAGTTGGGAAAAAATAAGAAATTTTCTATACTTAGAAAAATTTCTAAGTTAAGAAAATTTCAAATTTCAAAACAAAATCTTCAATCTTTGATTTCTTGATGAAAAAGTTTCACATTTTGACATGTTTTTATGAATTGTGATCCTTGACACTTGATTTTGACTAAAAAGTCAAAGTTTGACTTTTCAGTGTACAGTTGACTTTTGATCAATTGAATGAAAATTTCATCTATTTATCCAATGGATTTGCAATGTTTTGAACCATATAATTAGGTCAAGATGATGCAATTGAATCCTTGGAATCATGCTTTAACTCAATTGGTCATTTGCTAGGTCAAAAATCAGAAATTACCCTTTCTCAGTCAAAACCCTAATTTTGACCATTTTGCCCTTTTGATGATTTGATCAAATTTCTTGAGGAGTTGTGATCCAAACTTGATCAAATTATACATATGAGTCTAAAATGTTGATGTTGATCAAAAATTATGAAGTTTGACTGTAAATTGGCCATGGTTGACTTTTTCCCCAATACAGTTGATTTTTAGGTCAACTATCCAATTGACTGGTCAAAAATGTGGTTCAAGGCTTGAAACTAGTCATGAGTAATCTTAGGGGTCCACAATGATGTTTTAAAGTCATATGAGGCATTGATAGTCCAAGAATCCTTGTGCAAACTCAAACCCTAATTTTGGGTGATCAGTGCATGATGAGAGGTCTTGAGCTGGTCAAACCCTAATCCAGTCTTGAGTTTAAGAGATCTTGTAAGAATAATCTTGATAAATGAGAGGGAAAATTTTGGGGTACAATAGCTGCCCCTGTTCAATCTTCTTAAACCTGAAGAGTTAGATTGGCGAGTTTTGCCATTCGTGACTCGAAGGTGAGATAATGATTGGACACTAGAGTGCCCGGAAATTTGCACTCGACAATGTGTAGTTGAGGGAATGGGCTTAAAGATGCCATTTAGAGAGGTGATAGAATCTTGTTGGAGATGGAATTGTAGATGCCATCCAAAAATGTTTGTTGAACTGTAAGTTGTAAGTCGAAAGAATAAGTATCAGAGTGGTGTTCGTGTCTGGAAAGTATTTGAGTTGTATCTGGAGACTAAATTTGTACGATCATCAAAATAGAATCCGTGTTTGGAGTGTATCAGTGTTGTATTGTATCTGAAAGTTGAATCTGAAAGAGTATCAGAATGGAATATGTGTCTGAAGCGTATCTGAACTGTATCTGAAAGTTGAATCTGAATGAGTATCAGAATTGCATCTGTGTCTGGAGCGTATCTGAACTGTATCTGAAAGTTGAATCTGAATGAGTATCAGAATGGCATCCGTGTCTGAAGCGTATCTGAATTATATCTGAAAGTTGAATTTGAATGAGTATCAGAATGGCATCCGTGTCTGGAGCGTATCCGTACTGTATTTGAAAGTTGAATCTAAATGAGTAACAGAATGGCATCCATGTCGGGGGCGTATCTGCACTGTATCTGATTGCATATTGTTAATGGTAGTTGTTTAATCTTATCCTGAAAAGGGTAAAATGTTAGCTGAAACACAAAGTTATGTTGCATGAAATGTATGATGCAATGTATTTGCTTTTTCAATATTTATGATATATGGATGTAATGTATGCGCATGTAAGCTAATTTGCTGTATTGCTGTTTGATTGAGGAAAATAAATTCTTGAATGCTGCTGAGGATGAGTTGAATTTTCTTGTCTTGAAATTGAAGTACTAACGAACTCTTATTGAGGGAAGTAAATTCCGTTGCAAGGGTAATGCCATGTACTTCTTGTAAGATTTGCCTGGGGAATCTTGAGAAATTTGACGATTTCTACCGGGGATTAATAGTTTGAAATTTGTTCCGCTGGGGACTTAGATGACGTACTGTGGGGATAGCCTAGAGACGTTTTCCTGTCCTTTCAACCTATCAGTAATTGTCTTTCTCATTTTGTTTATTTGTAAACAGTAATTATATTCAAATGCATATGTTCATCAATGAATCATTGGACGTTTTTGCAAACAAAACACAAGAGTAAAGAAAAAGACAAATAGTTTTTGCACTTTCAAAGGGATATCTTTGTATTGACTTTGAGTAAGTATTTTTGTACAAAGGGGACAAACATTCGAGTAAGAGAATGGTGTCATAAAATAATAAAAATTTATACATAGAAGGATAGCTATGTGTAATGATCCCATGGGGTTCCCATTCTTCTATAGTCTTTATATCTCTGAGCACCTTGTCTATTTGTTGCTTCTTCCGAAGATGATTGAATTGATCAGAAACTCATGAGTTTGTCAGTGGAAGTCAAAGGTTGTCCATGAAGTGATCCGACGGGACATAGTCATATGCTTTAATTCCCTAACTTTTGCCTGGACCGCCCTTTCGGGTTTTCAGTCCACCGGGAAATCCCTTTTTTGCCCAAGTCGCCCTTTCGGGTTTTCAACTTGTCGGGTGTACAGATTTTTATATTTTATCCCTAATTTTTTCCCGAACCTTTTTGGTTCGCCGGGATGACCTTGTTTTGCCTAGGTGTGTCAACCTAGCGGGTCTCTTACGCGTAGTATCTTTTGACTATGTCCGCGTTCGCAGGGTGTGGCAGGTCATCACCATCCATGGTGGTCAAGATCATTACCCCACCGGAGAATATGCTTTTGATTACAAATGATCCTTCATAGGTAGGAGTCCATTTTCCTCTGGGATCGCTTTATGGCAAGATGATACGTTTGATCACCAGATCCCCAACTTGATATACTTGGCGTCTGACTTTCTTGTTGAAAGCCTTGAACATCCGTTTTTGATACATTTGACCATGGAAAATAGCAGTAAGTCTCTTTTCATCAATTAAGTTCAGTTGATCAAGTCGAGTCTGGATCCAATTGTATTCACTCAAACCTGCGTCCTTCATAATCCTTAAAGAGGGGATCTGAACCTCAATAGGCAAAACATCCTCCATGCCATATACCAAAGAATAGGGTGTTGCCCAAGTTGACGTGCGGGCCGTGGTACGGTACTCATGGAGAGCGAATGGTAGCATCTCATGCCGGTCTTTGTATGTGATTGTCATCTTTTGTAAGATCTTTTTAATTGTTTTATTTGCAGCTTCGACAGCACCATTCATCTTTGGCCAATAGGGGGAAGAATTGTGATGCTGAATCTTGAATTTCTCGCACAAAGCGGTGATCATAGTGTTGTTAAGATTTGTACCATTGTCAGTGATGATCCTTTCCGGGATACCGTACCGGCAAATGAGATTTTTCTTGATGAAGCAGGCAACAACATTCTTAGTAACGGAAGCGAAGGAAGTTGCTTCGACCCATTTGGTAAAATAGTCAAGGGCCACTAGGATGAAACGGTGTCCATTTGAGGTTGTAGGCTTGATCTCCCCAATCATATCAATTCCCTGCATAGCAAAGGGCCAAGGAGTCGTCAATACATTCAGAGGAACCGGAGGTACGTGCACCTTGTCAGCATAAATTTGACACTTATGACAAGTCCGAGAGTGTTGATAGCAATCTGCTTCCATGGTAGACCAATAATAGCCTTCCCGTAGGATTTTCTTCGCCGTCGTATGCCCACTGGAGTGAGTGCCAAAAGTACCTTCGTGTAATTCAGCCATAATCTTTTCTGCTTCAATCTTATCCACACACCGAAGCAGAATGGAGTCATGATTGCGTTTGTACAAGATGCCATTACTGAGGAAGAGCTTAGAAGATAATCTCCTTTAGAACTTCTTATCATTGATTGAAGCTCCTTTTGGATATTCTTGAGCCTCGAGATATCTCTTGACTTCATGAAACCAAGGGCGGTCCACTACCTCTTCAGTATTAATCTCGTGACAATGTGTCGGTTCATCCATTCGTTCGATGGTGATCTAGGGAGCCTTGTCATCCCAATTAAGTTTAAACATAGATGACATTGTGGCTAGAGCGTCTGCTAGCTGATTTTCTTCTCACGAGAAATGCTCGAAGGTAATCTTCTCAAAATGTGGTAGCAATGTCAAGACATGTTCTTTGTAAGGGATAAGATTTGGTTGTTTAGTGTCCCATTCCCCTTTTATCTGACTGATGACCAAAGTTGAATCTCCAAATACGTCTAAGGATTTGTTTCCAAGTCTATGGAAGCTCTGAGACCAAAGATGCACGCTTCGTATTCCGCTATGTTGTTCGTACAGTTGAAGCAAAGTATGGCAGTAAAAGGAGTATGACACCCTTCTGGAGATATGAGAACAGCACTGATACCATTACCAAGTGCATTGGATGCCCCATCAATGAACAGGGTCCATCGGGATCCTTGTTCAGGTCCGTCGTATGGCCTGATTCCTTCGCAGTTGTCTAATGTCATGATGTCTTCATCCGGGAATTCAAACTTCATGGACTGATAATCTTCTACAGCTTGGTGAGCAAGGTGGTCAGCTAGCACACTGCCCTTTATAGCTTTTTGGGTAGTATATTATATGTCATATTCCGTTAGGATCATCTGCCATCTAGCTATCCTCCCAGACACAGCAGGCTTTTCGAAGATGTATTTTATCGGATCCATCTTAGATATCAACAAAGTAGTATGAGTCAGCATATACTGTCTTAGCCGGCGAGAAGCCCATGCCAGAGCGCAGCAAGTTTTCTCGAGCAATGAATATCTGGTTTCACAGTCGGTAAAATTTTTGCCCAGGTAGTAAATAGCATGCTCTTTTCGGCCAGACCCGTCATGCTGCCCCAATACACACCCCATTGAGTTCTCTAAAACAGTCAGATACATGATCAGTGGTCTTCCCTCGACTGGTGGCATCAAAACAGGAGGCTCTTGTAAATACTCTTTGATCTTGTCGAAAGCAACCTGGCATTCATCGTTCCATCTGACTACTTGATATTTCTTCAATAGTTTGAAGATTGGCTCACAAGTAGCTGTTAGGTGAGAAATGAATCTGGAAATATAGTTCAGGCGCCCTAAGAATCCTCTGACTTCCTTCTCAGTATGAGGAGAAGGCATTTCTTGTATTGCTTTAACCTTGGCAGGATCAACCTCGATGCCTTTGTTACTGATGATAAAACCTAAAAGTTTACCAGACCGTACTCCGAATGTGAACTTGTTTGGATTCAACCTTAACTTGTATTCCTTCAACCTCTCAAACAACTTTTGCAAGTGATCAAGATGTTCTTCTTCAGTTTGTGATCGGGCTATCATGTCATCTACGTAGACCTCTATTTCATGATGTATCATATCATGAAACAAAGCTACCATGGAGCGCTGATAGGTTGCCCCCAGCATTCTTCGGTCTGAATGGCATCACTTTGTATCAGAATGTGCCCCACTGTGTGACAAATGTTGTTTTCTCCATTTCCTCAGGTGCCATTTTGATTTGGTTGTAACCTGAGAATCCGTCCATGAAGGAAAACACCTTGTGCTGGGTTGTATTGTTAACTAGGATATCTATGTGGGGGAGTGGAAAACCATCTTTAGGGTTGGCTCTATTCAAATCTCTATAGTCCATGCACATTCGTACTTTGCCGTCCTTTTTAGGCATGGGAACAATGTTAGTAACCCATTGAGGATAGGAAGTGACAGCCAAGAATCCAGCATTGAATTGTTTCATGACTTCCGCTTTGATCTTCTCTGACATATCAAGTCTCATGCGGCGGACTTTTTGTTTTACTGGAGGACAGTCTTCTCTTGTTGGCAGACGATGTACCACGATGTCTGCATCAAGTCCTGGCATGTCTTCATATGACCAGGCAAAGATCTCAACATAATCATGCAACAGCTGAATCAGACGCTCCTGGACACTCGGCTCTAGATTGGCACCCACCTTGATTTCTTTTTTATCCTCCTCGGTACCCAAGTTGATTGTATCCACCGGTTCCTCATGAGGCTGAATAGCTCTTTCCTCTTGTTGTAGTAGTCTGGCCAGTTCCCCTTGTACTTCACAATCTTCCTCACCTTCTTCTTCGGCTTGATAGATTAGATCCTCAGAGTCATAAAAGGCCATAGCAGTATCGTTACCCATGGGATCTGGAATGGAGGGGTACCTGCATTTGTGAGTGTGGGTGTGTGTAAGGGCATAACCACCTTAAAAATAAAATGTAAAAGAAAAACAATGAGCACAAAAAGTTTGTATGTGAAAAAAGTACATGATTCATTGAATGTCATATGAAGATGAAATAAAAACCCTTACAAATGGACCATTGTGCCTCGGGCAAGACACAAGGTTTTAAATGTCCGAATTGTTTGTGAATATTACAAGTCCAACAGAAATGTAAAAGATAAATTACTGAGGGATGAAAGTTATTGGGACAAGGTCTCTGGCTTCCCAATTGTGAAGTCCTCCGTTGATAGTAGGAAAGATCCAATCCTCCAAGCTACAATCCTCTTCACCATCTTCCACTGCATTGACCTCTCGGTTGCTAATCTTCAAGGGTGGCCCTCCCGCACGGGCACGGCGCACAGCCTTCTGAGCACTTGAAGTAAACCCTAAGCCAAACTTGTCAGATTTGTACGGAATATCCGGAAGTTTCCCCTAGATGGTGCATCCACCCTCTTCTACTACTGCCTTGGTGTCCTTCAGAGATGACATCCAGAGCATAGGTCTTGTAATCTTGGGAATCTGGGACACAGTCTTGGTTGCTGCTACCTCTTGAGAGACTTCTTCGAAATGTTGAAAAGGAGTTTCAATGAACTCTCCGTCCAATTCCACATACCGGAAAGAATTGAGGTGTCTAATCATATACTCTTCCTCTCCGTGGACTATGATAATCTTTCCATGGACCAGGTATTTCAGCATCTGGTGCAGTGTGGAGGTGACAGCACCGGCATTATGGATCCATGGCCGTCCTAGCAGAAAGGAGTAAGAGGGGAAGATGTCCATTACGTAGAAGGTTGAGTTGAAATTTTAAGTCCAAACTTTTATGGAAATGTCCACCTCCCCGTGGACCATCCTCTTTGAACCATCAAATTCCCTTACAACTATGTTACTGGGTTTCAACGTAAATCCTTCGCAATCTAGTCTGTTGAGAGCTTTCTTCGGTAAAACATTCAAAGATGAGCCAGTGTCCACCAAGACATGGGCCATAGTTGTTCCTCTACATTCCACAGAAATATGCAAAGCCTCGTTGTGCTTTCTTCCCTTTGGTGTCAGATCAGCATCCGAGAAGCCTAGGTCGTTATCCACCGTCAAACTGGCCACATAATCTTGAAATTGGTCAGCTGACGTCTCTTGAGGCACATGGGTTGTCTTCAGAAACTTCACCAGAGCTTTCGCATGTGCCTCGGAGCACAGTAACAATGCCAGCATGGAGATTTTCGAGGGAGTTTGCCCCAACTATTCAACTATGTCGTAGTCGCTCTTCTTTATTATCCTCAGGATCTCCTCCATTTCCTTCTTGGAGATTTCAGGGATAGTCAGTGGTTGAGCCTTCGTCTGGACAGGCTCTTCTTGAATTTTTTTTCCTCGAGTTTCAGCAGTAGGGGTTTTGGTAGGGATAATAGTATAGGTTGTGTCGTCTTTGTCAATAGGAGCACTTCCAGATATTATTATTGGTATGGAGGTAACCTTTGGAACAGCCACGGGTCCAAAAACTGCCTTTGGAGGGGCAATTTTTGGAGAGAAGATTCTACCACTACGGGTAATCTTACTGGTTCCGGCAATATTGTTAATGTTAGAGTCTTCTTCTTAGGATCTCATCTATTTGGCGGCCATCCCATCTTATTTGATACCATGGTAGTAGATGTCTCCACCGTAATTCCACGGCACTATTTTGTCTGATTCATACGGGACTGGCCCAGGCATAGTGATTATAAGAGGAGTAGTTTTTGGAACCGATGTAATCCTAACGGGTCTTTTGGGGACCCTGGGAGAATTCGCGGAGATGGTTATGATTGAAACGTCTTCAACAGGAACAGGTGAAACAGGAGCACTTTCAAACAGAATCTCTTGGTTGTCTATCAAGCATTGAATGCCTATTTTCAACAAAGGGCAAACAGTTGGTGAGGATAAGCAAAGATGGAAGTCTTCATTACAACCTGGGAATACACCGGCTTTCAACAAGATTATCTTAATGATTTGGAGTGGAGTTAAGAGATCATCAATTGTGGTAACAAACAAATCCTCTTCAATTGCATTGGTGTTGTGACCATGCCTAGGCATAGGAGCAGAAATGACGTTTGGCTTCTCAGGTGCATCAAACTTAATCTCTTTTGCATCTATAAGGTCTTGAATTTTGTTTTTCAGGGCCCAACAATTATTAGTGTCATAACCCGGACTTTCGGAATGATATGCGCATCTGGCATTAGGGTGATAATGAGGGGACATTGTGTTGGGGTTCTTTGGAGCTTCTTTTAAAGTTACCAAATTGGACTTCAGAAGGTGCGGTAAAACCTGGGATAGAGTCATATTGATTCTGGTGAATTGCTGGACTGGCCTTTCCACCCTCGGTTGATTACTTCTTGGTTGATCAGATGTAAGCTTTGGGATCATAACAGCTCCTACCATTGGTCGGCGTTCAGCTCTCCCTTGGTTCCTTTATGGATAAACATCAGATACCTCCTTCTTCCCAGTGAAAGGCTTTCTCACAGCTGTAGAGGCAGATGAATCCTTCTGAATCTTTCCACTTTTTATGCCATCTTCCACCCTCTCTCTGGTTAGTATTGACTCAGTAAATCCTGCAGATGAACTTCCAATCAGATGGTTGAAGAAAGGGCCTGATAGAGTGCCTAAGAACATGTCCACCAACTCCCTTTTAGACAGAGGGGGTTGTACTCTCCCAGCTAGATCTCTCCATTTCTGCGCGTAATCCTTGAAACCCTCATTTGAAGCCATAGCCATACTCTGAAGTTGAGTATGGGTAGGCGCCAAATCTTCCTTATACTGGTATTGCTTATAGAAAGTTGCAGCAAGATCTTCCTAGTTGTGGACATTGGCCCTTTCCAATTGGTAAAACTAATCGAGTTGTGTTCCAGATAGGCTATCTTGGAAAAAATGCACCCACAAGTCTTTATCGGCGGAGTGCGGATGGATCTTTCTCACATATGATCGGAGGTGCATCTTATGACATGACACCCCATCATATTTTGTAAACAACGGCACTTTGAACTTCGGTGGGATCACAATTCCCGACACTAGTCCCAATTATTCAAAGTCTAGACCTGGTACCCTTTGTATTTCCATAGCGTTCAGACGCTCTTCAAGATGTCTGTATTTATCATCTGTTGAAGGATACTGTTCCTCGGAGTAGTCTTCCTCTTTTTCCTCCTCTTCAGATTCGGACGTAACCACTGTTTCCTTCCTTTTCCTTCTTCTTCATCAGATGTTGTTGCGAAATTCAAGGTTCTTTTAGTTTGTCCTTGAAACCTTCTCCCCATGATTACAACACCGGTTGGTTTCTTCTCTTTCTTCTTCTTCTCTTTGGCCAACAGAGTCTTCAACTCCTCTTGTCCTTTAGCCAGGGTTATGAGTAACTGTTGAAACTGCGTGTTTTGAACTTGAAGATCTTTGACTATCTGTTCGAGATCCATCTTACTGAAATAAACAGTAGAGAGATTAGGAAACTCGTTGCGAAGACCTGTTTATGTTATGATGAATGATATGTGCATATGTAATGTTTTCAAGGATTTTTAAAGATTCAAGTTCGTTTTAGACAAAAAGAAACACATGTTATATTAATAAGATAGAGTTTGAGTACATCAATACCCCTTGGGCAACATAATACAGAACTCTAAGATAAAAAAGTAGTGTGCATCCTCTTTGGTGCAATGTAAGCATTTAGAGTCTGCTCCTCATGAAGTAGCCTAGTGAGTTCCAAAACCTTCTTCTCTCTTGCGTAGAATTGGGCTTCGAAAGTATCTCGCTCTCCTTTTAGTTGTATCCAAACCCTTTATAGGTCTTCAAGAGACGTGGGCATGTCAGGATGTAGCATAGTGTATGGAACATCTCCCTCCTTAACAGGCGCAATGATCACCGGAAGTATGGAAGGATAAGGCATCATAAGACTTTGAGCGCGGGTTCGTACCCACTTGAGGTAAGGCTCAAGAGGGATGGAATTCTTGTGTCCCAAAGTCTTGCTATCCGCCTTGTTTAGCATCCTCCAAGCTCGGATGAACCTCTGGCGAAGACCTTGATCGTCGTTGTTGTAGTCGAATACCAAGCCTAGAATCAACATCTCGTGCGGGCCATCCCTTCGGGCATAACCAAACTGTCATAGAGCTAAGCAAGGGTTGTAGGTTATGCCTCCCCTAATACCAAGTAGAGGGACATTAGGTAATTCCCCACAACGTTCAACAATGATAACATTCGATTTGGATCGAGAGCACCAATGAATATCTGAATGTTTGAGCGTCATTAACCTCTGTGACCACCTTGATCCTTGCTCATTCTTTAAGACTGATTGGGAAAGATGAGAAATAAACCATCTTTCCAGGAGAGGAGTGCAACACATAAGGACACCTCTTTTCCTTATTGTGCGAGTGTGAAAAGAGTGCAGGATATCCCCTAGAAATGTAGGCACCGGATTGCATGACATGAAGATTTTGACGACACTCACATCTATGAGTTGGTCAGGATTGGGAAACAAAATCATCCCATAGATGAGGAGAGCCACAATTTCCTCAAAGGCTTGCAAGTCTAAGGAATTCCAACAGCTTTGGGCTTTCTCAAACAGAAACATTGCTAAGAAGCCTTTGACACCACTTCTAGTTTCCCAATGGGTTGTGACATCAGATGAGTGCAAGTGCAGAGCTTGAGCAATCTATTTTGGCTTTAGGTCTCTTTCCGTACCATTGAAAGGTAGTTGATTGAGAATGGGAATCCTCAAGAGTTGAGAGAATTCTTCCAAAGTAGGCACAAGCTGATAGTCGGGAAATGTGAAGCAATGGTGCAAAGGATCAAAGAATTGAAAGAGCACCTTCATCATATCCTCATCTGTGTTGGAGGTGACCAAGTTGAGTAGACGATCATGCCTCTCAGTGAATGGAGAATTCTCAGGGATCCTTTAAGCTAACTCCTTGAGTTGGGGAGGAATTCTTACAAGGTTGACTTGGATAGTTTTACTGCGGAGTGAATCCATATCCTACAAAACAAGAACAAAGATGAATCTCTAAAATCCTTGAAATGGTTAGTGAATGCATATGATGTTCATGATGTCCATGATGCTATGCATAAGTATGTATATACAAGCAAAACAAACAAGTTCTTAGTTTAGGCTTGCATGGGGTTTTATAGGTAAGTACCCTCTTGAAGTTTAGTTGGCTCAAACCTGTCCTAGTAATAGTAACCGGGTTCTAAGGAGCTCAATATCATTGGATTGTTTCCTTGGTCATTGTTTCAGCTCAAGCCTCTTTAATGGCGACCGAAATATCCCAAGAAACCAACCCTCAATGAGTGTAGTATCGAGTATCTACCAACTTTGGACTGCACCAAAGTCGGTCATCTCACTACATCCTAAAGGCCAAGTTGGTCAAGTAAAGGGTTCTAGAAGTTTATTAGTGTTTCATGACATCACTCAGCGGCCCCGTATTCTCTTTGATTGACTCAAAGGCTACCGATACCCACAAATATGTCACACTAACATACCTATTGCTTAGACCATGTCGGTATACCCCGCACAGTTTCCACAAAGTATTTCTATTTACCTATAATGTTTCCCAAATCCAGGTGGAGGATTCAAACCCAAACAAAGAACCATAATGTAAAGCATACAAGTCAAACAATGCAAGCAAGTAAATATGATCTAACCCTAAGGTAACCCCACTTTTAGAATTCTCCCCAGCAGAGTCGCTAGTTCTGTGATACGGTGGGAGAACTGACTTGGATGTTTTGTGTTTGATCGCAAATGTTGCGGTTAGCAAGAGTCGCCATCGACTTTTCTTTTATCCAAGAGGAAAGGTGAAAAAGCACAGGAAAGACATTTTAGATTGTTTCTTGATTTCGGGGGGTAGATTATGAAAAGGGAAGGTATTAGCACCCTTTTCATCCATGGTTTTCCATGGGCTCTTAGTTACTTGCTAGATCACTTGCTTTTGTTGTTTGAAAATGTGTTTGGTGTGGTTTTGAAAGTATTTTGTAAAAGAGGCCATTGTTTTGGCAATCTTTGTAATGATTCTCGTTCGTAAGAATGTATACAAATATGTTTGTCTTTTTGAAAATGTTTTCAATGTTTGGAAATGTGTGTGTTTGTTTTGAAAATAGAAATGATAGTTGTTTGAAAATAGAGCAAGTAACTAGAAGTAATCTACCTACTCAAATGTCTTTCTTGTGCATTTCCTATTCCTTTGACATTGTTGTCTTACCATTGATTTGGTAAGCAACCCTATCTTTGTATGTAAACGGGACGGACGTGGGTCATCGTATAACTATGATTAGAAATATGGCAAAGTATCTTAGCATTTTTGAGGGACCAAGATCATTTTGTAAGGCAACTTTGAATAGCGTCATCGAGGGACTATGATCTTATACTTGTTTGTTTTGCCAAGATACTTCGCATGCGTAATATGGCTATTTTTGTATAAGGCAACCAAGTGGAGAAACCCTAAGGGTGTTTGTGTGCAAGTGTGTTATTTTCATGCTTTGATTTTGTCTTGGATTTAGGGTTTTCTATTTGATTTGTTTTTATCTTGTCATTCAAACCCTAATTACTAACATGGCATGTAAAGCGGTAAATTGCATAATGTGAAGATTACTAAGCTATTACAACAATTCATGGGAGGGGGGAATACAAATTTGAATGGGGATTTGCAAGAATGTAAATCTAAATAAGTTATTACAACCAAATCGAATTTGTATGAATATTGGAATAAACAATATACAATATTTAAATAAAAGATGAAATGATATATGTATATGCAAAGAATATTTTGTTTTGTTTTTATATGAAAAAAAATTTTAACCTATCATAATAATTTTAAGGAAAAGAAATTAATTCTTAAAAAAACAAAGTTAACCCTAATTTCTAGTTTAAAAGAAAATAAAGTTCTTATGTATTATTTTTATGTATTTTTTGTATTAAAATAATGAATGATATTTTATGAAAATATTTAATTTTTATATGTCAAAAATAAATATTTTACAAGTATGAATAAAATAAAATAAAAGATAAAATAATTAACCTAAATCTACTATATTTACAAGTTTGTTTAAGAAAAATAATTAATATATATAGTTTAATTAAAATATTTTTTATGTGAAAATAAAATAAAATAATCAAAATGCAAAATTATCATATTTTATATTTTTTAGGATTTTATGTATTTAAGAAAATATTTAATAAAACAAAAAAATAAAATAAAATAAATAATAAAAGATTGGGCCAGGGGGTGTAGCAAGAAAACTGGGGACAGTATGTTAGCAAAAACGATATGGCCCAAATATGGAGGCCCATCCTGCAAACAGCCAAAAAATGAAACTTGGAAAAATATGGAAAAAACAAAAGGTAGCTCCAAGGTTCGAACCCATGACCTGGGCCTTACCAGCGCGCTACCTTACCACTGGGGTGGCTATACATTCGTTGATTTTTGTGAAACAACAAAAACATAACACAAACAAGGTCCTTGCCCTGTACTTCATCTTCTTCCCCAAGCTGGCTAGAAGCTCTGTAACTTTCTCATCTCTCAATAAAAATGGAAACTGATAACATGAATGTTGTAGCATTTTGTCTCACGATTCCAACCATGTAAATCATGTAAGCTAACAATCAAAGATCAAAACGAATTTTAAAAGCCCTAAATTTAAACCTAATTTTTCCAAGAACTTCAAGTTCAAAATTCTCTCAACTCAGGCCAAATAAATGCAAGATATAAATATGTACAGTTTCGTAGTAATGAGGTCTACATTGTTTATTCACAAATCGTGGCCAATGGATGCCTGTATGAAGAGATATAAGTTGAGATCCTTACCTCTTTCAGTTGAAATCGTGAATGGAGTTTGAGTGAGAGTTATGAAGGCCTGATGATTGCTTGAGCTTGCTTGAACCTCCCTGAGTGTGTTCCAACCCTTGCCTTACTTTGGAAGTGCCTGGAACTCTCTATCCAAGTCAACCTTCAAGCTTTGAAAACAAAAATGGCAGATGATGGAGAAGGAGTTACAGTGCAGGGATGATGGTCTGGATCACTTAGATATCAAGTAGGTAAAGTGTTTGGCTGATTTAAACTTGAAACGCACGAGCCAAATGATGGATTGCTATGCTTATACAAAAACTGCAAGTTTTGACAGTTTTTTGGTGATATGGAGTGTTTGAATGTTTCAGGCCTCTTTCAATCATGTTTCTAGTTGTAATGTGTTTGTATATTAGTATGGGATAGGTTTCAAGTCAGCTCTCCAACAGATTTGTGAGTTCTAGCCTTTTGGCACACTTTCTTGCTTTTGAAGCAAAGTGAAGAGACAAGTCTTCACATGCTTGTACTGGCCTGCTTGTGGTTGGTATAAGATTTGTACAATTTTCCTTAGGCCTGGAGGATTTGTGTGTGCAGAGAGGACAGGTCTAAGGCTCAAGATTTGTAAAGTTGCAAAAGTGAAGCATTTTCAAAATGGCAATGGCCACTTTATGCCATTTATGGAATTACAACTTGGACAAAGGCTCTTGAGCTTGAATTAAAGCTTTGTCCACTGAGTAAGCATTAAATTATGAAGTGAGAGACAAGTTAGGGACATGTAAAGCATGAATTAGGCAGCATAGGTTCAAATTTGAATTTTGTTCTTCATGAAATGGCTTGAATTCAAAGTGAGAAATTGCCAACTTCATCTCTTCGATTCTCCATACTCAAAAATTATCTTGAGGAGTTATTAGACATTTTGGAAAGCTTTCAATGTGATCTATAACTCATATTTGAAATGCATTTCAATATTAGTCTTGGAACTAGGTGAAAATTTGACATGAAGTTGGGTCCAAAACCTGCCTAAATTAGGGCAAAATTTCACTAAGTTATTTTAGTTCATGAGCATGTATTTACAAAATTATATCTTGAGATCCAAGAATCTTTAGGGAAAAATTTTTGAATCAAAGTTTTAGATTTAATGGAGGTCTACAACTTTCATGTTGGGAACTTTCCTTGAATCATCTTGTATCATGGTGAAAAAATGGCTTAAAGTTGGGAAAAAATAAGAAATTTTCTATACTTAGAAAAATTTCTAAGTTAAGAAAATTTCAAATTTCAAAACAAAATCTTCAATATTTGATTTCTTGATGAAAAAGTTTCACATTTTGACATGTTTTGATGAATTGTGATCCTTGACACTTGATTTTGACCAAAAATTCAATGTTTGACTTTTTAGTGTACATTTGACTTTTGATCAGTTGACTGCAAATTTCATTTGTCTATCCAATGGATTTGCAATGTTTTGAACCATATAATTAGGTCAAGATGATGCAATTTAATCCTTGTAATCGTGTTTTAACACAATTGGTCATTTGCTAGGTCAAAAATCAGAAATTACCCTTTCTCAGTCAAAACCCTAATTTTGACCATTTTGCCCTTTTGATGATTTGATCAAATTTCTTGAGGAGTTGTGATCCAAACTTGATCAAATTATACATTTGAGTCTAAAATTTTGATGTTGATCAAAAATTATGAAGTTTGACTGTAAATTGGCCATGGTTGACTTTTTCCCCAATACAGCTGATTTTTAGGTCAACTGTCAATTGACTAATCAAAAATGTGGTTCAAGGCTTAAAACTTGTCATGAGTAATCTTAGGGGTCCACAATGATGTTTGAAAGTAATATGAGGCATTGATAGTCCAAGAATCCTTGTGCAAACTCAAACCCTAATTTTGGGTGATCAGTGCATGATGAGAGGTCTTGAGCTGGTTAAACCCTAATCCAGTCTTGAGTTTAAGAGATCTTGTAAAAATAATCTTGATAAATGAGAGGGCAAATTTTGGGGTACAACACTAGGGTTTCCATTTTCATCAAGATGTGTGAACTTCAAAAGTCCCAAATTCTTTCCATGGTCTTAATATGTTATCAAGGTCATCCATGTCAAGTTTCATGCCTTGCACAAGTAGTTTGCTTAGTCAATTGCTCAGATGCCTGAAAATCAACTATACTAGGTCAAAGTCAATTGTGGCCCACATACAGTAAAAATTCAAGATTTTTGGTCAACATCAACATTTTGAAGTGATATTCATCATTTGGTCAAGGTTTGACCATGATTCCTCAAGGAATGCCCCAAATTCATCAAAACCCAAAAGTTGCTAAATTAGGGTTTCTTAGGAAAAGTCAACCAAACTTTGACCAAGCATAACTTCTTCATACTTTATCAAAAAAATTCCATCCAAAGCTCATTTTGAAGAGGATGCAATTCCCTACAATTCATCTTCAGCCGACAAGTTCAAAATATGCACTCATCAAAAGATATGAATTTCTACATTATAGGTCCTTTGGAAAAGTCAACAAAAACACCTTTTGGGTCAAAGCTTCTTACATGAACATGGAAGACCCAATTGAGATGAAACCAAAAGGTTTCTTTAGAGGAAATATGCCTTGTCAAAGTTGACTATTTTTGCAAAATTGCCAAAAGTCAAATGTGCTCAAAAATAAATTTGTTGTCAAATGGGCCTAGCATTTCATGATTGTATCTTGCTTGTGACATGGTCCACGACCCAAATCAGCATCTACACTTTATTTGCTTAATTATTTATTTATTTTTTTGATTTTTTATTATTTAAAATTCAAATTAAATCAAATAAATTGCAAAAAATACAAAAGATTGATTTTTGATCTAATTTTTTGTAGGAATCAAATCCAATTAGGCTGACAAATCATATCCAAATCGTGTAAACCAAATTGAATCAAAATTGGCATGATTATGTTTGTTTTTGAAACATATGATACAAGGATAAAATCAAATCCAATCTCCTTAATTCACCAAGATACAATGCGTTTTTGTTAACCTAATTTGTTCTAATATATACTGAACAAGAGGAATGCGTAAAAAGGAGGATTTGCAGTGGAAAAACGCCATACCAAAACTCAAAAAATAGGATAAAATTGTTGGATCATTTTCCAACTTAGAGGGTAATTCAAGCCATTCCAACGCTTCCAATCATTTCCTGGAGCTTCTCTGAAGCTAACACGACCGGTTGCACGCCTCCACAAGCCCAGAATCCCCTTACACGTCTCTCACAGTTTGGCATATTTCTTGAATTTGATTTTGGTTATTTACGCATGGTTAACAACTTTTAAGCATAGCATGATATTTGTATCATCATTTGGAATGTTTTGGTTTACGTAATTTTGTGTTTTGATGCATAAATGATAAATTACCATTATTAGGGTTCATGCTTGCGTTTTAGGGCTTTATAGTACATGTTAAATTGGCCCATAAAAAAGGTATTATCGTACTCGTGAGGTCAAAACAAATTGATATGTGGTCTTACATTGCATTTATATTGCGGGCTATTGATTTTTTAAGCTTGCAGGGTTTTAGTCATGGCAGCATGTCTGTAGGTAAAAGCAAGGGACCTAAGACGACGGATGAGGAAGACGAAGATGATGTGTTCAATCATCACTGGTCCATTTGAATAAGTGGCGCGTGTTATTCTTTTATTCAGATTAGCCACTTTGTTTTATATATTATCCATTGTTTTTATTATTATAACAAACAGAACATGTGGTCCAGTGGCAAAGGCGCACGTTGGTAAGCCAAAAGACATGGGTTCGATCCCAGGTCCCAGCGTTTTATTATTTTCTCAACGTTTACATGCAGATTCTATACATTATGTTTCCAGGCGTCCACCATGTGCTCCAGCAATCCAGCCAATGGATTATCACCATCACCAATCCAACGCCCAGCAAGCAAGGAGAATGGTAGACCATCAGAAGGGAATCACATTGAATCTCACGCCAAGGCTGGGCTGACCATTCTTTTGGGCCTTACAATTCAGACATACACCCCCTTTTTTCAACAATACAGGCCCATTCTTTTCTTTTCTATTTTAAGTTTTCTTATTTTAATTATTTCATTAATAATTTTCTTTTTTACAAAATAACATAAAAATCATTTTTTATTTAATCAAAAAATTTATAAAAAAACATTAAAAATCTTTTTTTTCATAAAAATATTTTATTTCCTTAATTAATTAGATTAATTTAATTTAGGGCAATTTAATTCCTTTTTATATAATTTAAATTAATTAGAAATTAGGGTTTTAATTTTGTACATAATTCATTTTTTTCTCAAAAATAACCTAAATATTTTTTCAACTAAATTTTTAGGTTTTCTAATTATTCTCGCATTTAATTCACCACGCGCATTTTAATTCTTTTTTCTATTATTGTATCTGCTTCGGGTTGTAATAGATTTAATTAGGGTTTTAAATTTCTGCATTTTTATTTACAATCAAGATAATTATGTATCTGCGAAAGCCCTGTAATATCTAGGACTTTAAACTTTCCCGCATTTTAATTTTTGCAAACTATAAACTGCTTAGATGTATGTTAATAGGATTGTATGGAAAGACTAACTGAAAATTAAAACAGTAGATCACCTTAATTGTGCAAAGATAAATTAAACTGAAAAATTACACTCGCACATGCTCACTCTTAGGGTTTACTCAACTCCGGTTGCCTTCGGTAAATGGTCATGAAGTATAAGGTTTGTTAGTGGTTGTCCTCTAGCCCCGAAAGATCTAAAATGACCCATTCGGATGTTACCTCGGAAAAAGATCTTTAAGGCTTTAGGATGCTTACTAACGTTTCCAAACATTGCTTTTGTGGTCGTACATATCCCTTCAAATGTACCTAAAAACTCCAACGACGATGCTACATATTTCTCAATAATGGGATAGCATTGTCTAAAAGGAAAACGAAAAGACCTTTTTCGAGTAGGTAGATTAGTTCCTAGGTACTTGCTCAAACAAACAAAAACTTTTTCACACCAACACTTTCCAAACAAAGTTTTCAAAAACAACTTCGTAACACTCTTGAGGACAGAAACAAGGGTCAAAACGAAGTAAAACAAAAAATTTCAAAGCAAGCACACACAAGCAATTTCAAAATGAGCAAGCACCTAAGATCCCATGGAAAACCTTGGATAGAAAGGGTGCTAACACCTTCCCTTTCTATAATCTATCCCCCGTACTCATAAACATCTCAAAAAAGGTTTTTCTGTTCTTTTTCCTTTTCCTGATTGGATAAAATAAAAGTCGGTGGCGACTCTTGCCTACCGTCACATTTTGTGAACAAAAAACTCAAACCAGTATTAATAGTTGGTTCTGCCACCGTATCACACGCACCTCTAAGGTACCTTCACTTGTTGCCTTTGGAATAAAATGGTCACGACTCTCGAACGTAAGAAATTTTAGTGGCGACCCTTTGGTTTAAAGATCATAAGTCCCTCGATGACCCTTTCGATGTTGCCTCGGTATATGATCTTAAAACCTTAGGGTAATTACTAAAGTATCTTATGAGTTTCTTTCGTAATTGTACGATGACTCTCGCATGTCCCTCAAAACATCCAACGATAGGGCTACCTACTGACTAATAGTAGGATAGCACTATCTAAAGGAAAAGAGGAAAATAACAAATCTTTCGAGTAGGTAGATAGCCCCTAGTTGCTTTCTCATAAAAACAAACAAAACAATTTTTCGCACATACACAAACTCTTCTCTATAATATTTTCAAAGACAAAACACTTTGTATACGTTCTCGCCAAAACGAGAAACATTACAAAGTTCTCCGCACTTAGGCATCTTTTTCAAAAATATTTTCAAATACACTTACACACAAAAAAAAATCATTTTCAAAGTGAGCTAGCAACAAAGAGCCCGTAGATAACTACGGATGGAAAAGGTGCTAACACCTTCCCTTTCCATAACCTACCCCCCTTACTCATAAAATAATCTTGAAAGATCTTTCTTGTTCTTTTCACCCTTTCCTTTGTTGGATAAAATAAAAGTCGGTGGCGACTCATGCTAACTGCAACATTGTTATAAAACTAGAGACTCTGCTGGGGAAAATTGCTAAAAAAAGTGGGGTTACCTTAGAGATAGTTCACATTTAAATGCTTTACCTGTTTGACTTGCTTGCTTTACATTTTGGGTTTATGTTTGGGTATTCTTGTAAAGATCTTATACCCGAATTTGGGGCACTTTTAGGTAAGCAGCAATAGATCATGGAGACTGTACGGCATAGACCAATATGGTTCAAGCGATGGATGCATTAGTATGACACATTTGTTGGTATCGGTATCCCTTGTGTTAAATCGAGAAGAATACGGGGCCGTTGTATGGTGTCATAAAACAATAATTGACCTTAGAACCTTAGTTGAACAAGCTTGGCCATTAGAAAAGTAGTGAGATATCTGGCTTCGGTATAAAGCTGAGGATTGGTTGATACTCGATACTACACTCATTAAGATCGGACTTTTGGGATATTTCGGCTGCGAGAAAAGATCGTCTGAGCTGAAACAATGCCCGATAAAGAAAGATCACTGATATTGAGACTCCTTAGAACCCGATTACTTTTCTAGGACAGGTTGAACCAACTAAACTTCAAGATGGTACTTACCTACAAATTCCATGCAAGCCTGAACCTAAGGCTACTTGTGTGACTTGTTTGCTTTCACTATCTAACAACTTAAACTCATTGCAGGGTTTTGTTTGTACTCATTATCTAATTATGTGAATTCATTGTGGGACTTGTTTGTAGTTATTATGCAATAACTTGGACTTCTTGCAAGACTCACTTGTCTTCATCATCTTACACTTTTGCTTAGTGCATAGCATACACATGACAACATCATGCCATAGAATTTCCTTAACCATTTCAAGGATCTCAAGGGCCTGTGATGCAGGTTATGATGAACCAAACGTCTAGCAAGGGGCAAGGGGATTTATTTTCCTCTAGCCAATGTCGTCAAAAGACCAAAGCACAATAACTTGAGTCTGAGGCTATGACCCACTCGACATGGTGAGCTTGATTCTCGTAGAAGGACATTCAACGATACGAAGTTCTTCAATCAAAGTTGCAGTCAGATTCAAACATCTTCTTGTGTTTACCCCGCACGATCCTTGAAAACATTGGATGCATGTCATTACATAACAGGTATTCTTGAGACAGGTTTCTCATTTTCTCACTCTTTATTTCAGCAGTAGGAAGATGGCTCTCGAACAGAATGACATAGATCTTAAAACTCAAGATGCTCAGTTCAAGGAATTGTTCCTGAATCTATCCAAGGGGAAAGAAGAATTGAAAACACTCCTCGCTGAAAACATGACCAAGAAAAATCCTGAAGACAACAAGAATGACCAGTTGGAACAACTGCAAGCTAGATGGAAATGATGAGAATCCAGATGAGTAGTCAGATGGCTCTTATCCAAAATTTAGCTCGGGGACAGGAAGAGTTAAGGATTCTCATCAACAAGCTTCATCAAGACAGATACGATCATCTGGGGACAACTGCTAGAATTTAGGGCATAATCAATGATCAACCTCTCTTGGCAGACAGAGAATTGGATGACATGTTCATGCGGTAACATGTTGAAAATAAACTCAAGAGCGGGAATATCCAAGAGACTTCATCTTCAAGTATTCAGAAGAGACCATACAATGGAAAGAAAGAGTCCAGTACTATGTACGACTAAAAGGGTCACAATAAGAGAAATCTTAACCAATCTGTGGGGGTAGTGTGGGTCTCTAATCCAGCACTGGTGCAATAAGAACGACGAGGCAATCAGCATAAGCAGGACACGTCTAAAAGGCAATTCACCAAAATAGACATGTCCCCGAATCAAGTATTGCAACACATGTTAAGGATGGAGTTGATTACATTGAAGGATCCTCTTCAGAATCCTAACACCTCCTCTCCTCGGTACAATCCTAATGTGAGATGCGCTTATCATTCTAATAGTCCTGGGCATGACACTAATAGTTGTTGGGCATTGAAAAATAAGATTCAAGACTTGATCGATGAAGGAGTGACGGAGTTCACACAAGATGGGCAGACTGAATTCTTCTATCATCCAAGGCACACCATCTAAAGTGACAAGTTCAGATAGAGAGGATTTTTGTTCATTAGAATTTTCAAATTGTAATTTCTTTTGATTGTTCTAACACTTATTTCATGTCAAACTTTATTATTCCGTTAATGTATTGCATATGTTTGTCTTGAATTAATCCATTCATCGTCACTATACTAAAACTATGCTTTTACTTCCTTTTTGTGATATTCAACTCTCAATTAAAAGTTGTAAGCCTTTAAAGGGAGGATGACGAAAAAGATACCACAATCTCTACAGTATGCTTTTGAACATACCTGATTGATGATGTACAGTCGTTGTTTCAAATCCTAAATAGTGGAGTTATAAGGAATATAATCCCTAGTCAATACCTTTGAGCCTAAGAAGTGGGATTTTTCTTTTTCACACAAATTGAAACCTTTAATCATGACCTGGGATAGGATAGTTTCTCAGTTAATTCAAATATGCATTCATTCGCAAGCTATACCTTCATACACGACGAATAGTGTCGAAGATGCTCTTCTAAAGACAGTGATGATTCCCCGTAATCACTGAAATAGGCAGTCGTTATTTTTCAACAGAAAAGCCCGCTAAGTCAAAACCTATGAAGGAGACTTAAGAAAAAACTGGGGCATCCCACTGACTGTAATCACAAAAGAAACAGTTTAGGCAAAAGGTAGGGATAATAAAATCAAAAAAGAGGTCGCTATGAATCCTCAACAAAAAATATTACGAAAAATGATGATTGTCTTCTCAAATAAACTTTCAGTATCCGAACCATCACCGGAATATCAAGGCAAAGATTCCAGACTTAATTGGGATCTAAACGCACAATTAACTGAGTATAGGACTGAAAAACATCACGAAGAACGGGTTGGATACAAATAAAGTTTAAGCCTTTATCCTTTGTTTCTTGCACCGTGAACCGGGCCACGCTACAACCCTTAAAACTCATAGCTGAAGCATGGATTAGTTCGAAAGCATACTGTTACAAAAAGGTATCCTGACTCCTATGAGGTTTACTATAAATCTTGAGTTGAATTCATATTCTTACAAAATTGTGTTTGTTTACTAAAAATGCATTTGCAAAACTTCAAGACAAACATAAGCTTTTAATTTTTTAAATACCTTGTTTGCATATGACTAATGGTTCGACAGTAGAGAAATTCGCACGACGGGTATTCAATGAACGGAAATCCTCTCAATGAACAGAATCATCTCAGATGGAAATACATTTCCAGTAACAGGCCGTTCATAATCAAGGGGCGTGACATGGTGTCTAACTAATCTGGGGGCGGTCAATTCAAGATTCAAGGAATTTCTCAAAAAGTGCCGAATAGCCAAGGGCAGACCTCCATCTGAATCCCTTGGGGCATTGAACATGAGTTCCAGCAAAGGGCCACGTACGATCAAGCAAGCATTTTATGGCAATGTTGCAACACTTATTACTATGGATAGTGACAATTCTCCGCACCCTGTGAACGCGGACATAGTCGGAAAATACTACGCATGAAAAAAAAAGACATGCTAGGTTGACTGGCCTAGGAAAAATAAGGGCATCCCGATGAACCAAAAGAGTTCGGGCAAAAATTAGGGATATATAAATAAAATTTTACACCCGGCAAGTCAAAGACCTGAAAGGGAGGCTTGGGCAAAAAAGGGTATCCCGGTGGACTGAAAATCAGAAAGGACAGTCCAGAAAAAAGTTAGGGATTAAAGCGTATGACTATGTCCCGTCATCTCATCACTTATTTATCAGTAGAAGACTTATCGCCCTGATAAGCATTCACGAAAGGATATAGAAGTTGAGGTATGTTCAAGTCTCCATGAATCGCCACAGAGTAACTTCCATGAGATTATCCCTACATGTTAATCTTTGCAAATTCATACATTCCCCGCAATCTTCCCAATAGATCACTCTGGAAGATAAAGGAGTGCAGGCTTCCTCCCAATAATATTTCTTATCTACAGGATCCCAAAAATTACATTCTATGGGAATTCTTCTCCCTATATGAGTTTTCAAAATTGTAAAAGCCCCTGCAGATTACTTCTCTCCAATAGAGCGCATTCTCCTTGACAAAGAGCTTCCCTCAGTAGGATATACCTCCATCAATAGGGTTTATTTCCTCAACCGGATTTATCTCCCCGATGAGGACCAATCTCCCCAGCTTGAGTCTATTACTCAAATGATAATGAGTCACCGGCAAAACTTCCCTTCCCTAGTGAAGTCATCACTATCCCCATAGAATTTCTATTTGAATCTAAAATTTGATCAAATATCAGCCAACTCTATCCTCCTCAGACGATCCAGAAAGTTATCCATCGATGTTATCCCCAATCAGGGTATACAAGGAATTATAACTCCCCAGTAGAGCAAAAAACAACCAAAGTTTTGACCTCTTCTTCCCCAAGCAGGAGTAAACACTCTCCAGCAAAGTTCCCTCAGAGAGAAGAAATCAATGTTCCCCAACAGAGTTTCATAAAATCTCAAGCTGTTTATAAAGCCTCATCCCTAGTAGAGTTTATTTCTCTAGCTACGGAAGTTCATCCCCCAGTGGAGTTTATTTCTCCAAATTGGTAAAATCTTCCAACAGAACTCTTCTCTCCAACAGGATTAATCAAGATAACCACCTCCAGAAGAGTAGCTACTCGCATCACAGGATTATTCGTTCTTCCATCCCCAGTCAGAGTACATGCAATCAATCCATTTCAGAAACCATGACAGGTTATCAACTCTCCTTGTTGTACCCCAAAATTTTCCGTCTCATTTCTCAAGGCATTTCTCACAAGGATTCTCAAAATTCAAGCTTGCACAATTACAATTGGATTTTCCAGCATCAAGTTTAAGAGGAAGCTGTTAAAAAAAGGGGAAAACAGGTAAAAATAATCTTTTGACAAAATTGAAGGAAAAACAAGTTTCCTTCGATTCACATCCTTTGGTTGGACTTTTGGCCTCTTTAGATGCAAGCTTGGCTTGCATTCTTCGATTGGGCATTGGCCTTTGATGCGCTGGCTTTGATTCACAAAGCAGGAGCTTCCTGCATGAAACCTTAGATTGCATCATTGGCCTCACATGGTTCACAATGTAAAGGTGGTCTGCATACCTGCTTCGATTGGACATTTGATGCTTGCATACCTGTGTTGATTAGACAAATAATTCCCTCCATGCTTGCTTTGATTCACAAGTTGATGGCTAGTTGTATACAGCTTTCGATTAAGCCATAGCTTCCTTATTGCACGCAAGAGGCGCCCACCAGGCCAGCAGGCATAAGGAAAATGGCCTCCTGTAGCCTCCTTCGATTCCAAGGCAAGAATCCTCCTTTTGGCATCCTTCGACTGCACAATTTTCCTCCTGCATGCCTCTTTCTTCTGGGAATCTTTGCTTCCTGCATGCCTCTTTCGTTTGGGCATGTGGCCCTTCTTTGATGCAAGCCTAGCATGCCTCTTTCGTTTGGGCATGTGGCCCCCTTTGTTGCAAGCTTCAACAGGGCATTGGCTATGTTTATACTAGCTTCGACTGGACAACATTTCCCTTTGAAATAGTATGTTGCAATTCCACCCTTGACAACCTTCAACACACATGGTTGGTGGCCCCCTTCAAAGGACATGTATTGGAGGATTGGAAGGGTATACATAGGAATCCCTTTCGAAGGATATACCTTACTAGCCCATTTGAATAATAGCATAGTCCATTCGAAGGACACATTTGGACCTTTCAAAGATACATACATGACCCATTCAAGGGACATGTCTGGGTGTCCCATTTGAAGGACATGTTTGATGGCCCATTCGAAGGACTTACAAGACCCACCTTAAGGCATAATTTGGTGACCCATTCAAGGGGCACACATTTGGCCCCTTTGAAGGATGTATAAAAAGGTCCCATTCGAAGGACGCTTGTTGGATGAAATTTAAATAATAACACTGCCTTATTCTTGCACCAAAATGGCATACAAACACTACCCCTTGAAAACTATAAAAAAGAAGTTTACTCAAATTGTTCAAATTGTTTTGTTTTCCCTCCTAAATCAAAGCCAGCTTTGCCTATAAACAAGAGGCTCCATAACATGTATGAGGGGCTGGACACATATCCAAGGACTTGGCTGGTGGGTGGAACGAATCTTAAATTATCAAACACTCTCAAACACAAAAACACATATTCAAATCCAGAATCCAGAAGAAATGTCACACTTGTTTCTTTGGCCCTTCGAATCTAAAGAAACACAATACTTGTTTCTTTCTCTCTTTCGAATCTGACACCAACTCAACACTTGGTTTCTTCTTTCGAATCCAACATTATCCTTGTTTCTTTCCCTCAAATCCAGGGACACTCAGGGCAGTCACTCAAGGTCCATCACACACGTTCCAGCTTCAAACAAGGTAAGTGTCTCTTAACCTTGAACATTTTGTTTCTAGCATAACATGTGAATAGTCATTCTCTTCGTTTGAAGCATGTACATAACATTTGCTTCCTTTTCGTTTCCAACCTTTTAGTAACTTTTCATTGCTAACCCTTTTGGTTTTGTTTCTTGGTTTATTAAATATGCTTTAAGAACTAACCTGGCCATAAGACAATGCTAGCATGGCCTCAGGCCATGTTGCTTTTTAAATCTCAAACAAAGGAAAATAGGAGGAAGGAAGTATGAAATGAAGCTTCAGGCTTCACCCTCTTACTGCTTCACATTCCAAACGAATGAGCCAGAAGGGAGAAACGAAATATGTTCACACTGATTCCATGGCCCAGTCGAAAGCAGCAGCCAGAAGGGAGAAATGAAAGTCATCCAGACTAACTGCCAAGCCCAATCAAAGAAGGAAGCAAGGAGCTTGGTGTGAAGAGTGCACTTCATGCTGATTCTAGGCCCTAATCGAAGGAAGCAAAAAGGCATAATCGAAGGCTGCATCTCATGCCTCAGGCTAAGCCCAAGGCGTGACCTCACTGGCTCCAAGCCCAAATTGAAGGGAGCCAGAGAAGCAGAATCGAAGGGTTCTGCTGCCCAAATCGAAGCATTCATTTTTCCTCTTTTATTTTGTTTTTATCTTTACATTTTCTTGCTATTCAATATGGTTATAATAGTGTAGGATTTATTTTCTGCATCTATATTGCTTTTGTATAAATGTTAGTAATTAGGATGTATGGAAAGATAAAACAAACAAGTAGACAACCTAAAATTCAAAGACAAAAATGCATGAAAATCAAACACACTATTCACACATGCACCTCTAGGGTAATCTCACTTGTTTCCTCAAAAAAATAGTCATGTCCCTCGAATATGGGCGTTTTAGCAAAGACCCTCGATAAAAGATCGTAGTCCTTCGATGACCCTCAATGTTGCCTTCGGTAAATGATCTAGTCCCTAAATGACATTGCTAAAACGTCCCATAGGTTGCCTTCTATGACTATACAAACGTCCCACGCCCGTTTCTTCACATCTAACGATGGGGCTTCTTACCAAATCAATGGTAAGATAGCAACATCTAAAGGAGGAAAAGAACATTAGACCTTTTGAGTAGGTAGGATGCTCCTAGTTGCTCGCTTGCTCACAACAAAAACAGTTTTACACCAACACTTTCAAATTGAAACATTTGTAAAAGATAATGTTCTTTGTATGCGTTCTTATAGAAACGAGAATCATTACAAAGACACTTTTCAAAATCACTTTCAAAAACACATTCCACAAACACATCTTTGAACTATTTTTCAAAACCAACACTTTGTACGCGTTCTTATAGAAACAAGAACCATTACAAAGACATTTTCGAAATACTTTCAAAACCTACATCACAATCACATTTTCAAACAAAATCAAGTGATTTAGCAAGCAACTAAGAGCCCGTAGATAACTACAGGTGGAAAGGGTGCTAATACCTTCCCTTTTCATAACCTACCCCCCGAACTCAAGAAAATAATATCAAAGGTCTTTCATGTTCTTTACACCCTTTCCTTATTGGATAAAAGAAAAGTTGGTGGAGACTCTTGCTATCCGCAACAATTGCGATCAAACGCAAAACAACCAAGTCAGTTCTCCCACCGTGTTACACTCCTAAAAAGCTTCTATCCTCAAGCAGAAATCAAAATCTCCAGCAGAATACACTCGGATAGAAAACGGGAATCTCCAACGAAATTAACTTCAACAAATAGTGAGGAATTACATTCTTCATCTCCAATAGGCAGACAGTGATTTATTTTCCCCAATTCAACGACACTACAAAAAGCAGCTGATGCGCTCACATATTACATTCATACATTATTTATAAACATCATAGCATATACATACAAAGCACATGCAACACAATCTCATTTATTTTGAGAACATTGTTCAGTAGTGCATTTCATACATCATGACATTGCATACAGCTAACTCTTTACCATTTCAGGAAAAGATCAATAAACAGACCAACATCATCAACTACTGGTATGACCAGACTATCTTCTCAAAGACAACATCTTCTGGATCAGATTAAATCAACCAATGAATTATTCTGATACTTCTTCCAGCGGACCTTTTTCTAGATCAGATTAAATCGACCAAAGATTTATTCTGATACTTCTTCCAGTTAAATACAAAGAGACCTCTTCTGGCTCAGATTAAATAAACCAAAGATTTATTCTGATACTTCTTCCAGTTGAAGACGGGCATAAAGCATATTCTGGCTCAGATTAAATCGACCAAAAATTTACTCTGATACTTCTTCCAATATACCTTTTTTTGGCTTAGATTAAATCGACCAATGATTTATTATGATACTTCTTCCAGCTAAAGACACAGAGACCTCTGCTGGCTCAGATTAAATTAACCAAAGATTTATTCTGATACTTTTTTCCAGTTGAAGATGGTCGTAGATAGTTGCTGGCTCGGATTAAATCGACCTATGATTTATTCTGATACTCTTTCTACTGGACATTCTTCTAGCTCAGCTTAGATTAGGTGTAGATCTATTCTGATACTTCTTCCAGTTGAAGACATTTGCTGGCTCAGATTAAATCAACCAAAGATTTATTCTAATACTTATTCCAGATAAAAATAAGCATAAATATTTGCTGGCTCAGATTAAATCGACCAAAGATTTATTCTGATACTTCTTCCAGTAGACCTTTCTTTGGCTCAGATTAAACTGACCAATTATTTATACTGATACATCTTCCGGTTAAGGACACAGAGACCTCTTCTGGCTCAGATTAAATCAACCAAAGATTTATTCTAATACTTTTTCCATTTGAAGAAGGTCGTAGATAGTCGCTGGCTTAGATTAAACCGTCTAATGGTTTATTCTGATACTGCTTCCAGCATACCTTTTTTTGGCTCAGATTAAATCAACCAATGATTTATTCTGATACTTCTTCCAGATAAAATGAACATAAATATCTTCTGGCTCAGATTAAATCGACCAAAGATTTATTCTGCTACTTCTTCCAGTTGGAGTCGGGCATAAAGCATCTTCTGGCTCAGATTAAATTGACCAATGATTATTCTGATACATCTTCCAGTTAAAGACACGGAGACCTCTTCTGGCTCAGATTAAATTAGCCAAATATTTATTCTGATACTTTTTCAAGTTAAAGACGATCGCAGATAGTTGCTGGCTCGGATTAACTTGACCAATGATTTATTTTGATACTCCTTCCAATGGATATTCTTCTGGCTCAACTTAGATTAGGTGTAGATCTATTTTGGTACTTCTTCCAGTTGAAGATATTTTCTGGCTCAGATTAAATCAACCAAAGATTTATTCTGATACTTCTTCCAGATAAAAACAAGCATAAATATCTGCTTGCTCAGATTAAATTGACCAAGATTTACTCTTATACTTCTTCCAGTAGACCTTTTTCTGGCTTAGATTAAATTGACTAATGATTTACTCTGATATTTCTTCCAGTTAAAGACACAGAGACCTCTTCTGGCTTAGATTAAATTAACCAAAGATTTATTTTTATACTTCTTTCAATTGAAGACGGTCGTAGATAGTCGCTGCCTCGGATTAAATCGACCAATGATTTATTCTGATACTTCTTCTAATGGATATTCTTCTGGCTCAGCTTAGATCGGGTGTATATCTATTCTGATACTTCTTCCAGTTGAAGACATTTTCTGGCTCAGATTAAATCAACCAAAGGTTTATTCTGATACTTCTTCCAAATAAAAACAAGCATAAATATCTGCTGGCTCAGACTAAATTGACCAAGATCTACTCTGATACTTCTTCCAGTAGACCTTTTTCTGGCTCAGATTAAATCGATCAATGATTTATTCTGATACTTCTTCCAGTTAAAGACACTGAGACCTCTTCTGGCTCAGATTAAATTAACCTAAGATTTATTCTGATACTTCTTCCAGTTGAAGACGGTCGTAGATAGTCGTTGGCTCGGATTAAATCGACCAATGATTTATTCTGATACTTCTTCCAGTGGACATTCTTCTGGCTCAGCTTAGATCAGGTGTAGATCTATTCTGATACTTCTTATAGTTGAAGACATTTTCTGACTCAGATTCAATCAACCAAATATTTATTCTGATACTTCTTCCAGATAAAAACAAGAATAAATATTTGCTGGCTCAGACTAAATCGAACAAAGATTTATTTTGATACTTCTTCCAGTAGACCTTTTATGGCTCAGATTAAATCGACCAATGATTTATTCGGTTACTTCTTCTAGTTAAAGACACGGAGACCTCTTCTGGCTTAGATTAAATCAACCAAACATTTACTCTGATACTTCTTCCAGTTGAAGACGGTCATAGATAGTCGCTGGCTCAATTTAATCGACTAATGTTTTATTCTGATACTGCTTCCAGCAGACCTTTTTTGGCTCATATTAAATTGACCTATGATTTATTCTGATACTTCTTCCAGATAAAATGAACATAAATATCTTCTGTCTCGGATTAAATCCACTAATGTTTTATTCTGATACTTCTTCCAGTAGACCTTTTCTGGCTCAGATAAATCGACTAATGATTTATTCTAATACTTCTTCCAGATAAAATGAGTATAAATATCTTCTGGCTCAGATTAAATCGACCAATGATTTATTCTGATAGTTCTTCCAGTAGACCTTTTTCTGGCTCAGATTAAACCAGTTATAGGTTTATTCTGATACTTCTTCCAGTTAAATACAACAAAGACCTCTTCTGGCTCAGATTAAATCAACCAAACATTTATTCTGATACTTCTTCCAGTTGAAGACGGTCATAGATAGTCTCTGGCTCGGAATAAATCAACCAAAGGTTCATTCTGATACTTCTTGCAGTAGACATTCTTCTGGCTCAGCTTAGATCAAGTGTAGATCTATTCGGATACTTCTCCCAGTTAAAGACATTTTCTAGCTCAGATTAAATCAACCAAAGATTTATTCAGATACTTCTTCCAGATAAAAACAAGCATAAGTATTTGCTGGCTCAGATTAAATCGACCAAAGATTTATTCGGATACTTCTTCCAGTAGACCTTTTTCTGGATCAGATTAAATCGACCAATGATTTATTCTAATACTTCTTCCAGTAGAATTTTATCTGGCTCGGATTAAATCGGCCAATGATTTATTCTGATACTTCTTCCAGTTAAAGACAAAAGGAATGTTTTTTGGCTCAGATTAAACCAACTGTAGGTTTATTCTGATACTTCTTCCAATTTAAAGTCAACATTTACTTTGGATGGCATCTATAAGCCCATCTCCAACGACTCTCAATCATCTCTCCGAATGGCACCTTATAAGCCCATTTCCGATACAATCAGCCAACAACGTTACCATCTTGCACAGGCGAGTGCAAATTTCTGGGCACTTAAGTGTTCAATCATCTTCTACCGTCAAGTCATGAATGGCGGACATGCCAATCTAACTCTTCAGGTTTAAGAAGATTGAACAGGGTCAGTTGTTGTACCCCAAAATTTTCCCACCTATTTTTCTTTAAAGCATTCTTTCAAGGCTTTTCAAATGGTAAGGCACCCAAGGGTTGATAGTCAAGATGCACCTCCTAGACCAAAAGCCTACAACTAGGGTTTGGAGTTTCTCAAGGAAATTTGTTCTGAAAAAGTCTCAAGTGGCTCCCATGTTTCTTCATAGGTCCTTAACAAGGCTCATGTCAAGTTTCAAGCCCTACATCACAAGTTTGCTCAGTCAATGGCTCAGATTCTTGAAAATCAACTGTATTGATCAAAAAGTCAACAATGGTCAACATATAGTCAAACTTCAAGATTTTATGTCAACATCAATATTTTGAAGTGATATTCATCATTTGATTAAGGTTTGAACATTATTCCCCAAGGAAAGTCCTCGGATCATCAAAAGTCAAGATTTGTCAAATTAGGGTTTCTTTAGGAGAATTCAACTGAACTTTGACCAGGCATAACTTTCACATGCTTCATCCATTTTTCCCAACCCAAGCTCATTGTGAATAAAATTCAACTTCCTACAACTTTTCTTTCCTCCTGAAGTTCAAAAAATGCATCATTGGAAAGATATGAGCCAATACATTACAAGTCTTTTTGAAAGTCATTAATAAGGCATTTTTTGTCAAGGCAAGTTACATCAAGATAAATTATACAAATGCAAAAATGGTCAACATAGATATTGTACGGGACATATTGAGCTTTATAAAAAGTTCAAGATCATCTCCAAAAGATAAAACTTGAGCAAGTTATGACCAATACAAATTGGGAAAATTGGTGAAAATGCAAAAAGTCAACTTTGAGCAAAAATGCATTTTTAAGTTCATAGACCTATTTTATGGGATTCAAATATGTTTATGACTTACTCAAGGACCCCTAAATTCACTCTCACCTTACTTTTTATTTTATCTCTATTTTATTCATATTTATTTTGTTTTTATTCAAATAAACACAAAATAAATTGCATAAAATAATAAATAAAATGTATGGACACATGGGTTGATGATTTGGGTTGATATCGGGCCTTAGAATTCGTGCAAGGAATGAGAAAAAAGACCAAGTTCATTGCATCTCAAGAAGGGCAAGTTTTTCACAATTTTGGAAGTTTTTTAATATGTTTGATATTACTTTGAAAAGGGGGCATTATGTGTGGATTCTTGCCATGTTTACTCCCCATTCCATCCCTCTATAAATACAAAACAAAATCATAAGCAAAGGACACGAGATTATACATGCAAAAAGCTCTCCAAAAACTCTCCAAAAAAATCAAAGAATTGGTGCAAGTCATATTTCATAGTTCCAGCCTCTCTCGATTGAAACCAAGCCTCGAGTCATCCTCTTGAAGTCCCCAGGAGTTTTTTACAAGGCCCAAGATCAGTCCATGACAAGCTTAGAACACCCCCATTTGATAAGACCAGTTTGGTAAAGTTTAAAATTTTGAACCTCTGATTTTAATCATATTTCATGGCATACTAACATTTGTTTGAGTTTATATGAATCTATAGATCAGGTATGAGTGGGACCAAATGTGCGCATCATGCACCTCCAGTTCCTGACCACCATATTTCATCAGGCTGGATACAAAGCCTCAAAGGCGCATCCCCATGATGAACCCCAAGAAGCGTCCCTCACTGGATCTCCAAGCGCCTGGGCCCTATTGCTAATGGGCCTGGGAATTTTTTGCTATTTCACACCCTCTAACTACTTTTTTCATTTCCTAGCCCATTTCTTTTTTTCTTTTTTTGTTGCTTATTTATTTAATTTTATTTAAACCTCTTTTTTCTTTTTACGAACATAAAAAATCAAAAAATCACAAAAAAATAGTAGATTTAAGTTTTTATTAATTAAGTTAATTTTGATCAATCAATTAATCACCTTTTTTAATTAATTAACTAATTAGAATTAGGTTCTCATAATTTAATTATTTTTCTAAACAAAAATTAAAAACAAAAACAAATATTTCTTTTATCACTTAGAAATTTTTCTTAGGGTTTTTCTTCATCCTTTCATTTTTATTTCTTTCTCCTCCGCGTGTTCATTTATTTATCCGCATTATTTTTCACCAATATTATGTAATTGCATATGGATTGTAATAGTTCAACTTAGGACCCTTTACATTTCTTTTCCCCGTTTTGGTTTGTAATTCCCCCACCCCGAAGCCTTGTAATAGTGTAGATTCAAAATTCCCGCACTTTATTTTCTGTACTTATTCAATTAACTATTAGATGAATGCTAATATGCTTGTATGAAAAGACTAAAAGAAAACGTTAGAAAATCTAACATTCAAATATAAACATAACTGAAACACAACACACTCGCACACGCGCACCTCTAAGGTACCTCCACTTGTTGCCTTCGGAATAAAACGGTCACGACTCTCGAACGTAAGAAATTTTAGTGGAGACCCTTTGGTTTAAATATCATAAGTCCCTCGATGACCCTTTCGATGTTGCCTCGGTATATGATCTTAAAACCTTAGGGTAATTACTAAAGTATATTATGAGTTGCTCTCATGATTGTACGATGACCCTCGCCTGTCCCTCAAAACATCCAACGATAGGGCTACCTACTGACTAATAGTAGGATAGCACTATCTAAAGGAAAAGAGGAAAAGAAAAAATCTTTTGAGTAGGTAGATAGCCCCTAGTTGCTTGCTCATAAAAACAAACAAAACAATTTTTTTCACATACACAAACTCTTCTCTAAAATAATTTCAAAGACAAAAGACTTTATATACGTTCTTGCTGAAACGAGAAACATTACAAAGTTCGCCGCACTTAGGCATATTTTTCAAAATATTTTCAAATACACTTACACAAAAAAAAGAATTTTCAAAGTGAGCTAGCAACTAAGAGCTCGTAGATAACTACGTATGGAAAGGGTGCTAACACCTTCCATTTCCATAACCTACCCCCATTACTCAGAAATTAATCTTGAAAGGTCTTTCCTAATCTTTTCACCCTTTCCTTTGTTGGATAAAATAAAATTAGGTGGCGACTCTTGCTAACCGCAACATTGTGATAAAACACAAAACTAGTAAAAGTCAGTTCTCCCACCATATTACACACACTCACTAGCAGATCCCCTTAGCAGACAAAGGAGTATGATCTTTCCCCGGTAATGTCTCCCACCTATGGTGTCCCAATCCTCGTCAGAGAATATGTCACCAGCACAGTTCAAAGAAATTCTCTTCTCCAACTGAGTTTATTTCTCCAACACTATAAAATCCCCTGCAGAATTCTCTTCTCCAACACAGTCCATTTCCTCAGCAGAATATATTCCTCCAATAGGGTTTATTTCCCCAACAGGCTTTATTTCCCCAACAGGGTTTATTTCTCCAACAGGATACAGTCTCCCCAGCTTGAGTCTATCACTTTGACTACTGCAAATCACCGGCAAAATTTCACTCTCCAATAAAGGGCAATCCAGGCTGCTATCCCTAGAGAGTTGCCACCAAATTAGAAACTAGACCAGATATCAGTTAATCGTATCCTCCCCAGAGGAGTCGGGATCTATATCGAAAACTGGGTCAGGCAACACCTCGAAAGGGTATCCATTTCCTTTACCCCCAGTTAGGATATATAAGAATTAAATTCCCCGGTAGAGAGGTGAACGGACAATGTTCTTGAACTCTTCTACCCAAGCAGAAAGTAACATTCCCCAGCAGAGTTTTCTCAAATAGAAAACAGGGATCCCAACAGAAACATTCTAGACAATATTGGAGATTACACATATTCTTCATCCCCATCGACAGTCAGGGATTTATTTTCCTCAGTCAGAGATGTTATACAAAGCTACCAATACGCTTCAACGACATTTCACATTCAAACATCATTTATGGATATCATAGCATATGCATACAAAACGCATATAGCACACTCTCATTTACTTTAATAACATCATTAAGCAATGCATTTCATACATCATGAAATTACATACATCTAACTTTTTATCTTTCCAGGTAAAATCTACACATAGACGAATATCATCAACAATTCTCAAACAGGTCCAAGAATAATTCCCGAAACAAGACGGGGCAACTATCTATGTGACCAGGTTAGAGATTAATTCCTGAAACAAGACGAGGAAACTATCTTTACAACCAACAAAAAACAGGTCTCGTGTTTATTCCCAAAACAAGACGGGGCAGCTATCTGGATGACTAGACATAGATTAATTCCTGAACAAGACAGGGCAACTATTTGTGAAAGAAAATTGTAGATCAATTCCCAAAACAGGACGGGGAGATTATCTACATGAACAGGTTGAAGATTAACTCCCGAAACAGGATGGGGAAACTATATATATAACCGAGCAAAGATTAACTCCCGATGCAGGACGTGGAAACTATCTTTCTTTCTTTATGTCCATGTGAAGATCAATTCCTGAAACAGGATGGGGCGACTATCTTTATCACCATGTGGTATGAATTCTTGAAACAGGACGGGTTTACCAACAAAAACATATTGTAGATCAATTCTTGAAACAGGATGGGGCGACTATCTACATGGCAAACAACTTCCTTCAGATCTTTATTCTGAAAAGCATTTCCATCATATCAAGTCGAGCGTCGACTCATTTTGATACTCCTATCAACAATTGCTTTGGGTGGAATCTACAAGCCCATCTCCGACGACATTTTGTCATCTCTCCAAATGACATCTTTAAGCCCATTCAAGAAATATTATAAACCAATAGCATTACTTCTTGCACAGGCAAGTGCAAATTTCGGGGCACTTAAGTGTTCAATCATTTTCTACCTTTAAGTCACGAATGGCAGACATGCTAATCTAAATCTTCAGGTTTAAGAAGATTGAAGAGGGGCTGCTGTTGTACCCGAAAACTTTCCCTCCCATTTTTCGTGAAAACATTCTCATAAGGTCCTCATATGTTCAAGGTGGCTCAAGAATTGATCAGATAAATTCTCCTCCAAAGCAATGGACTCGCAACTAGAGTATTGTATTTCTCAAGCAAGATTGGTTTTCCAAGGTGTAAAATGGTTTCCATGACTCCTTATATGTCTTTAAGAATGCTCATACCAAATCTCATTCCTTGCATCATAAGTTTGCTCAGTCAATGGCTCGGATAACTAAAAATCAACTATATTGGGTAAAAAGTCAATTATGGTCAACATATAGTCAAACTTCAATATTTTTGGTCCACATCAACATTTTGAAGTCATATTAATCATTTTATCAAATTTTGATCATGATTCCTCAAGAAAAGCCCTCAAATCATCAAAAGTCAAAAGTTTCCAAATTAGGGTGTCCTTAGGAGAAGTCAACTGAACTTTGACCAAGCATAACTTTCACATGCTACATCATATTTTCCTCAACCAAATCTCATTATGAAGGAAATTATATTCTCTACAACTTTGTATCTCTAAGCTTAAGTCCAAAAAGTGCATCATTTGAGAGATATGAGCCAATATATTACAGGTCATTCCAAAAGTCAACAAAAAGAAACTTTTTGTCAAGGCAACTTAAATCAAGATAAATTATTCAAAAGTAAAAATTATCAAAATAGAGATTGTAGAGGATATCTTGAGATTTCCAAAAAGTCCAAGATCGCCTTCAAGAGATGAAAATTGAGAAAGTTATGGCAATTGCAAGTTGGGAAATTTTGAGAGAATGCATGAATTCCAAATTGAGCATATTTTTAATTTTGGGATATTAGGCCTAAGTTTTTAGATCCAAACGTGTCCATGACATGTTTAAAGACCCATAAGTCCATTCATGCATTATCTTTTATTTTTATTTTATTAATTTTGATTTTTATTCAATTAAACTCAAAATAAATTAAATAAAATATAAAATTAATGGACAAAGGCACAAGGCTTTTGATTTGAGTCATGTTGGAGGCCTAAAATCATATGTTTGAGCTGGAAAAATCGTGTGGAGATTTTGTGAATCAAATCTTTGCCAAAATAGCAAGTTTCACATATTCCAATTCAAACCACTTTCTCATAATCATGCATAATTCCTCCCACTTTTTTTAACCTGATTTGATTGACCAATATATACCTAACAATACCAGATGCAAAACACACGAAAAAGCTGCCTCAAACACACCCCTAAAAAATTCTCAAAATTCCAAAGATAAGGGCAAAGACAAACCCTACTCTTCATCCTTTCTCAAGCAGTTTTCAGCTTTACATCATCTTCCTGAAGCTTCTAGGAGTTGATACCAGTCATTATCCATCGCAAATCAACCTCAGAACCCCCTCCTTACGCTTACTCCGGTTGGTAAGTTTGGTGAATTTTGATTTTTATGGTTTCGCATAATTTCAATCATGGTTAATATGCCAGCATAACTCATATGCATCATTAGAATTGTTCTAACGTCCTACATGTAAAGTTTGATACGGAAACAGAAGTGTGTCATTGTTAGGGAACGAAGCTTTTAAAGCTTCAGATCTCACGAAGCAGCCGTTTTTAGACCAAGCTAACCACACCATTGAAATCGCAGGACCTTAATTAGTCAATTAGGGTTATTTTCTTTTTTGTTTTGATTGAATTTCGCAGGTTTTAATTTTGGTGCAATCGGAGAAGATGACCAGAGCCACCGTCTAGGGTGGTTTGACTGGTGGTTGAAAACGCGTGGCGTAATAGAATGTCATGATTGGTCCATTCAAAATATAAGGATCCCACTCAGGCGCGCGTTTTTGTGTTGTCTGGCTTTTGGAATTTGTTTTATATTATATATTTATTGATTGACATAGGTTAATAGATGTATGGCCACCCTAGTGGTAGCGCGCTTGCCTCTAAGTCATTACTATGCCCATATGCGGGTTCGATCCTGTGGCAAAATAATTTTTTCATGTTTTCTTGTTTGCAGATCCTATGTGAACCACACAACGCGTCCACCATGCGCCTTCCAATCTCAACCACTAGATCTCGTCATCATCCAATCCAATGATTCTGATGGGCTCCCCACGATGAACCTCCTGGAACCATCCCCACTGGATCTCATGTAGGATCTGGGCTTTCATGTTTTGGGCCTAGCAAATTGTTCTTCACAACCCCCGGTTTGCTATCACAACAAGCCCAATCTCATTTTTTATTATTTTATTTTATAACTATCTTTTTAACATAATTAGGCTAACTTTTTTTCTTAATTAAATTAATTTAGACCTTAAGTTTTTTAAATAATTAACTTAATTAATTATTATTTTTATTAAATTAATTTAACCTTTTAATTAGTCAAAATTAATATAGGGTTTGTTTAAATTAATTAATTCTTTTTCTTAATCAAAATTAATTAATTATTTTTCTTAATTAAAACTAATTAAGGTTTTTTTTAGTTTAAGTATCAAACTTTTTTTATCAAAACCATCACAAAACAATTTCTTTTCCTTTTTACCGCTTCGCATACTTTATTATTTTCGCATTAGTTTTTCCCCAATTATGTACCTGTTATAGGATGTAATAGTTTAATTAGGGTTTAATTTTTCCCTGATTTTATGGTTTGTATCCCCTTTCCCGAAACATTATAATAGCGTAGGACCCTTTAATTCCTGCCTTTACTTTCCGCAATTTACCGCTTTCCTTATTATTGTATAGTAACTAGGCATGTATGGCAAGATCTAAAAGCAATCATAGAAAACCCAAAATACGAGATAAATAACCGAATTGAATCACTTTTCACACACTCACCTTTAGGATAACCTCACTTGTTGCCTTCAAACAAAAATGGTCATGTCCCTCGAACGTAGGGATACCCTTAGCAAAGACCTCGGTTAAAATCATCATAAAGATCATAGTCCCGCGATGTCCCTCGAGTTTCCTACGAGAAATGATCTCGTCCCTCGATGTTACCTACAAATATATGATGACAGTCCCTTCGAATTGCTAAGGTATCCCCATAAGTTTCCTTCTATGACCATGACGACGACCTTACGCTTGTCCCTTCACATCCAACGATAGGGATTCCTACTAACTAATGGTAGGATAGCACTATCTAAAGGAGGAGGAAAATAACACGAACGACCTTGAGTAAAGGTAGAACTCGTAATCGCTTGCTCATACTTTTCAAAACATCTTTTTTCACACAAAACACTTTTCTGAAATATTTTTAAAAACAAATACTTTGTACGTATTCTTAACTGACACAAGAATCATTACAAAGTTGTCGCACTTAGGCATTTTTCAAAATATTTTTCAAACATGCACAACACAGAGCAATTTTCAAAATAATGTGAGCTAAGAGATTAAGAGCCCGTAGATAACTACGGATGAAAAGGGTGCTAACACCTTCCTTTTTCATAACCTACCCCCCGAACTCAATAATCTCAAGGTCTTTCCTGTTCTTTTCACTCTTTCCTTATTGGATAAAAGAGAAGTCGGTGGTGACTCTTTCTATCCGCAACATTTGCGATAAAACACAAAACTAAAAGTCAGTTCTCCCATCGTATTACACAATTCAACCCCCAAACTCATTAACGATAAATTTATCGAACGACATTTCAATACACCAATCTCTATGGACACGATATAATATAACCTAAATATCACCCGGTAAATTAATAACTTACTTTTTGCTTGCCGCTCTACCGCACCAACACCTCACTAGTCCAGGTTGATGCACCTGCTACCGATTTTGCCGTTCTGGAGAAATTTGGATGAGGCCCCTATGAACTTCATTATTGTCTTTGTATGTAGATCATGTTGTCAGGCACGTGTAGGACGGAGAGGTAAAATTTATTTGTATTTATTACTTAAAACACATGAGTTATAATATTCTAAATTTTTGGCGATGATGTAGTTTTTGTAGTACCGTGATGCTTTAAAGTGCATCAACCATGATAGGAAGATTGTGAGGTTGTATCAGCCATATGAGCAGTGGTTTAATAATACCATGCAATTATCTGGACTGCGAGATTTATGCATGACCGGTTATACTACTATTAACCATGGTATATTGTTAGTGTTTGTTGAGAGATGGTATTCTGAGACATCATTTTTCCATCTTCCACGTGGTGAGAAGCATGTAACACTGCATGATGTGTAGGCATGGCAACAAGCCAGGTCGGGGATGGTTTGTATCTTCCCCAAACTCGAATTCTCAATAATCCCCGTTCTCCGCCCCAAACCCAAATAGGGATGCAGAAGTAAAACCCAAACTCGTCCCAAGCGGTTCGAGTTGGGTTCGGGTATCCCCGTCCCGCCACCATCTATTTAGTAAAATCATTTTTTTTTAATTAAAATATTTATTTTGTACAAAATTAAATTACATTACAAATAATATAATAAAATAATCTCAAAAAATTACATACATACAATTCAAATATTTTTAATAATAAATACAAATCAAATCATCAAAATATTGGCCATATATTTTATATTCTAAATTATAAAAAATAAATAATAATTGAAATTCTGGTATCAGATATGTGATATCGAAGGAGATGTCACGAAACAAATATCTTAGGACAATATAAAATGCAACAATATAAAAGCAGTAAAAGCACAAGGTATTGTTAACCCAGTTCGGTGTACAACAACACCTACTCTGTGGGCTACCAGGCCAGGGATAAGTCCAATAAATAGTATCAATTCATAGACCCTCAGTAAAAATCCATTTTACGATCTAATCACTACTCGTGCTATACTTCTACCTGAGACACACCTAGGTATGAGGCACTCCTTAAATCCCTTCAATCACTAACAGTGAAAAACAACAAAATTATTATGTTTGAAAAAAACTTCAATCATTCAATACTTAAAAGTTAATGAATGATCCATAATTTACAACTCAACTAACAAATTACAACTCAAGTATTGAAACAATACTAGAGTTTGTTATAATTAAAAGATTCAGACTTTTAAACATCAAGAATATATTTTTCTTCAATTTTTGCTTTTTTATTATGAATAAGGTTACAAGTCCTTATAAAGGCGCAGCAGCTTCTTTATGGGCTTGGGCTGAAAAACAAATATTGCAATATATTGAATCCCTTGAATATATCCATGGAAGCAGGCCAAGATATAATCCATAAAGATAAGACAGGTCGAAAAATATTCCTCCATATTTTTCGCAAGTTATAAACCACAAAATCTTAATAAGGCGCGCTTAAAACAGGAAACAGGAAATCTGAAAAACACGTTCATATCAGAAGGCAGATGTTTAGACATCTGCTTTGACGTCATTCAAAATCAGTTGAGATGATTTACTTCAAATGTCAAGACATTAAGCAAAACATTACCAACGTAGTGTTTTGCCAAAATTATTGCCAACAAAAACTTACAAACTCCCCCCTTTGGCAAATTTTGGCTAAAACATTATTTGAGCACATTATTAGAGCAGCAGCACAAGCAAAAGAAACTCAGTTAGCAGTTAGCGGTGAAATATGTCAGGACATCTTCTAAGACATGAAGCTCCCCCTTAAACTTGCCAGTCAGTAGATAGTTAGTCAGTAAGTCAGTTTCTCAGGACATCTTCTAAGACATGAAGCCCCCCCTCAAACTTACCAGTCAATAGACAGTCAGTCAGTTTCACTCCCCCTTTTTAGACATAATATGCCAAATAAACATGCATTCAAGAGAGCAGTATAAAATAGGAGTATATACCAGAATATCCAAGTGTTAAGCACATACAAGTGATTGAGAAAAAGAACATAGGAATCAAAACCCAAAAGAAAAAAACAAAAAGAAGGCACCAGCATGGAGTCTAATTGTCTTCAGGACCAGTAGACTTGGCAACCTCATAACTTCCTTCATTATCATAATCTCCTCCTTCAGTACCCACTCTATCATCAAGACTGTTATCCTTTTGCAACTCCTTGATCAGCTTTTCAAATTTTAGCTTTCTTGCTGAGCTAACTCTGATTACCTCATCAAGTTATTTGTAGGCTTCCATTAACTCAGTAATCATATTATCCTTTCTTGAGGTCTTGTTTTTAGATGTCAAGATAATGTCTGGGACATGTTTACCTAAAAACAACTTGAAGTGAAGGGACAAGGCAGGCTCCCTTTTGCAAACTACATCAGCACCACACAGAATTCCAGGATTTTGATTTAGAATAATTCCACAAATAAGAGATGGAAAGGAAATAGGCATCTTGATAGCACGGGTTCCTGCATGCTTTACAGTCTATTCAAAAATGAAAGCACCATAATCAAACAACTTCTTATTTCCAACAGCATAGATGAATTTTCCTAAACGAACTGTAATGGTTGAGGTATGATTGGTAGGGACCCAGTTAGGAGCTCTAATTTTATGCAGGATAGCATATTTCACACTTAACTTAATAACATGGACCTTATTCTTCATGGGCCAATCACTCACTTGGTTTGCAGTGATGGCTTTGTACACCTGATTATCAATCACTTCCAACCCACAGTAATCATCTTCAGACCTGCCCAGATATCTATTGATGACAGCAGGGGGAAATTCAACACATCTACCTCTAACAAACACCTTCCTATATTCCTTACTTTTGTGATCAGCATAATCTATAAGAATATTAACAATAAATTCCTTAACAAGAGTCTCATAACATTTTGCAAACCTGGTGACAACCTTCATCAAGCCAGCAAAGGAAATCAGCTCCATAATCTCTTTGCACTCCAGTTCACCTGCTCCCAACTCTCTTTTAAGAACAATCCTTCTTTGGAAGACATATTTCCATTTTTTAGCATTTCCAACAGAATAGAAGGAAATATTGTCAAGAGGAGCATCAGGCACCCTGACAGAAAGCTTCTTGCTTGCAGACTTCTTCACAAGAGAGATGGCCTAGACATCATCCTCGACATCATAACCAGATTCAAAATCTTCTACCATTGTAGCTTTCTTCTTACCTTTAGATATTTTCACAGGTGATATGTTCTGGATATCATCTTCATCATCATCTAAGGAGCTATCAGGTCTAACTTTTCTTTTGTTAGAGGGAGGTACCACTTTACTCAAGGGCTTTAAGGGACCATACATAGTCTTCTTATTGATACTCTTGGCAAGGGATGCAACATCCACAGCCTTCCATTTTCTACTTTTAGCAATTCCAGGCACCACATTGGAAATAAGGTCATTGTTAGATAACTCATCAACATTCACCATATTCTCAACATTTGGATTCTTTGTAGTTTTGGAGCCAACAACATCTTCCTTAGTAGAAGATTCCTTCTCAGCATATGATGTCTCAACATCTTGTTCAACATCAGCTTCCACTTCTTCTAAAATAGATGTAGCAAACTTGCCATGTTTACTTTCAGTAACATCTTTCTTAAAGATAGATGATTCAACAGCATTTTGAGGATCAGTACCTTTGCCAACCTGAGTAGGCATTCGGGAAAGAGGAATAGAAATCCCAGGAACAACAAAACCCTCATTTAACACCTTATCTACCATCCTTCTAATACTCCTATCAACATTAACAGTGTCTTCTTATGACCTATCATTAGTAGTATTAGGAGCATTACCTTTAGAAGTGTCAAAGTCGTCTTTGGATTTCTTTGCATGGGACGATCTGGGTTTCTTAAACTTCTTCTCAAGAGGTCGAACAGTTGTCAGACGAGTGATGACCAGGACTTTATCAAGGGAGAGATCCTCAGGATGGTTGACAGACTTTGACCTATAAGCCTTGGCTTCATCAAAATAGAACTTTGAGGAAGACGAAGCATGATGTTGCGACATCTTTGAATATTTTTAAATAGTGAGATGAAAAATAAAAAGTGTTCTTTTTCTGTAAAGGAGAATGAAGAGGTTGTGAAAATAGAAAGAAGCAATGTCGTAGCGTATGGGAGAGTATTTAAGATAATCTTGAAATGATTGCTTAAGATACTTAATTTGTTGGAAACATAATAAATGATATAATATAACTTTAACGATATTCCCACACGCCCTTAATTGCTATAAACCCTCATATATGTAGATCCCTAGTTTTCCTCTTAAGTTCTCAAACTGGTTTCCATCCAAATCCTTAGTGAAAATGTCAGCAGGTTATAATTCAGTAGCTACATGTTCTAAGGCAACAATCTTTTCTACAACAAGATCTCTTATGAAGTGATGACAGATATCAATGTGTTTGGTCCTGCTGTGTTGAATAGGATTTTTTGATATATTTATGGCATTCAAATTCTCACAAAATAATGTCATGACATCCTGTTTGACATTGTATTCTATCAACATTTGTTTCATCTAAACCAACTGAGAACAAATGCTTCCTGCAGCAATATACTCAGCCTCAGCAGTGGACAGATACATACAACTTTTCTTCTTACTGAACCAAGATATGAGATTATTTTTCAGAAAGAAACATCCTCCTGATGTACTTTTCTATCATTAGCACTTCCTTCCAAATTAGCATCACAATAACCACTTAAATCATAGCTGGATCCATGTGAATATAGCATACCATAGTCACTTGTCCCATTCACATATTTAAGAATTCTCCTCACATGGTTGGCATGGCTAACTTTAGGATCAGCTTGATATCTAGAACACACCCCTACTGCAAAGGCAGTGTCAGGTCTGCTAGCTGTGAGATATAGAAGATGGCCTATCATACTTCTGTAAAGACTTTGATCCACACTTACTCTTTTTCATCTTTAGACAACTTCAGATGTGTGGGAGCAGGTGTTCTCTTGTGACTGGCATTTTCCATCCCAAATTTCTTTACTATATTCTTTGCATATTTGCTCTGAGATAAGAATATGGAATCTTCCATTTGTTTAACTTGCAGACCAAGAAAGTATGTTAACTCACTAACAAGGCTCATCTCAAATTCTGACTGCATTTGCTTGACAAAATGTTGAACCATCTCATTTGACATCCCACCAAACACAATATCATCAACATAAATCTGTGTAATCATGATCTTCCCTTCTTCTTCCTTGACAAAAAGAGTTTTGTCTATGCCGTCTGTTGTACAGCAATTTTTACCCCTAACATCCCTTCATCATACCATATTGATTCAATCACAACAAAATTACATTAGGGCTTTTGGTTCTCCTCCCTATCTTTAGCTTTTCTCTTTGAGGAATCACCAAGCACCTTGACTTTTTTTTCTTTTGTTATCATGCATGTTCTGTTTTGACTTTCCTTTTAATTAATAAAATTCAATGTTGGTTTGTCTTAATTCTTAATAATGTAGGTAAAGGCAATGTGGCTTAGCAAGTTGATCCATGGGTTCATAAGTTTATTTCCATGCCCTAGTCAATAAAGCTTGAGAAATTAAAACCTCACCATTGAAGTTGTTTTGGAAGAAATGGCAGGGCAAGGTTTATTTTGGTTCACCACATTTCAAAGTTATCAAGATTGATTTAAAAGTACAAGGGATTGATTGAAGAAGTTGTCATGGTTGGACAAGACCTTGTTTCCATTGGTCACAAGTTTATATTTCTCTCAATTCTCAAGATATGGAAGTAGGTTTTGGTTGCTAAGAGTTCTCATTATCATCCTCAACAACTTATATCTACAAAACAAAAGTGTTGGTACAAGAAGGTTGTTCAAAATTGTCAAAGTTCCTCAAAGCATTTTCTTGATCTAGGAGCTAGGGTTTTGAACTTCAAAGAAGTATATCTTGCTCATCTTTTGGTATTTTTGAGTGATTCCAAAAACATCCTTCTCTTAAAAGAGTTATTAACAAATCACTTCAAAATTTTCAAGGAGTTTTCATGTGGAAGAAACTTGATGATGAAGAAATATTACAAGTCCTCCAGATGAACCCCTAATTTCCCATGTGTGACTTTAAATGATCATAACTTGGTCAATTTTTATCACCTTGATCCCACTCTTTTTCCACAATTATCTTGAAAATGTGAACTTCATTACTTCTTTTATGTGAAAAGTGGGAAAATGGATGGAAGATTCCCTAAGGATACAAAAGATTATAGGTCATTTCAAAAAAAAATTTCCAACTTCTACAATTCATAACTCTCTCAATTTTTTGAGATTTTGAATGGTTCAAGTCTCAAAATGTCATTCAAGAGGTCTATTTCATGCCATCATTTTTGGTCAAGAGCAAATTCCAAGTGGAAGGCCATCTTTGGATGCAAAACATTATAGGTCACTTTTGAAGAAAAAACTTGAAATATTTCTAAGTATGGAAAGTCAACCTCTTTTTCCCAACTTTGACTCATTGCAACTTTCAGCTCAAACATCCATTTGATTCCATTCTTTTCCCATTGCAAAGCTTGTAATCTCATCTTTCTAAAGCTTCAAGAATCATACCCTAAGACCCCTTGAGCTGAGAATGCCATTGATTTGAGCTTGGTAACTTGAAACTAAAGTTTCTTCAAAAGTCAGAATTTGAAATCCTTGATTTAGCTTCTAAACACATTTTTTCTGCGTGTTTTTGCTTCTAAACATGTTTATTGAACTTCCAAGAGTGATTAGCATAGAAAAACGTGCGTTTTGGATGAGTTTTGATCAAAATAGAAGTCACACTTTTCTTGTTTTCAACTTCACACGATTTCCCTCCAAACTTCATCATTTCACACGCTTGAACATTCCATTTGATTCCCTATAAATAGAGGGTCATCCCTCATTCATTTCCTCAATCTTGAACAGCCAAAATCACCCTACCAAACTCATTCCATAACTCACTTTTCTGCAACTTCGAAATCAGTGTTCAAGCCTTTTTCAATCCATTTTTTCTATCAATTCACCTTCCTTGATCTTCTTTGAAGCTAAACATACAATTACCTTCAAGAATCGTAACCTACATTGATCCATAGAAGTCCAGTTTCAGAGCTTTGCAACTCAACTTCAATAGGTAGATTTCTCCATCAATTCTTCTAAACTTTGATATCATTGTGAAGCTCTCATTTCCATGGTTCTAGTTGTAACACTTGATTTTAACAGGAAACACGTTTTGGCCATGAATTTTCAAATCCCTTTTCAAAACTTTCCTTCCAAATTGCTTGAGCTACAGTTTATATAAATTTTTCACGAAGGTGTGGTTGTCTTCGTCTTAATGAGACGAAGTGAATGGCATAGGTCTCGCGCACTAATTTTACAGTTTGAGTGACCTTGTTTTGGGACTGCCTAGAGGTTGAAGATGACCAATGTGTCATCCTTCAACCAATGAAACAGCACCATTTGTTTTTTTTTTTAATTTCTGATTTATATTTGATCCTATGCTTTATTCAGTAATGACCATGATATGCACAGCTCTCCAAATCCCTTGGATTTGACTACTAATGCATTTTGACTCTCATCCAATGGTTCACATATTTTTTACTTTATTTACTATTTCTGATTTTTATATTTAATTGTTTTAAACTTCAAAAAATCATAGAAAATTCATTTTAAGTCCAAAAAATCTGAAAAAATTATGAAAAATATTTTTAATTTTTTTCTTTCTAATTTTTATTTTTTCACAATTTTATTGTGTTTTGATATTTTTTATAAATTTTCACTTTATTTGAATTGTTTTAAATGTTTAAAAATACTTTTATGCGTTTTTAAATTCTGAAAAAAATATGGAATGATCCAATGATATTGTGACAAATATTGGTGACCTCATTTATTTTTTATTTCTGACTTTGTTATTTTTTATCATTTTTGGTTTATTTTACTTATTTCTTTTAACTTCTAAAAATAGTTTCTGACTTTAAAAAATTACCAAAACTTTTATAAAAATATTTGAGTTCATTTCTGATTTTTCTATGGTCTTACTTAATATTTCTTGATTAGTTTGAACATAGTTAATATTTTTCTCTTTTATTTCCATTTTAAAAAATTTTAAAAACTTTTTTTAATGAATATATTAAATGCAACATTATTTTGTGATTATTTCCTGGCTGATCTTAGGTTGAATTTTTTATCATGAACTTTATCAACATTATTGGATCCATGGTGTTGAGTCTAACTCCATAAAAATGGATGAATGGTTTTAATAATAGTTTGATTAAATTTTTAATTCAAATGTGGTTTGTATATTCTTTCCCACCCTTATTCATCTTATCTCTTTCTTATTGCACTAAGTGTTATTGGAGCATGATCTATATATCATGTCTCAAAATAAATGGTGCATAAATTGTTATTGACCGGCCTCAAAATAGGTGCGACTTCTATATAAGTCCACTTACGATTGCTTAACATAGCACTAAATTTTGTCCTGATTCGAATAAATGATCATTCGTGGCCTAAACCTATGTTTGCAAGCCCAAGTATGTTAATTTGATCTCTTTGATCCAATAACCTTGAGATTCATTGTGTGGAGGCTTTGGTTCTACCAATTCTCTAATGGATCTACATCACTTTTGGTCAATGTGGATCACTTAAACATCATTGATCATTAAATGGTACTTTTGAGGATTCCAAATGGATGATATACTTGACAAAAAGAAAATGCAACTTGTTGTGTGGAGGCTTTGGTTCTATTAATCCTCTAATGAGTTCCAAATGCAAGTTTCAAGATGTTCATCCAACTAACCACTAATAATTGACTTTATTTTGTGTTTTTATCTTATGCTCTTTTATTTTATGCACCATTTACTTTTAGCATTTACATTTCATGCTATTTTCATCTTTGCTCACTTGAGCATTTACTTTCTTGTCATTTTTATTTTGCTCACTTGAGCTCTTATTATCTTTTTGAAGATACCTAATAATCAACATGAACCATAAAAAGCTTTAATGATACTTGGACTATTTGGTTACTATCCTTGGCATTATGGAGTATTGGACTTCTTGTACTTAGGATTAGAAGCCTTGGCCTATGTTGGAGACCTTGTGGCCTTAATTGATATTTTGTCTGGAGTTCTTGAGATTTACCTCAAGATATTGGGTTGTTTGTTTGTTTTGTGTGCAAGTTATTGTGATTATATTCTTTGTTTGTAATCTGGAATTCACTCGTATACAGCCATTACTCTGCCCAATTTTTGTGAAAACTTAATACACTTGAAGTTTGGTTTTATCAAGAGGTCTAGTATCTTTGCTTGCTTGGTTTCAATCTAAAGAATGGGAATTCTATCTTGACTCATAATGTCAAGTATTGGATTTTTGTTGGTTAGATTGTTCTTATCCCTATCTTTTACCTTATGCTTTAGGATAGTCTCTTCTTCTCCTCCCATCTTCTTTAATTTCAAAAATATTCTTCCTCCTTTTGAAAACTCTTCTTGTTTTGAAACTTGAACCATTTTCATAATAAACTTGGACTTATGTCCATGCATTTTCAAAACATTTTCATAAATAAACTTCAATCAACTTAATAATACCTTGACATTTTTGTGAGAAGACTAAAAGTCAATCAATCTCATTCAATCCATTTTTGCCACTTTGGCTTTTACTTTAAAACTTTTCTCAAAAGACTAGACTCTTGTCAATCCTTATAGTGATGCAAACAACTATACTTCTACAATATGTAGTGAAGTGAGATATTTTCCACTTGGGTGTTGAGTGAAGAATTGTTGATTTTAAAAATCCAAGCCATATCCTCCACTTTGAGATGATGCAAATTCTCCTTTCTCATAATTGTGGGTAGTAAGTATGTTTTCCACACGAACAATGACAACGATGTCTTATCTCATAAAATTAACCCACACACTTATGTTTTAAAATTTTTAAAAAGGAAACTATGTGTACCGTGATCCCCTATTGCACGGAAGGCGGTACGTAGGCACTAAAAGTTCACAACCGCGGCGGATGAAAAAATCACCAAAAAAAAATACTTCTTTTCTCACCTCCACCATCTATTTTAAATACAACATTTTATAGCCAAAATATACAGATATTTTACAAAGAGGTTCTTGCGGAGTACCGTAGATGTTTAGCGTGCTAATACCTTCCTTTTCCATAACCAACCCCCTTACCTTGAATCTTTCCCCCTCTTTTTTGGGTTATTCTCTCTTTTCCCATTCCTTTGGAAACAATAAAGCATGGTGGCGATTTTTATTTTGATCTGTACAAGTCAATCCAATGGCTTAGTCTTAAACATTTCTTTCGCTACAGAAAAAATGGCGACTTCACTAGGGACAGATTGACCTCTTGCTGGTCCATCCCTAAGTGGGTTAAACCTATCTTTGTTTATATATGTATATGTGCTATTGTTGTTTATGTGTTATATTATTTGTTGTATAAATGTTTATCTTGATTTTCCCGGTTTTCAGGGTGCTTGGTGATTACTTATAAGTCCTATACCCGGACTTGGACAAACTTTAAGATAGGACGGGCGATATATTTGTGTTAACTTTGAGGGAGTAATCCCAAAAAAGGAAGCATGAGATCCCTCACTCAGTGGAGGCCCCTTTGACTGTAGTGTCATTTACCGAGTAATCGGGAAGACGTGTTGCTTTTGACCTGGGAGCATGCTGAAGCTGAGGACCGTAGAATACCTAACCCATCTTGTCCTTTTAGGTGTAGTGCGGAAGCTATGACGGATTAATCCGGAAATAGTTGTCACGTGATACTACGCTCGGACGAGTTTTTCTTGAGAATATTACTAATTACCGAGTTAATCGAGAAGTTGGTAATATCCGAAGGAAGCATGTAGACTCTGGGAACCTCTAGAACCTTGTTCGGCAGGTGATAACTTTTAGACCATACCTTATGGGTAGTACCTTAGACCTCATGCTCGTGATGTTGAACCTATGAATCTTATGTGTGTGATCTTGTGTGTGATTGTTGCATCATGTATCCATCCACTCATAAGCATCTTTTGAAAAAAAATTATTCCAAGGGACTTAAAAGTTGACCATTTGTGAATATCTCAGGTACCTTTTGACCATGGACTCTGGAAAAAGAAAGACCGGAAAATACATTTTCAAAGATCCCAAGATAGATTAGTTGATTAGTCTAATTCCCGAGATTGAGTGTTCTGCAGATTTTTGGAAGAAGTATGGATCCATCATTCCTCTCATGAAGCTTAGGATGAAGGAGGGTATTCTCTCGACCTTGGTCCAATTCTATGATCCGATGTATCATTGCTTTACTTTCCCTGACTATCAGTTGATGCCTACATTAGAGGAGTATTCTTATCTGTTGGGTTTACCTATTACCGATCGTGTTCCTTTTACCGGTTTGGAGGGTGAGCCAAAACCACACGAGATTGCTGTTTGTATCCATCTGGGGAAGTCTGAGGTTGAAGCCCATATAACTACTAAAGGAGGGATTAGAGGATTACCAGCTCAGTTCTTATTGGAGAAAGCTCGTTACTTTGCCAAGATGAAGAGTACAGTCGCTTTTGAGGCCATCTTTGCTCTACTTGCTTATGGATTGTTTTTATTTCCTAATATGGACAAGTTTGTTGACATTAATGCTATCAGGATCTTCATGATTGGAAACCCAATTCCTACATTGTTGGGTGATTCTTATTTTTCTATTCATCTTCGGAATTCTTATCATGGGGGGATGATTATCTATTGCACGCCTCTGTTGTACCGGTGGTTTATTTCTCATATGCCTCGGTCTAATGATTTCTAGGATGTCAGGAAGGAACCCCATTGGACTCCTAATATCATGGTACTTACTCACTCAGATATTGATTGGTATCATCGGGCTTACCATGATGTAGAGATTATCGACAGTTATGGTAGTTTCCCCAATGTACCTCTTCTTAGTACAAAGGGGGGAATTAACTACAACCTTGTTCTTGCACAATGACAACTTGGTTATTCGATGAGGGATAAATAAAATAGTATCCATTTAAGTAGTTTCTTCCTGAAGGAGAGAGAATACCATAAGGAAGCTGGGGAGTAGATTGCGAAGGTCTGGCGTCACATTCATAGGAAGAGTAGGAAAGACTTGGGACCTAGGGGGTTGTTTCTTTGGAGCCTTATCTTCAGTGGGTCCAAATGAGAGCTATTCAGTTGAAGATGTCGTATTCTAGGGAAACACCTATGCTTGATTTGTTTATGAAGACCACTCCTCCCTTATTGGATGATGTGGAAGAGCTACAGCTTACTTTGGTCAGGATGCAGCAGGAAAAGGACGCTTAGAAGAATAAGTGTCAAACTTTAGAGATTTCCTATATAGCAGACTTGAAGGAGAAAGACGACTTGATTGAGATTCTTGAGAGTCTGGCTATAGAGACCATGGAGAGGCAAGGAGATTTATTTTTCTCTAAGCCTAAGTCGGATGCAAGTTTCTCACTTCACGATTCAGGTGATTGGAAGGAGATTGCCACCAGATATGCGGAAGAAAATTAGAGGTTGAAGGCTCAGATTTCCAGGCTTACAAGGAAGCGCCAGCGTATAGAGTGATCTTCATCAGCTTTACTTCTTAGGGTTTTAGACTTTATTTTCATCTTGTAATTGGGATTATTGAAACTTGTAATCCATTTTGAAGTTATTATAATAAAAAATTTCAGTATCTCAAAAGTGTTATTACTTTGATATTTTCAATATGTCTATAAATCTTTAAGTCCCTTGAAATATTAATAAAAAAATAAATCATGTGCATTGCATATCATGCATCATATTGCACATATTTCTTGCATTTGTTATGCATATCTAGGTGTCTTACCAAGCTTCTTTACTTTGTTCAGCAAGCTGTCTCACCACTACAATACTCGAGCTAATTTCATAAGGAAGATGGACAACTTAGAACAATAGAATCGCGAGTTGCGCGAGGAACTTTCTGCTCTGAAGGCCGACATGGCCAATCTCGTTGCTCTGATAGAATCTCTGGTGGCTGCTCAGAATCAGCCACTGAGTGTTCAACCTCAACAAACAAGGGTTACTAGTGAAGCTCTGACTGTTCCTGTGTCTGCTACTTCAGCTGTTATTCAGAATCGCATGCCTCAAGGTTATCCATGGGGAATTCCAGAGAACTTTGTGCCTGAAGGTTTCAATCTTGATCATCAAGTTACTCCAGTTGTTTAGACTACTGTTACTCATGCACCTCCTGTGGTGCATGCTACTCCTATTGCACCTCCTTCGGTGAATATGGCCCCATTTTCTAATGATGATATGTATCGTCCTTTTCCTCCACCAAGTGAAAGCTTGGGTCTCTATGATAGAATGGATGATTTTCAAGATCAGTTTGACAAGATGCAGAGGGAGATGAAGGCCCTCAGGGGAAAGGAATTGTTCGGCCATAATGTGAATGATTTATGCTTGGTCCCAAATGTCAAGATACCTGCGAAGTTTAAAGTCCCGAAATTTGAGAAGTACAAGGGCAACACTTGTCCTCGTGCTCATCTTGTGATGTATGTAAGAAGAATGTCTACCCACACTAATGATCAACGTCTGCTGATTCACTTTTTCAGGATAGTTTGACTGGTGTTGCGTTGAAGTTGTATATGAGTTTGAACAACGTCAATATCCATACTTTCAACGACTTGGGAGAAGCATTTATCAGACAATACCAATACAATGTGGACATGGCGCATAATTGTGATCAACTTAGGGCCATGGTCTAGAAGGACAGGAAATCATTCATAGAATATGCACAGAGATGACGTGAGGTAGTCGCCCAAGTGATTCCTCCCATGGAAGAGAAGGAGATGACTAAGATTTTCTGAAAACTCTGGGTACTTTCTACTATGAGAGGATGGTAGCGAGTGCGCCAAGTGACTTTACTGAAATGGTAGGCATGGGTATCCGTTTGTAAGAGGCTGTAAGAGAGGGTCGTTTAACAAAAAGTGAAAGTTTCGGAAGTACGAAGGAGCCATCCTATGGGTTTTCCAAAAATAAGGAAGGAGATACAAACGTTGTTATGCGAGAGAGGAGGGTTAATCCTCCTAGAAGAAATTATCAGCATCATCAACAAGTTGCCTCAGTAACTCCAGTTGTTGGTGTAGCTCCAACCACCGTTGCTTATCAATGACCATCCCATAAGGGGAATCAGGGGTATAATCAGAGAAGGGAGAGTTACGGTCCTATCCGTATGAGCTATACAGAATTACTCCCGGTGTTAATTCAAGAGAAGTTGGTTCATACCAGACCACCTCCGGATATACCATCACGGTTGCCTTGGTATTACAAAGCAGACCAAACATGTGCTTTTCATCAGGGAGCAACGGGGCACAATGTTGAGAACGGTTATCCTTTGAAAACTGAAGTACAAAAAATGGTGAAGTCTGGTATCTTATCTTTCAAGGGTGTTGGCCCTAATGGGAAAGATAATCCTCTGCCAAAACATGGAGGAGTGAATGATGTGAACATGGTGGCTAGTTGTCCAGGCGACTTCCGGATTTTTGATATCAAATTGGTTAGAGGAAAATTGGTGAAAATGCATGCAGACCTATGTGAATTTAGATATTATACACATGACCATGCTAGTTGTGCTATTTGTTGTACGGATATACAGAGTTGTGACAAAATAAAGGCTGATTTGCGGGAGATGATGGATGAGGGCCTCATCCACATAATCAGGCCTAGGGAAGAGTATTAAGAGGAAGTAAACATGGTTTCTAGATGTTCTGGAGAGTTCAGAATCTTTGATGTGGAAAATATGAATGAGGATCTTGTACAATTGTGTGCTACTTTCTACCATATGGCTGGTCAGGTAGAACATCAGTATGGATCCTTCCGAATTTGCTGTCGGGACTCCCGAGATAATTCAATTGTAAGGAAAGGTGTTCAGTTGTTATTGGATAATGGAACTATCAAGGTTACAGGCCAAAGGGATGATTACCATGAGGTCAGTGAGATTGAGGTTTGTTTAGCTGAAGAGTAGTCAGATGATGAGTATGCCTCTGTAGATGAGTTCTTCTCCTTGGATGAAGATTTATTTTCCAGAGATGACTCTATAATGAATGAATGTGTTGAAGAGGGAGTAAATGTTATTGTGCCTTGTTTTGGTGCACCCGCCCCTTTTGAAGTTGAAGATCATAGCTAGCCAGCTATTACTCCATTGGTGATTAGTTTGTCGGGTCATGTCCCCTATAAGTCAGACAAGGATGTACCCTACAAATATAATGCTACAATCTTAGAGGATGGTGTGGAAGTTCCCATCCAGCCAATGCCTAATGTTGGAAATATTGTTGAGACTAGCAGAGTGACCCACAGTGGTCATGTATTTGCACCAATTAATCATGGAGATGTTAGTACTGGAAAGAAAGTTATGGAAAATTTTGAACCCAAGAAGGCATTGGGGGAATCTAGTGGAGCTACGCTAGAAAAAGAAGTGGATGATATTTTTGAAGAAAATCAAGATGAGCAACTATAGAATTGTAGATCAGCTACTGCAGGCTCCTTCAAAAATATCTATCTTGGCTTTATTGATGAACTCCTCACCTCACAGAGAATCTTTGATGAGGGTATTGGACCAAGCTTTCGTGGAAAGAGATATGCCTGTAGACCAATTCAGTAGTGTGGTGGGGAACATTACATCATGTAATAACCTGAGTTTTTGCAATAATGAACTGCCTGATGAAGGAAGGAATCACAATCTGGCCCTCCACATCTCTATGAACTGCAAGAATGATTCATTATCCAATGTGCTGGTTGATAATGGATCCGCATTGAACATTATACCGAGGAGCACGCTTATGAAGTTGAAATATCTAGGAATGCTCATCTGCGCAAGTGGCATCATTTTGAAAGCATTTGATGGATCAAGGAAATATATTATTGGTGAAGTGGACTTGCCTATTCATATAGGCCCACATTTGTTTCATATTACCTTCCAAGTCATGGATATTGTACCCGCTTATAGTTGCTTGCTAGGACGGTCGGGGATACATGAGGCAGGGGCTGTCACTTCGACTTTACACCAGAAGTTGAAGTTTATGCGTGAAGGAACAGTGGTAATTATAAATGGAGAACAAGCATTATTGATATCTCATTTGTCCTCTTTCAGCATTGTGGAGGCGGATGAAGCTGTTGTTGGAACCCAGTTCCAAGCTTTAACCATTGATAACATAAGAGGAAATGATAATTATATGGCTTCGTTTAAGGATGCTCAGTAGATTGTTCGTAATGGTCATAGTGAAGTATGGGGACAAATTGTTGATCCACCTGTAAACAAGAATAGAGTTAGCTTGGGGTTCTCTGTGAAGAATGATAAAGGTAAGAGCATGAAGTCGAAGTCTGTTGCAGGAAAGTATCAAGACATCTTTTGTAGCGGGGGCTATCTTCATCCAACTGTTTCCAGGATTAATGCCATTGTGGAAGATGAAGCAGAGCCAGAAATGCCAAATTATGTGACGCACAGAGTTAGGGTTCAGAACTGGACCACCATTGATGTTCCCTCTTGCATACATGTTTCAAAGTAATTTGTCTGTGTTAATCTTTTTGAAAAGCTTTCACTCTACCCGAGGTGAAAGTATTCATATTGTATGGGCTTATCAGTTTGCTTTGATTTTTAAAATCAATAATAAAAGTTGTCTTTGTTTCCCAAATTATGTTTTTATTTTTTGCTTTTTTTCTTGGAAAATGGTAATAAAAAAACCTTTCAAAATAAATAATAAATGAAATTCAATTTGCATGATCACTTGTTATATGTGTCAGTTTCTAAAAGCACTCATAAATCATATGTGCAGATTAATTAAAAAACCTGTTGAATACAATGCCCTGGGGAACATTCTGTTATAGAGTGATGCCCTTCGGGTTGAAGAACGCTGGTGCAACGTACCAGAGGGCTATGACAACCCTATTCCATGATCTGATGCACAAGGAAATTGAGGTATATGTTGATGACATGATTGCTAAATCCCAGACTGAAGAAGGGCATGTAGAAGATTTATTGAAGTTATTTCAGCGTTTGAGGAAGTATCGTCTTTGCTTGAATCCAAATAGATGTACCTTCGGTGTTTGGTCAGGAAATTTTTGGGTTTCATTGTTAGCCAGAGAGGGATTGAAGTTGACCCTGATAAAGTCAAAGCAATTCAAGAAATGCCAGTGCCGAGAACTGAAAAGCAAGTCAGAGGGTTCCTCGTGCGTTTGAATTATATTTCCATATTCATTTCCCACATGACTACGACGTGTGAACCGATCTTTAAGTTGTTAAAGAAAGATCAAGGTTGCGTATGGACAGATGACTGCCAAAGGGCATTTGAAAGTATTAAAGAATATTTACTTGAACCTCCTATCTTGTTCCCTCCTGTCGAAGGAAGACCATTGATTATGTATCTGACAGTGTTAGATAATTCCATGGGTTGTATTATGGGACAACGAGATGAAACGGGGAAGAAAGAGTACGCCATTTTTTATCTCAGTAAAAAGTTTACTGATTGTGAGTCGTGGTATTCCATGCTGGAAAAGACATGTTGTGCTCTGGCCTGGGCGGCAAAACGTTTGGGGTAGTATATGTTGAATCACACTACTTGGTTGATCTCCAAAATGGATCCAATCAAGTACATTTTTGAGAAGCCTGCTCTTACTGGGAGAATTGCCCACTAGAAGATGATGTTATTTGAATATGACATCAAATACCACACTCAAAAAGCTATTAAAAGCAGCGTGTTGGTAGATTATCTTGCTCACCAACCAGTTGATAATTATCAGTCTGTGAAGTATGATATCCCCGATGAGGATGTGATGTTTATGAAAGTGAAAGATTGTGATGAACCATTGCCTGAGGAAGGTCCTGATCCTGAATTTCGCTAGAGTATGATATTTTATGGAGATGTGAATGCTTATGGTAAAGGAATTAGTGTTGTGATTGTCACTCCACATGGATCACACATTCCTTTTACTGCAAGGTTGACATTTGATTTCACTAATAATATGGCAGAAAATGAGGATTGCATCATGGGTCTCGAGGAAGCTATTGATTCAGAATTAAAATTTTAGATGTGTATAGAGATTCAGCTTTAGTAATAAATCAGATTAAAGGAGAGTGGGATACTCGTCACCCCGGCTTGATCCCTTACAAATATTATGCTATAAGATTGTTACCCTTCTTTAATAAAGTTGAATTCCATCACATCCCCAGAGACGAAAATCAAAGGGAGGATGCTCTGGCAACTCTGGCTTCTATGTATCAAGTGAATACTTGGAATGATATACCTTGAATTATAGTTCGGCGACTAGATAGGCCCGCTCATGTGTTTACAACAGAAGAGGTAGCAGATGAGAAACTACGGTATTATGATATCAAGCATTTTCTTCAGACTCAGGAATACCCGATTGGTGCAATGAATAAAGATAGAAATACATTGAGAAGATTGGCTGGAAGCTTCTTCCTTAGTGAATTTATGTTGTACAAGAGAAATTATGACTTGGTCTTGCTCATATGCGTGGATAGACACGAAGCAGACATGTTGATGCATGAGATTCATGAAGATTCATTTGGCACTCATGCCAATGGACATTCGATGGCTAAAAAGATGCTAAGGGTAGGTTACTATTGGCTGACAATGGAATCTGACTATTACAGAATTGCAAAGAAGTGCCATAAATTCCAGATTTATACGGACAACATTCATGTGCCTCCGACACTTCTCAACGTTATTTCTTCCCCATGGCCTTTCTCTATGTGGGGTATTGACATGATTGGAATGATAGAATCCAAAGCTTCGAGTGGACACCATTTTAGCTTGGTAGCAATTGAATACTTCACCAAATAGGTGGAAGCTACTTCGTATGCTAATGTTACTAAGCAGGTGGTAGTGCGCTTCATTAAGAATAATCTCATATGTCGGTATGGTCTGCCAAGCAAAATTATCACTAATAATGGCTCGAATCTGAACAATAAGATGATGACAGAACTTTGTGAAGAATTCAAGATTGTCCATCACAATTCATCTCCGTACAGACCGAAGATGAATGGGGCTGTTGAAGATGCTAATAAGAATATCAAGAAGATCATCCAGAAGATGGTTGTTACTTATTAAGATTGGCATGAAATGCTCCCTTTTGCTTTACATGGATATCAGACATTTGTCTGAACTTCAATAGGAGCAACCTCGTTCTCCCTTGTGTATGGAATGGAAGTTGTGCTCCCAATCGAGGTTGAGATTACCTCTTTGTGCGTGATAATGGAAACCAAGTTGTCAGAGGCTGAATGGGTCCAGAACATGTTTGACCAATTGAATTTGATCAAAGAAAAGAGAATGATGGCTTTGTGTCATTGGCAGTTATATCAAAAGATAATGAAGAAAGCTTTTCATAAGAAGGTCAAACCTCGTGAATTCAGAGAAGGAAACCTCGTGCTCAGGAAGATCATGTCTTTTAACACTGATTCTAGGGGCAAGTGGACTCCCAATTTTTAAGGCCCATATGTTGTCAAGAAAGCCTTCTCTGGTGGTGCATTAATTCTTGAAACTATGGATGGAAAGGAGTTCCCACGTCCCATAAATACTGATGCAGTCAAGATATACTTCGCCTAAAGAAATAAAAGAACAGCTCGCTAAGTTGAAAACCCGAAAGGGAGGCTTAGGCAAAAAGGAGCATCTCGGTAGGCCGAAAACCCGAAAGGGCGATCTAGGCAAAAATTAGAGGCATAAACAGAATAAAATTTCCCGCTAAGTTGAAAACCTGCAAGGGAAGCTTAGGCAAAAGTTATGGATTTTCTTGGCAAGTAACTGCATCAGGCAAGACTTGATCATTAAAGCAACAATCTTCTTAGATCCTCACCACACTTCAACAGAAGTTGCTGCTCAGAATTTCAAAGTTGTTAGAGGGAATATTGGTCATTATATCTCACTGTATCTTTTCCATTTTATATTACCATTTTCTGAACTTTGTAATTACCCGTGGAGTCTCTCCATTTGCAGACTACCATTCTATCAATAAAATTTGAGCTTTTACCCAATTATTTGTATTTCTTATTTTATTCAGCTTACAAAGACTCTATTTATTATTGACAATAATTTTCAAGGAAAAAACATTAAATAAAAAAATTGTTTTTCAAAAGGAATTTACAACTTACTTTTACTTTAGATTTGATGATTCAAGAGGAAAACGAAAGTGGTGATCCCAGGAATGGATGAACTCCAGTAATTTTGGGATGTTCTTTTTCCCCCCGGAAAGGTTTTCTCAGGTCGTTCTTGCTGGTATGCGTGTGATTTTTGTATATTGAAGACGATACCAATTGGCATAAGGTGCGGTATTGGGTTTGTGATCCCATTGTCCCCAGTCAACTCTTGGTTCATTTTTTATTTTGGGTTTGCATGGTCTAAGGCATATATCCCAGATTCCCCAGCGAAGTCTTCCCCTCATATGACAAAAGGTATTTTTTCCCTTGGTGTGCTGAGATGGAACTATTTGCAAAATGTCGCTTTTTCTGCAGTATTGGCATTATTATTGGTATTTATTTCGTAGGCAGCTAGACCAGGGAAGTATATTTTCTAAGAAGTGTTGAGACAGTTGTCAACCCTTTGGGTTTTCACCCACCAAGTGCTAGGTTTGATTTAAAATCCACATGAGTATGACCTCTTTCTATAATGTTAACTTCTTGATTCCCCAGGAAGGCTATCCCAGGGCATCTTTTGTTGGAATAAGTTTGCATGATATGAAGACTCAATCCGAGATTCCCCAGTGAAGGCTTCTCTTATTTGATGGAAGTCTTTTCTCCCCATACATGCTGAGATTTGACTCATTTACAAAGCATCTCCCTTTCGGCAGTACTTGCATTTTGTTTGATTGCCCGATAATCAGGCAAGGGCAATGTTTTATTTAAGAAGTGTTGAATTAGTTATCAACTTTTTGGGTTTTCTCCCGCCAGGTGCTGGGTTTAATTTAAAATCCCCATAATTTTGATTTCTTGATGTTATGTTTTACTTCTTAGCTTTCCTAGTTGTTATTCCCGTGAGGTTTCATACTTTTTTCCCATAGAAGTTGGTGCAATGCTTACTCTCTATATTCAAGAACGTATCTCTGGTTTCCACAGTGAAGAGTGTATCTTGGTTTACCCTCTTCGATGTGGTGTTGTACTCCCCAATGAAGTCAGCTCGAAATCCTCAGTTGATGTTTTGCCGATATGGTTTCCATCTGCCTTATTTAAAATTTGTATTGCAATCCTCAATAGAAGTGAGGACCGTGAAAAATTTTGTTTCCCCATTGAAGTCTGAGTGTTATTCCCTGGTGAAGCCTGGAGAAGGATGTTATATCCCTGTATCTGTACTGTTTTGTCGCTATGATTTGTTTACTTCCAGATTATGTTCCTTCCCAATGAAGTTAAGTCACGAAATAGGATTCTGTTTCCTCGTTTGGTGCTTACTTTCTTATGGAATTTTCATCTCGGGTGTGATTTAGCCGAGTGTTGATTGTGCCCGAGTTGGTTTTTCCTGGTTACTCCCGGTGTTATATGTCTGTTTTGTCACCATATACATGATAACACTCATACATTCATACATATATCATGCATAGTTAAATTTAGCAAATCATTGCTCATTCACATTCGTTAATATCTTGTTGACATATTACCTTGTTTTGTAGAGTTGTGTTGTCCTCTCTCTATTAGAGTGTCGCCCTTAAGCATAAAGTGTATACTCTTTCAATTTTCCCCATTGAGTTATCCCTCGTGGAAGATTTTTGCTTTAGCCTTCCTGTACAGCTCTTTTCCTGGATAGATTGGGTTTCCCTCTTGAGTTTATTTCTCAAAAGGATGTATTTTGGTTGACTATTTCACTCCAGTTTATTTCTGGTTTGAATCTTTGTTTCCCAGCAATATTATTACTTATGATCTCTGCAAGCTTCGAGCATTGGTTTGAAAATATGCATTTATTTTGGCACGAGAAAACTTTTATCTCCTCGGCAGGAATATATTGGCATCTCCCAAGGAAGTTATATCTCATTCCCCAGGAAGCCATATTGCTTTCCCCAGGAAGTCATTTTTACAATCCTCCATAACAGCTAGTAACAGGTCTCTTTATTTGAGCAACTTGTACTTACCCGTAAAAGATGATGTTACTTTTTTTGCTATCTTCTCTATGAGTGGATAGTTTGCAGTTTGTTGTAAAAATTACTCCAGTGGATGGCAAATCTTTTCAATATCGCAGAGACAATTCATTGTGAAATCTTTGTAAGTGGTAGTCTCTTTATTTGAGACAGCTTATACATTACCCTTTCCAGGCGGAATGCCTTGGTTAAAGAAGAAGTGGAGACCCGCTCTAGGTGAAACGCCAGAATTTTAGGGAAACTTGTTATCTTTTTGCTACCTTCAGGGAACGTTGGTAGTTCACTGTTAGTGAACGTCAGTGCTATGATATTTCTTTTCTTACTACCTTCAGTGAAAGTTGGTAGGTCACCATCAGTGAAAGTTCGTGATTGTCATCTTTTTGCTACCTTCAGTGAACGTTGGTAGTTCACTGTCAGTGAACGTTGGTGCTATGATATTTCTTTTCTTACTACCTTCAGTGAAAGTTGGTAGGTCACCATCAGTGAAAGTTTGTGATTATTATCTTTTTTCTACTCTCAGTGAACATTGGTATTTCACCATCAGAGAATGTCGGTGCTATGATATTTCTTTTCTTACTACCTTCAGTGAAAGTTGGTAGTTCACCATCAGTGAATGTTGGTGATTGTTATCTTTTTTCTACCCACAGTGAATCTTGGTAGTTCACTGTTAGTGAACATCGGTGCTATGATATTTCTTTTCTTACTACCTTTAGTGAAAGTTTGTAGTTCACAATCAGTGAACATTGGTGATTGTTATCTTTTTGCTACCTTCAGTAAATGTTGGTAGTTCACCGTCAGCGAACGTCGGTGCTATGATATTTCTTTTCTTACTACCTCCAGTGAAAGTTGGTAGGTCACCAGTGAAAGTTGGTGATTGTTATCTTTTTGCTACCTTCAGTGAATGTTGGTAGTTCACCGTCAGTGAACGTCAGTGCTATGATATTACTTTTCTCTCTACATTCAGTGAAAGTTGGTAGTTCATCGTTGTGTTGTCATTCTTTTCTCTTTCTACCTTCAGTGAACGTTGGTAGTTTCGCCTTCTATAAAAGTTGGTGTATCTTTTATCTTGTATTATCTCCTCTTTAGTTGAGTTGATGCTACCTTATCTCTTCTTTGGGGTGTTACACCAATAGAGTCGGGTCCTTTTGATTCCCCAGTTGTTGTACCCCAAAATTTTCCCTCTCATTTTACTCAACACATTCCCATTGAGATCCTCAACTTGCTCAAGGATGCCCAAGAGTTTACCAGACAAACTCTCTCCTGAGGCAATGCACCTCAAACTAGGGTTTCCATTTTCATCAGGGTGGGGGAAGTCCAAGGGTCCCAAATTATTTCCATGGTCCTAATATGTTCTCAAGATTATCTATGTCAAGTTTCATGCCTTGCACAAGAAGTTTTCTTAGTCAATTGCCCAGATGCCTGAAAATCAATTGTACTAGGTCAAAAGTCAACTGTGGCCCACATACAGTCAAACTTCAAGATTTTTGTCAACATCAACATTTTGAAGAGATATCCATAATTTGATCAAGGATTAATCATTATTCCTCAAGGAATGCCCCCAAATTCATCAAAACCCAAAAGTTGCTAAATTAGGGTTTCTCAGGAAAAGTCAACCAAACTTTGACTAGGCATAACTTCTTCATACTTTATCAGAAAGTTTCCATAAAAGGCTCATTTTGAAGAGGATGTAATTCCTTACAATTCATCTTCATCCCACAAGTTCAAAATATACACTCATCAAAAGATATGAATTTCTACATTATAGGTCCTTTTGAAAAGTCAACAAAAACACCTTTTAGGTCAAAGCTTCTTACATGAACATGGAAGATCCAATTGAGATGAAACTAAAAGGGTTTTTTAGGGGACATCCTAAGATTTATAAAAAGTCCAAGAACACCTCTCTAGGGTTAAAATTGGAGGAGATATGCCTTGTCAAAGTTGACCATTTTTGCAAAATTGCCAAAAGTCAAATATGCTTAAAAGTGCATTTTTTGTCAGATGGGCCTAGCATTTCATGATTGCATCTTGTTTTTGAAATGGTCCACGCCCCAAATCAGCCTCCACATATTATTTTCTTATTTTTTTATTTTTATTTTTATTTATTAAAATTTAGATTAAATCAAATAAATTGCAAAAAAATATAAAAGATTGGTTTTGATCTGATTTTTGTAGGAATCACAATCTAATCAAACTGGCCAAACCATATCAAATCAGATCAAGGGATAATTGGAGAAAATTGGCATGATTACACCTATTTTGTAAAGATATAATGCAAGAGAAAAACCAAATCAAATCTCCATGATTATCAAAGATACAAAGCATTTTTGTTGACCTAATATGCTCCACTATATATACTGAGCAAGAACAATGCGCAAGAACAAGGTTTGCAGGTCGTGAAAGCATCAAACAAAAACTGAAAAATTGATAAAAAGTGGTTGATCGATTTCAAGCTTAGAGGGTAATTCAAAGCATTTCAAAGCTACCAATCGTTTCCTGGACCTTCCCAGAAGTAAACACGATCAATTTCAAGCCTTCCGAAGCCCAGAAACAGGATATACGAGTCTCACAGTTTGGTTCATCCTTTGAATCTGAGTTTGATAATTTGCGCATAATTAATCACTTTCAAGCATAGCATTGTGTTTGTACTGACATTTGGAATGTTTTGGTTTAAGTAATTTTGCATTTTGATGCATGTATATGTGTTTGCCATTGTTAGGGTTTTCATGGCCGTTTTAGGGTTTTTCTCTACAGGTTAAATTGGCCCAAGAAAAGGGTACTATGATGCTCGTGAGATCAAGACGAGTTGATCCATGTACCCATAATTGATTTATCATGCTTGCTGTGAATTTTTGAAATTTGCAGTGCTATAGCCATGGAAGTTTGTCCGTAGGTAAAAGTTGCAAACCTAAAACGACGGACAGGGAAGAAGACAGTGATTTGGCACAATACCATTGGTCTATTTGAATACATGGCACGCGTTTTGTTTGTTTCTGTTTATCCACTTGTTTTTATATATTATCATTTGTTTTCTTTATATTAACAAATAAACACAGATGGTCCAGTGGCAAAGGCGCACGTTTGTAAGCGAAAGGACCTGGGTTCGATCCCAAGTCCCAACATTTTGGTGTTTTCTTAATATTTAATTGCAGGTTCTGTACATCATGTTGCCAGGCGTCTATCATGCACTCCAGCAATCCAGCTAATGGATCGTTTATACTCCAAATCCAACACCCATTAATGAAAGACTATGGTGTACCCTCCAAGTTTGGCCAACACTGAATCTCACGCAAAGACTGGGCTCAGCAACTATTGGGCCTGAATAATTCAGCATACACCCCCCTTTCAGCAATGCAGGCCCATCTCTTTTTCTCTTTTTTATTTTTTAATTCTTTTTTATTATTTCACTAATTATCTTTTTTTATAAAATAACAAGAAATCATTTTTTTATCATAAAATCAAAAATCACAAAAAACATAAAAATCATTTTTTTCATAAAATATTTTATTTCCTTAATTAATTAGGTTAATTTAATTTAGGGCAATTTAATTCCTTTTTTTCATAATTTAAAACAATTAGAAATTAGGGTTACTTTGTACATAACCTAATTAATTTTTTCTCAAAAAACTAACCTAAATATTTTTCAATTAGATTTTTTAGGTTTCCTAATTTATTTCCTCGCATTTAATTCGCCGCGTGCATTTTTTAATTTCCTTTTTATTATTATTGCAACTGCTCAGAGTTTGTAATAGTGATTAGGGTTTCAATTTTGCATCTTTATTTTCAGTCAAAATAATTATGTATCTGCAAAAGCCCTGTAATAGCTAGGACTTTAACTTTCTCACTTTAATTTCTATAAACTATTCAGATTTACTTGCTCAAACAAACAAAAACTTTTTCACACCAACACTTTCCAAACAAAGTTTTCAAAAACAACTTCGTAAAACTCTTGAGGACAGAAACAAGGGTTAATACGAAGTAAAACAAAACTTTTCAAAACAAGCACACACAAACACAGAAAAGCGATTTCAAAATGAGCAAGTACCTAAGAGCCCGTGGAAAACCATGGATAGAAAGGGTGCTAACACCTTCTGTTTCTATAATCTACCACCCGTACTCAGAAACATCTCGAAAAAGGTTTTTTCTGTTCTTTTTCCTTTTCCTGATTGGATAAAATAAAAGTCGGTGACGACTCTTGCTTACCGCGACATTTGCAAACAAAAAACGCAAACCAGTATTAACAGTCGGTTCTACCACCGTATCATAGAATTGGTGACTCTACTGGGGAATAAAATATAAAGTGGGGTAAACCTTAGGATCTAGGTCATATTTAATTGCTTTCTCTTGATTGTCTTGCTTTCTTTATATTTATGGGAACTATTTGGGTTATTTGATCCTACACCCGGATCGGGAAACACCTTTTAGGTAAGTAGCAATAAATTGTGAGGGAGTTGTGTTGGGGTATACCGACACGGTTGAAGCAGTAGCTACATTGATGTGGCACTTTGGTTGGTACCCGTAACCCTTGAGTCAATCAGGGAGATGTACGGGGCCGCTGCGTGGTGTCATAAAGTATCAACTGACCTTAGAACCTTTAATTGCACAACTTGGCCAGTAGGATGTAGCGAGATGGTCGGCTTTTGTGTATGCCCAAGGTAGACAGATACTCGATGCTACACTCATTGAGGTTTGACTCTTGAGTTTTATTTGGTTGCGAGTCAATCGCCTATTGAACGAAGTTGGGGGAAAGTTCAGTGATATTGAGATCCCTTTAGAACCCGGTTACATATTTATAGGACAGGTTGAACCAATCCAGCCTCAAGAGGGTATGACTTTAAAACTCAAGCAGGCCTTAAACCTAAGGACTTGGTGTGATTTGTCTGTGTTTGTTATACCTGCGATTTATCATGACATCATAAACATCATACCATAGCATATCATACTAACTATTTCAAGGGTTTCTAGGGCTCATCTTTGCTCTATTTTTTAGGATATGGCATCCACCCGCAGGAACACTATTCAGATTAACCTAGTGAAAGTGTCTCTCCAACTAAAAGACCTGGCATTAAGGGTTCTTGAAAGTTCTCATTTCACTAAAAAGCATGGTCAGTTGCTCAACTTGGTCACTGCAAAACCTGATGAAGAGTTATTAAAAGTGTTGTTTCAATTCTTCGATCCTGTGCACCATTGTTTCACCTTCCCGGATTACCAGCTAGTGCCTACTATAGAGGAATTTTCTCAGTTATTAGGGATACCCATTCTTGATCAGCTACCTTTCAGCGGTACGGAAAGACATCCCAAACCTGAAGAGATTGCTAGAGCTCTGTCCTTACAACGGTCTGACATAGTGACAAATTGGGAAACCAGAGGGAATGTTCAAGGAATTCCGGTTAAATTTTTGTTCGAGAAGGCCTACTATTTTTGGGATACCTTAAACTTACAAGCTTTCGAAGAGGTGCTGGCACTTCTCGTTTACGGGGCGGTACTTTTCCCTAATGCGGATCAACTCGTAGATGTGAACGCTATTAAGGTTTTTCTGTCTCATAATCTGGTACCTACATTACTCGGGGATATTCTACACTCACTGCATGCTCGCACTCTAAAGAGAAGGGGGACCCTCCAGTGTTGCACTCCTCTATTGGCTAGGTGGTTTATTTCGCATCTACCCAGATCTACTTTGAAGAATGAACAGGGTAAAATATGGTCTCATCGATTGATGTCCCTTATGCATTCAGACATCCATTGGTGTTCGCGGTTCTCGGAAGATGTTAATATCATCGATCGCTGTGGTGAATTCCCTAATGTCCTTCTCTTAGGCATTAGGGGAGTAATCACTTATAACCCTTGCTTAGAATTACGACAGTTTGGTTATGCAAGAAGGGATGGTCCTCGTGATACACTTATTCAAGGAATCGCCTTCAACTATGAGAATGATGTTCTGGGCTACCACAAAAGGTTCATACAAGCTTGGAGTATGGTACATAGGGTTGACAGCAAGACACTTGGGCATAAGAATTCCATATCTCTCGAGCCTTATCTCAGATGGGTACGAGCCCGCACTCAAACTCTTACGATGCCTTATCCTGCTATCCGACCTATGATTATGGAAACAGTTGCCAAGGGAGACACTCCTCATCTTGTTCTTCATCCAGACATGCCAACTGATCATGAAGAGTTACAAAAGTCTTGGGTTCAGCTTAAAGAGGAGCGGGATACGTTTGAAGCCCAATTCTACGCCAACGAGAAGAAGGTATTGGAACTCACTAGGCTACTTCATGAAGAGAGGAGTATCAATGCCTACATCGCACCAAAGAGGATGCGCCCATGGGAAACCTAGTCTTCTTTTTGTTTTATTTTTCTTAATTGTACTCTCAAAATACATTCTTTGTAACAATTCAAGTTTACTAATACAATTCGCGTTTATTCCTTTTTGTTTAAGCAAATTTGAGCCTTTAAGAACCCTTGAAAACATTGCATACATATCATTTCATAACAGGATTCATAACAGCTTTCTAATCTCCTTTGCTGTTTTTTTCAGCAATAGCTCTTGAACAAACTGTGGAAGATCTTCAGACTCAGAACACGCAGTTCCAGCAAATGATTGTGGCTCTAGCCAAAGGAAAGGAAGAGCTGAAGGCTCTGATTGTTAAGAAGAACAAGAAGACCAAGAGGACAACCGGCGTGGCACATATGAGCAGAAGGTTCAGAGGGCCGCCAAGATGGGTTGTTAATTTAGCTTCTTCATCTAAAGAGGGAGAGAATCAAGAGGGTGAAGCCAGAGAAGAGGACCCTAGTCCTAAAGAGTCTGAAAATGAAACTGATTATAATAAGGAGCAGTACCCTCCGGCTGACAAAAGGTATAAGCATTTAGAAGAGCGTTTGAGTGCTATGGAAATCCAGAAGGTTCATGGGCTGGATTTTGAAGAGTTGGGTCTGGTCTTCGGGGTTGTCATCCCCCCAAAATTCAAGGCACTAGTATTTGCTAAGTATGATGGGGTCTCTTGTCCTAAAATGCATCTTCGTTCCTATGTGAGTAAGATACAACCTCATACTATTGACAAAGAGTTGTGGGTTCACTTCTTCCAAGACAGTCTGTCTGGAACACAACTGGATTGGTTCTATCAGTTGGAAAGAGCCAATGTTCGTAACTGGGAAGACCTTGTTGCTGCATTTTATAAGCAATATTAGTATAATGCAGACCTTGCTCCCACCCGTACACAACTCCAAAATCTGTCTATGGGTTCGAACGAGGGTTTCAAGGATTATGCTCAGAAGTGGAGAGATTTGGCTGGAAGAGTTCAACCTCCCTTGGCTGACAGGGAGCTCGTGGATATGTTTCTGGGAACTTTGACTGGGCCATTCTTTAACCATCTAATTGGAAGTTCATCGGCGAGTTTCACAGAACTGATCTTAACAGGAGAGAGAGTGGAAGCTGGAACCCAAAGTGGAAAAATTCAGAAGGATGCCTCTTCTAGTGCTGCAAGAAAGCTGTTTGCAGGTAAAAAGGAAGTCAGTGCCGTCTATAACCAAAAGAATCAGAATTGAACCGAGCGCTGTCTGGTGGTAGGGGCTGTTATGGTTCCCAAACCTGCACCTGCTCAGCAAAGAAACAATCAGCCAAGAGCAAAAAGACCAGCTAGACAGTTTACTCAGATCAACATGACATTGTCTCAGGTTTTACCTCAGTTGCTGAAGTCCAATCTGGTTACTCTGAGGGAGGCTCCGAAGAATACGAACACCACCTCTCCCTACTATAAACAGAATGCTCTTTGTGCTTCCCATTCGGAAAGTCCAGGCCATGACACCAATGACTGATGGGCTTTGAAGAACAAAGTGCAAGATCTGATTGATGCTAAGGAGATTGAATTTGGTCCTCCGGAAACTCCCAACATTATCAATGCTCCTATGCCGAAACATGTTTGGGGTGTTAATGCAGTTGAAGAAGATGTGTTTGTGACTTCTGTAGAAGAATTGGTGACCCCACTCATGACTATCAAAAGGAATTTTCTGAAGGCTGATTTATTTCTGGGATGTGATGAAAGTTGCCACCTTTGTTCATTTCTACCGACTGGTTGCCCTTTGTTAAAGGTAGGTGTTCAGTGCCTAATGGATGACAAAGATATTTTGTTTGAGAAGACTCCTGTTCCGACTGTTTCCTATGAAAACATTGCTATCATAACCATTTCCGTCAATCCTCCCAAGGCCTCCACTAAGAGACCCGTCAGGATTACATCAATTCCTAAGGTGACTCTGTTGATCATAACCATGCCAGGTCCAATCCCATACTCCTCGGACAAAGTTGTTCCTTGTAATTATGGGGCCGACATTTATTACTACGGCGTAAAGCAGGACATGCTAGCCATTGAAGACAAGATTGCTGAAAATGTTGATTCTTACATTGTCAATATTGCTGGAACCAGTAAAATAACAAGAAGGGGAAGAGTGTTCTCCCCTTAAATTTCTCCCCTGAAGACTGTTATCGGACCTGTGATCATTCCTGTTGTGGTTCCACCCAAGACTACTACTGCAATTTCAGTAATCACTCTTGTTGACCCTCCCATCACCGAGTCGACCGAGACTCGAGGCAAAGACATATTGATTGAACCTGTCTTGACAAAGGCTAATTCAGTAACCATACCAGAAGCTTCCAAAAAAGAAATGGAATAAATTTTGAAGATAATAAAGAAGAGCGACTATAACATGGTCGAGTAGCTGGGGCAGACCCCATCCAAAATTTCTATGTTGGCTTTGTTGTTGTGTTGTGAGGCCTGTGTGATGGCTTTGGTTAAGTTTCTGAAGATGGCTCACGTGCCACAAAAGACATCTACTGATCAGTTTGAAGATTGTGTGGCTAGTCTGACTTTCGATAATGGTTTGGGTTTTTCTAATGCGGATCTGACACCAAAGGGGAGGAAGCATAATGATGCTCTTCATGTTTCCGTTGAATGCAGGGGGTTGACTCTGGCCCATGTTTTGGTAGATACTGGCTCCTCGTTAAATGTGCTACCTAAAAAAGCTCTGGACAGATTGGACTGCGAAGGCTTGACCTTGAAGCCTAGCAATATAGTAGTGAGATATTTTGATGGTTCGAAGAGGATGGTGCACGGGGAAGTGGATGTCCCTATCAAAGTTGGTTCCCATACCTTCGACTCCACTTTCTACTTAATGGATATCAAACCATCATATTCTTGCTTGCTGGGACGCCCTTGGATACATGGGGTTAGGGTTGTTACTTCTACCCTCCACCAAATGTTGAAGTACCCAGTAAGAGGAAAGATTCTCACTGTGCATGGTGAAGAGAAGTATATGATCAGTCACTTGAACTCCTTCAGGTACGTGGAAATGGATGGCGAGTTCATCGAGACTCCTTGCCAGAACTTTGAAGAGGTACCTCAGATTATGGCTATAGCAGAAACTACCGAAATTCCTCTAAAGGTCACCAAATCTCCCTCGAAGATGGATTCTCTCAAGGATGCACGAGCAGTGGTTGAAGAATGTGGGTCTACCATTTGGGGTCAGCACCCGGTTATTCGTTACAAGTATGACAAATCTAGTTTGGGCTTCACTACAGGTGCTTAAATGGTTTTTTGTCGTGCTCGGGCTGGAGGACCTCCCCTATGCATCAGCAATCCTGGGGTCAATGCGCTTGAAGATAGTGATGGTGATTCCGACATTGACAGCTGGATCTTCCCGACTACCAACGGCGGACTCAGTAACTGGACTGCCAAGGACTTTATACCGATTACTTTTATTCATGAGTAATTGTCTTTCTAATTTTTAGGATATGTAATTTTAAAAACAATATAAACTCTATAGCCATGTGTCTTACCAGGGGCGCAATGGTTCTATTTGTGAGGGTTATCATGTTTCATTTTCATATGACATTAATAATGCATTAGACGTTTGCATACAAATTTTGCGCTCTCTGTATTTTGTTTCTTTTATTCTGTCTATACAGCTATGCTCTTATACACACTCACGTATCCAAATGCATATCCATATCCACTCTGGATCCCATTGATAACAGTTCTTATACTCCTCATTATGACTTTGAAAATCCGATCAACCAAGCCGAGGACGAAGGTGAGGAAGATCGTGAGGTACCCGGAGAACTTGCTAGACTATTACAGCAGGAAGAAAGGGCCATACAGCCTCATGAAGAGTCGGTTGAGATAGTGAACTTGGGTACATAGGAAGACAGAAAAGAGTTTAAGATAGGTGCAAATTTGGAGCTCAATGTCAAACAGCGATTGGTACAGATGTTGCATGAGTATGTTGAAATCTTCGCTTGGTCATATGAAGACATGCCGGGACTAGACACGGATATAGTGGTTCATCGTCTGCCGACTAAAGAAGACTACCCTCCGATAAAGAAAAAGTTATGTCGTATGCGCCTTGAGATGTCAGAGAAGATTAAAGCAGAGGTTATGAAGAAGTTCAATGCAGGGTTCTTAGCTGTCACCTCCTATCCGCAATGGGTTGCTAATGTGGTTCCAGTACCTAAGAAAGATGGTAAAGTACGAATGTGTGTGGATTACAGAGACCTGAACAGGGCAAGCCCCAAGGATGACTTCCCGCTTCCCCACATCGATGTTCTGGTTGACAACACCGCACAACACAAAGGATTTTCCTTCATGGACGGTTTCTCTGGCTACAATCAGATCAAAATGGCACCTGAAGACATGGAGAAGACAACCTTTGTTACATAGTGGGGCGCTTTCTACTACAACGTGATTCCGTTTGGGTTGAAGAATGTCGGGGCAACTTATCAGCGAGTTATGGTAGCTTTGTTCCATGACATGATTCACCATGAGATAGAGGTTTACGTCGATGACATGATAGTCAGGTCTCAAACTAAGGAAGAACATTTTGATCATCTACAAAAGATATTTGATAGCTTGAAGATGTACAAGCTGGGGTTAAATCTGAATAAGTGCACCTTCGGGGTAAGGTCTGGTAAGCTTTTGGGATTCATCGTCAGTGACAAAGGTATTCAAGTAGACCCTACAAAGGTGAAAGCCACACAAGAGATGTCAGCTCCCCGTACTGAGAAGGAAGTTGGAGGTTTCTTGGGACACCTAAATTACATTTCCCGATTCATTTCACATCTGACTTCTACTTATGATCCAATCTTCAAGCTTCTGAAGAAAGATCAAGTGGTAAAATGGAATGACGAATTCCAGGTCGCCTTTGACAGAATCAAGCAATACCTCCAAGAACCTCTTATTCTGATGCCTCCGACTGAAGTAAGACCTTTGATAATGTACTTAACAGTGCTAGATAATTCAATGGGGAGTGTGCTGGGGCAGCATGACGAGTCTGGTCGAAAAGAGCACGCAATATACTACCTTAGCAAAAAGTTTACTGACTGTGAAACACGATACTCACTGCTCGAGAAAACTTGATGTGCTTTGGCATGGGCTGCTCGCCGACTGAGACAGTATATGTTGACCCACACTATTTTATCGATATCTAAGATGGATCTGATCAAGTACATTTTCGAGAAGCCCGCTCTCTCCGGAAGAATAGCAAGATGGAAAATGATCTTAACCGAGTACGACATCCAATACATAACCCAAAAAGCAATCAAGGGAAGTGTGTTAGCTGATCATTTGGAACATCAAGCCGTGGATGACTACCAGTCCATGAACTTTGAGTTCCCGGATGAGAACATCATGTTAGTAATCGACTATGAAGAACATGGACCGGATGAAGGACCTGAGGAAGGATCCCGATGGTCTATGTTTTTTTATGGAGCCTCAAACACGTTGGGTAACGGCATTGGATCTGTAATCATATCCCCTGAGGGCTGTCATACTCCGTTCACTGCCCGATTATGTTTCAACTGTACCAACAACATGACAGAGTATGAAGCATGTATTATGGGTCTTAGAGCTGCTATTGACCTAAGGATCAAGTTCTTGAGTGTATTCGGGGATTCCTCTTTGGTGATAAGTCAGATCAAAGGCGAGTAGGATATGAAACACCCGAACCTTATCCCTTACAGAGAACATGTACTGACACTGCTGCCGCATTTTGAAGAGATCACCTTTTAACATTTCCCATGAGAAGAGAATCAGTTAGCGGACGCGCTAGCTACTATGTTGTCAATGTTCAAGGTCAGGTGGGACAATGAAGCTCCCAAAATCACTATTGAGAGGTTGGATGAACCGGCATACTGTTGTGAGATCGATACTGAGGAGGTAGTCAACAAACCTTGGTTTCATGAGGTGAAAAGGTATCTCGAGGCTCAAGAATACCTCGAGGGGGCATCCTTCAATGACAAGAAATTTATAAGAAGGTTTGCTGCAAAGTTCTTCCTTAGCAATGGAATCCTCTATAAGCGTAATCATGATTCTACCTTACTGTGGTGTGTAGACAAGAGCGAAGCAGAGAGGATCATGGCGGACCTACACGAAGGTACCTTTGGCAATCATTCTAGTGGGCATACCATGGAAAAGAAGATCCTACGAGCAGGATACTACTGGTCCACTATGGAAGCCGACTGTTATCAGCATTCTCGAACTTGCCACAAGTGCCAAATCTACGCTGATAAGGTGCATGTACCTCCAGTTCCCTTGAATGTTTTGACGGCTCCATGGCCCTTTGCAATGTGGGGCATTGACATGATCGGAGAGATCAGACCTACCGCGTCCAACGGGCATCACTTCATCCTAGTGGCCATTGATTACTTCACGAAGTGGGTTGAGGCCGCCTCTTTTGCTACGGTTACCAAGAATGTGGTGGCACGGTTCATCAATCATAACTTGGTTTGTCGTTATGGTATCTCTGAGAGAATCATTACGGATAATGGTACTAATCTCAACAACTCGATGATCACTGAACTCTGTAAACAGTTCAAGATTCAGCATCATAACTCTTCTCCTTACCGGCCGAAGATGAATGGGGTTGTCGAAGCTGCTAACAAGAATATTAAAAAGATCATACAGAAGATGACGGTGACATATAAAGACTGGCATGAGATGTTACCATTTGCTCTTCACGGGTACCGTACTTCAGCACGTACGACGACAGGGGAAACACCCTATTCTCTGGTATATGGCATGGAGGTTGTCCTACCCATAGAAGTCCAGATCCTTTCTCTATGGATTATAAAGGATGTGGGTTTGAGCGAAGACGATTGGATCCATACTCGACTTGATCAATTGAACTTAATCGACGAGAAAAGACTTACTGTTGTCTGCCATGGTCAAAGGTATCAAAAACGGATGATCAAGGCCTTCAACAAGAAAGTCAGACAACAAGTGTATCAAGTAGGGGATCTGGTAATCAAACGCATCATACTGCCGCAAGGTGATCCCAGGGGCAAATGGACTCCCACCTATGAGGGACCATTTGTAATTAAGAACATATTTTCGGGTGGAGCCATGATTCTGACCACCATGGATGGTGACGACCTTCCACACCCTGTCAATGCGGACATAGTGAAAAGATACTATGTATAATAAAGACCCGCTAGGTTGACATACCTAGGAAAAAATACGGGCATACCGGCGAACCAAAAGGGTTCGGGAAAAAATTAGGGATAAAAATGAAAATAATTTGTACACCCAGCAAGTCGAAAACCCGAAAGGGCGGCTTGGGCAAAAAAGCGTATCCCGGTGGACTGAAAACCAGGAAGGGCAGTCCAGGAAAAAATTATGGATTAAATCGTATCACTATGTCCCATTAGATCACCTTGCAATCAGACCTCAGTAATCAGATATCAAGCTCAAACAGTACCGATCGATCCAGTCAGCTTCGGAAAAGCAACAAAGTGATGAGATGCTCGAAGACATAGGGGCAATAGCATAATTGAAACCCAAGGGGATCACTACACATAGATGTTTTATTTTTGTACACAATTTCTATAATAATTTCCATTTTTACGGCGGCGTTCTCTTACTAGAGCGTCAGCCTCCTTGTAAAAAAAAAGCATGTTATAGGCAAATTTCAAATTAATACAAAGCGTCTTTTGAGTACAAAACTCTGTGTTTGTTTTTCCATTTTCCATTTTGTTTTGCAAAAAAAAACGTCCAATGTTTTATTCTTGACATATGCATTTGAATAAGATTACTGTTCACAAATATCTGCATATAAAACAGAAAGACAGTTACTAAGAACTCAAAGAAACTGGTACAAAACCTAAATACTGACAGTTACCTCGTCCCTCATGGTACAAGGGGCAGAGATAGTTGGAAGCAAAGTCACTATCACATACAAGCCAGTGATACCTATATTCCCCACAGATCCGAGACAACCAAGGTCCGACCTCCGTATCCCCAAGCAGGAATCACTTCCCCAGCAGGAAGTTGATATTTGCATTCCCTAGCCGATTTTTATAACCATGAGCAGTTTATAAAGCCATCTCCCAAGCAGAGTTTATTTCTCTGACAGCGGAAGCTCGACTTCCAACAGAGCTCTTCTCTCCAGCAATGGAAGTTCATCCCCAGCTGAGTTTATTTCTCCAAATCAGCAGATCTTCCAACAGAGTATCTCTCTTCCCCGTAGGATCATTCCCCTGTAGAGTCATTCTCACAGAGTCTCCTCCACAGAGTGTTCTCAAGAAGGATGGATGTAAATCCCCAGCTAATCATCTTCAGTCACTATCCCCAGCAGAAACTAAGAACTCAACTCCTCATACTCTCCAGCAGCAGTCCAGGATTTATTTTCCCCAGCTAGAGAATATCACAATAGCATTGCATATCCATACATCATGGCATGTTCATACATATTATACAACAGAATCTCATTTATTTTGAGAACATCATTACTCAATACATTTCATACATCATGACATTACATACGACTAACTTTTTACCTTTCAGGGAAATATGCAATCAAATTCTCACAAGTTCTCTCTGGTTCAGTCAAACTGACACCAAGGTTTCTATTCCAGTTGAAGATATTCCAACACTCTTCAAGATTTTCTCTGGTTCATTCAAACCGACACTAAGGTTTCTATTCTAGTTGAATATGTTCTAAGACTTTCGTCTGGGTCAACCGAATCGCCGCTAAGATTCCCCTGATTTCTATGACAGTCAAAGTTAATTCGAGACCTCTCCCGGGTTCAGTCAAATCGATACTAAGATTTCTCTCCCAGTTGAAGACAACTCGAGACCTTTCCCTGGTTCAGTCAAATCGATACCAAGATTTCTATTCTAGTTAAAAAAGCTATGAAGCCCGAAAACTGACTGGATAATAGTCAACCAACAATACATCATACTGTGAAGCCTGGAGCATGACCAGATAACCGTACAAATACTACGAAGCCTGGAATCGACCGGATAACAGTACAAAATACTATGAAGCCTGGAATCGACCAGATAGTGGTATATCTCAAATTCAAGCTATGAAGCCTGGAAGTCGACTGGATAATATCTTAATTTCTACAAAATACTACGAAGCCTGGAATCGACCAGATAGTGGTATATCTCAAATTCAAGCTGTGAAGCCCGGTAATCGACTGGATAATATCTTAATTTCCCCAAATTACTAAAGCCTGGAGCACGACCAGATAACGGTATAAGACGCTGTGAAGTCGGGAGCACGACCAGATAGCGGCAAGAGACACTGAAACTTGGAGCACGACCAGATAACAGTATAAGGTACTACAAAGCTTGGAATTCGACCTGATATAAGTTTACTCGGCCAATTACTATGAAGCCTGGAAACGACCAGATATTACTATGCCTTAAATTCAAGTTGAAACCCGGATGCGACCGGATAACCACTTAATTCCTTCTGAAGCCTGGAGCACAACCAGATAACAGTTTTTGAGATTTCAAAGCCTGGAGCACGACCAGATAGCAAGTTTAATCTCCTCTCCTCAGTAAGTCACTGTGAAACTTGGAGCACGACTAGATAGCAGTTAATCTTATTATCCTCAGCAAATCACTGTAAATCCTGGAGCACAATCAGATAGTAGTTCACTTTCACCTCCTCGACTAATAGATGATTCCCCAGTAGAGTAACGGACAACTGAAGCTCCTAAAATTCTATTTTTCCCAAGACAAAGACCAACATTCCTCAACAGATTCCTCCTCAACGATAGGAACAGGAATTCTCATCAAAGGAATATCTCGGGAAATCAACATCCTCTAGATGGCATCTTTAAGCCCATATCCAACGATTCTCCGTCATATCTTACGGATGGCATCTTTAAGCCCATCTTAGGTGACCTTCCATCATCTCCTCCAAATGGCATCTGTAAGCCTATTCCCGATACTACCTACATAGTACAGCACCATCTCAGACGAGTGCAAATTTCTGGGCACTCTAGTGTTCAATCATCTTCCACCTTCATATTACGAAAGGCAGACAGCCAATCTACATCCTCAGGTTCAAGAAGATTGAACAGGGGAAGCTGTTGTACCCCAAAATTTTCCCTCTCATTTTACTCAACACATGCCCATTGAGATCCTCAACTTGCTTAAGGATGCCCAAGAATTGACCAGACAAACTCTCTCCTAAGGCAATGTACCTCAAACTAGGGTTTCCATTTCCATCAGGGTGGGGGAAGTCCAAGGGTCCCAAATGATTTCCATAGTCCTAATATGTTCTCAAGATTATCTATGTCAAGTTTCATGCCTTGCACAAGAAGTTTGCTCAGTCAATTGCCCAGATGCCTGAAAATCAACTATACTAGGTCAAAAGTCAACTGTGGCCCACATACAGTCAAACTTTAATATTTTTCGTCAACATCAACATTTTGAAGATATATCCATCATTTTATCAAGGGTTGATCATGATTCCTCAAGGAATGCCCCCAAATTCATCAAAACCCAAAAGTTGCTAAATTAGGGTTTCTTAGGAAAAGTCAACCAAACTTTGACCAGGCATAACTTCTTCATACTTTATTAGAAATTTTCCATCCAATTATCATTTTTAAGAGGATGCAATTCCCTACAATTCATCTTCATCCCACAAGTTCAAAATATACACTCATCAAAAGATATGAATTTCTACATTATAGGTCCTTTTGAAAAGTCAACAAAAACACCATTTGGGTCAAAGCTTCTTACATGAACATGGAAGACCCAATTGAGATGAAACCAAAAGGGTTGTTTAGGGGACATCCTAATATTTTGAAAAAGTCAAAGAACACCTCTCTAGGGTTAAAATTGGAGGAGATATGCCTTGTCAAAGTTGACCATTTTTGCAAAATTGCCAAAAGTCAAATATGATCAAAAGTGCATTTTTTGTCAGATGGGCCTAGCATTTCATGATTGCATCTTGTTTGTGACATGGTCCACGCCCCAAATCAGCCTCCACATATTATTTTCTTATTTATTTATTTTGATTTTGATTTTTATTTATTAAAAGTTAGATTAAATCAAATAAATTGTAAAAAAAAATATAAAATATTGGTTTTGATCTGATTTTTGTAGGAATCACAATCTAATCAAGCTGGCCAAACCATATCAAATCATATCAAGGGATAACTGGAGCAAATTGGCATGATTACACCTATTTTGGAAAGATATAATGCAATAGAAAAACCAAATCAAATCTCCATGATTATCAAAAATACAAAGCATTTTTGTTGACCTAATATGCTCCACTATATATACTGAGCAAGAACAATGCGCAAGAACAAGGTTTGCATGTCGTGAAAGCATCAAACAAAAATTGAAAAATTGACAAAAAGTGGTGGATCAATTTCAAGCTTAGAGGGCAATTCAAAGCATTTCAAAGCTACCAATCGTTTCCTGGACCTTCCCAGAAGCTAACACGATCAATTTCAAGCCTTTCCAAGCCCAGAAACATGACATACAAGTCTCATGGTTTGGTTCATCCTTTGAATCTGAGTTTGATAATTTGTGCATAATTAATCACTTTCAAGCATAGAATTGTGTTTGTACTGACATTTGGAATGTTTTGGTTTAAGTAATTTTGCGTTTTGATGCTTGTATATGTGTTTGCCATTGTTAGAGTTTTCACGGCCGTTTTAGGGTTTTTATCTACAGGTTAAATTGGCCCAAGAAAAGGGTACTATGATGCTCGTGAGATCAAGACAAGTTTATCCATGTACTCATAATTGATTTATCATGCTTGCTGTGAATTTTTGAAATTTGCAATGCTATAGCCATGGAAGTTTGTCCATAGGTAAAAGTTGTAAACCTAAAACGACGGACAGGGAAGAAGACGGTGATTTGGCACAATACCATTGGTTTATTTGAATACATGGCACGCGTTTTGTTTGTTTTTGTTTATCCACTTGTTTTTATATATTATCATTTGTTTTCTTTATATTAACAATAAACACAGATGGTCCAGTGGCAAAGGCGCACGTTTGTAAGCGAAAAGACATGGGTTCGATCCCAGGTCCCAGCGTTTTGGTGTTTTCTTAATATTTAATTACAGGTTTTATACATCATGTTGTCAGGCGTCTATCATGCACTCCAGCAATCCAGCCAATGGACCGTTCATACTCCAGATCCAACGCCTATCAATGAAAGACTATGGTGTACCCTCCAAGCTTGGCCAACACTGAATCTCACGCAAAGACTGGGCTCAGCAACTATTGGGCCTGAATAATTCAGCATACACCCCCCCTTTCAGCAATGCAGGTGTTGTACCCCAATTTTTGCCCCTAATATCCCTTCATCATACCATGTTGATTCAATCACAACAATATCACATTAGGGCTTTTGGTTCTTCTCCTTATCTTTAGCTTTTCTCTTTGAGGAATCCCAAAGCACCTTGACTTGTTTTCTTTTGTGATCATGAATATTTTGTTTTGATTTTCTTTCTAATTAATAAAATGCAATGTTGGTTTGTCTTACTTGTTAATAATGTAGGTAAAGGCAATGAGGTTTAGCAGGTTGCTTCATGGGTTCATGAGTTTATTTCCATGCCCTAGTCAATAAATCTTGAGAAATTCAAACCTCACCATTGAAGTTGTTTTGGAAGAAATGGCATGACAAGGATTATTTTGGTTTAACATATTTCAAAGTTATAAAAATTGATTCAAAAGTACAAGGGGTTGAGGGAAGAGGTTGTCATGATTGGACAAGGTTTTGTTCCTATTGGTCACAAGAGATTATTTCTCTCAAATTTCAAGATATGGAAGTGGTTTTGGTGGCTATGAGTCCTCATCATCATCCTCAGCAACTTCTATTCACAAAACAAGAGTATTGGCACAAGAAGTTTATTCAAACTTGTCAAAGTTCCTCAAAGCTTTCTCTTGATCTAGAGACTAGGGTTTTGAACTTCAAAGGAGCATATCTTGCTCACCTTTTGGTATTTTTGATTGATTCCAAATACATCTTTCTCTTCAAAGAGTTACCAACAAATCACTTCAAAAGTTCCAAGGAGTTTTCATGTGGAAGGAACTTGGTGAAGAAGAAAGATTACAAGTCATCCAGATGAATCCACAATTTTCCATATGTGACTTCAAATAGTCATAACTTGGTCAATTTTTATCACCTTGAGTCTATTATTATTCCATGATAATCTTAAAGATGTGTACTTTATGCCTTCTTTTATGTGAAAAGTGAGAAAATGGATGGAAGTTGCCTTAAATATGCAAAATATTATAGGTCATTTCATGATTTTTGGCCAACTTCAACAAGTCATAACATGCTCATTTTTTGGAGATTTTGAGAGGTTCAAATTTCAAAATGTCATTCAAGAGATCTACTTCATTCCATCTTTTTTGGTCAAGAGAAAATTCTAAGAGGAAGACCATGTTTGGATACAAAATATTATAGGTCATTTTTGAAGAAGAATTGGAAATATTTCTAAGTATGAAAAGTCAACTCTTTTTCTTCAACTTTGACTCCATGTAAATTTCAGCTCAAGCATCCATTTGATTCCATTCTTTTTCCATTGCAAAGCTTGTAACCTCATCTTTCCAAAGCATCAAGAATCATGCCCTAAGACCCCTTGAGTTGGAAATGCCATGGATTTGAATTTGGTAACTTGAAACTGAATTTTTCACAAAGTTAGAATTTTGAAATCCATAATGTGACTTCTAAACACAAGATTTATGCGCGTTTTTTATTTAAACTTGATTAGAAAACTTGCCAGAAGTGATTAGCACCCCAAAACGCAAGGTTTGGCTGAGTTTTGATGGAAATGAAGTCACACTTCACTCGTGCTCGACCTTCACTCAATTTCCCTCCAAACTTCCTTGTTTATTCAAATTTTCATTCCCATTCACTTCCCCATAAATATAGAGTCATCCCCCATCCATTTTCCCAAGATTAGAGAGCCAAGAATACCCTACCAAAACTTCACACGAACCCACTTTTTTTTAATTCAGTTTCTGAGATTTAAGCTTCCTTTTCCAAAATTATTTGCGCATTCATCATCCTTGAGCATTATATAAACTCTCCAGCACTTAAACCAATCAAAATGAGCCATAATACAAGCTACAGAAGTCCAGTTTCAGAGCTTCTTACTTGAACTTCGAAAAGGTAGAATTCTCCGCCATTTGGATCCAAATCAAGCACTAATCTATTCTACTCCTTCTTCTGATTCTAATGTTGCTTACAATTTTTAAATCCATTGAGAATTGAGAGAGAAATCTCAAATTGAAGGTGCTCGCTATTTTCTGGGTTTTTGATTCATATCTCTCTCCATACCTTACATAAATTTGGCGTGATGGTTGTGTTAGAATCGTCTTGAAGAGACGAGTTCAATGATGCTAGCCTGGGATCCTAATTTTTCCATTTGAAGGATCTCACAAAATCCCCATTGCAGGGTGTCTGGAGGTTGAAGACGATGACATGTCTCGTCTCAGGCAATGATAGCGTACCAAACATTTTAATTTCATTGGTTGCCCTTTTTCTGATCACATGTGTGTTTCACTAAGGTCCATATCAAGCACAGCGTGTCTGCTCCATTGGGTTAGCTTACTAACGTGTTTTGACTATGATCTGATGGTCCACATCTTTTTGGTTTTATTTTATTTTCTGATTTTATATTTTTATTGATTAAATTTTCAAAAATTCATAACTCTTTTATTTTTTATCCAAAAATTATGAAAAAATTTACAAAAATACTTTGAATTATTTCTGATCTCATGACTATTTTTTCACATTTTTATTTTAAAATTTGGTATTTTTTATATTTTTTGTATTATTTGCTTTCTTTTAATTACTTAAAAAATACTTTCTGACATTTTTTAATTCTGGAAAAATTCATAAATATTAATTTGCGTATTTTTTACTTTCTGAAAATTTTATGGAATTTTATATTGATGTTTACTATTTTTGGCCTATTTTATGTTTGTTTTAGCAATTTTTAATAGTTTAAAAATAGTTTCTGACTTTTAAAAATTATCAAAAACTGTATAAAAATATTTTGATTCATTTCTGATTTTTCTATGGCCTTACTTCTCACTTCTTGATTAATTTGAACATAATTGATATTTTTCTCATTATTTTCTTTCTTTTTTTAAAAACATTTTTTAAACCCTTTTTGTGTATATTAAATGTGATATTATTTTGTGATTATTTTCTGGCCGATCTTGGGTTAGGTTTTGGATCATGAACTTTATTAACATCATTGGATCCATGGTGTTGAGTTTAACTCCACAAAAATGGATGAATGATTTTAATAATAGTTAGATTAAAATTTAATTCAAATGTGGTTTGTGTATCTTTTTTCCCTAATCCTCCTCATCTCATCCCCTTCTTATTGCACTAAGTTTTATTGGAGCGTGATCTCTATATCATGTCTCAAAACAAATGGTGCATAGATTGCTATTGACCGGCCTCAAAATAGGTGCGACTTCTATATAAGTCCACTTATGATTGCTTAACATAGCGCTAAATTGTGTCCCGATTCAAATAAATGATCATTTGTGGCCCAAACCTACGTTTGCAAGCCCAAGTATGTTAATTTGATCTCTTTGATCCAATAATCTTGAGATTCATTGTGTGGAGGCTTTGGTTCTACCAATCCTCTAATAGATCCACATCACTTTTGGTCAACGCGGATCACTTAAACATCGTTATCATTAAATGGTACTTTTGAGGATTCCAAATGGATGATATACTTGACAAAAAGCAAATGCAACTTGTTGTATGGAAGCTTTGGTTCTATCAATCCTCTAATGAGTTCCAAATGCAAGTTTCAAGATGTTCATCCAACTAACCACTAATTATTTACTTTATTTTGTGTTTTTATCTTATGCTCTTTTATTTTATGCACCATTTACTTTTAGCATTTACATTTCATGATATTTTCATCTTTGCTCACTTGAGCATTTACTTCCTTGTCATTTTTATTTTTCTCACTTGAGTTTTTATTTTCTTTTTAAAGATACCTAATAATCAACATGAACCATAAAAAGCTTTAATGATACTTGGACTATTTGGTTACTATCCTTGGCATTATGGAGTATTGGACTTCTTGGACTTAGGATTAGAAGCCTTGGCCTATGTTGGAGACCTTGTGACCTTAATTGATATTTTGTCTAGAGTTCTTGAGGTTTACCTCAAGATATTGGGTTGTTTGTTTGTTTTGTGTGCAGGTTATTGTGATTACATTTTTTGTTTCTAATCTAGAATTCACCCGTATACAGCCGTTACTCTGCCCAATTTTTGTGAAGACTTAATACAATTGAAGTTTGGTTTTCTCAAGAGGTCTAGTATCTTTGCTTGCTTGGTTTCAATCCAAAGAATTGGAATTCTATCTTGACTCATAATGTCAGGTATTGGTTTTTTGTTAATTAGATGGTTCTTATCCCTATCTTTTACCTTATGCTTTAGGATAGTCTCTTCTTCTCCTTCCATCTCCTTTAATTTCAAAAATCTTCTTCCTCCTTTTGAAAACTCTTCTTGTTTTGAAAATTGAACCATTTTCATAATAAACTTGGACTTATGTCCATGCATTTTCAAAACATTTTCATAAATAAACTTCAATCAACTTAATAATACCTTGACATTTTTTGTGAGAAGACTAAAAGTCAATCAATCTCATTCAAACCATTTTTGCCACTTTGGCTTTTACTTTAAAATGTTTCTCAAAAGACTAGACTCTTGTCAATCCTTGTAGTGATGCAAACAACTATACTTCTACAATATGTAGTGAAGTGAGACATTTTCCACTTGGGTGTTGAGTGAGGCATTGTTGATTTTAAAAATCCAAGTCATATCCTCCACTTTGATTTGATGCAAATTCTCCTTTCTCATAATTATGGGAAATAAGTATGTTTTCCACACGGACAATGACAATGATGTCTTATCTCATAAAATTAACCCACACACTTGTGTTTTAAAATTTTTAAAAGAGGAACTATGTGTACCCTAATCCCCTATTGCACGGAAGATGGTACGTAGGCACTAAAGATTCACAATCGCGGAGGGTGCAAAAATCACAAAAAAATACTTCTTTTCTCACCTCCACCATCTATTTTAAATATAACATTTTATGGCCAAAATATACAGATATTTTACAAAGAGGTTCATGAGGAGTACCGTAGATGTTTAGGGTGCTAATACCTTCCCTTTGCATAACCAACCCCCTTACCTTGAATCTTTCCCCATCTTTTTTGGGTTATTCTCTCTTTTCCCATTCCTTTGGAAACAATAAAGTGCGGTGGCGATTTTTATTTTGATTTGTACAAGTCAAGTCAATCCAATGGCTTAGTCTTAAACATTTCTACCACTACACTGCCTTTCCTATATCCATTCTCACCAATAAATTATGTCAATCTCTCATACCAAGATCTTGGAGCCTGATTTAATCCATACAGAGATTTCTTCAGTTTGTACACATGGTTAGGAAAGCTTGGATCAACAAATCCCTTAGGCTGTTCCACATAAACTTCCTCATTTAGATAACCATTTAAGAAGGTACTCTTTACATCCATTTGAAACAACTTAAATCTCAGAATGCAAGCAACTCCTAAGAGTAGTCTGATTAATTTAAGTCTGGTCCTAGGGGAAAAGGTTTCATCAAAATTAACTCCTTCAATTTGAGTATATCCTTGTGCAACTCATCTTGCCTTATTTCTAGTAATCACCCCTTTTTCATCGGATTTATTCTTGCACACCCATTTAGTGCCAATCATATTTGTCCCTTCAGGTCTTAGAACCATATCCCAAACTTCATTTCTTCTAAATTGTTCTAGCTCTTCTTGCATTGCATTAATCCAAAACTTATCAGTTAAGGCTTCTTTGACATTCTTAGGCTCGATTTTTGAAACAAAGCAAGAGTTTGGCATCCCTTCTCTTAATCTAGTAGTAACTCTTTTATTTAGATCTCCTATAATAAGTTCCTTAGGATGATCTCTCTGAGATCTGATTGAAGGCCCTTTATTGAGTTGATTGGGCTCAGGATATTCTTGAGTTGGATTAGGATCAGTACTTTTGTCATTATATTATGTTGGAATGTCTGACAAAGATGTTCCAACATCTTCTAAGACATCTTCTTCATCATTCCACCCTCTATCATCAATAATAATAATATTTATGGATTCCATCATAACCTTAGTTCTGGAGTTAAAGACTCGGTAAGCTCTGCTATTTGTAGAGTAACCCAGGAATATTCCCTCGTCACTCTTAGGATCAATCTTCCTTCTCTGTTCACGATCAGCTAAGATGTAACATTTACTTCCAAAAGCATGAAAGTATTTAACAGTAGGTTTTCTTATCTTCCATATTTCATACAAGGTGGCTGAGGTGCCTTTTTCTTATAGTGACTCCGTTATGGATATATCACGCAATATTCATAGCTTCAGCCCAAAAGTGGTAGGGTAACTTCTTAGCATGAATCATAGCTCTGGAAGATTCCTGAAGAGTTCTGTTTTTGCGTTCCACAATCTCATTTTGCTGAGGAGTAATTGGAGAGGAAAGTTCATGATTGATTCCTTCAGAAGAATAAAAATCAGCAAATTTATTGTTCTCAAATTCCTTTCCATGATCACGTCGGATTCTGATGACATGACTATCCTTTTCTCTTTGAAGTTTTTGACAGATATCTTTAAAGACTTCAAAAGTTTCTGATTTTTCTCTGGTAAAACTTATCCATGTGTACCTAGAGAAGTCATCTACAACAACATAGTCATACTTCTTTCCACCAAGACTTTCAACCTGTATAGGTCCCATCAAGTCCATGTGAAGAAGTTCCAAAACTTTTGATGTGGTGAGATGTTGGATCTTCTGATGTGACATCTTAGTTTGCTTTCCAATATGGCATTCACCACATACTCTCCCTTCTTATATCTTGAGCTTAGGAATCCCTCTCACGACTTCTATAAATATGATTATTTTTATTCCTTTCAGATGCAAGTGTCCCGGTTTTTGATGCCATGGTCTAACTTTATTTTCTTTGGCTAAAGCACATGTCTAGGAGAAGTTCAACTCTTGGAGAACCCGTAAATAACAGTTGTCTTTAGATATGATTCCTTTCATAATAACTTCATTCTTCTCACTGTAAACGAGACATTATATCTTGGTGAAGTTTACTTTGAACCCTTGATCACATAAATGACTTATACTTATTAGGTTAGCTGTTAACCCTTTAACAAGTAACACATTATCAAGTTTTGGGACTCCTGAACATTCCAGCTTTCCAACTCCTTTGATTTCACCTTTGGCTCCATCACCAAAAGTCACATAACTGGTGCAGTGAGGTTTGATATCTACCAACATATTCTTAACACATGTCATGTGTCTAGAACAACCAATGTCAAAGTACCAATCATCTTTGGTTGAGACTCTGAGAGAGGTATGAGCTATGAGACTAGCAACAATAGTCTTGGGAACCCATTGTTTCTTCTTTTTGCTATTTTGAGAGATCTGGTCAGTCTTGGGAAGAGTAGCAGTTTTAGGATACCCATACAACTTGAAACAGAAAGGTCTTATGTGACCAAACCTTCCATAGTGGTGACACCTCCAGAGCTGGAATTTCTCTTTGGTGTGATTAAATTTTTTCTTGCCATGATGTTTTTTCTTGCCATGATGTTTTTTCTTGCCATGATGTTGAGACATTTGATTCGACATCTTTGGTTTAGACTTGGCATGACTGGAATCTGATGAAGGTTCTTCTGAATAGGGATCCTTTTTCTCATTAAACCCTAGACCACTCTTGTCCCTTGTCACTCTTCTCACTTGAAGAATTTCATCTAATGTGTTAGACCCATTATTCAGCATCTTGAATGATTTGACCATTCTGTCAAGATTCAGATTCAGAGAAGTCACTTCACTTTCCAGACTAGAGATAGTTTTCAGATGATCTTTCCTTTCTGCCTTCAGCTAAGTTATGAGAGCTTTTTGTTTCTCCTCTTCTTGGAAAACTTTTGCACTTCTGAGACACAATTTTATGTACGAGGCAGCTAACTCATCAAAGGTTATTTCACCATCACTAGAATCTTCATTAGAAACATATTTGTCTGTCAATGTTTTAACATACTTGGCAGATTCCTCTTCAAGATCACTCTCAGAGTCCTCTTCAGACCAAGTAACAGGTAGATTTTTCTTCTGTTTCTTAATATATGTAGGACATTTATCTCTAATGTGACCAAAATATTCACATCCATGACATTGTATTCTCTTCCCTTGAGTGGATTTTTCTTCATCCCTTTTTCTTCGAAACTCGTTTGACTTATGGATGTCAGATGAGATGTTCTTGACATTTGATCTTAGGTTCCTATCCATCTTCTTTATCACTTGGTTAAACTGTCTTCCGAGCAGAACTAAAGCATTAGATATTCCTTCATTTGTATCCAGATCATAATCCTCCTCTTCATCTTCAGTATTGGTTACAAAAGCTATGCTTTTGTTCTTCTTTTTAGATCTTTCATTGATGCTTAATTAAAATGTCTGAAGGGATCCAACAAGTTCATTCACTCTCATCTTATCAATGTCTTGTGCTTCTTCTATGGAATTCACTTTCATATCAAATCTCTTGGGAAGAGACCTAAGCATCTTTCTCACCAATTTGTCTTCAGGTATTTTTTCTCCTAAAGCACTAGATGCATTAGTAATATCAAGAATGTTCATATGGAAGTCATTAATACTTTCATCATCCTTCATTCTCAGATTTTCAAATCTGATGGTGAGCAACTGAAGTCTTGACATATTAACTTTGGATGTGCCTTCATAGGTATATTGAAGAATCCCCCAGGCATCCTTAGCTACTTCACATGTGTTCACTAATCTGAAAATGTTCTTGTCAATTCCATTGAATATAGCATTCAAGGCTTTAGAATTTCCAAGTGCAATTTCATCCTCTTCTTTAGATCAATCTTCTTCTGGATTTAACTCGGAATTAGGTTCTCCATCTTCTCCCAATTTGACAGGTGTTTCCATCCTTTTAAGACAGCTTTCCAAGCTCTGCTGCCCAGAGATTTTAGAAAGTCCACCATATGTGGTTTCCAATAGTCATAATTGCTTCGGTCCATAATGGATGGTCTGTTCACAAATCCTCCTTCCTTGTCCATAGTACCAGAAATTATCTTCCCTAGATCTCACCCAAATACAGAGTAGGATGCCTGCTCTGATACCAATTGAAATTTTGGTATCATATATGTGATGTCGAAGGAGATATCACGACACAAATATCTAAGAATAATATAAAATGCAACAATATAAAAGTAGTAAAAACATAAGGGATTGTTAACCCAATTCGGTGTACAACAACACCTACTCTGGGGGCTACCAAGCCAGAGATAAGTCCACTAAATAATATCAATTCATAGAACCTCAATAAATATCTAGTTTACGATCTAATCACTAGATGTGTTATACTTCTACCTAAGACACGCCTAGGTATGAGGCCCTCCTCAAATCCCTTCAATCACTAATAGTGAAAAACAACAGAATTATTAAGTTTGAAAAAAAATCCAATCATTCAATACTTAAAAGCTTATGAATGATCCACAATTTATAACTCAACTAGAAAATTACAACTCAAGTATTGAAATAATACTAGAGTGTATTACAATTAAAAGATTCAGTCTTTTAAACACCAAGAATATATTTTTCTTCAATTGTTGCTTTTTTATTACGAATAAGGTTGCAAGTCCTTATAAAGGCGCAGTAGCTTCTTTATGGGCTTGGGCTGAAAAACAAATATTACAATATATTGAATCCCTTGAATATCTCCATGAAAGTAGGCCAAGATATAATCCATAAATATAAGACAGATCGAAAAATATTCCTCCATATTTTTCGCAAATTATAAACCACAAAACCTGAATAAGGCGCGCTTAAAAACAGGAAACAGAAAATTTGAAAAACACATTAAGATCAGAAGGCGGATGTTTAGACATCTGCTTTGACGTCATTCAAAATCAGTTGAGATGATTTACTTCAAATGTCAATACATTAAGCAAAACATTACCAACGCATGTTTTACCAAAATTGTTGCCAACAAAAACTTACAATAATGTACATATAAAACAAACGGGGCGGGTTCGGGTGGGTACTAGTGTCCCTATTACCCAACCCATCCCCATATTTTGTAATCGGTAAAAACCCAAACCCAAATCCAAACCCAGTCAAATTGGGTTTTCCCTGTCAACTTCAGGGCAGGTTCGGGTGAGTACCCGCAGGTACGGGTTTAGTTGCCATGCCTAATGATGTGTCATCTCTGTTACATCTTCCGATCAGGGGAAGATTATTAGACCACTCTAGGATGACCAGACCTGATGCACTGAATATGATGGTGACCTATTTAGGTGTTGGCCTAAATGATGCCCTGAATGAGATGGAAGACACCAAAGGATATCGTGATATTCCAATAGAAGTTGTATGTACAACACCCGGTTGCATCAGTGTAGATCGATGGTGATGATGCATGGTTTATGTATCATAAAGCATGTGCATTGAGATCATACCTCATGTACTTGGTTGGCACGCTCATATTTGTAGAAAAGAATGCATATTACATCAATGTGGTTTGTCTCAAATACTTCATTGACTTTGGGCAGATTAATGAGTATAATTGGGGGCATTTGTTTGGTTTACCTTTGGAAGACCGAATATATGACATTGATTTGCATCTTGTTTAATGTAATATATTTGCATATTTACTATTAATGTACCATCTTCATAACACTTGTGCTACTCCATTACCAATAATTCATTTGTATCATTTTCAAGCATGGATCCTCCAGCACTTTTCACGCATCTCTGGATGGTCATATGATGATGACTATATAGAGGATTTTTTGTCTGCCTGTGCATTTTCCCCGCTCAGAGGGAATCATTCCATAGAGCCCTTTAGAGTGTTTTTTGACCACACTACAACAAATGGTATTAAATTCATACAAGATCATCGTCGAACGCGTACCTTGGACGACATAACATTCTGCTCGAGATGGTTAGCTTATGGGTCACGTCTGATGTATCCACATTTGTCTGAGTGAGTCGTGCGTCAGATCGAATTTATGCAAGGTATTTCACATGAACTATTTTTTTCCGCTCCTCCCGATATGGTCCGCAGAGATGTAAATACGAAGTATGATGATTTCTATAATCATATACTACCAAATGAAGCATGAAATGTGATAGCTCCTCGCGAATGGAGTAGTACATTTAATCACATCCAATGTTATTTTGGTGTGTCACATCCTTACATGACACCAGACGATATCAGAGATCCACCTAGGTCAACTCATCCAGAGATATTATAGGAGGAGTATGCTAGAGAAAATCATATTATTGATGTGTTACATGCATATTGTTGTATATAGGCCATTGCATGAGCGAGTATAGAGAGGATATTTTTTAAAAAGAACTTCTATGAGGACCACCATAGATGTCATTTTATTTGAGGCACAAACAACATTGTAATACAGGAGGTAGACAAAGAATAAGGGATCAAATATACCCAATAATATTTTATAGTACTTATATTATTCATTATGGATAGTATTATGGTTTTATAATTTTCCGTTTTGATAATATTATGGATCTTGGGTTGATTCTAATATATGTCATTTTAATCATGTTACATTATGGTTTAATTCCTAAAAAAATTATTGTGATAGTATAGTTATAATACATGACATATTAAATTAGTGCATTTTTAAAAAAAAGTTAAAATTTACTTACTAAAGGGTGATTATGGAAGCTTATTTCCATATTTTGTTATGAAAAGGCATCTACATACTAAATTATGGCAAAATAAAAGTGTGACTCAGTTACAAATGAATGAGGTGCACATATGGTGGTTCCTCACCACCAAGGATGGAAGAAGTAATATCTTATTCTAAAGATGATGAAACATCTTGAATCATCTATTGGTGATGAATTATTATGATACTATCAGATGAAGCACGAAATATGGTAGCTCCTCGTGAATGGAGTAGTGCATTTAACCACATCCAATGTTATTTCAGAGTGTCACATTCTTACATGACACCAGATGATATCAGATATCTACCTAGGTCAACATCAAGAGATATTATAGAAAGAGTATGCTAGGGAAAATCATATTATTGATGTGTTACATGCATGTTACTGTATATAAGTCATTGCATGAGCGATTATAGAGAGGAGACTGTTCAAAAGACACTTCTATGAGGACCACTATAGATGTCATTTTATTTTAGGCACAAACAACATTGCAATACAGGAGGTAGACGAGGAATAAGGGGTCAAATATACCCAGTAATATTTGATAGTATTTATATTATTCATTATGGATAGTATTGTGGTTTTATAATTTTTCATTTTGATAATATTATGGTTCTTGGGTTGATTCTAATATATGTCATTTTAATTTTGTTACATTATGGTTTAATTCCTAAAAAAATTATTATGATAGTATAGTTATACTACATGGCATATTAAATCAGTGCATTTCTAAAAATAAAAAAAAAAAAAAGTTAAAATTTACTTACTAAAGGGTGATTACAAAAGTTTTTTTCCATATTTTATTATGAAAAGGCATTTCCAGACTAAATTATGGCAAACTAAAAGTGTGACTCAGTTACAAATGGATGAGGTGCATATATGGTGGTTCCTCACCACTAAGGGTAGGAGAAGTAATATCTTATTCTAAAGATGATGAAATATCTTGATTCATCTATTGGTGATGAATTGTCATGTTATATTTTGGTTAACAAATACTTATGTTATGTTGTGTAGTCTATGTATGTGATAACAAAGATTTATCTTAAATTATTTTATTTTAGATTATCTAATATTTTTAGTGTGTTCCTATGTGATAACGTTGGTGAATATGAATTTTAATATTTGGACAAACCCTTAGACTAATAGGAGTGAATTCAAATTTCAATACCAAACAAACCCCTAGAACAAATTACTTAAGAGAAAAGGGTGAGTTCAGTTTTCAATATTCAAATTTTTTTTAGTTGTATTTAGCGAAGTTTAAGTGTGTCCAAATTTTAATTTCCAAATTCAAAAAGAGTATTTTCAAATTTTCGCCAAAGTAGAAGAGTAATGTATGGGGTGGAAGGAAAAATCTTCTACTCGTAATTCTAGGTTGGTGAGACTAAGAGAAACATATGTAAGAGAGAAAATAAATAATTCATTTTCAACCATTCAGGCTGCAGAACAAAATGAAAAGGAAAGAAGCAAAAGCTTCTTTTATTTTGTCACAAACACAACTAATATAAATAAGCCATAAGGGAAAACCCCTAACTTCATATTTAGTATGATAGACAATATCATCTTTTCACATAACCAAGTATATTAGAGATACTAGTTGATATACTAAGGGTAGTTTTGTATTTTCTCAACATAACAGAATTTTGTTATGATTGCTATTAACAGCTGGCATCATCACCAACTATATAAACCAATGTAACTGATATACTCATTCAACATTAGAATCACTTTCTTCTTTCTCTCTTTCTCATTCAATGGATTCCATCTTCTAACATGGTATCTAGAGCCTTCTTTTTCTGAACTCACAAGTGTGGTTCAGCTCTCTTCTTCCATGGCGTCACCATAATCTACGAATTCTGTACAGGATCAAGTGTTTTCTGCTGTCGCAACTACCTTCAAACAGAAAAACCATGTAAAGTTGGATGAAACCAACTACTATCAATAGCTACAACAAGTCGAAGGTGTGCTTCGAGGCACGAAAATGGTGCAATTTGTTGTTCCGTCCTCCAATTCTCAACAAACCTTCCCTGAAGCTTCAGGTACTGATACCTTTTATCCTCAAACTGGTGGATGTGGTGGTTATCATGGAAGAGGAGGCTTTCGTGGTGGACAATTCAGAGGCCGTGGTGGCCGTTTTGGTAACATAGGTTTAACTAAGTGTCAAATCTGTTACAAAATAGGTCATGAGGCAAGTTATTGCTACTTTCGCCATTCACCCGATTTGTATGCAAGTTATGCTACTCCTTCTCCTTATGTTGGTTATGGTACGTTGCAAGCAAATGTATGGAATCATCCTAGATTTTGTCCTCCTGCATCACAACAAATGACCTCTCAAAGGCCTTCTGAAGCTTTCTACAATGGCCAACTTGGTACAGCTAGACCTCAAGCCTTTATCACAGTCAATGATTTTAAAAATTCCTTTTATAATCAGGCTTGGTATCCTAACTCTAGAGCCACACATCATGTCACACCAGATGCTGCAAACCTCGTGGATGATGTCTCTCTTTCAGGTTCAGACCATGTCCAAATTGGAAATGATCAAGATTTGTCTATAAAATCCCTTGGCTCTTTATCTTTTAACTCTCCGTATTACCCTAACACCACCCTAAAACTTAACAAACTCTTACTTATCCCATCCATTACCAAAAATCTTGTGAGTGTAAGTCAATTTGCCAAAGATAACTCTGTATATTTTGAATTTCATACTGATAAGTGCTTTGTGAAATGCCAGACTTCCTTTAAAATTCTGTTAAGAGGCTCACTTGGGCATGATGGCCTCTACAAGTTTGACAGTCTGGATCAAGTCATTCCTCAAGTCCCACCTCAGGCTCTTCATATCTCCAGCCCTGGCTTAGATCAAGTCTCACCTCAAGCTCTTCAAGTTCTAGTTCCAGCTTAGACTCTAGACATATTATGCACTTTCAATGTAATAAATCTCCTAGTTTGTACCAATCATGGCATTGTAGGTTGGAACATCCCCACCATGAAACTCTTAAAAATGTTCTCAATGTTTATAATATTCCTTTACCTAATAAGAATATGTTTGATTTCTGCAATGCCTGTTATCTAGGTAAAGCACATAGATTACCATCTTATGCTTCCAATACTAACTATATTAAGCCATTCGAATTGGTTTTTTGTGACCTTTGGGGACCTGCCCCTGTTGCTTCCTCCTGTGGATATACCTATTTCCTTACTTGTGTTGATGCTTTTAGTCTATATACTTGGATATATCCACTCAAACTTAAATCTCACTGTTGAAACCTTCAAACAGTTTAAAGTCTTAGTTGAACTACAGTTAAATCACAAAATTAAAGCTATATAAGCAGATGGTAGAGGTGAATTTAAGCCTCTCACTCAATACTTATCTAGCCTAGGCATCACTCATAGATTAACATGTCCCCACACTCACCACCAAAACGACTCTGTGGAGAGAAAACACAGACACATTGTTGAAACTGGCCTATCTCTTCTTTCCCAAACTAACCTTCCCCTAAAGTTCTAGGATCATGCATTTTTAATAGCAACCTACCTCATAAACAGACTTCCCTCTACTGCTCAAAACCACAAATCACCCTTCTTTATTTTACATCTCCAATTTCTTGATTACAAATTCCTTAAGCTTTTTGGTTGTGCATGCTTTCCCTTATTAAGGCCCTATAACTCACACAAACTTGATATGCACTCAAGAGAATGTGTGTTCATTGGCTACTCACCAACACATAGAGGTTATAAATGTCTTGCTCCTAGTGGCAGGATATTTATTTCTAAGGATGTGATTTTCAATTAAGTTAGGTTCCCTTATCCTGACTTGTTCTCATCATCTTCCCACTCCCCTTCTAATCAAAGTGGTTCTAGATCTCCTGACTTCCAAAAGTTCCTTCCAGCTATACCTCCTACCTCACTATCTCTGCCACAAACTCCTATTGTGTCACCTCCCACAATCTCATCTGTTGAGTCTCATTCCTCTTATCCTACCCCACCTACACCTATATTTAATTCTTCTTCTCAATCACAAACATTATCCCCGCCTACATCCTTGCCTTAAATCTCTACTTCATCACCTCCACCACCTAAATGAGCCTAATACCACTGGCCAGTCTCAAACTCAGGTGGCTACTTCCAACCACAACAATGTCTCTTCCTCATCTAGTATGTCCAGTAACCCTAGTGCACCTTCTCCTCTTGCCCTTATGTCTGCTCCAAGAATTCATCTTCTCAACACTCACCATATGCACACCAGAGCCAAAAATGGCATAGTTCAATCCAGACTTCAGCCAACTCTACTGCTCACTCATGTTGAACCATCATCCTATAGACAATTCTTGGCTATCCCTGAGTGATTTGCAGCTATGCATGCAGAATATGATGCTTTTCTCAAGAACAACACCTGGACTCTTGTTTCTCCACCTACTCATAGACAACCCATTAGCTGCAAATGGGTGTTCAGGGTAAAGGAAAATGCAGATGGAACTATTAATAAGTATAAAAGCTCGCTTGGTGGCAAAGGGGTTTCATCAAATAGACGGTTTTCACTTCACTGAAACATTCTCACCAGTAGTGAAACCTATAACTGTGAGAACTGTGCTTACTCTTGCTATCACACAAGGCTGGCCTATTCAACAACTTGACATCAACAATACCTTTCTCAATGGTATTTTTAATGAGGAAGTGTACATGGTACAGCCTCATGGTTTTGAAAAAACTGATTCTACACTAGTGTGCAAGCTAAACAAAGCTTTATATGGTCTAAAGCAGGCTCCAAGCGTCTGGTTTGACAGGTTAAAAGGTGCTCTCATCTTTATAAACTTTACTGCCAGCAAGTGTGATCCATCTCTGTTTATGTTGCACATTTCCACAAATTGCACACTAGTTCTTATTTATATGGATGATATAATCATCACAGGCACCTCAAAGACTTTCATTCAGCAACTTATCACTAAGATGAATCTCTCTTTTTCTCTAAAAGATCTTGGTCAACTGGATTACTTCTTGGGAATAAAAGTGCAACATCTACCTAATGGCTCCCTTATGTTGTCACAAAATAAGTACCTAAAAGATGTTCTCATCAAAGCTAACATGGCATCTGCTAAGAGCATTGCCTCTCTCATGGCATCCAGCACAAAACTATCAAATTGGCTCAGAAAAAATTGTTGATCCAACTAAGTTCATATCTATAGTAGGAGGCCTGCAATATGCCACCATAACCAAGCCAGAAATCTCTTTTGCTGTCAACAAAGTTTGTCAGTTTCTCTCAAACCCCCTTGAAGATCACTGAAAAGTTGTCAAAAGAATCCTGAGATATTTACAAAGGACCCTGCATCATGATCTTCTTCTGGTTCATGCTTCCTCTACAACCCCCATCACCATAACTGGGTTCTGTGATGCAGACTGGGCATCTGATCTGGATGACAGTAGGTTCACTTCTGAAGCCTGCATCTTTCTATGGCCTAATCTAATTTCCTGGTTGGCCAAGAAGCAAACACTGGTTGCCAAGTCCAGTGCTGAAGCTGAATACATGAGTCTGGCCCATGCCACAACTAAAATCCTATGGCTCCAATCTCTGTTAACTGAGCTCAAAGTACAGCAAGTACCAGGTCCCAAGAATTCTCTATGACAATCTAAGTGCAGTAGCCCTCTCTCATAATCCAATGCTTCATACAAGGACAAAGCACATGAAATTAGACATCTTTGTTAGGAAAAAAGTGATCAACAAAAGCCTCAGTCTCACATACCAGCTCACAGTCAATGGGTAGACATTCTTACTAAGCCCCTATCTACTGCCAGATTCCTTGAGCTTAGAGACAAGTTATAAACATCTTTGTTAGGAAAAAAGTGATCAACAAAAGTCTCAGTCTCACATACCAGCTCACAGTCAATGGGTAGACATTCTTACTAAGCCCCTATCAACTGTTAGATTCCTTGAGCTTAGAGACAAGTTAAGAGTGGTTGATAAGTTGTCACTTCCTCAACCACCTTGAACTTGAGGGAGGAATATTAGAGATACTAGTTGATATATTAAGGGTAGTTTAGTATTCTCTCATCATAACAGAATTCTGTTATGATTACTGTTAACAGTTGACATCTTCACCAACTATATAAACCAATGTAACCGATTTACTCATTCAACAATTTCCCTGTCTCTTTCTCTCTTTCTCATTCAATGGATTCCATCTTCTAACAAAGTATATATTTATTTTCTACTTTATAGCTAGTTATTTTGTAATGCAAGATTTATTCAACATCCCAGAAGTCAGAAAAATGGGAAACATTGATAAATTACATAGACAAAGATGATGTACAACATTCTGATAAGACATAATCTCAACCTTGATCAACCAACTTTAGTATACACCCCAAAAGGCCCTGAGCATATTATTTCCAGCCTCGGCATTTTAACATTGTTAAACAGTAACCTGATTTTCCCAATTTTATTTGTTTGGAGACACCAATAAATATCCAACACTAAAAACATTCTTCTTGACAACAAAAAGGTTTGAATTGGACCCTCCTCGAATCCGATGTGTAGTTCCTGAGTTTCCCACCAAAATGAGAAACGGTCACCATGCAAGTTTTAGTTTGACCCTCCTCGAATCCAACGAGGAGTTCTTGTCCTTCCAATACTAGAATAATAATCACCCACATTAGCTACAAATAGTGGATCCCTATCATCTTCTAATTTGTACTCATTACTACCACCATCAGTTATATTATCTAGTTCTGTCTTCTCCAACTCTTTTGTCAATTCATCCATTGTTTTTTTCAAACTAGATTTGCTCATCTGGCCTGCTTCTTCTGTAGAGAGACCAACCATTGTAATTTTTGGAAGAAAGGTATTTTGTTTAGAATATTCTTTATTTACACCTTTTCTTGATAACCCTACTTTTTCAGTGCCGTCATCCAAACTATATTCAGAAGAGTCTGTACATCCAGTATGTTTAGCATCATCTTCCAATTTAGAGTTATCCGGGCAGCTGCTTGACTCTGTAACTCTCAAAAAAGACACTTCACTTCTGCGGGATGACAAAAAGTGTTACAAAAGATAAATCAGTGTATTATATCAATTGGCTTCAAAAAATGCTTTCCTGTTTTCTTTTCCTAGTAATTGCAAGTATCATCGTGTTTTAACTTGATTCTTGTGTTTGAAGATTTCAACAGAAAATAATAAAATTAGTAAACCATTGTTCAGTTTGTTTTCTGTTTCTGTTTCTGCAAACAGGATATGTATTATTATTTTAACAATGAATGCACAAGACCTAATTTCCCTAATTCAAATATATACAATGACTTGAACCTAATCAATCCTTTCTACAATGAACAAGAATATTAAAATAGGATAAAATAACTTATTTGACTAACATAGAGTAGATTATACTGCTGTAGCAAGAGTAGGGATCATTGGAGAACCCAAAATCTGAACAACATGAAAAAGTTAATACAGGGCAAAGATTTTAATTGAAATGAGCGGAGGGAAGGGATTTAATTTAATTAGAGGAGAAAATAGAGGAAACAACTTGTGCCATTGATTCCTCAAGTTACGTCACAGGGCCTTGTTGGATGTAACAATTCATTAAAATCATGCAAAGACCTTTCACATATGAGTACATATGGCCATCAGACTTTTGAGGAACAATGAAAATCATAAGCTCATTTCAGAAAGATAGGAACTACACTTCTCTGAATTTTATTTATCTACTAGTTGGAGGGAGCACGGGTTCTGACAATAAATATCAAAATTTAACACTTGAATCAATCACTGTTGCTAAATTGGTGGCCATGGCAGAATGGCAGTGTGGATATTTTGACAACCTCCACAGGCAATTTGTGGCTCCATAAACCACAATGGCGTGATTATATAGCGAATTTTTTACCTACTCTCATCCGCCAATGACAACCTCCATAGGCAATTCTTGAAAGGATGGACGTTATGGTGGCTCCATAAACCACAATGGCGTGTTTATATAGTGAATTTTATACCTTCTCTCACCTGCCAATGTGACAACACTGATTCCAACTAATAACTTTTTGTAGAATGTGAAATCAATTATTCGAACTTGTACTTCTTATAAAGTAGATCAAGTTCATAAAAATTTATCCAAACGAAAAACTAATTGAGACTTTATTATGCTATTTTATTTTGACGACTAATAAGTTGTTGAAAATATAAGTAAATGACCATTACTAGATGATATCTCTACAAATGCCCAAATCATCTTATCTTTGGGTTGGTGTTGCACTCCATTTCTCTTCTAATACAAGTCTTTTGCTATTAAAAACTCAAATAATCTGAAATACTTGATCAAGATGATATCACAGGATTGATTTATATAAGATTCAAGTCCTACCCATAATTGGTACTTGTTTGATACTGATGGGCATGCACAATTTTTTAAAATTAAAATTTGGGTAATCCATTTTGGTGCACGTTTCTTCGCTCCAGAATCAGGTTTTTCCTACCTAGATCATTCAACCTCAAGAACAAGTAGATTTGGTGGACAGTATGTCTTCGCATCCTTGGTTGCTAAGCCGCATTTCGACAATAGAAATGATGGTCTCATTGTTACTTCATCCGATTTGTCGGTAGAGAGAGGTCACATAACTATTATAAAAGCCTCAAACTTAGAGCCAATGGGAGCATTTGAAGGACCACTGAAAACTATGAACCTTCAAGTCAGATAACAAAGGGAGGAAAACAAAACCACCACAAAGCATGTGAATGACTTGCAACTCTCGACACAAGACATGACAGGAGCAGCACCAAATCAGGACTATGGAAAATGTTGAAGATTAGCACATATCAAATCATAATCATTTGATTCTGATTTGTCAAGCTGTTACAAAACAGTGGTGTAAATAGATTTATTATCTATTATTCTGATTTCCTTATTTAGGTAGCAGCAATTATAGGAAATTATTTCTCTGTTTATTAACAAATTAGTGTATTGTATTCTATATATACCTCACAATGTAACAGTTCCAATAAAAAAAATGAAATATACAACGTATTTCTATATGGTATCAGAGCATAAGATCTGAACCATCCCTAAACCTTGAGCACCACCCATGACAGATACTAAAGCAGAAAATTCAGCCAACAGTTTGGCCGAAGGACATGCTCTTCCAATCACTGGTCACAAACTGAATGGCCAGAATTACAATCAATGGGTGCGCTCAGTCAAAATCTACCTTCAAGGAAAAGGGAAGGAAGGTTATATCACAGGAGACTCCAAGTGTCCAAAAAAGGGGAATTCCAACCTTGAAAAATGGCAACTAGAAAACAGTCTAGTAATGTCATGGCTGCTAAACACCATGACAAATGAAATTGGAGAAAATTTCTTGTACTATGATACTGCCAAAGAGATGTGGGATGCCGTAAAGAAAACCTACTCTAATGTCGACAATACATCTGCAATATTTGAAATCAAGAGCATACTCCATGACTTGCGTCAAGAAGACCGCTCAGTCACAGAGTATTTTAATACTCTCAATCGTCACTGGCAGCAACTGGATGTATATGATGAAGCTGAATGGAGCTGCACAGAGGATAAAAAGAAGTACAAAGAATTTGTGGAGAAAGATAGAATCTACAAATTTCTCTTAGGTTTGAACACAGAACTTGATGAAGTTCGTGGGAGAATCCTTGGAACCAAACCTCTTCCAAAAATTCGAGAAGCATTCTCGGAAATACGAAGAGAGGAAAGCAGGAGAAAAGTGATGCTTGGAAAATCCAGTGCAGCCCCATCTATAGAAGGATCTGCAATGGCAGCAAGGGGAGATCATCGATCTTTCCAAAAGAAAACACGGCCATGGTGTGACCACTGCAAGAAACCGGGTCATACCAAAGACACATGTTGGATCATTCATGGAAAGCCATCAGAGCTAAAATGGAGCAAAAACCGGGACAGCAGAGGGAACACAGCTGAGGTAAATTCTCACTCATCACCATTCAACAAGGAGCAAATGGAAGCCTTACAAAAATTGCTTCAACAAACAATTGGTACAGCTACTGTGGCACAAAAAGGTAATTTTTTGCATGCTCTAAACACTAGCAGGGGAAAACAAAAATCATGGATTATTGACTCAGGAGCATCTGATCACATGACTGGAGATTTGACTGTCTTTGATAGCTATTCTCCATGTCAAAATAATTCGACTGTTCGAATTGCTGATGGTACCCTTTCTAAGGTCATGGGTAAAGGTTCAGTCATTATTTCGCAAAATATTACTCTTAGTTCAGTACTGTATGTGCCTAAACTTGATTGTAACTTGCTGTCCATAAGTAAACTTACAAAGGATTTGAAGTGTATCACTAAATTCTTTCCTAACCTGTGTGAATTTCAGATTTTGGAGTCGGGGAGGACGATTGGCAATGCTAAAGAATGTGCTGGACTCTATATCCTTCAGGCTGAAGCATCTAAACCAGAATTCGAGGCAACCTCTTGCGCTGTAGTTTCTGCATGTAGTGAAAATTTTGCAATGCTGTGGCACTATAGACTAGGCCACCCAAATTTTATGTACTTGGAAAAAATGCTTCCTAAACTATTCAATAAAAATCAGAAGTTGTTTCAATGTGAAATTTGTCAATTGTCCAAACATACACGCAGCCCCCACCCACCTCAACCCTATAAACCTTCCCAACCTTTTTATGTTATTCATAGTGATGTATGGGGACCATCGCGGGTCAGAAATGTAACTGGAGCAAGATGGTTTGTCACATTTATTGATGACCACACACGGATCACTTGGGTCTACCTTATGAAAGATAAATCGGAAGTTGGTAGGATATTTGAATGTTTCCATACCATGGTGCAAACACAATTTCAAAGCAAAATTAGAGTGCTTAGGAGTGATAATGGTCGTGAGTACTATAATTCTGCACTAAGCTCATACTTTACGCAACATGGAATAATACACCAAACCTCATGTGTGGATACACCTCAGCAGAACGGGGTTGCCGAGAGAAAGAATAGACACCTCCTAGAAGTAACCTGATCTCTCATGCTAGCTACAAATGTACCTAACCAGTTTTGGGGAGAAGCTGTCCTCTCTGCAACCTATCTAATAAACAGAATGTCTTCCCGAATCCTTAACTTTCATACGCCTTACTCCACTCTCCAAACCTTATACCCAACCAATCGTATTCTTACATCTATTCCTTTGAAAATATTTGGATGCACAACCTTTGTCCATAATCTTGATCTCCAACGCAGTAAACTTGACCCGAAATCAATTAAATGCATATTCCTCGGCTACTCTCCTCACTAAAAGGGATACAAATGTTATTCACCTCAAAACAAAAAATTCTACCACACCATGGATGTAACCTTTTTTGAGAATCAGCCATATTACTCCAAAGTTGGCATTCAGGGGGAGAACACATATCCAATTGAAGTGGTAGAATCCCAACTTTTGGAACTTGAGCTAACTGAACCCAAACTCACTGCAGAGGCATCAAAACCTACACCTGAACCAAATGAAAATGCAACAGAAACTGCAGAACTTACATGTGGACCAGAAGAAACTACGTTAGAAAATACAGAGGAAATTGCAGTAGAAACTGCAGCCCCTACAACAGAAACTGCACCAGGAAACAACATGAAAGTGTACTCCAGGAAGAACAAGAAGGGAATAGAGTCCTGCACAACTCCAAGGCAGAACCAAGAAACCTCCAAGACTCCAGAAAATGGCGTTCCCTCAGGTAATACTGCTCCTAACTCTGTGAATGTTGATATTGATATTCCTATTGCGTTGAGAAAAAATGTAAGATCCTGTACCAAACATCCCATTGAAAGATTTGTATCTTATGGAAAATTGTCCCAAAGTTACAAGACTTTTGTAACAGCTCTTGACAATACACATATTCCAAGCAACATCCATGAGGCACTCCAAAATTCTGAATGGGCAGCAGCTGTAACGGAAGAGGTTCAGGCCTTAATTAAGAATGGCACTTGGGAAATCACAAGCTTACCTGCAGGGAAGAAGCCGGTAGGATGCAAATGGATATTCTCCATGAAGTATAATGCAGATGGGAGTGTAAATCGGTACAAAGCTCGACTTGTAGCAAAGGGATTTACTCAATCATATGGAGTAGATTATGAAGAGACTTTTGCACCGGTGGCAAAACTAAACTCCGTTAGAGTTATTCTCTCTTTAGCTGCAAATTTAGATTGGCCACTCCATCAACTAGACATCAAGAATGCCTTCTTAAATGGTGACCTAGAAGAGGAAGTTTATATGCAGATTCCTCCTGGACTCGAATCATCCAGCACCGCAAATATGGTGTGCAGGCTCCGAAAATCCCTTTATGGCCTCAAGCAGTCCCCAAGGGCGTGGTTTGATAGATTGACTCGAGTTGTCAAGAAAGACGGGTTCAACCAATGCCAATCAGATCACACTATGTTTGTTAAACACTCCATGGAAGGAAAGGTAGCTTTGTTTATTGTTTATGTGGATGATATCGTTATTACAGGAAATGATTATGATCAAATTGATCATTTAAAGGGACTCTTGGCAAAGGAATTTGAAGTTAAGGACTTGGGACAACTTAAGTATTTTTTAGGGATGGAAGTTGCTCGAACAAAGGATGGTATCTATGTATCACAAAGGAAATACACCCTTGACTTACTTCAAGAAACTGGAATGCTTGGGTGCAAGGCAGCTAATACACCAATAGAACAAATAAAAGGAAGAGAAGATGAAAGTCCACCAGCCGACAAAGATAGATATCAAAGTCTAGTTGGGAAACTAATCTACCTATCTCACATTAGGCCTGACATTGAGTTCGCTGTAAGCTTGGCTAGTCGCTATATGTCAAATCCAACCGAGTCTAACATGAAAATGGCGAATAGAATCCTCCAATACCTCAAAGGCACACCAGGTCGAGGCCTCCACTTCAAGAGAAATTCAAACAGGGACGTTGAAGTTTATACAGATTCAGATTGGGCAGGATGCTCCACAGACAGAAAATCGACTACAGGTTATTGTTCATTTGTGTGGGGGAACCTAGTAACTTGGCGAAGCAAGAAACAAACTGTAGTGGCGAGGAGTAGTGCAGAAGCAGAATTTAGAGCTATGGCCCTAGGTATTTGTGAAGGAATGTGGCTTAAGAGCATGCTAGATGAAATCAAAATTCCAGTGAACCATACTGTGAGGTTACTATGTGATAACAACGCTGCTATAAGCATTGCAAAGAACCCAGTCCAACATGATAGAACAAAACATGTGGAAATTGACCGACACTTCATTAAAGAAAAAATTGATCATAAGATTATAAGTATTGATCATGTCCCATCATGCAAGCAAACTGCAGATATCTTAACCAAGGCTCTTCCAAGGAATACTTATGAAAATATCAAATCCAATCTGGGTATGATAGACATCTACCACCCAGATTGAGGGGGAGTGTTGAAGATTAGCACATATCAAATCATAATCATTTGATTCTGATTTGTCAAGCTGTTACAAAACAGTGGTGTAAATAGATTTATTATCTATTATTCTGATTTCCTTATTTAGGTAGCAGCAATTATAGGAAATTATTTCTCTGTTTATTAACAAATTAGTGTACTGTATTCTATATATACCTCACAATGTAACAGTTCCAATAAAAAAATGAAATATACAACGTATTTCTATAGAAAATAAAAATAGAAAGATCAGACAGGATATCTGCTAGCTTGAAAGATTGCTGAATGGCCTACAAAACGAAAGTGACATGGGGTACACAGATAAGGGCTCACGAAAGCACCCTTTGGGGCCGAGTCTCAGATGGATGACTGAGCAAGGGCTGAGTCTCAGATGGATGACTGAGCAAGGGATGGTGATTCTAGTGATGGAGCCACCTACCAGAAAGGTCACCAGAGATATGTATAGATTATAGAAAGGCCAGTACCTAAGAACAAGGTTGGCTGGGAAAAAACACTCAGGAGCACACCAGGTAGGCACAGTTTGGGTTGCCATTTAAAACTCTAGATACTATGCAACTAATAGAAAAGAAAAGCATAACCATAAAACCATTGACATGTGTTAATGTGCAATCAGAACAAAATATATGATTCTCAAAGAGAATACACAGGTTCTTGTTTCTCTAATCAACATGTCTAAAACTAACCTGGACTTAATTTGATGCTAGATTAAGCTAAATTAACTAACTATGGATTGGTATAACAATTTGTTACTCTTTGGAACCAATTGCCACTATTTGTTCTTTTATACTTGGATATAATAAACATGACCATGAAACACTGGATTAAGAATAGCAAGAGTGAAAAATACACAATCAAAAACTACAGAAGATTTACCTTCTTTCAAATGAGTCAACCATATATGGAAAGTTCGGCTGTATGCCTGTTGCTTTCCGCAACCACCTATTACCCAAGAGCACTTTGTCAACAGTATATTGGAACTGGAGTTCTGCAGCTTTAGAAATAACACTTAGTGGTATACTAGGATGGCCCATTTCATCAAGCACTTCTTGAACCTGTCAGTATAAATGAACAAGAAACTAAACAATTTTCCAAGAAAAAATAAATATGGATATTAATGATACGTATATCTCAAATTAATCTTTTTTTTTTAAATGCAACACAACTTGTTTCTCTTCAAGAACAAGTTATAGTAGGTATCCCAGTTCATACTTTATCAATTGTTATCAAGGTTGAGATCTAAAACATAGGATCACGTGATCTCACAATGCTGCCTCCTCTAATTGAGTCAATCACATGTGAAATAACTAGTGGGTAAGATTGAAGTGAGATCACGAGCAAGATCATTGCGACCCAAAATGAACATTTCTGAGTTGGGGATCCCATAATGCCACCCTTAAATTCCTGAAAACAACACCCATCTCCTTCGACTCGAGTCTCTTGACCCTCTCGACCCATCTCACCAGATCCACACATCTTACTCCATCTCTCTCAAGTTTTAATCCTCTCTGCTCATCTTATTTCTTCACATCTATCCTCCCCACTTTTCTGATTTGTCACAGCTTGGTCTGCATTCAAATTCATTGGAAATGACTTCTGTGCATGGTGATATTGTGGTTGGACAGCATAGGCTGGTGGTAGTGAGGCTGCAGGATGTTATGGTGATGGTTATTATTTTAGTTACATATGGTCTTTTGTATGTATCTGACTAATTATGACCTGTTCCAGATGTTATGGTTATGATACTTCACTTTTAAATAAGTGGAACAGGAACAGAACTTACTAAAATTGAAAATATCTATACCTATTTAATCCGTATAATATTTTTTTGAAAACAAAATATTATTAATAATAATAATAATAATAATAATAATAATAATAATAATAATAATAATAATAATATAAGTATTGTATTTGGCTGTGTGCATAAACAATGAAATAAAAACAGCTTTTTTAAGCGGACAAAAATAGATAAATAAACAACATATAAATTCTAAAAACAAGGATGAGCGTGAATAAAATCCTTAAAAACTAAAGTAATAAAAACAAAATCTTTTTTTCGGTGAAAAAATAATAAAAATGGAAAACATTAAAATCCAATAAAAGGAGGACATGGAAAGAGAAACTACCCAAAGGGTAAGAGTGTTAAATAAAACAGTGCAAGGCTATGGATTCTGCATAGATTCATTTACAACTCAAATTCACACTCAGTCCATAAACAAACGCAATTTTCATGTTTTTGTTTCTCACTCGAATTCCGTCAATAATGACACTGTTTTAACGTTGCTGCTGTGTCTCTGCGTTTTTCCCTTTGTTTTTTAATCTTGCAGTTCTTTAGGCCCTGGTCATTAAGGGTGAACAAAGGATGAGTAAAAAAACCTCGGAAGCTCCGAAAAATGTTCCTGCCGTCAAATTTCCATCTCTCAGTGATGGCTATTTTGAAGTCGCGGCAATTCATAATAAGAGGGTCCACAAGGTCAAATTTCTCCTTTTCTTCTTTTTTTCATTCGTGAGGTTCTCTTTTTTTTCTGTTATCTTAAGTATGATGATCATTTTTTGTCCAATTTCTTCTTTTGCCTGACTGGGTTTTTTTTGTTGGTGGCAATTTTCAGGGTAAGGTGGAGTATTTGGTCAGCTGGTGAGTGCCTCTTTTGTTTTTGTTCTTGCTGTTTAGCTAGATTGTGATAAAGCTGAAGGGTGAGGGGCGAAATAAGATATTTTTAATAATATTTTATTTATCACTCAAGGTCCGGATGGGATGAGACAGCAAACACTTGGGAGCCTGGAGAAAGTTTAGTTTGTGTTGCCAACGTTGAAGCTTTTGAGAAAAGGTAATCCCTTATTCCTCAGTACAATGTTTACGTTTTTCTTTAGATTATGTAATTATGAGTGAGGATGAATAGCATATTTCAATTTATGTTTTAGTATTTGTGCTTTGTTTGCTATGAATATGAATGTGTTGTGATAAGCATAGGTTGACGACTGTGGTTGTCAGAAACTGGATGGACTTAATGACCAGACTTCATAACTTGTTTTCTTACAAATATTTGTTTCTTCATTGTTTTGAAGCTTGAGATCAACAAAGCATCGGAAGCGCATATGCATGCATGGTGATGGCAGCAGTCTTGGAAAAGGCAAACATGCTAATAATGATAGGTCTGTAAATGTTTCAGAAGACGGCAGGTCTGCAAATGTTTTAAAGGTGAAATCTGAAGAGGAGAGTGATGAAGAGAGGTCTGTGAATGTTTCAGAAGAGGATAAAATGTAAGGTGATGGGAGGGCTGGAGGTGGGGTAGGGGCGGGTAGCAGTGAGCCTGCTGAATGTTGTGGTTACTTTAGTTAGATTTGGGTCTTATGTGACTAATTATGACTTGTCTAGGATGTCATGCTTCTGAAACTTCATATTTATCTACTTTAATAATGTTAATATTTATTAGTTATTTTTATGGGGGCATATCTAGTCAGAAGCCATTGTCAACCAATAAATGGCTGAGATCAGGGTACCAAAATCAAAATATCACATGCCTTTTCCTCTATGATGTTCATCTCCAAAATTTCTCAAACCTGAATGTGACTTATTCTGCTGCCGTCGCTGTGGAAGTCTTTCACACTGTTCCATTACTTCCTACGTGCAATAACGAGACCAGAGTTCCCTTTCTTTGGATTTATGCACTACTAAAAATTCTGTATAGATCTTATGAAATAGATTCTGATTTGTGTAATACTAATTCATTATTAATTTATGCAATATTGGTTTTGTTGATTCTGATTTTTTAAGTCTTTTCCTGGTTGTTGTTGGTTTTGATTCACCTCCAACGAAATTCATTTTAATCCAGTGACCTTCGTGTTTAATATGGATTTTGAATAAGTTTTATAGCTATCATCTACCCATTGTTACTGGTTTAATACAGCGGGGTTTATTTTTATCCAGCAATGTCAATGGTGGCAACAGCAAGTCGACCCATCTATGGTGGTGGATGGGACTGTGCTTGTTACCATTGAAAAAGTGATCTGAAAACTTTCAGTAGGAATAGATTGGAGGAGTAGAGTGGTGAGACTGTTTAACTGAAGCATTCAGTTTCAGCTGTGGGTTTCAAGGCCAGGAACAAGAAGAGTTCCTCCCACTCTGACATAAGGATAACTTTTCATTTTGGTAGGATCTTATGATCCTTGTTACATTCTTGTGTGTTAAGTTCTTGCAACCCCCACCCTAGGTACGATCTTAGTCTTGACAACATTGTTTTCAATAACATAATCATCACTTACTTTTTAACTTCAAACAAATACTAAATTAATAAATCAGTATGGAAGGTTCAGAATGAAAACCATTCCATATCAGATTCTTCTTCACTATAATGAAAATTTTCTTCCTCATTCTTGTACTTCAATAAACAATAAAATGTTCACAAAACTAGTCATACCTCTGGAGGCTCCCCTAAACTATCTCCAATTTCCTCAATCACTTCTGCTGCCAAGTTGTCATCAACCACATCTCGCCGCCGCTGAATGTGCCGAGTTTGGATTAATGTATGGAAATGTTGATCAACAGCTTCTTCAAGAATGTTATCAAGCATGTTTTTATCAAAGAAGTAGGGAGTGTACCTATTCAAACAACGCAATAAGGTTGGCATAAATATTATGTTGCTTTGTTAGAAAATAATTCATTTACTCATTTGCTCTAAGGACCCGATGAAATGTGTTGCAAATACATAAATAACACTGTTTTCTTATTACTACATATCACCATGGTCCATGATAGCCAGTAACTACTGGGACAAGATTTTATTTCTATTTTTCATTATCAATTATTAAGACTAGTCTATGCATAATAGTATTTGAAATAATAAGAGTCAATCACCATTTTGCTCCACGAAATTGTAGGGTCCAGCAATTTGATTGTTCAAATTTAGGAAAAGGGTAATCAGTCCCTCAAATTGAAGCGCCTCAAACAAATTTATTCCTTTGTAATCTAAAAGGGTCAGAAATGCTGAATTAAGACATCATTTAGGGTGTGTTCAAATGGAGCATATTTTCACAAATTGGTTTAAAGCTTCAACTGATCTCTCTATTTTGTGGTCCAGATTCATCAAAATTGATGGAATTGATTGACAAAATGACGAATTTGATTGATGATCTTCAATTCCGTGGACTACTTTGCTATTTCAAAATTTTGAGAAAACAAATTGTCCGACCTCGAAATAATAATATTCAGTTTTTCTCTTTCAAGTTTCAAGTATACATAATATAATCAAAATAAGTCTAATTCCTGAGAGAAAAATAGCATATCACAAATCAATATTTGTACCAACACTTTCAAGAAAGCTAAGAAAACCAAAGAAGAAACAACGGCAAAAAAAGAGACTAGGCTAAGGCAATTTATGTTTATACATGTGTAAGAAACATGAGAAGGGATACCCCGGTTGAGTTACTGATAAAAGAGATTTCAAAATGCACAATAACCATTATACTGATTAAATTTCAAATAAACAACATATAAGCAAGTTCTATGACAATAACACCTATTTACATAAAACAAGGAAGATGAGCAATATATACCATTTAATTCCATCAGTAGTTGCTATTGCAATATCCAAATTCTGAGCACTAAACACGGGCACCCCATCGACCTTTGTCCCAGCAATATTGTGTGGGATGGTCTTCAGAAGTTTATTAGCTGCCTTGACCTGAAGGGAAAATATTATTAATATTTAAAGATTATAGTCAAATAAATTTGAAATATGTGCAACAATGAAAGACAAAATAATACCTGCTTCTCATTTGGAACAAATTGGAATAAGTGAGGCTTTTCCTGCATGGTACATAGCAAGCAACATATCAAACAAAAAACATAGAAGTAAAAAAGAATACCAACATTAATTTCATTTTTTGGAACAACCATCTGCATGCAATTTGCATCACTGTGTCTTTCTAAACAACCAAACCAGTAGTGGATCATATATAACCGTAAATGCACTAACTCAAACTAGTAAAACTATATCTCAAATGAGAATTGAAAAAGTCAACGGTACCTTGAAATGCTCATATGCCAAATCAAGACGGCAGGCACCCACCACGCCACTTGGAATATTGAGTTTTTTGACATATGAAACTAGAGCGATTAAAATTTAAAAAGGTCAGTATTTGGTGTTAATTGCTAATCGGAGATCAACATTAATCAAAATATGTGATGATAAGAAAATAATTCAAGGAAAAAAGGAATGTAAACATATAGAGATAAAAGTACAGAATATTATGGGTGCAAAAAGTATCTGGTTCCAAGTGCAAACCACAAATATATCCATAAGCGGTTTTTCAATAACCAGATATTTACAACGATCCATTTAACCAGATATTTACAAACCGTTGTGGTTACTGTTTTTTTATCTGGTTTTGTGAAATGGATAACCGTAAACCCCTTGGTGAAACAATTATTTTCTCTGCTCAAACTTTCAAACTCAGTGATTAATTGATTAAGGAATGTTTTGCGACTTTTCTCCACTCTAGGATGGTTTTAGATTTATGAGTTTTGTTAACAGATTTCATATTTTCTCGATTACATCTTAGTCCCTTTCTATTCTTAGATCTCAATTCTCAAGCCATTGCACACTGTTCGCCGCCTGAAGAGCCGCTATCGCCGACAGCAGATGTAGCTAGTGACTGTGTGTTCTCGGTCACCATGACGCGGTGTTTTTGTATTCTGCAATTTTATGTTCCCTGTTTCTGTGTCTTCGGTTTGATAAAAGCAACGGTGTTAGCATTCTGCATTCTCACTTCTCAGATCATGTGTTCTGCATTCTGCGTCGCCGCTCCCGCACTGCATGCTCATCCGCCTCTTTTGCTGTTGTTCTGTTGCCGCCGTACGTGCTGCATTTTGAACTCCACCGCTTCTTTTGCTTCTTCCATCAACGGTGGAAATGGAGGTGCTGGAGCAGGTGATGGCAATCTTCCGTCAGCGGTTGAAATGGAGGTGCAGGAGCAGTGATAGGGATTCTGGCTGATATTCTGGAGATGCCAATCTCAAATTGGTTGTTGCTTATTCATAATTGGTTTTCTTAAGAATCTGGTTATACTTTTTTTTATTTACTGAATCTTGTTTGATTTTTATTAACTGAATATTGTTGTACACTATTTTTTAACCAAGTTCATAACAAATTTGGATATAACCAATTTTAACCGGTAACAAAAAAGGGGTTGGATTTGTTTTAAAATCCAATTGAAACAAGTGGTTTTGACATGGATGTGGTTTGGTTTTATCAATAACCTATCCATGAGCAACCCTACAAAATAACACCGTGTTCAAGGGAATATTTTAGCATGCAACATGTGCAATGCAAGGATCAGGTTCGGTCACAGTAGGTCAGAAATATGTAATTCAAGGGTGAGGTTTGGTCGCAGTAGGCCACAAATTTGCACTCTACATCTACTTGAGCTTGGAAAAACCCCTTAGGGTTTAGGTTTTATCTCTTCACTCTGGAACATCGGTGTATCGTAAAAGTTTGGAAAAGGTAATCAAGTAAAATTTTAAGCTGTATGCATCATATGTCACACATTAATGCACTTGGTTGGAGCCAGATGCACAAAACTTTAGGGGCACCTCTCTGCCACTTATCTTATGGGATAGGGTTTTGTTTTAGGATCACAATTGATGTTCTGTACATGGCTGCTTTAATGGGGTTGCCATTTCAGATATACAGAGATTGGGAAGTCCTGTTACACTCTTGATTCGTTTACCTAGTTTTTTAGGTCGTGGAAGACCCTTAGCTTGATCTCCTCAGTTCACTCTAATGAACTTTTTTATTTTTTTTAAATATTAAAGTCAATCCCCTTTCATTCCCCAGAGAAACATATAAGAGAGATTAACAACTAACCATCAGCTTGTATTTCATGTTCTATTTCACAAAATAAAACTGAATAAAGTACTTTTATTAGCATCAAAGAAGCAAATTAGCATTCAAAAGGTGTTTGGCTAGCAGCTGAATATACTGGAATTAAGCATCTCTACAAACAGAAACTTAGTAAGGCCAAAAGTAAATACATAGAGAGTGAGCTATAGAAAACAGGAAATCAGCTAGTCTAGGTCGCAGTTAAAGGACGCCAATGATAATTAGATAACATTGTCACAACCCTAGATTATTCAAGTTATAAAGAAAAACTTTGAAGAATATGACAACAACAATAGATTCATCAAGTTATGAAGAAAAACTTTGAAGAATAGGAGTAGACATAAATGGATTGGAAATGTTACAAGCAAACTAAAGGAGCGTATAAAAGGGGGACTGTCGATGAACTAACCTGCATCTCCTAGATCAATAAAAAAGCGAAATACAGGGCCATTCCTCTCACTCTTGGTGATTGCTGCAAACATTTTTTTCAGCCACTCTGGGGTTCTGCAGAAAATAGATAACAGACGGAAATAGTATGCTTTTAGAAAAATAATGGATGGTAACAGCTTAATCGATATTTCAGTTCAATGAGGTACTAAACAAACACAAGACACAGATCTACAATTTTGTTCCACAACTACCAAGCATCTCGGAATTCCTAAGCAAGACTCCTCGTGTTCGTTACATCAGTATTTGAAATGACATTAGCCTTACTCTTAACATCTCTATTGGATGTCTAGATTGCTAAAAGAAACCAAACACTAGCTCGTATTTGCTTACAAATGCAAGGTGATTCAATTGTCCTCATAAACAGACACGGGAATTTGAACCCTAAAAGCCCGGGCATCACACCTAAATAATAAACACCTACTATATTCTGTCCTTTAGAAAACCGGAAAAAAGTTATTTTCAGTACCGGCTTGGATAAACTTCATAAGAAACAGTTATAGTAAAAAATATTAAAAGAATCTTGCAATAAGAGTCAGTTTTTAAACAACAGTTTGTCATATTAGTTGAAATCATCTTCTACCTCTCTTTTCTTCAAACTCGCTTAGTAAATATACATATAATAAGAACTATTCTGTTATGAATCAGTAATCACAGGAAAAAGCAGTTTGTTCAATTTCTACTAGCTAAAAAGCAGTTTGTATATATACAAAAGTGGATTCCACAAACTATCATTTATATAACTATGCAGTAAACTAACCAAGCTAAAAGATACAAAATTACAACAACAAAAAGGTTACAAGTTCAATCTTAATTCAATTTCACAAACATAACAACAGCAATAGAAAATTCAAAACACCTTTTAGTGATGAAAGGAATATCAAAGTGAGTAGAAACAGCCATAAGACCAGTTCCAGAGAGGTCACACATGCTGAAAACCTGACCAACAAAAGCGGGTCCGCCACCACCTTTGACATTGGAATTGAGCCTCGAGACTCTAACCGATTTTGCGGAAGGGCGAGTTGACTCGGCGGTGGATTCGAACGTCACGGCGGAGAGCGGTGGCGCGAAAAAGAGAGGGAGGGAGAGTGCGGAGGGTAGTTGAGGTAGCGGTGGAGGGTTGGGTTGGTTGAAGAGAGAGAGGAAATTTGAAGCGGTGGATTGAAAGAAGGAGGAGATGTGGTTGTGGTTGTAGTTGCCGTGACGGCGGCGATGAGGTTCGGACGGTGGAGCCATGCAGTTCGCATGGACGGACGGAGAGGATTTGAATTCGGGTAAGGGATTTGTTGAGAGTCTTGGTTACTGTGTTGTTTTAACTTTCTCAAAAATTAAAAAATTTGTGTGATTATTATTGTTCAATTTATTTTATAAATAAGTAAAAGAACTCGCACGCTGCACAACATTATTATGAATAAATAAATAATTATATATCATTATAAATAAATATAATGTATTAATGGTAAAGAAAGATATATAAATTAAAAAGAAAAAATATTTTAATTTATAATTATCACAAAAATATTAATTTAAAAATTAGTGATATTTTGGTAGGATGTACAATGAAATTATATTAAATGAATTAAATATTATTTTTAAAAATAGAGATATTCAAAGAAAAATATGTTATATAGATATATAATAAATATATAATATAAATGATTTATTTTATTTTATTTGAAAATATATTTTGTTTAAATCTTTTTCATTATCATCTGATCTTATCTGATCAGACTTGGACCGTCACGACTGGCTCCGAGCGGAAGTTGAGTGATATGGGGGGTACCTGCAAGGCACTCCGATGCTAAAGTGAGTGATGGTACGAGCAGGCAAAAAAGTGTATGTATGGGTAAGAGAATGAATACCTGACCCTCTAGGAACAGAGGATATTTATAATCCCTAGCGTGGGGCCAAGGTCCCTTCATTGGGCTGACCAGAACTGCCCCAATGAAGGAACTGCCAGGTTCTGCGTGTGTAGTGGGGACCCGCACGTGGTCTCCTTCCTGGTGATGCTCTGCGAGAAATGAGGAGGGACGAAGACGCGGTCTTTCCGGAGTTTAGGTGATTTGGTAACGGTCAGAGTCTGCCCTACGAGGAGGGTGCTCGAGTTGGGCTCGAGCTGGAATTCCCGTGGTCGAGGGCACCATGTTCGCGGGCGACGGCGGGCACGGTTGCAGTTTCTGGTCGGGCACGCTGGCGGGAATCCTTGGGCGCGCGCTCCTCAAAGAGTGGCTTGGATTGGGCCTTTGTTCTTGCTTTTGGGCCAGGGCGGGCCCAGTCCAGAACAGGAGTCCCCCAAGTCGTGGCTCCTGGAGCAGGAGTTATGACTTGACCTCAACTCGCCTTTGCCACGGGGTCTGATGCCCGACCCAAAATATTTGCCTCCCTGTGACTGCTCAAGAAGTTTCTCGTGAGTTGCGTACGTGGCGTAATCCTTGTCGATGCGTGCTCGAGGGATTTCTTGCGGACTCTGTTCGTTGGGTACACGAGGCAACCCTTGGGAACCGTGACGCCACCCTAGCGAGAGTAGGGCCATCATTGCCTAGGGGAGTAGACGTCGAGGAGGGGAAGTTTGTGGTTCCCCCGGGGTGACATTTCGTATTCCACGTCACCCCTATAAATAGGACCCTTGGGTCCCATAATTTGTTTTTCCTCTTCGCGCTTCTCCTTCTTCCTCTGCCTTTGCCGCCACTGTTTCTCTACAACTTCGCAAGATTACCGTACCTTCCCCCGTTGATTTTCTCCACCGTTACCGTACCTTCTTCTTAACTTCCAAGTAAGCGTTTATCCCTCATATTTTTCTTTGTTGTAGGTAATTTTTCCGTTATTTGGATGTTAGAAACCCACATCTAGGATTAGCGCCCGGTACATTCATGCTTGTGCCCGACACATTCATGTTTGTGCCCGATATATTCATGTTTGTGCCCGGTAAACTCATAGCTTTAGGTATGTGACTCGCGATGCTGCCCGGGACCTTCATGGTTTTGGGCGCATAATTCTATGATACTGCCCGGTAAACCCGTAGTTCTAGGTTTAGGATTCATGATATTGCTCGTCACATTCGTAGTTTAGGCCGGCGTACTCATGACTGGCCGGGGTGTTGGCCCATTTAGGAAGTATGTAGGACAACTCGTCGTGGCACCTTAGCGTCGAGGAGGCGAAACCAGGATCTTATTCGAGTCCTCAATGTTTTAACGCGCACGGACTGTGTCTTGGCTTGTCGTGCCCTTCTTCCCGTCAGTTATGGCGAGCATATGGATTTGCTCTCGAATTTCACCGGTTTCCTGTGCTTTGCAGGTAAATGGCTGACGAACCGGAGTCCTCGGGGCGTAATGAGGTCGAGGACCAGAGTGCCGAGGAGAATGTAACCTTAGTTGACATCGTTGATGATCCTTTGTTGGATTGGGTGGACGCCGAGCCCCGAGGGATTGTCTCGGCATATAGTCGGCGTAGTCGGAGCGCCTACACTATCGTCGAACACGGCGGTAGTCAACCGGGCTTCCAGAAGAACTTTGTTGTCACAAGTCCATCTCTTGACGCGCGGATCTGTTCGGAGTTCTCTGAGTATGGTTTTCCCATGTATGAAATCGCGTTCAAGGACCTCGGCCTTAAGCTCCCCTTCAGTGATTTCCAGGTCGGGGTATTCTGCCATCTGGACTTGGCCCCCTCGTAGCTTCACCCCAATTTGATCGCCTTTCTTCGGGCGTTCGAGCTGACATGTCGCTTCTTAAGGATCGGGGAGACCATTCCTCTCTTCTTTAGAGTTTTTCACTTACAATGCCAGTCTCGAGGAGGCAGGCATAGTTGGGTTTCCTTGAAACAGTTGAAGAGGCTGTTCAGGATGTACATGGATTCGGTCCGGGGTTTCAAGGACAAATGGTATGTCGTGCGGCCGGTCACCCAGACTGCTTTGGATTCTATATACGAAGAGGAGACCGCAGTGGCCGACGAGAACGGGGAGCCTCTTATGGACGACGAGGGTCGCCCGATGTTGGGGCGTGTATCCAAGTTCCCGTTGCATTGGTGCTCGCGCCATTACGAGCATGGTACCGGGCACTACCATACGCCCGCGGGAGGGATGAGTGTCGAGGATGAGGAAGCCTGCGGTACCCTTTGCAAGTATGTCGACAGCTTCTTCCCTTCCCGGTGGGTCACGAGGGAGGGGAAGGACATTCTTGACGAGGAAGGTTACCCGACCTTCGAGGCCCGTCCTATAGATACCAAGGCACTTGTCGAGTGCCAGTCCTACGGGCAGGTCGTGGACCTACTAGGTTGCCTTCTGTCTTATAGTTTTGTTCTAGTTTCTTTGTTTGTTACTTGCTCGTAACTAACTCGGGTTTTCTTCTTTGCAGGCAATATGTCCGGACGAAGGGAGAGGCTCTTAAAGCTGACTCAGGATAAGAAAGTCAATAGAAGGTTGGTGCGAGCTCCTCAGGCGACGAGGATGGGCCCGCCGACCAGTTCAGGTGATACTTCTGGCGGGTCCCCGGACTCCCCTGACGTCGAACAACCCACTGAGCTGATAACGAGGAAGAGAAACCAGGTAGAGAGTCAGTCGGAAGTCGGTGATGAGTCTGTCGCGGTGAGGGCCTTTGGCTTGCCCCCCTGCTTTAAAGAGGAAGGCTTCTTCGAGGGGTTTCCCTTGACAGTAAGTGTCGAGGAGGCTGAGACCATTAGGCGGCTAAACAAAGAAAGTCGGAGACAACATCTGGCCGCCAGTATGGTCGGGATGGTTAAGATGGCCGAGATGGCTGTTGTCCTTGCTGAGGAGGGGTCGTACTCCTCTGACCGCGTCAGGGAACTGGAGCTGGAGAAAGCTGCCCTCGCTGCCGGCTCTCGTAAGTTGAAGGCTGCTCTGGAGCAATCTGAGGAGATGTTCCGCGAGCAAGCCGAGCTGCTGGCCGCGGAGAAGGAAAACTAGGGGAAGGTTGTCGTGGAGAGGGACTGTTTTCGACTGGACCGGGAACGCTTGGAGGCCGATAACGAGCGTCTGGCTAAAGAAGTCGAGGATTTGAAGGCCTCTATGCTTCCCGCTGAAGATGAGTCGAAGGAGACAACCCCCTTGCGGAGTCGCTCGGATCTGGTCGCGCGCATCCATCTCCTCGAAACAGACTGTGTTGGCGCCTTGGCAGATGGTTTTGAGACCGCGGTTACCCAGCTCACTTTATTGAATCCGGGCCTGAATACCGAGGGGGTGGGTTTCATGTCCCAGATCATCGACGGCCAGGTCGTGCCTCCTCCTGAGTCTCCTGTCGTGGATGCTGGTAGCCCCTGAGAAGTCTAGCCGTGGAATTCTGGTCGGGCCTGCGCGCCTGTTTACTGGTAGTTATTTTTGGGGCATGCGTGCTTATGTCTGTAATTTCTGAACATCATCGGCCTTCTTGGTCGGTTTATTTTTATTTGTTTTTGCTTACGAGCCTTTGAATGGATGTTTATTTTCGACCTTTGATTATTGTTCGTGTCTAAGTTTTTATATTTGTGATGAAATTTGCATGTTATGTCCCCGAGTCCCGCCTGTGCTCGGCTGTTACTTTGTGGCTAAATTTGCCTAAGTTATATCCTCGGGGCATGCTTGTGCTCGGTTGTTACTTTGTGGCGAAATTTGCCTAAGTTACGTCCTCGAGTGGAGATTCTTTCGACCCATTTGGTGGTCCGACGTACTTCGAAATGCGTCGGTTGTGCAGAGTAAAGCCGCTTGCTCGGGCGTATGACCCAGATCAGGGTCGCTTGCCCGTGGCGTGAACTGCCCATCGCGAGCTGGGTGTTCTTCCATGTGGGTGCTTCGACAGTGGAGCTCGATTAAGGTGTCCATGTTGGGCACTGTTGTTCGTGCTTGTTTGGCTGAATGACGTTATGTCGTTTGGGCGTAGATTGGGCCCGTGATAACACGAAATCGTATCGTTTATTTTCTATGAAATTCACCCGTTCTGTATTATTTTGACCCGATTAATTCCCGAATATTTCGAGTTTGTCATTACTTTTTGCAGGTATTCATAACTCAGCTCAAAACAGAAGAAAACATGAAACAATGCAAGAAAGCATCAAAAGAACAGAAGAAAAAGATAAATCTGTCAAAGAACTGCACTTTTGTAGCTGTGACGGTCGTAATGTAGCTGCCACGACCGTAAGTCATCTTGAAGAGTGTTACGACCGTAACACAGTGGCCACGACCGTAACACGGGAAAGACCAAAGCTGCTCGTAACGCTCATGTAACGAATGTAATGCGTATATCAGTTTACTTGGAAAATGCAGAACGTGGCAAGCATAACAGAAGGAGTTTCCAAACTCCTTAATTCTCTCCAGTCAAACTCCACGTTCACCATTTCTTCCTCAACTACTCACGTTCCTACATTTTTGGAGATTTTCAAGGAAAGCTTAGTTACAAGTTTTCAAGCCAACTGCCAGATTTTATTCTTCTATAAATACCTCAACATTCAACGTTAGAAGTACAGAGTTTATTACAGCTTACTTGTGCGGAAGCTCTGCCAAAATCAAAACCAGTATTATTTCAGTTATTATTTTCCAGCATTTCTTTATTTCAATTCTTTTAATTCCACTGTCCAAGTAATAATTTCCAACATCAGGGAATTATTATTATAGTTTAGGATTTATCATTCAAGCCTCAGAATTTGCCATATTACCGATACCAAGTCCGAGTTTCCGATTTGTGGAAGAAGGATTGAAGTATTGGCTTTACTTTCAGGTTTCTATTTTGAAATTGTATTAAATTCATTTTAATTAATTAATTAATGCATGCTTATTATTTATTATTTATAATGTCCAATTTATATTTGTTTGCTTTTATTTACAGTATGTTTATTATAATTTCCATGGCTAGCTAAACCTTTAGTGTCGGTATGGGATAGTAAGAGACATTAGGTATCTGATCAAACTTAGGCTAAAACTTTAATCAACTTAACTCTGGTTATAACTTTTTGTGCTTAACAATAAAATCTTTGTTACGAAAGTAAGAAGAGTAAATAGGTTAGATCGAGACCACGAAAGTGTGAGGTTTTTAACCGGATAGCTAAAGTTAGGCATTTGATTTAAATACAGTGAAAGCGCTTTAAACCAAATTAGAATTAATTAAGTTTCCAAAAAATACTTCTAAACACTTATAGGCTAGCGAAAGCAGGTATAGGGCTTTAGACGTATAATCCGAGATAAGACCATGAAAGTGTGAGTTGAGGGTTTTTAAACTGATTAATTCTACAGATAAACCAAGTTGACCATCCTTATATGCCTAGGTCCGATTAGATCCTTTAGGTCGACTCTATTGCATACCGACCATTTCGTTTTATAATTACTTTAAAATCAATTAATTTACCTTCCTTAATCTTCCCAAAACCAACGTGACAATTTCCGCCTTAGCTAAACCAACTTGTTTTACAACACTAGCGTGATTACAAAGTCCCTGTGGATTCGACAATCTTTTATTACTACCGCGATAGGCTGTGCGCTTGCAGTTAAGATACCGTCAGACATAAAGTCGATCGCAGACCCCATCAAGTTTTTGGCGCCGTTGCCGGGGAATTTAGTTTAGTCACTAGTGTAATCTGAAAACAACGATGTCTAGACTAAGGCAACTTTTTATATTTTCCTCTGTTGTATGCCAAACACTCGTTCTCAAAACGAGCCTTTGCATTTACAAATTAACGATATCGAGCGTTACTTAAGATTAAGACGCCGAATTCAAGAATACCGATCTCTCAATAATCTTCCTCCAACTAAAATTCCTGATATCCCGTTATCAGAATCTACCGAAGAATCAACAATGGCTGACGTACCAAATCCGCCTCGCGCTCTTAAGGACTACGCAGTTCCTTCGCAAGCGGAGCCTCACAACAACATTGCCGCCCCTGCTATCGCTCGAAACGATTTCGAGCTGAAACCTTCGCTTCTATCCGCCGTTCAGCATAACCAATTTTCTGGATCTCCTACTGACGACCCTAACCTACATCTATCAGTGTTTGTGCAGTACGCAGACACTGTAAAAGCGAATGGTGTAAACCCCGAGGCGATACGATTGCGCCTATTTCCTTTTTCTTTAAGAGACAGAGCCCGAGCCTGGCTCCAATCCCTTCCTTCAAATTCAATCACCACATGGGATGAATTGAAAAAAGTCTTCTTGGCTAGATATTTCCCACCAAGCAAAACTGCTATGCTTAGAGCTAACATCAACGGTTTTAGACAAAAAGATAATGAATCACTTTTCGAAGCATGGGAACGTTACAAGGATATGATCAGACTCTGTCCTCATCATGGTTTAGAAGAATGGCTAATCATTCATACGTTTTATAACGGTCTGTTGTATAACACAAGAATGACTATAGACACCGCTGCTGGTGGCGCACTGATGGATAAACCATATGCCGAAGCAAATCAACTTATCGAAAGTATGGCCCAGAACCACTATCAACGGGGAAGCGAAAGAGCTAATGTGGAGAAATCCCAAACCAAAGGTGGAATGTCTGAAGTGAATATCCTGAACCAAGTCAATGCTAAAGTGGAAGCTCTTACCCAAAAGCTAGAAAACCTTACCACTGCTCCTGCAGCTACCGTGGCTGCAGTTGTCCAAACTTGCGATCTATGTGGTCTTCAATCACATCTTGCTCCAGAATGCCCACTTCTAACAGGAGTTCCAGCTGAACAAGCAAACTATGTACAAGGGAACCCTTATAGCAATACCTATAACCCAGGCTGGAAAAATCATCCGAACTTTTCATACAAAAGTAACAACGCGTTATACGCGCCTGTACAAGCTCCTGCCACACCACCCGGTTATCCAAAAGCTATCCCAAATCATCCTGGTAATGGACCTAATGCTCCTAGGAAATCTAACCTAGAAATCATGATTGAACACTTCGTTGCTTCCCAAGCTCAGACTAATAAAGACGTTATGAATCAAAATTTACATACTAATGAGCAGATAAAATAATTAGCTAGCAAGGTTGATGCTTTAGCCACCCATAACAAGATGCTTGAGACGCAAATCTCGCAAGTAGCTCAACAACAAGCATCTACTGCGGCACCAGCTGGAATTTTTCCTGGTCAACCACAACCCAACCCGAAAGGATATGCTAATGCTGTGATACTGAGAAGTGGAAAAGAACTCGACGGACCTGTTGACCCGAGACTAGAAAATCCAGCCATGTACCAAAAGCAGAGCGAGCTGCCTGAACAAGCCAATGAACCTAGAGAAAAAGAAAAGGAAAGCAAAACGCAAGAGGCAGTGGAGCAAGAGAAGCCTTATGTACCTCCGCCGCCTTATAAACCACCAATCCCGTATCCTCAGAGACTTACAAATTCCAAAATGATGGGCCAGTTCAAGAAATTCGTTGAACTTCTGAAACAACTCAATATAACAATACCTTTTACAGAAGCCATCACTCAGATGCCCTCGTACGCTAAATTTCTTAAGGAAATCCTATCCAACAAGAAGAGGATAGAGGATAACGAAACAGTTACACTCACTGTCGAGTGTAGCGCGATCATTCAAAACAATATGCCTCTTAAGCTAAAAGACCCAGGTAGTTTCTCTATACCTTGTAATATTGGAAAATTTGTCATAGACAAAGCTCTATGTGACTTAGGAGCAAGCATTAGTGTCATGCCCTTATCTATTTGCAAAAAGCTAGAGATGGGAGAACTCAGACCCACGAAAATGTCCGTCCAATTAGCCGACCAATCGGTTAAATATCCTGTAGGTATACTGGAAAACGTTCCAGTTAGAATAGGTCAATTTTATATCCCTACCGATTTCATCATCATGGACATAACCGAGGACTCAGTTACCCCTATCATATTAGGAAGACCATTCCTAGCCACCGCCGGAGCTATAATTGATGTCAAGAAGGGCAGATTAACATTCGAAGTCGGAGAGGAAAAAGTGGAATTCATCCTTACTCAATTCCTACAAGCACCCGCCATGAATGACACATGTTATTTACTCGATATTATAGACGAGTGCATGAGAGAGATGGAAGTTGAACAAACCACATATTCCGAAATAATGAAAATTGAAACCCCTCTGATATTCAAAGACGACAATTGGCGAGAACCATATAAAGATAACAGTCTAAGCGAAAGTCTAGCACTTACACCCGATCATATGCCATGTTCCAAGAAACCAAAAGTAGAATTGAAAGTTCTACCTAAAAATCTACGATACGAATTCCTTGATACTGAACAAACTCGGCCTGTAATAGTGAATTCCAGTTTAGGAACGCTCGAAACTCAAAAACTTTTAGACGTTCTAAGGAAATACCTTACTGCGTTAGGTTACAACATATCAGACTTAAAAGGAATTTGTCCTTCAATTTGTATGCACCGTATTCTATTAGAAGAGGATTGCAAAACCTCTCGAGAACCTCAAAGAAGAATCAATCCGATTCTAAGCACTGTAGTCAGAGATGAAATCAAAAAGCTAATGGAAGCTGGAATTATATACCCGATCTCTGACAGTAAATGGGTTAGCCCAGTGCATGTCGTACCTAAGAAAGGAGGTGTCACTGTCGTGAAAAATGCACAAGGCGAATCGATAACACAAAGAGTAGTTAGTGGACACAGAGTGTGCATTGATTATCGAAAACTGAACAAAGCTACTCGGAAGGACCATTTTCCTTTACCCTTTATTGATCAAATGTTAGAACGATTAGCCAAACACTCTTATTTCTGCTATTTAGACGGTTATTCCAGATTTTTCCAAATTCCGATTCACCCTGATGATCAAGAGAAGACTACATTCACGTGTCCCTATGGAACGTTCGCGTACAGACGAATGCCATTTGGATTATGTAATGCTCCCGCAACTTTCTAACGATGTATGATGGCCATCTTCGCAGATTTCATTGACGACATCATGGAAGTGTTTATGGACGACTTCTCTGTGTGTGGACAAAGCTTTGAAGGATGTCTATCTAATTTAGAAAGTATTTTAGAACGATGTGTGAAAGTAAACCTTGTGCTCAACTAGGAAAAATGCCACTTCATGGTTAGAGAAGGAATCGTACTTGGACATGTTATTTCTAATAAAGGAATTGAAGTTGATAAAGCTAAGATAGAAGTGATTAAAGAACTCCAACCACCAAAGACCGTTCGAGAGATACGAAGTTTTCTAGGACACGCCGGTTTTTACCGACGCTTTATTAAAGATTTCTCGAAAATTACAAAATCACTTACCGGTCTATTAATGAAGGATGTTGAGTTCATATTCGATGACGATTGTCTTCAAGCTTTTGAAACCCTTAAAGCCTCACTTATTTCTGCACCAATCATGCAACCGCCCGATTGGAGGTTACCTTTCGAAATCATGTGCGATGCAAGTGATTACGCTGTAGGCGCAGTTCTTGGACAAAGGAAAGATAAGAAACTTCACGCAATTTACTACGCCAGCAGAACGCTAGACCCAGCTCAGATGAACTACGCCACCACTGAAAAAGAACTCTTAGCCGTGGTCTTCGCGCTCGACAAATTCCGTTCTTACCTTGTAGGAGCAAAAATCATCATTTATACGGACCACGCTGCTATCAGATATTTACTTGCCAAGAAAGATGCAAAACCCAGACTCCTCTGATGGATCTTACTCTTACAAGAATTCGACTTGGAAATTAAAGATAAGAAAGGAACCGAAAACGTCGTAGCGGATCATTTATCCTGTTTAGAAGGTATAAAACCCGAACAAGTGCCAATTAACGACGATTTTCCGTATGAACATCTGATAGCACATATGATAGGCGACCTAGCTCAATTGAATTTAAACAAAACATAAGCTAAAGAAGTCGTGGAAGCCATCGACATGACCATAGGATTGCCTTGGTATGCTGACATCGTTAATTATTTAGCTGTTGGAGCGCTTCCACCTGACTTAACTTACCAACAAAAAAAGAAATTCTTCCATGATCTCAAGAGTTACTATTGGGACGAACCACTTTTATTTAAACGAGGAGCTGATGGAATTTTCCGCCGGTGTATACCCGACGAAGAAATAGAAAACGTCATTTCCCATTGTCATTCATCTCCTTATGGAGGACATACTAGCACCTCTAAAACGTGTGCCAAAATTCTCCAAGCCGGCCTTTTCTGGCCTAACCTGTGGAAGGATGTCCACATCGCCGTTAAAAACTGTGACCGATGCCAACGCACCGGTAATATCTCACGACGCGATGAAATGCCTCAGAAAGGAATACTTGAAGTTGAAATCTTTGATGTTTGGGGAATAGATTTTATGGGACCTTTCCCATCTTCTTTTGGAAACAAGTTTATACTCGTCGCTGTCGACTACGTTTCAAAATAGATCGAGGCAATAGCTTCTCCTACAAATGACACACGAGTAGTGATAAAGCTTTTCAAGAATATAATTTTCCCACGTTTTGGTGTTCCCCGACTTGTTATCAGTGACGGTGGATCTCATTTTATTTCGAAGATATTTGATAAATTACTATCTAAATATGGAGTGAACCACCGTGTAGCAACACCTTATCATCCGCAAACTAGCGGACAAGTCGAAGTTTCGAATAGAGAGATTAAACAAATATTAGAAAAAACCGTCACGATATCTCGAAAAGATTGGTCATCCAAGCTTAACGAAGCCTTATGGGCTTATAGGACGGCTTATAAGACTCCTATCGGAACTACACCTTTCAAACTTGTTTACGGAAAATCATGTCATCTCCCGGTAGAATTAGAACATAAAGCTTATTGGGCGATAAAGACACTCAATATTAATTACACTGCTACTGGCGAGAAACGAATCCTCGATTTACATGAACTGGAAGAATTAAGACTAGACGCTTACGAAAACGCTAAAATATACAAAGAACGAACTAAAAAATGGCACGATCAGCGTTTATCTCGAAAATAATTTAGTGTGGGAGATGTCGTACTTTTATTTAATTCTAGACTTAGACTTTTCCCTAGAAAACTTAAATCTAGATGGTCCGGTCCTTTCGAAATTACAAGAGTTTTTCCTAGCGGAGCGATAGAAATCAAGGATAGAAATAGCGCCCTGTTTATTGTAAACGGGCAGCGGTTAAAACAATATCATCGTATAGATAATAGAGATTATACGAATAAGCTTAAACTCGTAGAACTGCTACCTATTTCTCCCGACTAATCTTTCACTAGGCATTTCGTCAGGCTTACGACGTTAAAAACAGCGCTTCATGGGAGGCAACCCATTTTATTTGTTTTTACCTGCTATTTTGTTTGTATTATTTGTTTTTGCTTGCTATATAAGTATTTTTCATTTTTTTTAAAAACTTTTATGAAACTGCTGCTGATTTCAAATCAATTTTACTTGACACAAGATTTCTGAATAGTCTTTTTCTCTTTACTTTCTCCTCTACTCTATTTCCCCGCTTTGTTTTTGCTATGGATCCTCCACAAAACTTTATGGAAACCACCTTTAGAGGTAGAAACCAACGAAGAAGATTTGAGGATTTGTCTCAGCGAGACATCCGTTTAACCCTGTATCATGATGTACCCACTATGGACTCTTTAGGCATTACTGACAGTGTTTACTACATGTTTAACCAGTTGGGATGGGAGAAAGCCCACCTGAAAAATAGGTTCGTCACTTACCGAGAGCTTACCCTTGAGTTCTTGAGTTCTCTAGTTTACATCCCTGAACACGGTGTTGGAGCCCGAAAAGGAATCATTACCTTCAGACTTTTTGGTATTGAGTTCACCTATAACCATAGGGACTTAGCTGCTTTATTAGGATTCCCCAGTGGACCCTTAGCTTTTACTACCCCTGAGGCCGATATATTGGATTTTGAGCTGGATTACTTCTGGGGTACTTTAACCGGAAACTATCACCCTGACCCAGAAAGTATGGATAACAATGAAATACATAACCCAACTATCCGTTATTTCCATAGGATTCTTGCCCACACTCTGTTTGGAAAAGAACAAAATTAAAATGTTGTATCCAAGGATGAACTATCTCTGCTTTATTGTATGAACCTAGGACGCCCTGTCAATGATGTCCCACTCCCGATGAAGACCTTTACCCGCATTAGTGAGGACCCTAATGTGTCAGTGTGGGAGGATTAGTTACAATGATTGCACATGCTCTTGGACCTCGTTGCCAACTTAATGACTGTGCACCATTTGGATCAATTAGGCCTATGAATATTAATTTCTGTTTCAACAACCGGATAATAGGAAATTTAGGCCCTGCACCTTATGATTACCTGATCAGAGATGAAGTTGTTACTCTTTTTACCCTCCCGAACCATGCCCGAATAAGTGTCCACAACCGTGAAAATTGGTTGTACAAATTGAATCCACCCGACCATCCCTCGACACCAGAAACACCACAATCATACTTTGTTGCTAATAATTTCATGTCTGAAAACGAAACAGATCCTGAAACTCCTCCTGGTTACCATGACTTTACAAATATGGCTGAAGCAAAAGTAGCCCCTGACCAAGGAGAATATACTACACAATTAAACACCATTCTGACCACTTTGGATGCTTATAAAACTAACATTGATGGAATAAAGAATGAATTGAAGACTATGCGTTTGGATCTTATTGGTTTAAGTGACATCTCGGTGGAGCAGTTCTATAACATCACCCAAGCTTTGGAAATATTAAAAGAAAAGATTGGATGAAGCAGTTTTTAGTTTCTTAGTTTTTCAGTTTTCAGTTTTTCAATTCTTTGTTTTTAGAATTTTTCCATTCTGCTTTGTTTCTAGGTAGTTTTAATTTTCTATTAAATTACCACATTTCAATTTACAAGTCATTTATTTTCTGTCAAAAAGAACAAGCTACTCAATTTGAATTAATGCAATTGTTTGTTTTCAATTTTAAACTTACAATCATTATGCTGCTTACAATGTTTTATGGTTTTCTACTCTATTGCGAATTATATATATTGGATTATATGTTAAATTAATTAATGTTGTGTTTATGTTGGAATGCCTGAGATGTTCTGCTGCTATAAAAATATATATTATGTACAATTGTATTGTGTTCTGTTCTGTGAAAAACCAAAACTTGTAGCTGCCACGATCGTCATCCACCCCCCACGATCGTAACGCGCCTTTCAGAGCGTTACGCTCGTCAGCCAGGTGTTACGACCGTAACACGGGCTACATCAGTAACCCTGTTAGCAGAACGTTCCCTTTTCCTGAACCTTTCTCTCTTCTTCTTCCATAACTCCCCATTAACCCCATTCAACCCAAAATTAATCCCTATCAATTTTCAAACTTCCACTACCCCCTTCCACCATATATACGTCCATTACCTGTATCATCTTCTCTCATTCACCAACAACAACCATTCTCACTCAAACACTCTTGCATGCAAATGGCGAACAATCTCCAACCCATTCCTGGCATTACCCTACGAAATGGCGAAGCGGGTGAAACTCAGCGGACACGGTTCCTAAAGTTCCAACACCGAGGCATCCATCCTACGAGGTTCGTCGACACTGACTGCCTCCGAAACCTCGGGTTGCTTGAAAGTGTCCAACACCTACTACAAAGTGTCAACCTTTGGACGCTATGTAGCCAGCCACAACCGACGTACGAGACTCTCACCCTTGAGTTTCTCAGTTCATTTTGCTACATTACTCCAAACGGTGCAAGAAATCAACTTACCGGTGTGGTAAGGTTCCGAATTTTCAGCACCGAATATGAATTCCCTCAGAATGCATTCGGTCGCCTGCTAGATTTCGGTACCGACGAAGGCGCTCACCTACGTGTGCCTGACACTTTTCATGAGGAATCTTTCAACCTGTGGCATAGCTTGACCAATAATCGGGCTGATTCATACGATCACCTAAATGCCACCCAAATCCATAACCCCGCCATTCGTTACTTCCACCGCATCTTATCCAACACAATCTTTGCAAGGGATAGTAACCACAAGCTTAACTCAAAGGAGCTATTTTTCATGCATTGTGCATTCTCGGGTCAGAAAATTAATGCCGCACCTTTCCTCCTGGCTCATATTCACTCCATCTGCACCAGAGGCGGCAAACCTTTCTATTTCGGAGGGCTTGTCACTTCTCTCGCTTTAGCACTAAACCATGGTGACACCCTTGTTCATCTGCCATCCCGGCCACCGGTTCTGCTTACTTTGGAGCATTGCAAATCGGCCCACCTCATCCACGAGCGGGACGACGGAAGATTTCATCCAGTGATACAAAACCGAGTTTACACTAATATAGTTTTGCCTTGTAGGGACAGAATCGACCCTCAGAACCGAGCCAACTGGCTATTCAACCCTGAAGGCCCTGCTGCTGCTCAAGAAGAACCTCATGTCGGCCCCGCTGATGAGATGCAGGAAGAACTGATGGGGTGTTTAATCTGTAACGTATAGCCTAAATGTAGTGCTGCAAGTGTACAGCCTATCGAAGTAATATATAAGATTGTCGAACCACAGAGACCAATTGTCAATCTATCAACTCTATTGCTAAGGTGCTTATCTAAGGCGAATAAGGATATTGATGTGAGTGCAGTGCACAAAGTAAATATGCGAGGGAAATAACAGTTTAAAAGACAGGTTGGAATGTAAATCATGTAATCAGATATTGGTCCGGTCATGCGTAGATGAACCTACTTATGGGGCAGTATTTTCTATTGATAGCAAAGAATCAGTTTAACGGGAACTTGTAGCTTTTGACTACTAAGAACCGAGTTTACTCTTTAAATTAAATTCCTTTATTGTCACATATAAAGGGTGCCTTCCGCGTTAAAGAGGTAAACTTATTTTTAAGAAATTGATGGTTTTGACTTAACAGAAAAGTGATCTTACTCGGAAAGATTAACTTAAAGAGACTTTTGGCTTTTGACCAAGAGTCAGATTTTAAACCTACAAACGCGTCCGAAAATAGTTTCAAAATCGTTTTCTAAAAAGGTCAATGATTCCTATTTAACCAATCAACGGCTGTCGCTCTTTTTGTTTGGTTAAATAATAATCAAGTCGTATCATTAGTTTGGACGGCTTTCGATCTTACCCAATAAACATTAAAACACAATTGACTTAAGTTAGAAGCAAAACATCCCCAGAGTATTTTCACTAGCATGATAATTGGAACACGACCATGATGACAATCATTACATCCTAACCTTTATAGTTTAGCCAGACATAATAAGTGCGAGTCTATAAAACGTGTAGACTATGGTAAGAGCATTTAAAGTCTATAAAACGTGTAGACTATGGTAAGAGCATTTAAAGTCTATAAAACGTGTAGACTATGATAAGAGCATTTAAAGTCTATAAAACGTGTAGACTATGGTAAGAGCATTTAAAGTCTATAAAACGTGTAGACTATGATAAGAGCATTTAAAGTCTATAAAACGTGTAGACTATGATAAGAGCAATTAAATAAAGAAATGCAATAAATTAGAACCTTGCTCCGGTCGGAGACTTGAATCTGATACAAATCTACGGAAAAGTAAGGCCGGTATGATGAACTTCAACCAAAGTGCTCCAAGACTCGATTACAACTCAATCTACACCGCAATAACTCCCCGATGTGAAGAGATTATTACTTTACAGAAACTGATAGTATATGGCTTAAGATTGTACTAAGCTTGGATGAAACTAAAGAATGAGAATCGAAGGCTATTTATAGAGGAACTTTGAGGTGCGTAAGGACCAGCATGCCCCTTAACTTCTTTTGAGCGGGAGCCTTTTTGTGAAGGCCGCGGGCGCGGTGAGGGTGGCCGCGGGCGCGGCGCCTGGAACCGCCACATCATGGGAACGTGGCAGTTGATCTCTGGGTGAAAGTGGGCCACGTCATCGCGTTCCCTGTAGCCAGCGCGGTGCTGAACGCCATAAGTGCAAAATATCTTGAAAAACCCTAATTTCTTGGCGTTTTGGCTCGTTTCTTCACAGAAGGCTCTGAAATGACAAGAATCCTGAAAACAAAGGAAAAAGGAACATAATACGAGAAAATGACAATAAAAACTAAGGAAAACATGTGATATTTGAGTCAGAAACATAGTGCGATTTAGTGCGATCAAATCCTCCCACGCTTAGACCTTTGCTTGTCCTCAAGCAACAACTCTTAAAAGTGGATGAAAGAAATTTATGGTGTATACAGGTTTTGGGCAAAGAGGGCTTCTAAGTCCGAGTAAGGGTGTGTTGTCAGGCACTAACTATCTGAATCAAGGGTATCGTAATTACACTACTCGCAGAAATGCGGACATAAACCTCATAAGTATACAGATTGATCCAAATATCCTTACTATGCTAAGACTTCTTTTTGTACGAGGTCCTTTTTCATTCAGGCGCAATCACATTAAGCCCGTTATCCGTACATACTCATGGTGTAGTGACCGGTTAGTGACTCTGATCTCAAGTGATGGGATTCTGGTACAAGAGTTGGTTTAATCCCTTTTTATTTTACCTATTTGCAGTTGCGGGGGATCGGACCGTAGTCCGCCCTACCAAGTTCAGCACCAGATACCTCTGAACCAACTACAACAGATATTCCTTATATATTTTTTCTTTGCTTTTGTTAGTGCTTACAACTTTCTTGAGTTGAGTAATCTTTGTGAGGATCACCCAACTTGCAGTTGTATTCATACTTTATTTTATAACTTTTAAGGCAAAATAGAGATCATCCACTTATATTCATCGATCCCACACTTAGAGCATGCTTAGGCCGGAGCTGACTGCTAAGATAAACTACTTGAAGACCTATTTGTACAGTTTTATTAAAAATCATAGCATATTGGGGAGAAAGGATCTAATCTAAATATTCAAAAAGGCTTATGGTGTAAAAATGATAACGAATTTTTCAAAAAGTGAGTGTCCGAGAAACAGACCCTATCTAAGACCTGTCTCATAGCCCAAATCCTTAAAAACAACCATAAATCTTTGAAAAATAAAAATTTTGTAAGGCTAAAAGGTGGGGGAAATGAAAGGGTACACTACGCAGAAAGACTCGCCTATCACATGCATTTTATTAACTACGAATAAAAAAGGAAAAATGCGGAAGGAAAATAAAAGCAGGAAAAACGGAAAATAAAAGCGAAAAATAAAAGCGAAAAATGGGAAATAAAAGCGATAAATGCTCCTCCCACACTTAAATCAGACATTATCCTCAATGTTCCAAAATAAGGTAGGAGGAGGTACCTGAAAACACTAGTGGGGGCCACTAGGACCTTCACCATCCTGGTTGGTACGACCGGAACGGCGGCTACGGCTGCGACGGCGGCTATCTTGGTCCAAAACAAGCTGCTCCAGTCTCTCTGACAAGGCGGCATTTGCCGCTTGTAGCTCCTGGGTCCGACCAATGAGGGTGCCTTGGGTTGCCTCCATCAATTGGAAGTGACGAGCGTATGTGGTCTGGTGTAGGTGCTGTTCTCTCTGGAAAGCCAGCTGACTTTCCATAATAGTGCGCAGAGAGCTAGCATTTTGTTCTTGGGACGCTTGCATGAAGGCCATGTTGTCGGCCGCCTGTTGCTGCAAGGTAGCAAGGAGGGTGTCCCTCTGGGCCTCTCGGGCCATATGCTCACGCCACATGTCCTCAGTGACATGGAAACTAGGAGCTGTACCTGCATGTGGGTTAGAGGTAGAAGGTGCCGTGTGTGAAGGTGAGAAATGGGGTGGTTCCTCTGTTTGGAAATCGTACTCATCATCAGTGTTGTTACCCTCATTTAAAGGTAGATTTGGGGGCAACGGACCAATAAAAGCAGGAGCGTTGAGATCGTAGGTCCAGTTACGCTCAAATCTAATATCAGTACGACGGGTGCAAGGCATAACAACACTGGGTATAGCAGCACCTCCAACCATGAGGAAGTAACCACCTTCCTTCCTCGTCTTGCATAAACGCATATCCCTGAAAAATTTAAGATTTGCAATCCGAGGAGGAAGTGGTTCTAGGGTGGCAAGTTCCGTATCCAATCCTATGGCACGGGCAATAGTGGTAATCAGTCCACCAAAGGAAATCGGCCCACCTTTTCTTAAAACATGGTGCATGTGGGCAATCATGAATGGGACGGGATTAACTTTGGTGTCTGTGAGGCAGCTCTGCATGATAATTAATTCTTTAGCATTCACCTTGTTTGGGTTTTCCCGAGCAAAGATGGTGGATGCTAAAAGAAATCTAAAGACACGAAGGGCAGGATTGTGGATGTGAGAAGCAAGAAGGCCATCAAAAGATGTTGCATTTTGTTTAGTAATTCTGGCCCAAAATGCTTCAAATGCCCAATCCGTGTCTAAAGGTGCTTCACAAATGGCACCATCCCCATAAGGCAATCCTAACATGGCGGCTAGACCGTCAGTGGAGTAATCATATTCGACATTAAACATTCTAAATTTGACTCCACCTACGGTGCTAGCAGTGTTAGGGGAGACGTTATAAATTAAAGAACTTAAAAACTCGAACGTCAGCCTAGGGTAGGTTGGTGCTTGAGTAGCAAAAATATCATGCATACCTATTTTATCTAGAAGGAAGAATACACTATGGTATATACCTAATGAATATAGACAGTTTTCATCGATATACCTGGTAGAGTGTATTGGTGTTGTCAGCAATTTTTCAAGCCGCTTTAGTTGCCTTTCTCCGGCTTGACCACCACGTAAAATGTAACCGTGATATTCCATAGGATTTTCTTGTGGGTAAAAAGAGAGAAAGAATGGGATGTAGAAGTAATGAAGGTGTGAGGAAGAAAATGATATAGTAGGGGGTATTTATAGGAAGGGAAGAAAGAAAATGGTGGTTGTAAATATTTATGATGAAAATAATGGAAATAAATGTAGTGGGTTGGTATGGGTAATAAAGTGGGTTAAAATTGGAAGAAAATGGGATTGGGAATTGAAAAAGTGGTAAAATGGGGGGAAAAACGAGCTACTAGCCGTTAGGTGACCGTTGCGTCACCGCGGGCGCGGCAGGGCCTACCGCGGGCGCGGTGAGGTCGAGGTCAGTTGGGCTGGCCTGGCTTTCTTTCCATTGGGCTTTTTCTTCCTCGCCATTATCTTCAATTTCTGGAGGTGTACCTATTTTTCTTATAAATGTGCATATATGTACGTGAATACATATACACATGTTTATTTATTTTATTTTTATATTAAAACTATGGTGACCTAGAAAAACAAAAACATTAGTAAATAAATAAAACATATGCATATATATATATATATATATATATATATATATAGATATAGGTACGGACATTGGGTCATCAAAATAAATATTAACAACTCAGGAAACAGATAATGCAAAAATAAAAAATGAGTCTGAAAAATAAATCAACATAATACGAATAATACTGAAACTAGATATCTTGTGAACAATACATATCTATTGCCAACCGGTAGGATGCTCTGCAGGAGTGTCTGGGCCACGCAGCTCAGTCAGCTGGCGTCGAATCTCTGCCACCTCGTGAGCTAATTCATCTAACTCACCAGCGAAGGTAACATCATTCACTTCCAACTGCAAATGAAGGTCAGCCACCTCATTGCGGAGAGTGGTTATCTCAGTGCGCATAGCAGTCAATAGAGTGCGAATATCAGGTTCCTGCAAGCTGAGGTTATTAGTAAGAACAATAGTATGTGTAACCTCGGGTCGGGATGTGTGATCCGGAGCGGAGTCCTCGGAAGCAGGGGTGTATTCTGGAGTGTACTCTGATATCTCACCCCAACCTTCTACAGAATAGTTCCAGTTAGCAGAGTTGGAAACACAAGTCATCTGAGGGTCTGGCATGGTGAAGGTGTAAACTGTCTGGTCATTGATAAGCAATCTGTACCGATATGGGTGGAAAGAGGCCCTCCTCATGAATCCACGATCCATGCAAAAGTCTAAATCCGGAAAAGTATATCCACAGTATGGGGTCAGCTGTGCTATCATACTGTCTAAACCCAAAGCAGAAGCTATCTGTGTCACATTCCCTCCGGAATGAATGAGCCCTACAGCGGATCGAGCAGTCTGCTCGAGGCTCTCTATCAGAAAACCTCCACTAGCTATAGGTCTGGACTGACTAGCACAGTATAAGAAAAGGATCTCCTCAGCGGTGACCAAGTGGTCACAGTAACTCCTCCCAAAGAAAGTGTGGCATAGGATCATCTCGAAGTATCGGAAGGCCGGGTTATGGATCTTCCGGGACAGCTGGGTAGAGGGGTCAAGACTGGCTCTATCAGTAATGTCCTGCCAAAATTTGTCAATGTCTCTGTCCATGTAGCAACTCAATGGGAACTCAGTTATAGCGGTCGGTCCAGTTTGGAAACCAAGCAAATCCCCAAATTCTTTGGTGGTCAGGGTATACTCGTTGCCAAACAATCTGAAACTCAGGCGTCCTCGCTCATCTCCTTCACCCACTCGTGGATTATAGTCCATAGAGCTAAGAAACTCCAGAGTAAGGTTCCTGTAGGTTTTGTGGACATCATCGGCATAAGAATCCCAGCTAAGTTGGTTGCATAGATACCGAATACTTGGCTCAATCCCGAGTGCCTCCATGCAGCTCTGATCGGGGTACCTAGTGGGTACCATAGGTCTAGCAGATAAGGTAGCAAATCGGGCCTTTTGCGCTTCATCTCTGAAAATCACAACCATACCATCGGGGTAATGCATCCTGAAAATATAAACACAAGAAATTAGTCCAGATAAAATATATAAATTACTAAAATAAAATAAAATAAAGAATAAACCATGGGTTGCCTCCCATGCAGCGCTTGTTTAACGTCGTTTAGCTTGACGATTAGATCTTACTTTATGTGGGTATTGGTGGGTCTATAAGAATATGACTAGAGTAGTCAACAGGCAAATCGCCTCCTTTGTAGAGCTTCAGTCTTTGTCCATTTACCACAAATGGAGCACATGAATTGTTTTTGATTTCTACAGCTCCAGATTTTAGAACTTTTGACACTTCAAATGGACCTGTCCATCTTGAACGAAGCTTACCAGGAAAAAGTCGTAACCTTGAGTTAAATAGGAGAACAGGATCACCAATGTTGAAATCTTTCTTGATGATTTTTTTATCATGCCACATCTTGGTTCTTTCCTTATATATGATGGCATTCTCATAGGCATTCAAGCGAAGCTCTTCTAGCTTGTGAATGTCCAGGATACGTTTTTCTCCGGCTTTCAGGTAATCTAGATTCAAGGATTTAATGGCCCAATAGGCTTTATGTTCTAGTTCGAAGGGTAAATGACAGGACTTTCCATAAACCAATTGATAAGGAGTTGTTCCAATAGGGGTTTTATAAGCCGTTCTATAAGCCCATAAGGCGTCTTTAAGTTTTCCAGACCAGTCTTTTCTGGATAGTGATACAGTTTTTTCTAGGATCTGCTTAATCTCCCTATTCGATACCTCTACTTGGCCACTGGTTTGCGGGTGATATGGTGATGCTACTCTATGTTTTACTCCGTATTTGCTTAGAAGCTTGTCAAATATCTTAGATATAAAATGCGATCCTCCATCACTTATGACTAACCTCGGGGTTCCAAACCTAGGAAAAATAATATTCTTAAACAGTTTGATAACTACCTTGGTATCGTTTGTGGGTGATGCAACAACTTCGATCCACTTTGAGACATAATCGACAGCTACTAGGATATACTTGTTACCCATTGAGGAAGGAAAAGGTCCCATGAAATCTATACCCCAGACATCAAATATTTCCACTTCTTGGATGTTTCTTAAAGGCATTTCATCACGTCTTGAGATGTTCCCAGTGTGTTGGCATCGGTCACATTTTGTAATGTAAGTGTGGACATCGCGCCATACAGTAGGCCAATAAAAACCTGCTTGAAATATTTTGGCGCATGTTTTAGACGTGCTTGCATGTCCACCATAAGGTGAAGCATGACAATGTTTAATGACATTGCCTACTTCTTCCTCCGGCACACATCGTCGGAATATATTATCTATTCCTCTTTTGAATAGGAGGGGTTCATCCCAAAAGAAGTGTTTAACATCTCTGAAAAACTTCTTCTTCTGTTGGTAGCTTAAGTCAGGGGGTATGATATCAGCGGCTAGATAATTCACAATATCTGCGTACCATGGTATGTTGTTCATGGTTGAGATTTCCTCATAAGTCTCTTCTTCAGTTGAGTTTATCCCAGCTATTAATCTTTCATAAGTAGAGTGATCGTCTATAGGTATAAGTTCAGGCTTAAGGTGTTCTAACCTAGAGAGATGATCAGCTACTAAGTTTTCAGCTCCTTTTTTATCCTTAATATCCAAGTCAAATTCTTGGAGTAAAAGTACCCATCTGAGCAATCTAGGCTTAGCATCTTTCTTACTTAACAAGTACCGGATTGCTGCATGATCTGTGTATACTATTATTTTTGCTCCCACCAAATAAGATCGAAATTTATCAATAGCAAAAACTACGGCTAGCAATTCTTTTTCTGTGGTTGTATAATTTAGCTGGGCGGCGTCTAGTGTTCTACTAGCGTAGTAAATTGCATGCAGTTTTTTGTCTTTTCTTTGCCCTAGTACAGCCCCTACAGCGAAATCACTAGCATCGCACATGATTTCAAAGGGTTGTGTCCAATCAGGTGGTCTTATGATAGGTGCCGAAATAAGAGCTTGCTTTAAAACTTCAAAGGCCTCAAGACATTTTTGGTCGAATTCAAACTCGACATCCTTCATCAATAAGTTAGTTAAAGGTTTAGTTATTGCGGAAAAATTCTTGATGAAACGTCGGTAGAACCCGGCATGTCCTAGGAAACTTCTTATTTCCCTAACGGTCTTAGGTGGGTTTAAGTTTTCTATAACTTCTATCTTGGCCTTATCGACTTCTATACCTCTTTCAGAAATAATGTGTCCCAAGACTATCCCTTCACTTACCATAAAGTGACACTTTTCCCAATTCAACACAAGGTTTACTTCCACACATCTTTTTAAGATTTTCTCCAAGTTCGAGAGGCAGTTTTTGAAATCAGACCCACATACTGAAAAATCGTCCATAAATACTTCCATAATTCCATCTAGGTAGTCTGCGAAAATTGACATCATACAACGTTGGAAAGTGGCAGGTGCATTACAGAGTCCAAAGGGCATTCGTCTATAAGCGAATGTTCCATAAGGGCAGGTAAATGTGGTTTTTTCTTGGTCCTCTGGGTGAATAGGGATTTGGAAAAATCCCGAATATCCATCAAGATAGCAGAAACATGAGTGTCTTGCTAGACGTTCAAGCATCTGATCTATAAATGGGAGAGGGAAATGGTCTTTTCTTGTTGCCTTATTCAACCTTCTGTAATCTATACACATTCGCCATCCTCCTTCTGTACGTTTTGCCACATGCTCACCTTTCTCATTTTTTAGAACAGTGATACCTCCTTTCTTGGGTACCACATGGACTGGGCTTACCCATTCACTATCCGAAATTTGGTATATGATACCAGCTTCTAATAACTTAAGAACTTCTTTCTTAACTACATCACTCATGATAGGGTTTATTCTTCTTTGATGTTCTCTTGAGGGTTTTGAATCTTCTTCTAGCATAATCCGATGCATGCATACGGATGGGCTTATACCTCTTAAATCTGAAACTTTATACCCTAAAGCTGAGGGATATTTTCGCAAGGTATCTAATAGTTGATTTGTTTCTATTTGGTTTAGAGTGGCGCTAATTATAACAGGTCTATTCATCTCCTCATCCAAAAACTCATATCTTAGATTCTTGGGTAGTTCCTTAAGTTCTATAGTGGTTTTCTCAGCACGCGGCATAAGGTTATGGGCAAGAGCTAAGCATTCGAAAAGGTTGTCGTCAATGTACGGTTCGATACTCTCAAATCCGTCATCCTCTAAAATAGGGGTTGATGGTAATTTGGTTAATAATTCGTTTTGTTCGAGCTCATTTACACATTCATCAATGATGTCGATGGCATAACACGCATCTCCTATCACTGGTGCCATTAGAAATTTTAATAAAATGAACTCAATCTTTTCATCTCCTACCTCGAAAGTCAGTTTCCCTTTCTTAACATCTATTATAGCTCCGGCGGTCGATAGGAAGGGTCTTCCTAAGAGAATTGGGATGTCTTCATCTTCTTTGATATCCATTACGACGAAGTCGGTCGGAATGTACAACTGACCAATCTTGACAGGTATGTCTTCTAAAATACCCATGGGATATTTGACAGATCTATCAGCTAGTTGTAAGGACATCTTAGTAGGTTGAAGTTCTCCTAATTTTAACCTTTTACAGACGGCCAGAGGCATCAGACTTACACTTGCTCCTAGGTCTAAAAATGCTTTGTCTATCATATGGTTACCTAGGATGCAAGGGATAGAAAAACTTCCAGGGTCTTTATCTTTCTTGGCGAGTTTATTTTCGGATATAAAATGACATTCTAAAGGCTTGGGATCATCGAGTCGTCGTTTATTGGTCAAAATATCTTTCAGAAACTTAGCATATGATGGTATCTGGGTTATAGCTTCAGTAAAAGGAATCTCAACATGGAGTTTCTCTATTACCTTAATAAACTTTTGGTACTGGTTTTCTACTTTGGTGTTTTTCAGCCTCTGTGGGAATGGAATAGGTGGTTTATAAGGTTGTTGAGTGTTTTTCTCTACTTCTGGTTTTGATTGCTTTCCTGGTTTCTCTGGTTCCTCCACCTGGTCTTTGGGCGTAGCATCTTCCATAGGTTTTTCTGATGTGCTTAAGTCAGGATTTCTAGGTCCTTCATAAGCGGTTCCACTTCTTAGTGTGATAGAATTTGCTTGGCCTTTTGGATTTGGTTGAGTTTGTCCAGGGAATTGTCCTCCAGGTGCAACTTGTACAGAGGTGTTTTGTGCTACTTGGGAAATCTGAGTCTCAAGCATTTTGGTGTGGGTTATTATCTGGTCAAACTTGGTTGCTAGTTGAGTAACCAGTTCGTTCGTGTGAATATGTTGGTTCATAAACTCCTTATTTTGCTGGGTTTGAGCTTGAATAAAGGTGTCTATGGTTTCTTTAAGGTTTGGTCTTGGGGGTACTATTTGCATAGGTTGGTTTTGTTTTTGCGTTTGGAATCCTTGAGGTCTCGAAGGTCCGGGATTTTGGATAGGGTTGTTGTTTTTGTAAGAGAAATTCGGGTGGTTCCTCCATCCAGGATTGTAGGTATTCGAGAAAGGGTTCGCTTGAGTATAGTTAACTTGGTCTGAGCTTGATTCGTTCAAAAGGTTACAGTCAACGGTTTGATGTCCTTGAGTTCCACAGAGTTCGCACTCCGATTGGATTGCTGCTACTGTGGTTGGGTTTTGAGACATGTTCTCGACTCTCAAGGCTAGGGCGTCCATCTTGGCATTGATCATGTCCATGCAACTTACCTCATGCTTTCCTCCATGGCTCTCCTTTTTCTCTACTGTCGCTCGTTCTAATCCCCATTGGGCGTGGTTTTGGGCCATGTCCTCTATTAGGGCACAAGCGTCAGGGTAAGGTTTGTTCATCAACGCTCCGCCAGCGGCAACGTCTATGGACATCTTTGTGTTGTAATGGAGTCCATTATAGAAGGTATGTATGATTAACCATTGCTCTAGGCCATGGTGCGGACAGGCTCTTAAAAGTTCTTTATATCTCTCCCAGGCATCAAAAAGTGATTCGCCTTGGTTTTGGGTGAAACAAGTGATCAGGTTCCTAAGAACAGCGGTCTTGCTTGGTGGAAAATACCTCGCAAGAAAAGCTCTCCTAAGGTCTTCCCAAGTTGTTATTGAGTTAGTTGGAAGGGCGTCTAACCAGTCGTGAGCTTTACCTCTAAGGGAAAAAGGAAATAGTCTTAATCGGATAGCTTCTGGCGTGGCTCCATTTGCCTTAAGGGTGTCAGCTAACTGGATAAATACCTTTAAATGTTGATTCGGGTTCTCGGTAGCGAGACCAGCGAATTGGTTTTGTTGTACTAATTGTAGTAACGAGGGCTTTAGTTCAAAGTTGTTGGTAGTTATAGCAGGGTTTACTATACTAGAACTAGGTTCCTCGTTAGATGGTTGGGCGAATTCCTTGAGCGGTCTTTGGTTACGATCTTCTGCCATAGCTCTTCTTATCTTGCGAATAAAAAGACGGGCACGAGCGTAACGTTCAGGTTCTACTAAAGGATCTATTAGGTTGCCGGTGCTACGATTTCTACGCATCTACCGGCTAGAATAGCCTTAGTCTAAACGGGATAACAATAGGGTACGAAATTTGACGAAGTTGGTCCCCGGCAACGGCGCCAAAAACTTGATGGGGTGTTTAATCTGTAACGTATAGCCTAAATGTAGTGCTGCAAGTGTACAGCCTATCGAAGTAATATATAAGATTGTCGAACCACAGAGACCAATTGTCAATCTATCAACTCTATTGCTAAGGTGCTTATCTAAGGCGAATAAGGATATTGATGTGAGTGCAGTGCACAAAGTAAATATGCGAGGGAAATAACAGTTTAAAAGATAGGTTGGAATGTAAATCATGTAATCAGATATTGGTCCGGTCATGCGTAGATGAACCTACTTATGGGGCAGTATTTTCTATTGATAGCAAAGAATCAGTTTAACGGGAACTTGTAGCTTTTGACTACTAAGAACCGAGTTTACTCTTTAAATTAAATTCCTTTATTGTCACATATAAAGGGTGCCTTCCGCGTTAAAGAGGTAAACTTATTTTTAAGAAATTGATGGTTTTGACTTAACAGAAAAGTGATCTTACTCGGAAAGATTAACTTAAAGAGACTTTTGGCTTTTGACCAAGAGTCAGATTTTAAACCTACAAACGCGTCCGAAAATAGTTTCAAAATCGTTTTCTAAAAAGGTCAATGATTCCTATTTAACCAATCAACGGCTGTCGCTCTTTTTGTTTGGTTAAATAATAATCAAGTCGTATCATTAGTTTGGACGGCTTTCGATCTTACCCAATAAACATTAAAACACAATTGACTTAAGTTAGAAGCAAAACATCCCCAGAGTATTTTCACTAGCATGATAATTGGAACACGACCATGATGACAATCATTACATCCTAACCTTTATAGTTTAGCCAGACATAATAAGTGCGAGTCTATAAAACGTGTAGACTATGGTAAGAGCATTTAAAGTCTATAAAATGTGTAGACTATGGTAAGAGCATTTAAAGTCTATAAAACGTGTAGACTATGATAAGAGCATTTAAAGTCTATAAAACGTGTAGACTATGATAAGAGAAATTAAATAAAGAAATGCAATAAATTAGAACCTTGCTCCGGTCGGAGACTTGAATCTGATACAAATCTACGGAAAAGTAAGGCCGGTATGATGAACTTCAACCAAAGTGCTCCAAGACTCGATTACAACTCAATCTACACCGCAATAACTCCCCGATGTGAAGAGATTATTACTTTACAGAAACTGATAGTATATGGCTTAAGATTGTACTAAGCTTGGATGAAACTAAAGAATGAGAATCGAAGGCTATTTATAGAGGAACTTTGAGGTGCGTAAGGACCAGCATGCCCCTTAACTTCTTTTGAGCGGGAGCCTTTTTGTGAAGGCCGCGGGCGCGGTGAGGGTGGCCGCGGGCGCGACGCCTGGAACCGCCACATCATGGGAACGTGGCAGTTGATCTCTGGGTGAAAGTGGGCCACGTCATCGCGTTCCCTGTAGCCAGCGCGGTGCTGAACGCCATAAGTGCAAAATATCTTGAAAAACCCTAATTTCTTGGCGTTTTGGCTCGTTTCTTCACAGAAGGCTCTGAAATGACAAGAATCCTGAAAACAAAGGAAAAAGGAACATAATACGAGAAAATGACAATAAAAACTAAGGAAAACATGTGATATTTGAGTCAGAAACATAGTGCAATTTAGTGCGATCAAGAACTGGATCGAGCTGCTCCCGCGCCTGACATTCCTGAGTCATCCTCTTCTGCACCACCTCCTTTTACTATGGAGGACGTCCTTAGAGCCCTCCATCAGCAAAATCAGATGGCTGTAGCTCTTGAAAGGAAGAATCAGGAGCGTTTCGACGCCTTACATCAGCAAAATGTCCAAATCTTGAGTGGTCAACGCTCGACAAATGAAAGGCTTGATGAAGTGTTATGCGAGCTTAATGCTTTGAGAATGAATGTTACATCTCTTGGACCCCAGGACACTGACCCTGAAGCTACTCCTTCCAGACGGTCACGAACCCGAAGCCGCCGTGGTCGCCAGTAGTTTTTCCTTTTCTTGTTGTTTCCCTTGTTTTTCCGATGTATTTTTATTTAACCTCGACATTATATCATAACATTGAGACAATGTTTGATATAGTGTGGGAGGAGTACTACATTCTTAATTCCAGAACGAGTAATTTCATTTCTATTTCAGTTATATTTCTTTATTTCATTTCCTCCCCGTTTTATTTAGCCATACCAAAAATTTTCGCCTTTTATATTCGCATAATCGTTAGTTACCTACTTTAACTGAAATCTTAGTTAGAAGGCCGAGAGCGATCCAACGAGAACTATACGATTATGACACCTTCGACTCTCTACTTACGCGAATCGTCTCCATTTTCGTTATACCGATACTTTGAGTTTTGAGTCTTAAATTAGCCCCTAGTAGTTTATATTAGCAGTCAGCACCAGTCTTAACACAATCCACGTGGAAAGTCGATGAACATAAGTGGATGATCTTGCAAATTGATTTAAATAGAATGTTACATTCTTTAAGGAAATAGATATTGCACCAATTAAATTGGGCGATCCTCACCCGATCGTTTAATCCAACGGATGCAAAAGCATCTACTAAGTAACATAAGAATCCATTGTCTAGGTGGTTCGGAAGCATCTGGTACTGAACTCGGTAGGGCAGACTACGGTTTGATCCCCCGCATCTTGCAATTGGATAAAAGAGGTTGCCACATAATTGTGCCAGAAACCGTCGTGTTTTGATCAGAACCACTAACCGGCTATTCCACTACGTGCGTGCAAGGATAATGGGCTTAATGTGATTGCGCAAGAACGAAACCGGGTGAAATATGAACGAGAAACCTTGAGTTGAATTATAACGGTATAATTGGACGCTTCGTTTAAAATGGATAGTCGTCGACTAGCTTGTTGCTTGTATCATTTACGTATCGTTGTTGTTTCATTCGATTCTCTCGGCCGAACTAACTTAGGATTTCTTGAAATTGTTTGAAAACGAAAGGTATACTAGTTATGTGCGTTTATAAAAACTTGTACGATATTTTTAATTGATTATTTTGCTTGAGGACAAGCAAAGGTTTAAGTATGAGGGAGTTTGATAACACGAAATCGTATCGTTTAGTTTCTATGAAATTCACCCGTTCTGTATTATTTTGACCCGATTAATTCCTGAATATTTCGAGTTTGTCATTACTTTTTGCAGGTATTCATAACTCAGCTCAAAACAGAAGAAAACATGAAACAATGCAAGAAAGCATCAAAAGAACAGAAGAAAAAGATAAATCTGTCAAAGAACTGCATTTTTGTAGCTGTGACGGTCGTAATGTAGCTGCCACGACCGTAAGCCATCTTGAAGAGTGTTACGACCGTAACACAGTGGCCACGACCGTAACACGGGAAAGACCAAAGCTGCTCGTAACGCTCATGTAACGAACGTAATGCGTATATCAGTTTACTTGGAAAATGCAGAACGTGGCAAGCATAACAGAAGGAGTTTCCAAACTCCTTAATTCTCTCCAGTCAAACTCCACGTTCACCATTTCTTCCTCAACTACTCACGTTCCTACATTTTTGGAGATTTTCAAGGAAAGCTTAGTTACAAGTTTTCAAGCCAACTGCCAGATTTTATTCTTCTATAAATACCTCAACATTCAACGTTAGAAGTACAGAGTTTATTACAGCTTACTTGGGCGGAAGCTCTGCCAAAATCAAAACCAGTATTATTTCAGTTATTATTTTCCAGCATTTGTTTATTTCAATTCTTTTAATTCCACTGTCCAAGTAATAATTTCCAACATCAGAGAATTATTATTATAGTTTAGGATTTATCATTCAAGCCTCAGAATTTGCCATATTACCGATACCAAGTCCGAGTTTCCGATTTGTGGAAGAAGGATTGAAGTATTGGCTTTACTTTCAGGTTTCTATTATGCAATTGTATTAAATTCATTTTAATTAATTAATTAATGCATGCTTATTATTTATTATTTATAATGTCCAATTTATATTTGTTTGCTTTTATTTACAGTATGTTTATTATAATTTCCATGGCTAGCTAAACCTTTAGTGTCGGTATGGGATAGTAAGAGACATTAGGTATCTGATCAAACTTAGGCTAAAACTTTAATCAACTTAACTCTGGTTATAACTTTTTGTGCTTAACAATAAAATCTTTGTTACGAAAGTAAGAAGAGTAAATAGGTTAGATCGAGACCACGAAAGTGTGAGGTTTTTAACCGGATAGCTAAAGTTAGGCATTTGATTTAAATACAGTGAAAGCGCTTTAAACCAAATTAGAATTAATTAAGTTTCCAAAAAATACTTCTAAACACTTATAGGCTAGCGAAAGCAGGTATAGGGCTTTAGACGTATAATCCGAGATAAGACCGTGAAAGTGTGAGTTGAGGGTTTTTAAACTGATTAGTTCTACAGATAAACCAAGTTGACCATCCTTATATGCCTAGGTCCGATTAGATCCTTTAGGTCGACTCTATTGCATACCGACCATTTCGTTTTATAATTACTTTAAAATCAATTAATTTACCTTCCTTAATCTTCCCAAAACCAACGTGACAATTTCCGCCTTAGCTAAACCAACCTGTTTTACAACACTAGCGTGATTACAAAGTCCCTGTGGATTCGACAATCTTTTATTACTACCGCGATAGGCTGTGCGCTTGCAGTTAAGATACCGTCAGATATAAAGTCGATCGCAGACCCCATCAAGTTTTTGGCGCCGTTGCCGGGGACTTTAGTTTAGTCACTAGTGTAATATGAAAACAACGCTGTCTAGACTAAGGCAACTTTTTATATTTCCCTCTGTTGTATGCCAAACACTCGTTCTCAAAACGAGCCTTTGCATTTACAAATTAACGATATCGAGCGTTACTTAAGATTAAGACGCCGAATTTAAGAATATCGATCTCTCAATAATCTCCCTCCAACTAAAATTCCTGATATCCCGTTATCAGAATCTACCGAAGAATCAACAATGGCTGACGTACCAAATCCGCCTCGCGCTCTTAAGGACTACGCAGTTCCTTCGCAAGCGGAGCCTCATAACAGCATTGTCGCCCCTACTATCGCTCGAAACGATTTCGAGTTGAAACCTTCGCTTCTATCCGCCGTTCAGCAGAACCAATTTTCTGGATCTCCTACTGACGACCCTAACCTACATCTATCAGTGTTTGTGCAGTACGCAGACACTATAAAAGCGAATGGTGTAAACCCCGAGGCGATACGATTGCGCCTATTTCCTTTTTCTTTAAGAGACAGAGCCCGAGCCTGGCTCCAATCCCTTCCTTCAAATTCAATCACCACATGGGATGAATTGAAAAAAGTCTTCTTGGCTAGATATTTCCCACCAAGCAAAACTGCTATGCTTAGAGCTAACATCAACGGTTTTAGACAAAAAGATAACGAATCACTTTTCGAAGCATGGGAACGTTACAAGGATATGATCAGACTCTGTCCTCATCATGGTTTAGAAGAATGGCTAATCATTCATACGTTTTATAACGGTCTGTTGTATAACACAAGAATGACTATAGACGCCGCTGCTGGTGGCGCACTGATGGATAAACCATATGCCGAAGCAAATCAACTTATCGAAAGTATGGCCCAGAACCACTATCAATGGGGAAGCGAAAGAGCTAATGTGGAGAAATCCCAAACCAAAGGTGGAATGTCTGAAGTGAATATCCTGGACCAAGTCAATGCTAAAGTGGAAGCTCTTACCCAAAAGCTAGAAAACCTTACCACTGCTCCTGCAGCTACCGTGGCTGCAGTTGTCCAAACTTGCGATCTATGTGGTCTTCAATCACATCTTGCTCCAGAATGCCCACTTCTAACAGGAGTTCCAGCTGAACAAGCAAACTATGTACAAGGGAACCCTTATAGCAATACCTATAACCCAGGCTGGAAAAATCATCCGAACTTTTCATACAAAAGTAACAACGCGTTATACGCGCCTGTACAAGCTCCTGCCACACCACCCGGTTATCCAAAAGCTATCCCAAATCATCCTGGTAATGGACCTAATGCTCCTAGGAAATCTAACCTAGAAATCATGATTGAACACTTCGTTGCTTCCCAAGCTCAGACTAATAAAGACGTTATGAATCAAAATTTACATACTAATGAGCAGATAAAATAATTAGCTAGCAAGGTTGATGTTAGTCGAAAGGGGGTCTCGCCCGTCGTCGAATGGGGTGTGGTGCAGTACGCCCATAAGACACTGTGCAGCTCCTCGACCCAACCTCTCTTAGCTTCGTCGAGCCGGCGTTTGAGTCCTCGGAGGATGACTCTGTTAGCGGCCTCGGCTTGCCTGTTGGTTTGAGGGTGCTCGACCGAGGTGAAGTGTTGTTTTGTTCCCAGTTTGGTGACAAAGTCTTGGAATCCGTGGTCGGTGAATTGGGTGCCGTTGTCGGTGACCAGTGCTCTTGGAATCCCGAATCTGGCGAGGATGTTTCTCTTGTAAAAACGAAGGATGTTGTGTGAGGTGATCTTCGCGAGAGCATCGGCCTCTATCCATTTAGTGAAGTAATCCACGGCCACAATTAGGAACTTGTTTTGGTAAGTTCCTTGCACGAAGGGTCCGAGGATGTCCATCCCCCACCACGCGAACGGCCACGGGATGACAGTATGCTCAGCTCGTGAGGGGGGGCGAGGTGCATGTCGGCGTGCCTCTGGCACTTGTCACACTTCTTAACGTGTTCCTTGGTGTCCTGCTGCATCGTCGGCCAATAGTACCCCGCTCGAAGGGCTTTCCTTGCCAGGGACTTACCGCCCATGTGTTGGGCATTAATCCCTTCATGTATCTCTCGTAATACCTCGGGGACTGTGGATTCGTCGATGCACTTCAGGAGGGGAATGGAGAATCCCCTGCGGTATAGTTTGTGCTCGAGCACTACGTAGGAGCATGCTCGTCGCTTCGTGATGGTCGCTTCTGTCTGGTCCGAGGGGTGTTCGCCCTTTGTCAGAAAATTGTACACCGGGGTCATCCAGGACGATGGTCTCCTATGGTGTGTACCTCGACTGGTGTCGAGGACCTTTCGATGCTCGGGCGTGACAAGGATTCTTGTATGACAGATTTGTTTCTGCCCTTCTTTCTCGTGCTTGCGAGTTTGGACAATATGTCTGCCCTTGTGTTTTGCTCGCGCGGGACGTGTGATATTTCTGCTCGCTCAAAATTTGTCATGTGTTTTTTGACTAAGTTTAAGTATTCGACGAGGCTGTCGTTTTTGGCTTGGTAACTCCCTTGGACTTGGGAGGCAACGAGTTGTGAGTCCGTGAAGATTTGTATCTCGCGGGCTCCCAGGTCCTCGGCTAGCCTTAGTCCTGCGAGTAGGGACTCGTACTCTGCTTGGTTATTCGATGTCGGGAAGGAGAGGGTTAGCGAGTGTTCGATCACTACGCCTTCCTCATTCTCCAGGAGGATCCCCGCGCCGCTTCCGGGCGAGCTGGAGGCGCCGTCGACGAAGATGGTCCATTTGTGTTCTTTCCCTGCGGGCGGGTCGTGAGTGGTCATTTCCGCGACGAAGTAGGCCAGGGCTTGTGCTTTCATAGCTTTCCTGCTCTCGTATTGAATGTCGAATTCAGAGAGTTCTAAGGACCATTTCAACATTCGGCCTGCCATGTCAGGTCGACCTAAGAGCTGTTTCACCGGTTGGTCGGTTCGCACGATGACCGTGTGGGCCAGAAAATAGTGTCTGAGTCTCCTTGCTGCATTGACAAGGGCTAGAGCCACTTTTTCTATCTGTTGGTACCTGCTTTCGGGTCCTTGTAGGGCTTTGCTCGTGCAATAAACGGGTTTCTTCCCGTCGATGGTCTCGCGGATGAGAGTCGCGCTGATGGCTTCGTTCGAGACGACCAAGTATAGAAATAATGGCTCCCCGTCGACTGGTCGAGATAGCACGGGCGGTTGGGATAGACTTTATTTCAAGTGGCGCAGTGCCCGTTCTCATTCCTCGGTCCATTCGAAGGCTTCCTCTTTGCGAAGGAGTCTGAAGAAGGGGAGGGCGTGCTGAGCGGATCTTGCGACGAAGCGGGACAATGAAGTGAGCATGTCGTTCATGACTTGTATTGATTTCTTCGACGTGGGTGTCGGGAGGTCGGAGAAGGCTCTACATTTGTCGGGATTGGCTTCAATTCCTCGTTCTGTCAGGTAAAACCCGAGGAATTTCCCCGCCTTGACTCTGAACGTGCATTTTTCGGGGTTGAATCTCATCTTACATTGTCTTGCTTGGGCGAAGACTGCCTTGAGGTGCGCTGCATGATCGGTGTCTGCTCGGGATTTGACGATCATGTCGTCCATGTAGACCTCAAGCATGTCTCCGATCTGCTTGTGGAACACCCTATTCATCATACGTTGGTAAGTTGCCCCATGCGTTCTTTAGTCCAAAGGGCATTACGTTGTAGTAATAATTTCCCGAGCTGGTCATGAAGGCAGTGCAATATTTGTCGCTCATGGCCATTGGGATTTGGTTATAGCCTTAATAGGCATCCATGAACGACAATGTTTTGTAGTCGGCCGAGTTGTCGACCAGTATATCTATGTTTGGTAAAGGGAAAGCATCCTTCGGGCATGCCCGGTTGAGATCGGTATAGTCAACACACATCCGCCATTTTCCATTATTCTTTTTAACTAGTACAACGTTTGACAGCCAGGTTGAATACCGGGCTTCAGAAATAAAATTCGCCTCTAGGAGGTCTTTTACAGCTTTTTCAACAGCCTCTGTTTTCTCCAGAGACTGCCTACGCCTACATTGTACTACGGCCTTAGCGGCAGGATCTATGGCGAGACGGTGACAGGCAACCTCAGGGTCGAGTCCGAGCATCTCCGCGACGCTCCAGGCGAACAGGTCAGCATTCTCGCGCAAGCAGGCTTTGATTTGCTTCCTTGCCAGGTCGGGGAGGTCGATGCCAATCTTCACTCCTTTGCTTGGGTCTGCACCGAGGGGGACGAGCTCAAAGTCCCCGTCCGAGATTGGTCGGAGGGGGATTTGCTCGCCGTTGAGAGGTTCGTCCTGATCAAACCGGGCATCCAGAGCTATGGAGTTGACCTCTGGGGGAGATTTTTGGTCTTCTACCTTGGCGGGTTCTAATTTGTCGGGCTCCTGTCGCGTCGTTGTCGGTCTCTTGGCGGGCCTTGTCCCGGTGTCGACAGTGTCGCGTCCTTTAGATGCGGAGTTGAAACACCTTCGAGCAGCGGCTAGGTCCCCCTGGATGGTAGCTACCTGTGCCCTCTTAGTGTAGAACTTCACCTTCAAGTGGACGGTGGAGGGTACCGCGGTCAGTTCTGCCAGTGTTGGTCTCCCCAGGATGCAGTTGTAGAGGGACGGGCAGTCGATGACGAGGAAGCGCACTTTAACTTGCCTTGTCGCCGTGCCCTCGCCTAAGGTAACCATGAGCTCGACATACCCCCAAGGCTTAGAGGTCGAGCCGTTGAAGCCCTGTAAGTTCGACCCTACATATGGCGAGAGGTGCGAGTCGTCTAGCTGCAGAGTCCGGAATAACTGACTGTACATCACGTCGACAGAACTTCCTTCATCGACGAGGATGCGGTGCACATCAAAGTTAGCCATTATCGCTCTTATTAGTAGAGGAATGACTGCGTTGGGGGCTCCTCCGGGGAGCTCTTCGAGGTAAAAGGTGATGGGCTCTGACCTACCTTTTACCCTTTCAAAGGCCACTGTTTACGGAGGTGCCGCGTCGACCAGTTCATCCAGCTTTCTTTTAGCCGAATTAATAGTTAGGTTGTTGAATCCTCCACCATTGATGACCATGGCGGAGGGGAAGTGTTCCCACCTGTTGTGCGTCGTGAGCGGCTCCTGCAGGTGTTTGGGGACGTAGAAGTCCTCCGATTTGGTGACGGAGAAGGCGATCTAGATGGGGACCGACTCGTCAGATGGTTGGGCGTCTTCCTCCGGTTCTCTTGTCTCCCAAGCGTCGCGACGGGGAGCGTCATTTCGCCGGTATTGGGCGAGCCTCCCTCCCTTGATGAGGGTTTCGATGGCGTCCTTGAGGTGGACGCAGTCTTCAGTCAGATGCCCATGGCTCCTGTGGTACTGACAATACTTGCTCTTGTCTGCTTTGGGCTTGGCGGGGGTAGGTCGGGGGCGTTTGAAGTCGCCGTCTTTAAAATCCATGCTGGCACACTCCACCAAAATGCGCTCGTGGGAAGCTGTGAGCAGAGTGTATTCGGTAAAACGCCTCGAGGGTCCTCTTTGCTCTCGGACTTCTCGGGGTCTGTCCTCTTTTCTTTTCTCCCCAGTTCGTCAGGGAGGAGCGGCTTCCTGGCGCGGGTTGCTGCTGGATCCGCGAGTTCTGGGGTCCCGGGCTCTGTTGGCCGCCTCCCTTTCCTCGTAATCCATATATGCCCAGGCTTTTTCGAGGAGGGCATCGAATGTTCGGGGTGGCTCGATGCCTACTGCCTTTCGGAATTCTGTGTCAGGGAGAAGCCCCCTCTCCAGCAAATACCTTTTCATGTGGTCCGCGCAGGGGACCTGTATGGCCTCGCGATTGAAGCGATTAATAAACTCTCTCAAGGTTTCATCCTGTCTCTAGATGATGGCCTCGAGAGCCGCCTCGGTCTTTGGGTGCCGCCGAGATGCAGTGAACGAACTTATGAATTAGTTCTTCAGGTTTCGCCACGAGGTGATTGATCCCGGAGCGAGGCCTTTATACCAATCCATTGCTGCCTTTCTGAGGGTCGTGGGGAACAGTCGGCATTTGATGGGTCCCTCGACGTTGTGGTAGTGCAGCATAGCCTCGAACCCGTCTATGTGGTCAACTGGGTCCGCGACTCCGTCGTATTCCTTCAGATGTGGAGGCTTCTCCATGCCCGGTGGAATGGGCGCCTCCATGATGGCTTGTGACAGGGGACCGTGGGGGTCGTCCTCGTCACTTCGCTCCGGGGACAGGGATGGGGACCTGTAATATTATCGAGCCCGACAGTCCTGGTCGTGTTGGGCATCCCTCGAGTGTGGTGCTCGTTGGTTGATTCTTCTGTGCCCGTCTCCAGAGTGTCTTCTCTCTTGCTGTATGGGGGTGTGGCCGCGTCCCCCAACTTCAATGACGGGTTGCCTCTCCAAAGGGGGTCATCTCCCCGAGGGTCGGGGTGACGGGCTTCGGGAGGTGTCTTTGTAGTGTCTCCGCGGGGGAGACGAGAGATGTACCTCTGTCACTCGAGAAGGTGGAGTCTGGGGCCTCCTGTGTCTCCTCGCGGGCCTTCGATCGTCTTCTAGTGCCCTCAATCTTTCCCCCTGGGCGAAGATGAGGTAATTCGTCTGGTTGATTGCTGCGAATAGTGTGCAGGTTGTGGCATCAGCCCCGGCGGGGACATGGACTTCCTGAAATTGGGCAGCTCGATGGCTTGTGGGAGCTGCGTTATCTTCTTCGAGCGGCGGAGGGACTGAAGAGGATGATGCAGTAACTTCGTCGCGGTGGACTGAGGACCCGAGGTTGGCGCCCCCGGGGAGTGTGTTATGACTGGGGTTACCGGTGTTGTCGGGGAGTCCATTTTTATCTGCGAGGCCGTTATTGATGTCGACGACGCAGACGTTTTGGTCATCCCAAACTTGGTCAACCATGACGGTAGGAAGTGATATTGAGCTTTGGTCTTCGAGGTTTTGCAAGACGGGGAAGCTAGTTTCCCACAGACGGTGCCACTGATCTTACCTGATCAGACTTGGACCGTCACGACTGGCTCCGAGCGGAAGTTAAGTGAGATGGAGGGGTACCTGCAAGGCACTCTGATGCTAAAGTGAGTGATGGTACGAGAAGGCAAAAAAGTGTATGTATGGGTAAGAGAATGAATACCTGACCCTCTAGGAACAAAGGGTATTTATAGCCCCCAACACGGGGCCAAGGTCCCTTCATTGGGCCGATCAGAACTGGCCCAATGAAGGAACTGCCAGGTTCTACGTGTGTAGTGGGGACCCACACGTGGTCTCCTTCCTGGTGATGCTCTGCGAGAAATGAGGAGGGACGAAGACGCGGTCTTTCTGGAGTTCATGTGATTTGGTAACGATCAGAGTCTGCCCTACGAGGAGGGTGCTCGAGCTGGGCTCGAGCTGGAATTCCCGTGGTCGAGGACACCATGTTCGCAGGCGACGGCGGGCACGGCTGCAGTTTCTGGTCGGGCGCGCTGGCGGGAATCCTTGGGTGCGCGCTCCTCCAAGGGTGGCTTGGATTGGGCCTTCGTTCTTGCTTTTGGGCCAGGGTGGGCCCTGTCCAGAACATCATCGATACTTATCCCTCTCTTATTATCAACATTCCATACATATTTTAAATAAAAAGTAATGAGGATGATCCCGTTCAAGAGCATTTTGTACTGCTCTACCAAGACTCCACACACCAGGATGTCGAGTCTTCTTCTTTTTTCCAATAACAATGGGCATGGGTACAAATGGAGATAGGTGATCTCCGCACAGAGTAATAGAGACAGGGTGAAGAACAAATTCGGCAAGGAAATGTGATGGATGAAATGCATGCTATGATGCAGCAGTTGATGTTGCATTATCCTTCTCCTCCTCCTCCGGAGTGAGGCGCTGTGAGTTCCCCTCTATATCTTGTGCTAAAACATTGAGGTCACTATTTGGTTTAAGTGTGGAGGGTTTTATTGCTTTTATTGTTTTTGTTATTGCTTTTGTTAGTTTTGATTGCATTTTTATTCCTTTTCATTTTTGTTTTGGTTATGTGTTGTTATCGTTGTTGTTTTGTTGTATCGTGCAGTGCAGGATCGTGAATTGTTGTCAAGATAAGAGACGAATATTGGTGATAGTGGATGAAGAGATCACTCCAATTACTATTGTGTGTTATTGGAAGACCCCCAAAAGTTGATACCTCTGAATAAATGATCGGACGCAACTACAAGAGCCAACTGCCCAAGGAATCTTGTATACCCCGAGTTAAGGGGAAGTTACATCACACTAGAGGCAGTATGGAAGTTATCAGCTTTACCCGACATAGTGAGAGCATAAAAAGTCAAACACATAATTTTCATCATGAGATCTTAGTTAGGTATGTCTCTATCACTTTGAGTTTGTGTATGATCTATTTGAATATCACTACATAACGACACACATTAAGGTATGTTGTTTCTTTTTACCTACGAGACTTTCTAGCCATCCCATTTGGTTTATTATCCTTTGTTAACCTCGTTGAGACTGTAGCCTTTTGTTTGCGTATTACTGCATATGTTAACCCTTAGCCCAAAATATGTCCATTACCCTGCTAAGTTAGGTGTTATGTATCTCGGAGTTATAAAAGTTCTAAGTTTGGGGTTGGGACACCGGTAATAAACTAGGTAAGTGCAACAAAAAGAAAAGAAAAGAGAATTGGAAAAAAAATGAAATGAAAGTTGAATGATGAAAAGAAAAAGAAAAGAAATAAAAAGTGCACTTACCTAAATATTAAACTCGGTTTAGAAAACAAAGATCCATACTCAAAGGAATAGTTGAGTCGAAATCGAGAAGTCAAAATAAAAAAGATGTCTGAATTATCCAATGTGATAAATAACGAAAAAGAAGAAAGTAACATAGTGAAAAGGATTATAACATTGAGGTGAGCCAAAAAAACCTTTGTTTTCCCATTTTTTGTTTATCCCACCGTAACCTAAGTCTCGTTACAACCAAAAGGCCTTGAAAAGTGTGTGAAATGTGTATAGGAAATGAATCTACATTTTATTCAAATTTAAGATTTGATAGTGCATACTTTGAATTGTGAGTGAAAATACTTTAACCTTGAGAGACTTGGTGAGAGTGTGTTATAAGTTGGCAGGTGAAGTAGTGCTTTGATTTGGAAGTGTGGTAGAACACTTGAGTCAGAAAAGCAGAAAACTTGGGAAGAAAAGCAAAAGCAATTTGCGAAGGATCTCGGCGGTATTGTGGTAAGTTGATATTTTGAGGGTGTCTGATTCTTTGTGTCCTGAACATTGCTTGAGGACAAGCAACGAGATAAGTTTAGGGTTGTGACCGGTCACCATTTTCACTATGTTTATGTTACTTATCCGTCTATAGTCCAGGTATTCTACACCATTCTATTTCGTATTTTGTTTCCATCTGAGTCGATTTTATGTTTATTAAGTTTCAGTATTTTATGATTTTTAGTTTATTTCATATATTTTTGCGTGTCATGCTTTGGTATATTGTTGTGAGTATTTTAGGTTCAAGTGAAGGATCCAAGGTACTCGGTGCGAGGAAGTCAAGAAATTGAAAGTTTCACAGAAAGAAAAATGCAGTATTAGGAGGCCTGACACGGCCACCGTGTCACCGGACACAGGCCGTGTCAGGTGGGAAGCATGGAAAGAAGAAGGATTCTAGGGGGCTGACACAGGTCATGTCAGCATATTAAATGATCAATTTTGAGTGAAGCTACAGGATGGCTAACGCGCCACCCGTGTCAGCTGACACGGGCCGTGTTGGCTGAGGCGTTGATTTTCAGTATTTTTTGAGTTTTTCTGCGATTGTAACTCGGAAGGGTGTTTTAGACATTTCGGGCTTAAACCAAGGGTTTTGCACTATTTGAGACAGTTTCTACAACAAAGAAGGGGACTTTTTTTGGCACACAAGATCATTAAGATGATTGAAGATTGAAGTTTATGCAAGAATTAGGGAACAAGGACTTTTCATGAGCAGAAGCAATTGAAGACCTACGTTGGCCACTAATTATAATGTTTATCTTTATTGTTTTTGAAATTCTTTTGAACAATATTATGAGTAGCTAAACCTCTCAATGTTAGGGGGTGCCCCTATTTTGCAGTTGTAATGAATTTGAATTCTTAATTTTAATACAATAGTTTCTTCTCAATTTAATCATTCAGCGTGTTTAAGGCTTTCCTGATCGGACCAATTAGAATTGATTTATGATTAATAATTAGGTTGAACCTCCATTGTTAATGTTTTTGTACGATTAAACTATATTAGATATCACCTAGAACTATGGATACCATATAGTTACCGATTGAATCTTGATAAACTAAAGGCTTGGTGTCATCGTAATTCTCTAAGAACCTAGGTATTATGATGAATGACCAAAGTTTACCCACTAAGGACTTAGGGGAAAACAAACTAAAGGTTATGAACTTGTTGAAGAAATCAAGATTCATGGTTATTACATGGCAAATCACACACTTACCCCTATCATGTTGCTCATACTTGTGAAAAAGCCATAATTTACATTCTGCTTATTTTAATAATTGTTAAGAATAAACTCCAAACCTAACCAAACATTAAGTTTTTGTTTAATTGAATAACAATTCAACTCAATATTTCTACGCAGTCCTTGAGATCAACATTCAGAGAATTTATCCATTATTATTACATAGGCAAAATAATACACTTGTTATTTTTCCGATCACTCCATCAAGTTAATGTTTGCTGGTTCAACATAGTTGGTATCTACTATCTGCAAAGGAAGCATCAACTTTTATCTTGTTCTTTGCGTCGAACCTTAGCCTTCCATCTCCGATAACATTTTGAACTAGATCCCTGAAAAGAAAACATTGTGAGATTTTATGTCCTAAAATATTATGATATTTGCAAAAACCTCTTATCTTTTGTTCTTCTAACGGAGGAATTTTGATGCCAGGTGGCACTATCACCCGACCATCCTTCACCAATAAATAAAAAATTCATCACAATTAGTTATGTCAAAAGTATATATTTTCTTTGTGAATTTACCATTCTTTTCAGGTTCGAGAAGATTCTTCCTATTAGAAGGGGCTAAGACTTTGCAAGAATATGGTGGGCCTTGCTTTAATTCAGCCAAGTCTAATTTGCCTTCTTAGAAGCCTATGGGATCACTATAGTATCTTGTTCATCTTCCTCGGCTTCGATATAAGCAACCCTTTATTTTCTATTAGTTTTATTCGCCCTAGCTTCTTCAGCCCTCGGACATTCCACTTGTCAAACTCGACCCTCTAATTAGGCAATGTCCCTCAAGTATTAGGTGTCTAACTTCTTTTGAATGGAGTAATCCAAACTGCCTGCGGCCATTTCGACCAACTCATGTTTAGTCACTTGTGTAAAATACCTTGCATTCAACAAACAAAAATTGTTTAAGTAATCATCAATTGGATCAGTAAACTCTCTCTTGATACTGGTCAATTCTTTGATACTAATATTTGATTATCCCATATAAAAGTTTTCATGGAATAACCTCTCTAAGCGAGTCCAATCATGGATGGAATTCGCTGGGAGGGTGGTGAACCACGTGAAAGCATTATTGGTTAGCAAACTAGGGAAGTATTTATCCTTAAGTTTCATTATTCGTTATGTCCCCAACCTCAGTAAGATACCTGACTATATGTTCGGCAGTAGATTCGCTTGTGTCACCAGAGAATTTTGAGAACTTAGGGACTTTCCAACCCCTTGGGAACTCAGTTTGTTGAACATATTCAAACTAAGGGGAAGTGTAATTTGGCCTTCAAAGGCCTATATTTACCCCATTCCGAGCCAGTATTCTTTCGACCATGGCTGCTAGATTAGTTTCTCCTGGGTATTCGTCTTGTCGAACACGTTGAATGACTTCTTCAGTGTCCTGGTTTTGATTGACCAGTATGACTCTTGGGGCTTGAACCTACCTTGGTATGGCTTGTTCGATCCTGGGTTGTTCAATTCTTGGCTCCTGATTGACTTCACCAACATTTTGTGTAATTGGTTATGCTTGATTGATTGTTGGGTCCTCTATGACTACTAACCCCTTGTTTTCTCTCATCCAATATTAACGGGCTTGTCGAACTGGGACTTGAGGAGCACCAAAGAAATATACAATTTGTGCCATCTGTGTTGCCAACTGCTAATTCGTTTGAGAATTTTATTGGTTGGTTTGGGTAGCACTTTGGATCAATGGGTTAAAAATTGTACCAATTTTTTAGGATAAAATACCAACCATTTCATGATTTCTATCATCCATTTACTGTCGAAACATCGCTGCATAATTTGTTGTGAGGGTAGGTAATTAGGCAGCAAATCCTAGGGGTGGAACATTTTGACCCATGTTATTATTTCCTGATCCTGATCCTTGTTGTCGTGAAAATGTAGATACCCTTGGGTCAAGAAATGTTGATGTACTATAATGTAGGCTTGCCATCATTTTTGTTGGCATGCCATAAATTTGTTTACGGCCATTGTGATACGGTGGTCAGAACCGGGACGTGTTTCCCTATTTTAAGGAATTTGCTAGTTTGCATTTTGCGTTTGTTTTTGCAAAATGTCGCGGTAAGCAAGAGTCGCGATCGTCTTTTATTTTATCCAACAAGGAAAGGAAAAAAACACAGAAAAATTCCTTTTTCGAGATATTTCTGAGTACGGGGGGGGGGGGGGGGGGGGGGTAGATTATAGAAAGGGAATGTATTAGCACCCTTTCTATCTGTAGTTATCTACGGGCTCTTAGGTACATGCTCATCATTTTCAAAATTGTTTTCTTTGTGTTTGTGTGCTTTGAAAAGTTTTTTTGTTTTGCCTTCGATTTAACTCTTGCTTCTGTCTTCAAGAGTGTAATGAAGTGTTTTTGAAAACTTTGTTTGTAAAGGAGTGTAAGTGTGAAAAAGGTTTGTTTCGTTTGAGCAAGTACTTAAGAGCTAATCTACCTACTCGAAAAAAGAATTGTTCTATGCTTGTTTCCTTTAGACAATGTTATCCTACTATTAGTGAGTAGGTAGCACCATCGTTGGAGTTTGAGGGTCAATTCAAAAGGGACGTACGGCCACTAAAGCAATGTTAGGACGTCTTAGTAATAACCCTAATGTCTTAGATCAATTATTCGAGGCAACAATTCCGAGGCAACTTTTCCGAATCGGGACTTTGATCTTTGTTTAGACAAAAGGACGACCACTAAAGCATCTTATACTCAATGACCGTTTACCGAATGCAACCAAGTGGGAGTGTACCCTAGGAGTGCGCATGTACGAGTGATTCAATTTCAGATTTATTATCTTTGCACATTTAGGGTTGGCTAACTGTTTTAAAATTACATACATTCTTGTCATGCATCCCCATATCATACATCTAACAGTTTATATTTTGCGGAATTTAAAGTGCGGAAATTAAACTAAGCTATTACAAGGCTTCGGGTATTTACATAGCCAAAAACAAACCCTTTGAAAATAAAGCAATAAATGAAAGTAAAGTCCTAATTTAACTATTACAAACTGTAGGCAGTTACATCAATATGATAAAAAATAAAAATAAAGCGCGCGAGAAAAATTAGGTCGACGAGAAATTAGGGTTTTGACCCTTCTATCCTAATTAAAAGAGAAAATGCTTTTTTGTTGTTTTTTTTAAATATTTTTTTAAAGAAAAGAATTAGATTTTCTAAATTAAATATACAATTAATTAGTTAATTTAAATTAATTAATGAAAACAATTACATGACCTATTTTTGTGGTTTTTTTGTTAATTTTTAGGAAAAAGAAAATATAATTAAATTTGGACAAAACCCTAACTTTCTAATTATTTTAATTATTTACAAAATAATTAAAGTTTTACCTAAAATTAAAATCTAATTAAATTAATGAATTTTTTTATTAAAAAAAATCTAAACCTAATTTGTGAAAAGTATTATTTTTATGAATTTTGATTGGTTAAAAAAGAGAAATTATTTTTAGTATTAAAAGAGTATAATAAAAAAGAGTAAAAGAAATAACCCAAGGGCCCACTGCCAGCGGCTCTGATCAGAAGATAATGTTCCAGAGGATGAAGGTCCAGAAGATGACAGTCCAGAGGATGGAGGTACAGAAGATGATGGTCCGAGGATGGAGGTACTGGGCCTACTCCTGGCTAGTAGACTCAACAAATTGTGACCGTCAGAAGATGATGTGCACTGGATCTGGCTGGGACTGATAGATCCAGAGGATAATGCCCTGGAGGCGCTTGATCTGGTCCTGCTTGATGAAATCAGAAGATGATCTCCAGCAGATGTAGCGCTGTATCTGGTGACAATAAAGGGGAAAAATGCCAGAAGGTCATGCCTGGGTCGAACCCAGAATCATGATTTTCTGATTTCCTTCTTTTGACCAACTGCGCTGGATGTTAGTTCATTAACATAACATAAATAATAATATTTCAGATCTAAAGGTTTCTGGCCAGAGTAACGCGCCAAAATTTAAACCGGCCAATAGAGTCATGACACGCCATCGTCTTCCTCCTGGATCTGTTGTTTAAAACTCTAAACTTTTACCCACAGGCATGGCGTTGTAGCTGTAACCCTGTGCATCTCAGAAACTACATACAAGCAATATAAATAAAACTTAAGATCATGGATCAACTAGGTTTGATCTGCTGATCATGATGGTCTCCTCCGTTTGGGCCAATTTCACCTGCATGAGAAAACCCTAAAACGAACCAAGAAAACCTAACAATGGCACATCTCTGTATTGTTATCAAAAATGCAATTAATTATTATCAACAGTTTGCAAATGTTTCAATGAACCAGAATTTGTACGTAATTCATGCTACAAATGCCAGAATCATGATATTGGATTTCAAGCAGAAGCCATTGTCGTGGCTGACTTACAACGTATTTTAGTACTGGAAAAGTCTTGTTCTTGATTGATTTTGCTTGCTGGTGACCCCAGGAAGCGATTGGAATGGTCCAAGGGTCTTGAATTGGCCTGTAACTAGGAATTCGTGTTTGCACTTTTTCTTAATTTTTCAAGTTTGTGTTCTTGATGTTGCGCCTCCTTCTCCACCAGTTTTTGGTCTGCCTCGCTTCTATATGTATCAAGGACTGAATTAGGGTTGAAAGAATGCACTCAATCTTCCTCCATCAATGAGTTTGATCTTGATTTGATACACCTTAAAAATCTTTTCAAAAATGGCCTAAATCCAATCTTTTTATGCACACCAAGCCTTGCACGATTTTGATTTGATGCTAGCTGTAATTTAAAACCTGAAACAAGCACAAAATCTTTTGTTTTCAATATTTTGGATTTTATATGATTTGTTTTGATTTAAATTGAATTAATTTAAATAAAAATCAAAAAAAATAATAAAAACATGATCAGGATAAGTGGAAAGGGCTAGAGCTCGTGGACCATGTTGCCAACTCCAAACAAGTGAAAAAGATTGGGCCCATTTGGCAAAAATTGAAGTTTTAGGCATAGTTGACTTTTGGCAATTTTGCAAAAAAGGTCAACTTCACCAATGCATAACTTCCTCAATTTTGACTCTTTGGAGGTGTTCTTGGACTTTTTAGAAAGATTTAGATGTCCTCTAATCAACCCTTTTGGTCTCATCTCAATTTGATATTCCATGCTCAAGTATGAAGCTTTGACAAAAAAGGTGTTTTTGTTGACTTTTCAAAATGACCTATAATGTCCAAATTCATAACTTCTTGTGAATGCATATTTTGAACTTGGGAGCTGAATATGAACTGTAGGGAATTGCATCCTCTTCAAAATGATATTTGGATGGGTCATTTATCATAAAGTATGAGAAAGTTATGCTTGGTCAAAGTTGGGTTGACTTTTTCTGCAAAACCCTAATTTAGCAACTTTTGAGTCTTGATGAATTATGAGCAATCCTTGATGAATCATGATCAACCCTTGATCAAATGATGAAATATACTTCAAAATGAGGATGTTGACCAAAAATATTGAAGTATGACTGTATGTAGGCCACAATTGACTTTTGCCCTAGCACAGTCGATTTTCAGGCCTTTGAGCATTTGACTGAGCAAATTTCCTCTGTAGGGCTTTGAGGTAGACTACCTTAGGAGAGAGCTTGTCTGGCCAACCCTTGGACTACCTTGAGCAACTTGGGGATCTTTCTTGAAATGTTTTGAGAAACATGGGAGGGAAAATTTTGGGGTACAAAAACTGCCCCTGTTCAATCTTCTTAAACCTGAGGATGTAGATTGGCTTTCATGCCTTTTGTGATCTGAAGGTGGAAGATGATTGAACACTAGAGTGCCCAGAAATTTGCACTCGCATGAAGTGGTGCCCGTCTTGCGATATCGGGAATGGGCTTACAGATGTCATTTGGAAATTGCTGACGAGGGGATGGGCTTGAAGATGCCATCTGAAGGAGTGTCGATCGCATAAGAGATTCCTTAGCGAGAGCTTGTATACCTGTCGTTGAGGAAGATTCCGCTGGGGAATACTCATCTCTGTTGAGAGAAGTAGAATTTTAGGAGCTTCGGTTGTCCGTTATTCTGCTGGTGAATCATCTCTGTTGAATTTTAGGAACTTCGGTCGTCCGTATTCTACTGAGGAAACATCCCTGTTGAAATTTAGGAACTTCGGTCGTCCGTATTCGACTGAGGAATCATCTTTCTTGAATTTTAGGAACTTCGGTCGTCCGTATTCGACTGTGGAATCATCTCTGTTGAATTTTAGGAACTTCGACCATCCGTATTCGACTGAGGAAACATCTCTGTTGAATTTTAGGAACTTCGGTCGTCCGTATTCGACTAAGGAATCATCTCTGTTGAATTTTAGGAACTTCGGTCGTCCGTATTCGACTGAGGAATCATCTCTGTTGAATTTTAGGAACTTCAGTCGTCCGTATTTGACTGAGGAAACATCTCTGTTGAATTTTAGGAACTTTGGTTGTCCGTATTCTACTGAGGAATCATCTCTATTGAAGAGGAAAGTTGAATTTTAGGAGCTTCGGTCGTCCGTTATTCAACTGAGGAATCATCTCTATTGAAGAGGAAAGTTGAATTTTAGGAGCTTCGGTCGTCCATTATTCAACTGGGGATTAAACTATTATCCAGTCGTACACGGGCTTCAAAGCTTGAATTTTGTGAGAATTTGATTATATCTTTCCTGAAAGGTAAAGGGTAGCTGTATGTAATGCATGATATGTATCAAGCAATGATGTTCTCAAAATAAATGAGATTGTGTTTGTATGATGCGTATATGCATGTGTCATGATGTATGGAAATGTGGTGTTTTTAGCTGGGGAAAATAAATCCCGGATTGCTGCTGGAGAAAAGAGTTGAATTCTTCGTTTCCACTAGGGATAGTGAATGAAGATGATTGTGAGAATAAACCTGCAGGAGAGGATAACTCTGCTGGGGAATAAACTGACGAGGAAATGACTCCATGGGGATGTCATATTCTGCTAGAGGACCTGTTGATTTGGAGAAATAACCTCGGCTGGGGATGAATCATCATTGCCGGTAATGATAAACTCTGTTGGGGATTGAGTTTCCGTTTATAAAAAGGAATGAACTCCGCTGGGGATGATTTTCCAGTTGCGACTTCACAAGGGATAATATTTTAGACTCTACTGAGACAGTTTTCCAGAGTCCATTGGGGATAATTTTCTAGTGCTGACGGTAGATAAACTATGCTTGGGGAGAATATTGCTGACTCATTCGTGATTGTGAGCCTCAGCTGGGGACAATTAACACCACTATCTTTCTCTTACTCTGCAGGGAGTGAATATACCTTAAACGGATTTCTCCAACTAGGTCTATCCCTATACCTGGTGAATAAAGCAACTGTAAGGTTTGGACATTTCTTGTTTGCCCCTGCTTCTGATATTACGGGTAATCGTCTTTTGTTTCACATGTAAATATTCATGAGCAGCAATTATCATCAAATGCATATATCAAAAATGAACATTGGACGTTCTTGCAAGACAAAACAGAAAAAAGAAAATAATTTGAAATTTCTTTGTGAAAATGAATTGTATTAACTTTGAAATTAGCCTGTGAATAGGCGTTTTATACAAGAGGCTGACGTCCTAGTAAGAGAACACCGCCGAACAATAAAGTTTATATAATTTGTGAAAAACAAAGAACAACAGCTATGTGCACAATCCTACTGGGTTCCAACTCTGCTATCGCCTTTATGTCCTCGAGCATCTCATCACTTCGCTACTTGGTTGAAGGTAGATCAGATTGTTTGGCGTCGTTCGAGCTTGATAGTCGATACCGAAGTCTGGTTGCAAGGTGATCCAATGAGACATAGCGTTACGCTTTGATCCCTAATTTTTTCCTGGACCGCCTTTTCGAGTTTCAGTTCACCGGGATACCCTTTTTCGCCCAAGCCGCCTTTTCAGGTTTTCGACTTGCCGGGTGTACAGATTTTTCATTTTCATCCCTTATTTTTGCCCGAACCCTTTTGGTTCGCTGGGAAGCCCTTATTTTTTCCTAGGCCAGTCAACCTAGCGAGTCTTTGATTACGCGTAGTATTTTTTCACTATGTCTGCATTGACGGGGTGAGGAAGGTCGTCACCATCCATGGTGGTTAGAATCATAGCTCCTCCTGAGAAATGTTCTTAACCACAAATGGCCCTTCGTAAGTAGGGGTCCATTTTCCCCTGGTATCATCTTGAGGTAGTATGATGCGCTTGATTACCAGATCCATAACTTGATACTCTTGTTGTCTAACTTTCTTGTTAAATGCCTTGATCATCCATTTTTGATACGTTTGACCATGACAAATAGCAGTAAGTCTCTTTTCATCGATTAAGTTCAATTGATCAAGCCGGGTCTGAATCCAGTCATCTTCTCTCAAACCTGCGTCCTTCATGATCCGAAGAGTGGTATGATACGGTGGGAGAACTGACTTGAGGTTTTGCGTTTGTGTTCGCAATTGTTCGGTTTAGCAAGAGTCGCCACCGACTTTTTATTTTATCCTAAGGAAAGGTCAAAAAGCACAGGAAAAGACCTTTGAGATGTTTTCTTGGGTTCGGGGGGTAGATTATGAAAAGGGAAGGTGCTAGCACCCTTTTCATCCATGGTTTTCCATGGGCTCTTAGTTACTTGTTTAGATCACTTGCCTTTGCTTTTCAATTGTTTGAAATGGTGCTTTTGTGTGTGTGGTTTTGAAAAATGCTTTGAAAAAGAAGCCTTGTCTAGGCAACCTTTGTAATGATTCTTGTTCGAATATATACAAAGGTGTGTGTCTTTTTGAAAAGATATTTCAATGTTTTGAAAGTTGTTTTGAAATTGTGTTGTGAGGTGTGTTTGAAAATGGCAAGGATGTTTTGCAAGCTTTTGATCAAGTAACTAAGAGTTGTCTACCCTATTTTACTCAAAGATCTTTCTTATGTTTTCAACCCTTTTGACAGTGTTATTTCACCATTGTGTTTGGTGAACAACCTTGTGTTAGGATGTTAAACGGGACAGGCGCGGGTCATCGTATACAATCATTGAAAGCAACTTGTGAGACGCTCTAGCAATTTTGTAAGGGACGAGATCGTTTTATCGAAGGCAACATCGAGGGTCATCGAGGGACTACGATCTTTGTTTATCGAAGGGGCATTTGCTAGAGTGTCTCATATTCGAGGGTCATGATTGTGTTTCCGAGGCACCAAGCGAGGTTACCCTAGAGGTGAAAGTGTGAATGGTGTATTGATTTTCATGCATTTGTTCTTGTATTAGGTCATCTAGCGATTGATTTTAGATCTTCGCATACAAACCCTAATTACTATACAGTATATTGAAAGCAATAAATTGCGGGAATTTAAAGTCTAAGTTATTACAAAAATTATCCGGGGATGGGGGTACAATCATTTAAAAATGGGGATGAGTCTCATAAGAATAATAATGTCCAAATATTATGCGTTACAACCAAATCGAACTGTCGCAATTCAATGTAAAATTATAACAAATTAAGGAAAATTAGTAAATTATGAGATGCATGTATTTATTTACAAATGAACAAATAAAATTTTAACCTAATAAAGATTTAAGTATGATTATTATTTTATGTTTTATTAATTATGAAAAGAAAAGTTTTAAAAGAAAGAAAAATTATTTAAATTAAAGTCTCTATTATTTATGTATTTTATTAAATGTAATAAATATTAAAAAAAACTAAATTAAGAAAATTTAAACAAAATTTTAATATATTTTTAGTTTTATTATTAATCAAAAGAAAAAAGAATCAAATTATTAAGAATGAAAATAAAGAGAAGTATTAGTTTAAAAATTAAAAAAAAAGAAAAAGGTGATGGGCCTAGGATTTGTGGCCCAAATAAAAAAAATGAAGAAGAATAAATTGGCAAGTCAGAAATGAAGAGAGGGGGGTATGCACAGAAACATTTGGGTTTTAGGCAATGGTTGGGAGCGGGTCAGGCCCATAATGGAATGTTGTAACATTTTTTTTGGGTTTTCTCATTATTTAGGGTTTGCAAAATTGGCTTTACAGCGGCGCCTCCTTTCACTCCCTTCTTCTTCTCCGTTTCATCTTTCTCTTCTCAGGCGAAGGCTTCTGATACTCCCTCCATGAGCCTAGCTACCGGAGCGCCGCCCTCTTCCACTCTCTACCTTCTCTTTACAGCGGCCTAGGGTTTTGCTTGTAAACGGTACGGTTTCGTTTCAATCGTGTTTTAGGGTTTTTACAGTTTGTTTTCGTTTTGCTTGATTATTACTTGCATGTTTTAATCTATGGCTTTTTGATGTTTACATGTAGTAAGGGTTTGAGAAAAAAGCTTACCTTGAACGTTTTGCTTCTGAAAAGTGAGAGAGGAAGGGTGAGCCGGCCGGTGGCACTCCTTGGAAGCTAGGGGGCGGAGGAAGACGAGATGAACGTCGCTTTTCCGGTATCTCTGTATTTTTTGATTTGTTTGATGATGAGTATGTTCTGAGAACTATTGATTATATTTCTGAAACTCTTCCTCTTTTTGATGATGAACATATTTCTGAAACCCTATTTGCTTCTGAATCTCTTCCTCTTTTTTGGCTTGTTAATGATGATTGGACTCTGAAACTATTTGTTCTCTGTTTGTTGATGATGAACAGAATTTCTGAAACTTGTTGTGTTTTTGTTGATGATGAACAAAAGTTCTGAAACTTGTTGTGTTTTTGTTGATGATGAACAGAAGTTCTAAAACTTGTTGTGTTTTTGTTGATAAGCTTGATGATGATGAATAAAATCTGAAACTCTTGTTGGCTTCGCTTCTGAAAACTCTTCCTTTCTCTTTGTATGTTAATGATGAAAGAATTTCTAAAACTACTGTGTTTGTTCTTTGTTGTTTTGGCCAGCTTGGCTTGAATCTGTAGTTTGGACAGGTTTGAGTAAGTTGCAGTTTTGCAAGCAAGTTTGCAGTTTTTTATTTGATATGCAGTTGGTATTTCAGGCTTGTTGAGCTTGTTTGAGTTTGTAGTTTTGACAAGTTTAGGTAAGTTGCAGTTTTGCAAGCAAGTTTGCAGTTTTGCAAGCAAGTTTTGCAATTTGTAGCTTGAACTGTAAGTTTATGATTTTGAGATGCAGGCTTGTGTTTTTTAGTTAACAGGTTTGGGTTTGGCCTGAGTGTTTAGCAGGTTTGGGTTGTAGCTTATGCAGGTTTGAAATGCAGGCTGAGTTTGTGCAGGCAGGTTTACAAGCTTGCTGGTTCCTTAGTTTGGTTGTGGTGTTTACTGCAGGTTTGTAGTATGGAAAGCAGGTTTGTGGTTTTTTGATTTTGCAGTTTGTTGCTAGCAGGTTTGTTAACTTGAGCAAGCAGGTTTGGCCAGCTGCAGTTTGTTGCTAGTTTTGTGGTTTTTTTGCAAGCAGGTCTGTAGCTTGTAGGTTGGGAACTGTAGGTTTGATTTGTTCTCCTCTCTTGGACTGTTATACAGTCTTCTCTCTTTATATCTTTTGTTTGATAACTTGAAAACAGCCTGCCTTAGCCAAAACTGCAAACCTCTTCACTAGGTCTTCTCTTTTTCTCTCTCTCTCTAAGCACCTTTTGCTTATTATTTTAATTCTGAAAAGTTTGTCTAGGCTGGAAAGTGATGATGGCTAGGACAAGCTCTTGCTTGTAATTTGGTTTATCTCTCTGCATTGTGTACTTTCTGTACTTGTTTGCCTTGACAGTTTTGTAACTCAGTTTGACATGCTTGGTTATTGCAGTTTGAAATTCAGTTTGGTTAATGCATTGTAGTTAGCTTGCCATGCTTGCTCGTGTTTGCCTTGCTAACTTGTTTATGTTTTTGTATCTGAACCAAATGTATGCTTATATTTTATATCTTTTATTTTTCTCTCCGTGAACCGAGAAGAGCGATCTTCTTGTGATTTGCATAGAGGAAAATAAAATATGATGAACATAGCATTCTGATTTCGGCCGACAAACTTTAATGATGATTTCTTTCTTTTTCTATTTGAAAATCTTTTTCAATTAACTGTGCTGATTTCTTTTCTTTCTTCTTTTTCAGGTGAATGCATCTTGGGCAATAGAGGAAGCAAAGGAGGCAAAAAATTCTTTGAGCATGGGAGCATTGGAGCTTAGGAGATTAGGCTTAGAAATAGATAGATTTTTCATTTGTTGTAAACAATCATTATTGTAAATACTATAAGTTGTAAGCTTACAATATTCAAATAAATTTTGTAACAACATTTGAAATGAATAAACAGTCTTTATTCAAAAGAAAATTCTACTGTCAAATATCTTCCAATCTTTCCTTGCATGTTTATTTATTTATTTATGACTCTCAAATCAAAATAATTGGAACTGTATCCCAATAATTCTAATCCAGATAAAATAAATAATCAACAAATTTTGCAGTCTCGCAACCTTGAATCAATCACAATATGCGTGGTATTCCAATTAACATATGCATTGTACAGTTAAACAAACAAGCATTCCATTAAACGGTAAACCTTTCACTCCACTAATCAAGCAGATGCCTTAATGTTCCAAACAAAAGTCTCAGCTCTTATCCCAGATAATTAGGTTTTGAGAAACAAGCATGAAAACAATGTAACAGTTAACTAAATTTCCGAGGATTCAGTTTCTTCTGAGAAATACGAGCGAAAACCCTAATCCCGAATTTGTTGCCAAAGAAAGGTCTGCTTGATCAATTCCTGAGCCAATCTCATAAATCAGAGAAAACCCTGGGTTTGTGATTTTCTTGTGAAAAAGGGAGGGCAAATTTTTAGGGTATAACAGTTGCCCCTGTTCAATCTTCTTGAACCTGAAGAGTTAGATTGGAAATTTTTCCGTTCGTGACTTGAAGGTAAAAGATGATTGGACACTAGAGTGCCCATAAATTTGCACTCGTCAAAGCATAGTTGAGGGAATGGGCCTAAAGATGCCATTTGGAGATGTGACATAATCTTGTCGGAGATGGGCTTAAAGATGCCATTTGGAGATGTGACAAAATCTTGCTGGAAATGGGCTTAAAGATGCCATCTAAGAATGTTTGTTGAACTGCAATGTTGTAGGTCAGAAGAATGAGCATCAAAATGGTATCCGTGTCTGGAATGCATTTGAGCTGTATCTGGAGACTGAGTCTGTATGAGCAAAGGAATGGCGTCCGTGTCTGGGGCGTATCCGAGCTGTAAATGAATATCAGAATGACTACCGTGTCTGGAGTATATATGTATTCTGAATGGGTAACAGAGAAACATCTGTATATGGAGCAACTGTGTGCTGGGGATAAATTCCGAATGAGTGACATAATGGAAACCGTGCCTGGAGCGTATCTGGACTGTATCTGAAGTTGAGATCTGTATGAGTAGCAGAATGACTTTCGTGTCTGGAGTGTATCTGAGTCTGTAACGGGGATCTGAATAAGTGACAGAATGACTTTCGTGGCGACTGCATTGGGGAGAATCAAACTTCTGGTGTAAGGGCCAGAATGGCATCCGTGTTTGGAGCGTATATGATCTTGAAGTTGACAGTTGAATCTGAATGAGAAAATAGAATGGCTTCCGTGTCTGGAGCGTATCTAGTCTGCATCTGATTGCTAAAGTCTGAATGAGTAATAGAATGACCGCCGTGTCTGGGGTGTATCCATACTGTATCTGAATAATCGTTAACGATAGCCTTTCAATCTTATCCTGAAAAGGGTAAAATGTTAGCTAAAACACAAAGTTATGTTGCATGATATGTATGATGCAATGAACTGTGTTTCATCAATGTTTATGATATATGAATCTAATGGATGTGCATGTAAGCTGATTAGTTGTCTTGCTGAGGAAGATAAATCCTTGATAACCGGAGATAATGAAATCTTTGACTGCTGTCGGAGGAAGTAAATTCCTGACCGATGCTGAGGATTCAAAAAAATATTTGATTGTTGAAGATAAGAAATCCTTGCTGACTGCTTGGGGATTAAAGATCTTTGATTGTTGAGAATGAGAAATCCTGGGACCACTGTTGGGGATTGAAAATCCTTGGTGACTGGTGGGGATTAACAAGAGCTTTGACAACTTCTGCGGGGAATGAGAATCCTTCATGACTTTCCTGGGAAATAAGGAAAACTCTGAAAATCTCTACTGGGGAGTTAAAACCTGGGAGGCTTCTGTTGGAGAAATGAGAACGAGAATCTTCGATCTGCTGGGAAATAACTCTGTGGGGAGAATGTTTACTCGGCCAGTGAAATCAGAAGCTTGGGTTGTATGCCAATCTACCGGGGATTCTTGTTTTGAGGAGATCTTCGCCGGGGAATATCTGAAAACTCTGTGAGTAATTGAGAATGAGAGTCTTCATTCTGCTTGGGGAATTGGTGTTGAGGAGCCAAGAACGAGAATCTTCAATCTGCAGGGGATTTGAAATTCTGACAAATTCATGCTGAGAGTAAAGAAAGCTCCAGAGAATCAAGGATGAGAGTCTTGATTTTGTTGGGGAGTAAGAACTTTGTGGGGAATAGCCATACTATTGCAGAGTGGCTATCCTGTTGGAAAGTAAAACTCAGGACTATGGGAAAAGCTTATTCCTGTTTGGAAGAAGTTCGGGAGTTAAGATCATGCGCCACTTTGAGAATGAGAATCTTCATTCTGTCGGGAATATCAGGAACTCAAGTTGTATACCATTTTGAGAATGAGAATCTTCATTCTGTCAGGAATATCGGGAATCTAGGTTATATGCCACTTTAAGAATGAGAATCTTCATTCTGTTGGGAATATCAGGTTATATGGGTGTATATACCACTTTGAGAATGAGAATCTTCATTCTGTCGGGAATATCAAGAGGTTGGGAGTATGCCAATCTATCGGGGAAGCAAAAATGAGAATATTCATTCAGGCGTTTGGGTCAGAAGGTTAGGTGTATGCCAATCTACTGGGGAAGCGAGAAATGAGAATCTTCATTCAGGCATTTGGGTTAGAAGGTTGGGTGTATGCCAATCTACTGGGGAAGCGAGAAATGAGAATCTTCATTCAGGCATTTGGGTCAGGAGGTTGGGAGTATGCCAATCTCTTAAGGTTTCAAGGATGAGAATCTTCATTCTGTTAAGGGTATCAAGAGCTTGGGAGTATACCAATCTTCTGAGGTTTCAAGGATGAGAATCTTCATTCTGTTAAGGGTATCAGGAGCTTGGGAGTATACCAATCTTCTGAGGTTTCAAGGATGAGAATCTTCATTCTTGAGAGAAACATAATTTTAGGAGCTTCATTTGTCCATTATTCTGCTGGTGGGTTGTTTCCGTTGAGATTTAGGAACTTGTCCGTAATTCAATTGAAATAAAAGCTTTGTCGAGATTTAGGAACTTGTCCGTAATTTTACTGAAGAAAAGCTTTGTCGCTTGAATTTGATTGTACCTTTTCTGAAAGGTAAAGGTTAGTGGCATAAATCAAACAATGATGTTCTCAAAATAAATGAGATTGCGTTGCATGATATCCTGATGCACTGAGGTGTAATATTTTTCAAGACGACCTTTCGCTGGGGAAAATAAATCCCGAGCTGGTGAAGGAGAAAAGAGTTGGGTTCTTCATCCCTGATAGTGAAGAAAAATAGAATAAATCGCTGAGAGATTTATCTGAAATATCAAAAACCCGGAATATCTTTTACTGGCATAAAAATCAGGGAGATCTTAGTGTCGATTTGACTGGCCCAGAGAGGGTCTTTTATTTAACTGGATGATGGAGGAAACTTTGACGACTGTAAATCTAATAGGTGATGAAGGAATCTTCGACGACCGTAACTTCCAACAGGTGATGAAGGAATCTTCGACGACCGTAACTTCCAACAGGTGATGAAGGAATTTTCAACGACCGATCAATCTGTGTATGTTATGACTGTTGTTGAAATGTAATTTGTTTTGGAGAATAAATCCTTGACAAGTGTTGGGGAAATAAACCCATGACTGCTGGTCTGCTAGAGAAGTGATGAACTTCTCGAGGATGCTTGAATTTCTTTTTAGAAAGGTTTCAGAGAGATTCGTCACTACCCCTAGTATCAAATGTTTGTGGAATTTCCAGGAAACTTGGACTGTACGTAACCCTTTGATGAGATTGACGTTTTTATGCCCCAAGTGATGGTGAGGGAGACTTGCCCTAGGTTAATCTGCAATTGAGAGATTTCTTGAAATCTTGACTGGACTGCCCTAGGTTCACTAGGCTTTGAAAGATTTGTTGAAATCTTGACTGAACTGCCCCAGGTTTACTAGACAGTACCATACCAAGTCCCCTTTTGTTGATAGGAGATTTTTGCAACGGGAGTGTCGTCCCACTTGAAGTGATTTTATTCACTGAGAGAGCTTTCGTTCATCCGATCATTCACTGTGTGAATTTCTTCACTGTCAAACAAATAACCATGTGCAAACAACGATATTCAAATAATACAAAGTTCATGCTTGTCTTGAAATTTTGAAAAATGAGTTTTTTAGCAGAAAACTTTTTATAAGAGAAATTCAGCTCAAGGTTTAGAGCAAAGCCTTACAGGAGTCAAGATACCTTTTGTAACAGTATGCTTTCGAACTAACCCATGCTTCAATTAGGACTTTTGAAGGGTTGTAACTTGGCTTGGTTCACAGTTTAAGAAACAAAGAATAAAGGCCCAAAGTATATTTGTACCCACCCGCTCTTCATGATGTTCTTCAATCCTAGACTCAGTTAATTGTGCGTCGAACTCTATTGGAGTTTTGAACGACGTTTTGGTGATGGTTCACACAAGTTGAATTTTACGAGAAGGCATTCATTTTTTGCAACATTTTTCATGTTGTTGAGGATTTATAATGACCTCTTTCCTTTGATTCATTATCCCTAACTTTTGCCTGACTGTTCCTGTTTTCGAGATTACAGTTAGCGGGATACCCCAACTTTCTTAAGCCTCCTTTGTAGGTTTTGGCTCAGTGGGCTTTTCTCTTTTGATAGATAATGACTGCCTATGAGATAAGGAACCATCACTGTCTTTTGATTCCCAAGGAATGTTTTTGATGTCATTCGTTGTATTACGAACTGAGAGTTTGCGACTTCAATGCGCATTTTTTTAAATTAACTGAGAGACTACCCTGCCCCAGGTTTAATCAAAGGTTTTAATTCATGTTTAAAACATAAAACTTCTACTTCTTTGGATCGAAGGGGTTGACTAGGGATTATCTTCCTTATAACTCTTGTGTTTAGGGTTTGAAAGAAACGCCTGTACATCATCAGCAAGGTCTGTTCAAAAGCATACTGTATGAGATTATGGCATTGTTTCGTCATCCTCCCTCTAAAGGCTTGTAACTTTTATCAAGAGTTAAATATCATAAAGAAAGTAGGAAGCATAATTCAAGAATAGTTAAAACGAATGGATGAATTCAAGACAAACATATGCAATGCATTAATGAAACAGAGTTTGACATCAACAGATAATTTTTTGAATAACAAAAGAAATTACAACTTGAAAATTCAAATGAAATAAAAGTCTCTCAGTTCGAACTTTATCATTTCAGGTGGAGAACCCTCAGTGGAAGATTTTCATCTCGCCATCCGACATGAATTTCAGCACTCCTCTGTCAATCAAGTCTTGAATTTTGTTTTTCAAAGCCCAACAGTCGTCGGTGTCATGTCAAGGACTATAGGAGTGGTATACACAAAATGCGTTGGGGTGATAGCCAGGAGCAGAGGTATTGGGATTTCGAAGAGGATCCTTTAAAGCAATCAAATTGATATCCAACAAGCATTTCAGTATTAGAGATGATGGTATGTCAGTCTCAGTGAAATGTCTTCCAGATGTATTTTGCTTACGCTGATTACCCCGTTGACGCTGGCGAGGTTGTTGCTGGGCTTGTGACCCTGAAGCAAGTTGAGGAGCCTTTCCCTTGTCTTCTTGTCTCAAAGGAGGTTGAATGATGACTTGATCTTCAACCCTAGTTGTTTTCCCCACTTGGTTATCTTGAAGCAGTTTGTTTACGAGAACCCTGAACTCTTCTTGCCTTTGAGCCATGTCTTGAATGAGAGCCATCTGGCCCACCAGTTGTCCCATCATCTGGATCTTCATTGTTGCCAACTCAATATGTAGCCCTTCCAACTGATCATTCCTGACGCCGCCTGGATTCCCTAGGACTATGCCTCTTGTGAGGAGAGCTTTCACTTCTTATTGCCCCTGGGACAGGTTCAAGAACATTTCTTGTAGTTGAGCGTTTTGAGCCTGGATATCTTCGACAGTTCTCTCTAGAGCCATCTCTACTGAAATAAACAGTAGGAGAGTAAGGAAACCTGAAAGGGAAAACCTGTCATGATACAATGCATGATATGTGGATGGATGTTTTTTTCAAGAATCTCACGGGGTAAACACAAGAAAATGTTAGAGATTGAACTTCGATCAACATCTTTGATTGGAGAATTTTGGTATTGGTGGATGTCTTTCCACGAGAATCAAGCTCACCATGTCAAGTGGGTCATAGCCCTCGATTCAAGTTGTTGTACTTGATCTTTTACGGCGTTTGTTTAGAGGAAAATGAATCCTCTTGCCTTTTGGTAGACGTCTGGTTCAACGTGACCCTGCATCAAAGACCCTCGAGATCCTTGAAATGGTTATTGAGAATGCTATGGTATGATGTTATGATGTTATGTTTAGGTATGCAAAAGTAAGTAAGTGTATATACAGGTAATCATATTCACACAAAGCAGACAAGTCATTAGGTTTAGGCTTGCATGGGGTTTGTAGGTAAGTACCCTCTTGAAGTTAGTTGGCTCAACCTGTCCTAGAAATAGTAACCGGGTTCTAAGGAGCTCAATATCACTGGACTATTTTGTGTTCATTGTTTTGGTTTAGCCACTTGACTGGCGACCAAAATATTCCAAGAAAACAATCCTCAATGAGTGTAGTATCGAGTATCTACCAACTTCGGACTGCACCAAAGCCGGTCATCTCACTACCCCTAATAAGGCCAAAATGGTCAAGTAAGGTTCTAAAGTCAATTGATGGTTCACGACACCACGCGGCGGCCCCGTACTCTCCTTGATTCCACTCAAGGGTTACCGGTACCAACCAATGTGCCACATCAATGTAGCTACTATTTCAACAATGTCGGTATACCCCACACAGTTCCCTCACAGTTTATTGCTACTTACCTAAAAGGTGCCCCCAAATCCGGGTGTAGGATTTAAAACAAACCCAAGCAAGGACCCAAAAAAAGTAAAGCAATCAAGGCAAACAAGATAAGCATGTAAAGGTGATCTAAAAACCCTAAGGTAACCCCACTTTTAAAGAATTTCCCCAGCAGAGTCGCCAGTTCTGTGATATGGTGGGAGAACTGACTTGAGGTTTTGCGTTTGTGTTCGCAATTGTTCGGTTTAGCAAGAGTCGCCACCGACTTTTTATTTTATCCTAAGGAAAGGTTAAAAAGCACATGAAAAGACCTTTGAGATGTTTTCTTGGGTTCGGGGGGTAGATTATGAAAAGGGAAGGTGCTAGCACCCTTTTCATCCATGGTTTTCCATGGGCTCTTAGTTACTTGTTTAGATCACTTGCCTTTGCTTTTCAATTGTTTGAAATGGTGCTTTTGTGTGTGTGGTTTTGAAAAATGCTTTGAAAAAGAAGCCTTGTCTAGGCAACCTTTGTAATGATTCTTGTTCGAATATATACAAAGGTGTGTGTCTTTTTGAAATGATATTTCAATGTTTGAAAGTTGTTTTGAAATTGTGTTGTGAGGTGTGTTTGAAAATGGCAAGGATGTTTTGCAAGCTTTTGATCAAGTAACTAAGAGTTGTCTACCCTATTTTACTCAAAGATCTTTCTTATGTTTTCAACCCTTTTGACAGTGTTATTTCACCATTGTGTTTGGTGAACAACCTTGTGTTAGGATGTTAAATGGGACAGGCGCGGGTCATCGTATACAATCATTGAAAGCAACTTGTGAGACACTCTAGCAATTTTGTAAGGGACGAGATCGTTTTATCAAAGGCAACATCAAGGGTCATCGAGGGACTACGATCTTTGTTTATCGAAGGGGCATTTTCTAGAGTGTCTCATATTCGAAGGACATGATTGTGTTTCCGAGGCACCAAGCGAGGTTACCCTAGAGGTGCAAGTGTGAATGGTGTATTGATTTTCATGCATTTGTTCTTGTATTAGGTCATCTAGCGATTGATTTTAGATCTTCGCATACAAACGCTAATTACTATACAGTATATTGAAAACAATAAATTGCGGGAATTTAAAGTCTAAGTTATTACAAAAAGTATCCGGGGATGGGGGTACAATTATTTACAAATGGGGATGAGTCTCATAAGAATAATAATGTCCAAATATTATGCGTTACAACCAAATCGAACTATCGTAATTCAATGTAAAATTATAACAAATTAAGGAAAATTAGTAAATTATGAGATGCATGTATTTATTTACAAATGAACAAATAAAATTTTAACCTAATAAAGATTTAAGTATGATTATTATTTTATGTTTTATTAATTATGAAAAGAAAAGTTTTAAAAGAAAGAAAAATTATTTAAATTAAAGTCTCTATTATTTATGTATTTTATTAAATGTAACAAATATTAAAGGAAACTATATTAAGAAAATTTAAACAAAATTTTAATATATTTTTAGTTTTATTATTAATCAAAAGAAAAAAGAATCAAATTATTAAAAATGAAAATAAAGAGAAGTATTAGTTTAAAAATTAAAAAAAAGAAAAAGGTGATGGGCCTAGGATTTGTGGCCCAAATAAAAAAAATGAAGAAGAACAAATTGGCAAGTCAGAAATGAAGAGAGGGGGGGGGGGGGGGGGGTATGCGCAAAAACATTTGGGTTTTAGGCAATGGTTGGGAGCGGGTCAGGCCCATAATGGAATGTTGTAACATTTTTTTTTGGGTTTGCTCATTGTTTAGGGTTTGCAAAATTGGCTTTACAGCGGTGCCTCCTTTCACTCCCTTCTTCTTCTTCTCCGTTTCATCTTTCTCTTCTCAGGCGAAGGCTTCTGATACTCCCTCCATGAGCCTAGCTACCGGAGCGCGGCCCTCTTCCACTCTCTACCTTCTCTTTACAGCGACCTAGAGTTTTGCTTGTAAACGATACGGTTTCGTTTCAATCGTGTTTTAGGGTTTTTACAGTTTGTTTTCGTTTTGCTTGATTATTACTTGCATATTTTAATCTATGGCTTTTTGATGTTTACATGTAGTAAGGGTTTGAGAAAAAAGCTTACCTTGAACGTTTTGCTTCTGAAAAGTGAGAGAGGGAGGGTGAGCCGGTCGGTGGCGCTCCTTGGAAGCTAGGGGGCGGAGGAAGACGAGATGAACGTCGCTTTTCCGGTATCTCTGTATTTTTTGATTTGTTTGATGATGAGTATATTCTGAGAACTATTGATTATATTTCTGAAACTCTTCCTCTTTTTGATGATGAACGTATTTCTGAAACCCTATTTGCTTCTGAATCTCTTCCTCTTTTTTGGCTTGTTAATGATGATTGGACTCTGAAACTATTTGTTCTTTGTTTGTTGATAATGAACAGAATTTCTAAAACTTGTTGTGTTTTTGTTGATGATGAACAGAAGTTCTGAAACTTGTTGTGTTTTTGTTGATGATGAACAGAAGTTCTGAAACTTGTTGTGTTTTTGTTGATAAGCTTGATGATGATGAATAAAATCTGAAACTCTTGTTGGCTTCGCTTCTGAAAACTCTTCCTTTCTCTTTGTATGTTAATGATGAAAGAATTTCTGAAACTACTGTGTTTGTTCTTTGTTGTTTTGGCCAGCTTGGCTTGAATCTGTAGTTTGGACAGGTTTGAGTAAGTTGCAGTTTTGCAAGCAAGTTTGCAGTTTGTTATTTGATTTGCAGTTGGTATTTCAGGCTTGTTGAGCTTGTTTGAGTTTGTAGTTTTGACAAGTTTAGGTAAGTTGCAGTTTTGCAAGCAAGTTTGCAGTTTTGTAAGCAAGTTTTGCAGTTTGTAGCTTGAACTGTAAGTTTATGATTTTGAGATGCAGGCTTGTGTTTTTTAGTTAACAGGTTTGGGTTTGGCCTGAGTGTTTAGCAGGTTTGGGTTGTAGCTTATGCAGGTTTGAAATGCAGGTTGAGTTTGTGCAGGCAGGTTTGCAAGCTTGCTGGTTCCTTATTTTGGTTGTGGTGTTTATTGCAGGTTTGCAGTATGGAAAGAAGGTTTGTGGTTTTTTGATTTTGCAGTTTGTTGCTAGCAGGTTTGTTAACTTGAGCAAGCAGGTTTGGCCAGCTGTAGTTTGTTGCTAGTTTTGTGGTTTTTTTGCAAGCAGGTCCGTAGCTTGCAGGTTGGGGACTGTAGGTTTGATTTGTTCTCCTCTCTTGGACTGTTATACAGTCTTCTCTCTTTATATCTTTTGTTTTCTTTGATAACTTGAAAACAACCTGCCTTAGCCAAAACTGCAAACCTCTTCACTAGGTCTTCTCTCTCTCTCTCTCTCTAAGCACCTTTTGCTTATTATTTTAATTCTGAAAAGTTTGTCTAGACTGGAAAGTGATGATGGCTAGGACAAGCTCTTGCTTGTAATTTAGTTTATCTCTCTGCATTGTGTACTTTCTGTACTTGTTTGCCTTGACAGTTTTGTAACTCAGTTTGACATGATTGGTTATTGCAGTTTGAAATTCAGTTTGGTTAATGCATTGTAGTTAGCTTGCCATGCTTGCTTATGTTTGCCTTGCTGACTTGTTTATGTTTTTGTATCTGAACCAAATGTATGCTTATATTTTATATCTTTTATTTTTCTCTCTGTGAACCGAGAAGAGCGATCTTCTTGTGATTTGCAGAGAGGAAAATAAAATATGATGAACATAGCATTCTGATTCCGACCGACAAACTTTAATGATGATTTCTTTCTTTTTCTATTTGAAAATCTTTTTCAATTAACTGTGCTGATTTCTTTTCTTTCTTCTTTTTCAGGTGAATGCATCTTGGGCAATAGAGGAAGCAGAGGAGGCAAAAAATTCCTTGAGCATGGGAGCATTGGAGCATTGGAGCTTAGGAGATTAGGCTTAGAAATAGTTAAATTTTTCATTTGTTGTAAACAATCATTATTGTAAATACTATAAGTTGTAAGCTTACAATATTCAAATAAATTTTGTAACAACATTTGAAATGAATAAACAGTCTTTATTCAAAATAAAATTCTACTGTCAAATATCTTCCAATCTTTCCTTGCATGTTTATTTATTTATTTAAGATTCTCAAATCAAAATAATTGGAACTGTATCCCAATAATTCTAATCCAGATAAAATAAATAATCAACAAATGTTGCAGTCTCGCAACCTTGCATCAATAACAATACGCGTGGTATTCCAATTAACATATGCATTGTATAGTTAAACAAACAAGCATTCCATTAAACGGTAAACCTTTCACTCCACTAATCAAGCAGATGCCTTAATGTTCCAAACAAAAGTATCAGCTCTTATCCCAGATAATTAGGTTTTGAGAAACAAGTGTGAAAACAATGTAACAGTTAACTGAATTTCCGAGGATTCAGTTTCTTCTGAGAAATACGAGCGAAAACCCTAATCCCGAATTTGTTGCCAAAGAAAGGTCTGCTTGATCAATTCCTGAGCCAATCTCATAAATCAGAGAAAACCCTGGGTTTGTGATTTTCTTGTGAAAAAGGGAGGGTAAATTTTTGGGGTACAACAAGAGGGTATCTGAACTTCAATGGGCAAGACGGCCTCCATACCATATACCAAGGAATAGGGTGTTGCCCTTGTTGACGTCCGCGCTGAGGTACAATACCCATGAAGAGCAAACGGTAACATCTTGTGCCAGTCTTTATATGACACTGTCATCTTCTGCACAATCTTCTTGATATTCTTATTAGCCGCTTCAACAACCCCATTCATCTTCAGCCGGTAAGGAGAAGAGTTATGATGCTGTATCCTGAACTTCTTGCAGAGCTCGGTGATCATCGTATTATTGAGATTTGTATCATTGTTCGTGATGATCCTCTTTGGTACACCATATCGACAGATCAGATTGTGCCGAATAAACCGTGCCACGACGTTCTTGGTTACTGTAGCGAAGGAAGCTGGCTCAACCCACTTCGTAAAATAATCAATAGCTACCAGGATGAAACGATGCCCGTTGGACGCAATAGGTCTGATCTCGCTGATCATGTCGATGCCCCACATTGCGAAAGGCCAAGGAGCTGTCAAGATGTTCAGGGGTACTAGATGTATGTGTACCTTATCAGCATAGACTTGGCACTTATGACAGGTCCGAGAATGCTGATAACAGTCGGCTTCCATAGTAGACAAATAATATCCTGCTCGTAAGATTTTCTTTGTCATGGTGTGTCCACTGGAATGAGTTTTGAAGGTACCTTCATGTAACTCTACCATAATCCTTTCTGCCTCGTTCTTATCCACACATCGCAGTAAGGTCGAATCATGGTTACGCTTGTAAAGAATACCATTACTGATGAAGAACTTTGCCGTGAACCTCCTCAAGAACTTCTTATCATTAACAGATGCACCCTCGAGGTATTCTTGAGCCTTAAGATACCTCTTTACCTCGTGAAACCAGAGTTTATCTGCTACCTCCTCAGTCTCAATGTCATAGCAATGTGCAAGTTCGTCCAACCTCTCAATGGTAATCTGGGGAGCCTTATTGTCCCATCTGACCTTGAACATAAAATACATCGTAGCTAGCGCGTCCGCCAACTGATTCTTCTCTCTGGGGAAGTGTTTAAAGGTTATCTCCTCGAAGTGCGGAAGCAACGTCAACACATACTCTTTGTAAGGAATAAGATTTGGGTGTTTCGTATCCCACTCGCCTTTGATCTGACTGATCACGAGAGTGGAATCTCCGAATACACTCAAGAACTTAATCCTTAGGTCAATAGCTGCTCGAAGACCCATAATGCACGCTTCATACTCCGCCATGTTGTTGGTGCAGTTAAAACATAATCGGGCAGTGAACGGAGTATGACAGCCTTCAGGAGATATGAGCACGACGCCAATGCCATTACCCAAAGCGTTTGAGGCTCCATCAAAATACATAGACCATCGGGATCCTTCCTTAGGTCCTTCATCCAGTCCAGGTGTTTCACAGTCAGTCACCAACACGATGTTCTCATCCGGGAATTCGAAGTTCATAGATTGGTAATCGTCCACGGCCTGATGCGCCAAATGATCCACCAATACACTTCCCTTGATTGATTTTTGGGTCATGTATTGGATGTCATACTCAGTCAAGACCATCTGCCATCTTGTTATTCTTCCAGACAAGGTAAGCTTTTCGAAGATATACTTGATTGGATCCATTTTTGATATCAATAAAGTAGTGTGAGTCATCATATACTGTCTCAACCAGTAAGCAGCCCATGCCAAAGCGCAACAAGTTTTCTCAAGCAGTGAGTATCGGGTCTCACAGTCGGTAAACTTTTTGCTAAGGTAGTAAATAACATGCTCTTTTTGGCCAGACTTGTCATGTTGCCCCAACACACACCCCATCGAATTGTCGAGTACTGTCAAGTATAAGATCAAAGGTCTTCCTTCAACTGGAGGCATCAGAATAGGTGGCTCTTGGAGATATTCTTTGATCCTTTCGAAAGCGGCTTGACATTCATCGTTCCATCTTACCACTTGATCTTTCTTCAGTAGCTTGAAGATTGGCTCACAAGTAGCAGTTAGGTGTGAGATGAATCAGGCAATGTAGTTCAGACGTCCCAAAAAGCCTCTGACTTCCTTTTCAGTTCGGGGAGCTGGCATTTCCTGTATAGCCTTTGTTGCACCCCAAAATTTGCCCTCTCATGTTTTCCAAAGTCTCCCCCCTGCATGGTTGATCACAAACCCTTGCCTAAGGAAAAAGAAAATTTTTGAGTGGTGCTTTAAGTACCTTTCGATTGGCATTCTGAAAGATCCTTCAATTGGCATTCTGAAGGAGCATTTCGATTGGCATTCTGAAAGACCCTTCGATTGGTATTCTGAAGGAGCATTTCGATTGGCATTCTGAAAGACCCTTCGATTGGTATTCTGAAAGAGCCTTTCGATTGGCATGGACAAGCCCTTCGATTGGAATTATGGACGAGCACTTCGATTGGCATTATGTCAATGCCTTCGATTGGCATGCCAAGGGATCCTTCGATTTAGCATTATGTCAAGGCTTTCGATTGACATTATGGACAAGTACTTCGATTGGCATTATAACAGTGTCCTTCGATTGGAATTCCAAAAAGGTCCATTCGAACAAGCATTCAAAGGGTCCATTCGAAGAAGCTTTCGAAAAAAATTCAAAGGAGGCCATCAGCCCATTCGAAAGGGAGCATTCGAAGGAGGCCATCAGCCCATTCGAAAGGGAGCATTTGAAGGCCAGTTACATGTCATTCAAAATTCAAAAAGGGACAAGATCCCATGTGTTTAGCCAACGTTACAAACTCTCATTCATGGCTGTCAAACACATAATCAAGGTCATTTAAACCTTTGTCTTCCTGTCCCCTCCACCCCCTCTATATAAAGAGATCACAAGTGTTGCAAAAGGACAACGAAAATATACAGAAAAAATAGAGAAAAGAAACAGGGAGGATTTGGAGACGCTGCCCACCACAGGTTGTCAACATTTTCAGAAGTGATCCAGGCCAAAGCAACCCTTCAACAAAAGCATCCACGCCTATAAGCCCCAAGTTAAAAGTGCCTACATCCAGGAAGTGCCCAGATCGAAGGTGCCTACATCCAAGAAGCGCCCAAATTAAAAGTCCAATCTGCTGGTAAGAAAGGGTAAACTATCCAACCTCACATTTTCATAGTATATCCATACTGGTTGTTACCTTCGATTTTCTATCCTAGACAGGATCAAGAGGCCTGGGTTTGGCACCCAGGTCATGTTCTTCGTTTGCTAACATTTGCTGCAGATTTAGCCTGAAGAGACCCAACAAGTGCAAGATCGAAGGGCCTGGGGTTCGATACCTAGGCCCTGCATTTTATTTCGCTAACATGCTTTTGCAGGTATAACATCCCAGATTGAAGGAGACACCTTCTCTGGATCGAACCCATTAGCATGCTGGATCGAAGGAGGCATCTCATTCCTGGATCGAAAGCCATGACCTCCATGATCAAAAGACAATCCTCTTCCACGGATCGAAGGCTATTCACGCCTTACTGCCTGGCCCAATCGAAAGGACCATGACCCTCTCTAGATCGAAGCTTCCATTCCCTCCCTGGGTCGAAACTCCTTTTTTTCCCTGGATCGAAGGATTCCCCTTGTATTTTATTTTTGCTTTCATTGACATCTTTTTATGTTTTTAATTAACATTAAAATAAGAAAACCACAAAAACATTAGGCTAGTTTTTTCTATTAAATTAACTTTGTCAATTAATCTTTTAATTATCTTAACATTTTCTCAAAAAAAAAACTAAAATTAAGTAGATTTAGATCATTTTCCCAAAGTAAAATAAAACAACAAAAATATTTTATTCTTAGAATTTTTAGAGTTTATTTTCAGATTCGCGCGCGTTTATTTTATTGTAACTGCCTACTGGTTTGTAATAACTTAGCTAAGACTTTTAAACTTTACTGCTTTTATTTCCCCAATTTTTGGACATGTAAATAATCCCCCTCCCCGAAGCTTTGTAATAGCGTAGGATTTACAATTCCCGCACTTTAATTTCCTGTACATATATTAACTGTTTAGATGTATGCTAACTAGGATTGCATGACAAGATTAACCTTTAATTTTAAATCAATCGTAGCTCACCATAACATGTACAAAGATAATATAACTGAAAAATAATACACTTGCACATGCCACTCTTAGGGTACGCCTCACTTGGTTGCCTCGAACGTGGTCATTGAGTATAGGAAGTCTTAGAGGTCGCCCTCTTGTCTAAAGATCAAAGTTGCCTCGAAACGGTTGCCTCGATAAAAATGATCTAAGACATTAGGGTTACCGCTAAAGCATCCTAACATTGCTTTAGTGACCACACGTCCCTTAAATCGAATTGACCCGAAAACTCCAACGACGGTGCTACCTACTCCTCAATAGTGGGATAGCACTGTCTAAAGGATATTTGCACAGTTTAATTCCTTTTTAAGTAGGTAGAGGTTCTTAAGTACTTGCTCATTTTAAAAACAAAACAAAACTTTTCACACTTACACTTTTCGAACAAAGTTTTCAAAACACTTCATTACACTCTTGAGGACAGAAGCAAGAGTTAAATCGAAGTTTCAAACAAAAACTCTTTTCAAAACCCACAAACACAAAGAAAAGCAAACTTTTGAAAACATAGTGAGCAAGTACCTAAGAGCCCGTGGATAACCACGGATAGAAAGGGTGCTAACACCTTCCCTTTCTATAATCTACCTCCCGAACCCGAGAAACAATCTCGAAAAGGAATTTTTCTGTGCTTTTGTCCTTTCCTTGTTGGATAAAATAAAAGACGGTGGCGACTCTTGCTTACCGCGACATTTTGCGAAAACAAACGCAAACGCGAACCGGCATTCCAAAACAGTCAGTTCTCGTTCCCACCGATCACAACCTTCACCTTTGCAGGATCCACTTTAATACCTTTATCACTAACGACGAAACCCAGCAGCTTACCAGACCTCACTCTGAAGGTGCACTTGTTCGGGTTTAACCTTATCTTGTACAACTTTAACCTGTCAAATAGCTTCTGAAGATGGTCGAGGTGTTCCTCTTCAGTTTGGGACCTTGCAATCATGTCGTCAACGTATACCTCAATCTCATGATGAATCATGTTGTGGAACAAAGCGACCATGACGCGCTGATATGTTGCCCCAACATTCTTCAATCCGAACGGCATGACCTTGTAGCAAAAGGTACCCCATTGAGTAACGAACGTTGTCTTCTCCATATCTTCGGGAGCCATATTAATATGATTATAACCGAAGAAACCATCCATAAAGGAAAAGACCTTATACTGTGCGGTGTTGTCAACCAGAACGTCAATATGAGGCAGATGGAAATCGTCCTTGGGGCTTGCCCTATTCAGATCCCTATAGTCAACACACATCCATACTTTACCATCTTTCTTCGGCACCGGGACCACGTTGGCAACCCACTGCGGGTAAGAAGTACAGCTAGAAAACCGGCATCAAATTGTTTCATAACCTCAGCCTTGATTTTCTCAGACATCTCTGGGCGCATTCGACGAACTTTCTGCTTCACTAGAGGACAATCCTCTTTAGTAGGCAGGAGGTGAACCACGATATCGGTATCCAACCCAGGCATATCTTCATAAAACCAGGCAAATATCTCAACATAGTCACGCAACATCTGAATTAACCGTCGCTTGACACTAGGCTCCAGATTTACACCGATCTTGACCTCTTTCTTGTCTTCTTCTGTACCCAGATTTACTGATTCCACTGGCTCTTCATGCGGCTGTATGGCCCTCTCTTCCTGAAGTAACAATCTAGCAAGTTCCCAGGCACTTCACAATCATCCTCACCTTCGTCCTCGGCTTGGTTGATCGGACTTTCGAAGTCATAACTGGCAGTAACAAAGTCGTTATTAGTGGGATCCAGAGTGGATGCAGACCTGTATATGTGAGTGTGTGTAAGACAAATAGTTGTTTTGCAAGATAGAAAAGAAAAACAAGGAGCGTAATATTTTTAATGCAAGAAAACGTCTAATGCTTTTATTGATGATATATGGAAATGACACATAATAAGCCCTCAAACAAAGCCACGGTGTCTCGGGCAAGGCACCGGGCCGTAAAGTTTTAAATTGTCTATTACAAAATCAAAACAAAAGCCTGTTACTGTGTAATAAAAGAAATGGGAACGAAGTCTTTCGCTGTCCAATTGCTTAATCCACCGTCAGTAGTTGGGTAAATCCAACTGTCAAAATCTGACCCTTCATCATCATCTCCAATAGCATTTACTCTCGTGTCATGTTTTGGCATAGGAGCCGTTATGACATTAGGTTTTTCCGGCGCTTCAAAGTCAATCTCCTTAGCTTCAATCAGATCCTGCACTTTATTCTTCAAAGCCCGACAGTTGTTCGTATTATGCCCCGGGCTATCAGAGTGATAAGCACAGCGGGCGTTCGGATTATATAATGGAGATGTAGTACTAGGATTCTTCGGAGCTTCCCTCAGAGTCACCAAGTTGGTCTTCAACAACTGCGGTAAAATTCGAGATAAAGTCATACTGAGCCGAGTATACTGTCTTTGCGGTCTCTCTACTCTTTGCTGATTGTTGCGTTGTGGGGCAACAGTTGGTTTTGAAATTAACACCGCATTCACTGCTTGGCGGCGTTCGGGTCGGTTTTGGCTCCTCGAGCTGTAAACTGCACTGGATTCTTTCTTGAAAGGCTTCTTTTCTGTACTTGACGAAGTACCTTTCTGTATCTTTCCACTTTTAATACCATCTTCAACTCTCTCCCCAGTCATAATCAATTCAGTAAACCCTGACGATGAACTACCGATCAAATGATTGAAGTATGGACCAGACAAAGTCCCAAGAAACATATCCACCAACTCCCTATCAGCCAGAGGGGGTTGTACTCTTCTAGTAAGATCTCTCCACTTCTGAGCATAGTCTTTAAAACCTTCGCTCGCACCCATAGACATACCCTGAAGTTGGGTACGTGTGGGAGCAAGGTCGGTATTATACTGGTATTGCTTGTAAAAAGAAATAGTGAGGTCCTCCCAGTTGCGGACATTAGCTCATTCTAGTTGATAGAACCATTCAAGTTGAGTCCCTGACAGACTATCTTGAAATTAATGAACCCAAAGGTTCCTATCAGCAGTATATGGTTGAATCTTTCTGACATACGAGCGAAGGTGTAACTTCGGACAGGAGACCCAATCGTACTTAGCAAAGATAGGAGCTTTAAACTTGTGTGGGATCACCACCCCAGGTGCCAAACCCAAGTCTCTGAAGTCTAACCCAGGTATCTTCTGGATCTCCATTGCGCTCAACCGGTCTTCGAGTTGCTTATACCTATCCTCAGCATGAGGATACTGATCTTCATCAAAGTCAGTGTCACTGTCAGAAACCACAAGGCTAGGAGCCTTCCTTTCTTCTTGATTCTCTCCTCCTCCAGATGAATGAGACAAATCAACTTCTTCTCGCAACCTGTTCCCAAACCTGTGACCCATATTCAGGAGGACTACCTTCTTCTTCTTCTTCTTCTTCTTCTTCTTCTTCTTCTTCTTGTCCTTCAAGATAAGAGTCTTAAAATCTTACTGACTCTTGGCCAAGTTCAAGAACATCTCCTGGAGCTGAGCATTCTGAGCTTACAGAGCCTTGATGGCTTGATCAGTAGGTGTTTCAGAAGACATGATTGCTGAAATAAACAGCGAAGAAGATGAGAAACCTGTAAGGGTACCTGTGATGAAGTGCATGGGAATGGAATGCATATGAAATGATTTCAAGGACTTTGGGAGATTCAAATTTGTAAACCAAAATAAAACACACTTTATTAGATTAAAACTTGAAACAATGTTTAACAAATGCCTTTAAGGCGTTACAAAAGAAATACTGAAAAACAAATCTAAACTAGAAACAATAAAGGATATTAGAATTCCCATGGTCGTTTTCCTTTCATGCTGACATAATCGTTGATTATCCTCTCATTCTCTAGCTGCCTTGTAAGCTTCAGGATCTTCCGTTCCTACTCATGATAATTCTCTTTGTAGGTATCCCTTTCCTCCCTTAACTGGATCCAAGATCTCTTCAATACCCCGATATCAGTAGGCATATAAGGATGGAGGATTATATAAGGAACCCCTTCTTCATTAGTATGCTCTACAATCACTGGCAAAACAGCTTCATATGGCATCCCCAGCTTTTGAGCACGGGCTCGAACCCACTGGAGGTATGGTTGCATCGGGAGAGAAGTCTTCATTCCTAGCTCATGTGGATCAGACCTGTTAACCCTATCCCAAGCTCGTATAAACCTGCGGCGATGTCCCTCAATATCCCCCTTGAAGTCAAAGATAATGCTTGTAAGCAGCAGCTCACGAGGACCGTCCCTTCGAGCTCGTCCAAACTGTCATAAGGCCAAACAAAGATTATAGGTTATGTCTCCTAGAATTCCAAGCAATGGAACATTGGGGTATTCCCCACACCGATCAATGACAGCTACCTTTTCCATATCTTTAGTACTCCAAAGGATGTCCGTATGAGCAAGGGACATGATTCTATAAGCCCAACCCATACCTTCCTCATTCTTCAATACATATTTGGGGAGGTGAGAAATAAACCACCTCACCAGCAGCGGTGTACAACACATGAGAGTTCCCCTTCTCCGAATAGTACGGGTATAAAGAGCATGCAGAATATCACCTAAGAGAGTAGGCACTGGGTTACGATACATGAAAATCTTGACTGCGTTCACATCAACGAAAAAATCGGGATTTGGGAACAGAACCAAGCCGTAGATAAGGAGAGCCAGGATGTTTTCAAAAGCTTGAAAGTATAAGTTGTCCCAGAACTGTTGAGCTTGATCGATCAAAAACTTAGCCAAGAAACCTTTAACCCCACTCCGAATCTCCCAGTTAGATATTACATCAGCCAATGTTAGATGTAGGGCTGAAGCAATATCCTCTGGAATAGGAGCTATCTCCAAACCTGTAAAGGGTGTCTTCTCTAGAATAGATATGCCAAGTAAATCAAAAAACTCCTCCAAAGTAGGGACTAACTGATAGTCCGGGAAGGTGAAACAGTGATGCAACAGGTCAAAGAACTGGAACAGGACACTCATCATTTGCTCATCCAACTTTGAAGTGACCAAGCTAAGGAGGTGACCATGTCTTCTAACAAAGGAAGAAGTATCAGGAACCTTTGAAACCAACTCTCTGAGCTGAGCAGGGATTTGCACGAAGCTGACTCGAATGGTATTTCTGCGCATGGAAGCCATGATCTGCAAAACAGAACAAAGATGAATCCCCTTGGTCTCTGAAATGGTTAGTCTAATGAAATATGCATGCGATGTCATGATGCATGATGTCATGATAAAAACACACCACAGGTATCACAAATAGCATACATGGTAAGGGCAAACAAGTCACACAATAGCCCTTAAATTTCAGGCTGGCATGGAGTTTAGGTATTACCCTCTTGCAGTTTAGTTGGTTCAACCTGTCCTAGTAATAGTAATCGGGTTCTAGAGGTTCTCAATATCACTGACCATCCTCCATCAGTCATAATTCCAGACACGCAATCTTTTCTCGCGGCCGGAACCATCTCGAGAGTATGGTCTCAATGAGTGTAGTATACTGCTACTTTCTATGGCCAAGTTGGTCAATTATAGGTTCTAAGGTCAATTGATGCTTAATGACCCATATAACAGCCCCATACTCTCCTTGTTCCTCCATAAGGGATATCGGTACCAACTAATGTGCCACATCAACGTAGCTACTACTTCAACCGTATCGGTCTATACCGTACAGTTCCCTCACAGTCTATTGCTACTTACCTAAAAGGTATCCCTAGATCCGGGTTAGGATCTATAGTAACTCCGATACAAAGCCCACAAAATAAAGCAAATAGATCAAACAATTGAAAACAATATGATGAACTAATCCTAAGGTACACCCCACTTATTCAATCCCCAGTTCTATGATACGGTGGCCAGAACCGGGACGTGTTTCCCTATTTTAAGGAATTTGTTGGTTTGCGTTTTGCGTTTGTTTTCACAAAATGTCGCGGTAAGCAAGAGTCGCCACTATCTTTTATTTTATCCAACAAGGAAAGGAAAAAAGCACAAAAAAATTCCTTTTTCGAGATATTTCTGAGTACGGGGAGTAGATTATAGAAATGGAAGGTATTAGCACCCTTTCTATCTGTAGTTATCTACGGGCTCTTAGGTACTTGCTCATCATTTTCAAAAAAAATTTCTTTGTGTTTGTGTGCTTTGAAAAGTTTTTTGTTTTGCCTTCGATTTAACTCTTGCTTCTGTCTTCAAGAGTGTAATGAAGTGTTTTTGAAAACTTTGTTTGTAAAGGAGTGTAAGTGTGAAAAAGGTTTATTTAGTTTGAAAAAGGCTTGAAAAATGTTTGAAAAAGGTATGATATTTTCTCTCTACCTTCAACTATTGAGTTGGTAGTTTACCGTCATCTATGAGTCGGTATATCTTTTTCTCTTCTACCTTTAACTATTGAGTTGGTAGTTTACCGTCATCTGTGAGTCGGTATATCTTTTTCTCTCTACCTTCAACTATTGAGTTGGTATTTCACCGTCATCTGCGAGTCAGTATATTTTTGATCTTCTACCTTCAACTATTGAGTTGGTAGTTTACCGTCATCTGTGAGCCGATATCTTATTACTTTTTTACCTTCATCCATTGAGTTGGTAGTTCGCAGTTATCTGTCGATCGTTATCATTCTTTACTTTTTCCTCAATATTTGAGCTGATGCTACCTTATCTCTTCTTTGGGTTTTACACCAATAGAGTCATGTCTTTTGTTCACCAGTGATTTATTTTCCTGGTGGGGTTGCTCCTTTGTCTCTTCATTTTTCTGGCATCCCCAGTGATACTTTGCGTCTCTTTTGTTCTGTTCATATGCATTTATAATCATAAGCATTGCATGGCATCTTAGAGATAAAAATAGGGCTTGTTTTATATTTAAGTATCTTCAATCGCGTCGATACGAAGATTTTTAACCTTCATATCTCCGGATAGAAGACACTTAAATAAGGGCAGCTGTTGTACCCCAATTTTTGCCCCTAAGATTCCCCTATCATATCATGTCAACTTGATCATAACAAAATCACATTAGGGTTGGTTCTTCCTCTTTTTTCATATCTTCTATCTTTAAGTTTGCTCTTGAGGAATCTCCAAGCACCTTAGTTGTGTATTTTGTATATGCGCTGATAATTAACCTCTAACCAAAATACAGAAAATATTTGTCTTTGTCTTTGCAGAATTGTGTTTTGTAGGTACCAAGTCGAAGCATCCAACAAATAAGGTTTTCCGAGTTGATTGATCCTGTATTGTGTCGAAAGGCAGCTTGTATCAATCCACAGAGGCTTGTGTCGAACTCACGAAAATTAATCAATTATGTATTGTGTCGAAAGGCAACTTGCATCGACCCATAGAAGCTTGTGTCGAAGGCAGCTTGCATCAACCCATAGAAGCTTGTGTCGAAGGCAGCTTGCATCAACCCATAGAAGCTTGTGTCAAAGGCAGCTTGCATCAACCCATAGAAGCTTGTGTCGAAGGCAGCTTATATTAACCCGTAGAAGCTTGTGTCAAAGGCAGCTTGCATCAACCCATATAAGCTTGTGTCGAAGGCAGCTTGCATCAACCCATAGAAGCTTGTGTCGAAAGCAACTTGCATCAACCCATAGAAGCTTGTGTTGAAGGCAACTTGCATCAACCCATAGGAGCTTGTGTCGAAGGCAGCTTGCATCGACCCATAGAGGTTTGTATAGACTCATCCTGCTTTGTATAACTAGCATGTGTCAACACATACATGTTATGTATCGACTCATGCAAGTTGATTGATTCTGTTTTGTATTGAAATAGCAGCTTGTATCGATCTATAGAAGCTTGCGTCGACACATGCTGTGTTATACAACTAGAATGTATCGACGCATACAATCCATGTATCGACTCATAACAGCAAAATACACGTGATTTCTGAAAAAAAGCCAGCAATTTCAAAACTGTCATCTTTTTGGCTCCAATTTTTCTGCATAATTTGAAAATTACATCATTAATTCAAATTTTGGCTTCAAGAATCAATTACCAAATTACCACTGATCCCAATCCTAAAACTCTATAAATAGAGACCTCATTTCATTCAAATCACAAGCTTTTGACAGCCAAAATCACCTTGCTAAAAAATCTCTCAATTCTCTCCATCTACCAAATTCACTCAAAGCTCCATTTTCAAAAGTTAGTAAGCTTTGCATTGAAGCTTACTAATCTTTGAGCTAAACCTTCATCCCAAACACTTTTTTCTTCATCAATTCTCTACATCCAAGCTTTGGTAATTGATTCTTGTGGTTGAATTGAAGCAAATTCTGGAAGTTGTTTGATAATTCTCTAATTCTGCATTTGGTAAGTTGGATCATCGTTTTTTATAACGTGATCTCTTATGGATTTCTGGTTTTGGTTCATTGAGCACTATTTTATGATTCCATTAGTGCTATTTTCTCATAATTTGATGGAATGTTCATGCTCAATTGGATCCATGATCATAAGATGTTTGATGAAAAGTTGGAACAAAAATTTGATCCTTGAGATGCTGTTTTCGACTGATTTTAACAGGTTGCAATCAATTGTTGTAACATTGCAATTGTTTGTCACAGAAAGCTGATTTTAAAAAAAACTGCACTGATGCAATTGGCAGTTGTCGAAGCACACTTGATTGTAAAAGTGTCGAAATACTTTTTCTGCCTTATTTTGGGGGCTGTTTTCGACTCAATTTTTTTTCTACTCACTTCTTTGATTGTTGGTTTGGATTGCAATTTTAAATGTCCAATTTGTTTTTAAACTCAATGGACTTTGTGATGTAGATGAAGTTGGATAAATGTTCATCAATTCAAATCTACCTAAGAGTGAATTATTTAATTCATTTTTGGTGCTTTGGATTAATGATATATTTAGTGCTTTAATCCATCTAGAGGAGTGGCTGAATTTAAAGATGAAAGAATTTTGAAATGGTGATCCAAATTAGCTTATCATTCCCCTCCCTCTTTATCTCATCCCTTTCTTTTTTAATTGTGCTACATGTTAAGGGATGGTGATTGTGATGCGGTGGGAGAACTGACTTGAGGTTTTGCGTTTGTGTTCGCAAATGTTTCGGTTTAGCAAGAGTCGCCACCGACTTTTTATTTTATCCAAAGGAAAGGTCAAAAAGCACATGAAAGACCTTTGAGATGTTTTCTTAAGTTGGGGGGGTATATTATGAAAAGGGAAGGTGCTAGCACCCTTTTCATCCATGGTTTTCCATGGGCTCTTAGTTACTTGTTTAGATCAATTGCTTTTGCTTTTCAATTGTTTGAAATGGTGCTTTTGTGTGTGGTTTTGAAAGTATTTTAAAAAGAGGCCTTTGTTTAGGCAACCTTTGTAATGATTCTTGTTTGAATGTATACAAAGGTGTTTATCTTTTGAAAAATGTTTCAATGTTTGAAAGTTTATTTGGAAATTGTTTTTGAAATGGTGCGTGTTTGTTTGAAAATAGCAAGGATGGTTTTCAAATTGATCAAGTAACTAGGAGTTGCCTACCCTAATCAAAAGTCTTTCCTACACAATTTTTATTCCTTTGACATTGTTGTTTTACCATTGTATTTGGTAAACAACCCTATTTTTGGATGTTAAACGGGACGGGCGTGGGTCATCGTATGACCATGATAGCAATGGTGCCAAGTATCTTAGCAAGTTTTAGGGACTTAAGATCATTTTGTTTAGGCAACCAAGATAGCGTCATCGAGGGACTATGATCTTTTTGTTTTGATTGATTTTGCCAAGATACCTAGCATGCATACCATGGCCATTTTAAGGCAACAAAGTGGATGAAACCCTAGGGATGCTTGTGTGCAAGGTACTGTCATCTTTCATGCATTTTTGTCTTGTATTTAGGTCACGTTATTTGTTTGATTTTTGGTCTTTGCATACAAAACCCTAGTTTTACTATCATACATATAAAAGCAATAAAATGCGTAAAATAAATCTAGAATATTACAACATTATTATGGGAAGGGGGGGGGGGGGGGGGGGTACAAGTTTGAATAGGGGGATATTGCTAAAAAATAAAACCCTAATTTACTATTACAACCCAATTGAATTTATACAATAAATAAATGAGCAATTATTTAAATGTACAATGAAATGTAAATATGCATAAATGTTTTTGTATTTATTTTATGTATGTAAAAATGAATTTATTTAATGTCTTAAAAAAGAAAAATGAACTAATTATTTTTGAAAAGGGTGAAAACCCTAATTTTTGATTTAATAGAAAGTGTTTTATATTATTTATTTTTATTCAAGAAAAATAATAATAATATGTACAAAAATGTTAAAAATTAAAATATGTGGGAAAATATTATTTTAAGTGCATAAATAATAAAAATAAAATATTTAAGTATTTAAATATTATTTACAAGTTTATTTAAGAAAATAAATTATATTTAACCTAATAAACTATTTTTATGCCCTAAAAAAATAAAAATAATAAAAAGCAAAAAGCAAAAATTTAAGAAAATATTTTTATGATTTTATAATGTTTAGAAAAAATAAATAAAGTCAGAATATATAAATATGCAAGAAAATATAAAAAATAAAAAGAAATGCAAAAGGGGGGTGCAGAAGTAAAAAAGGTGGTGTGAAAAGCAAAAGCAGCAAGCCCAAGCCCACTTCACTTCATCCTTGTCCTCCAGACAAAAAAACGCGCGTTCTGTGCTTGAATCCTGTTCTCTCTATTGCTTGCATGAAATAAAAAACTCACAACATGAAACTTATAGCATTTTTAATCACGATTCCAATGATATAAAAACTTGACCTAACTCTCAAAGATCAGAGAGAATTTTGTCACCCCTAATTTCTGACCTAAAAATTTCAGCATGTTCATAATCCAAATTCTCCTAGCTCAGTTAATATAAATGAAATCTACGCATATGTACAACTCAAGAAACTTAAGGACTACATTTTTGCTTCACAAACCTAAGCCTAATGATGCCTAAATAAGGAGATAGAAATTTGAAAATTACCTTGTTCAGTTGAGTTTGGATATAGCAATGTAGCAACTTTGAGTGAGGCCTGAAGTTCTTTTGAGCTTGCTTGAAGTTCCCTTGACCTTTCCCAATGCTCAACTTGTTTTGAAATGGCTTGAATCTCCTTGTAGAAGTCAACCTGCAAACTCAGAAATTGAAAATGGTGAAGCACGAAACAGGGGTTACAGTTGCTGGGAAAAGGCTTGGACAACTTATGTGTGATGTATGGAGTGTGTTTGAAGTGGTTTCAAGCAAAACGCACGAGGGAATATGGAAGTGGCTTGTGATTTACAGAGATGACCCTGTTTTTGGCAGAAGTTGGTGTTTTTGTGTTTAAGGGTGTTTTAGAGCTTGGAAATTCGTGCTTCTTGCTTGGTACAATATGCTGAAGTTGTTTGAAATGATATCCAAGCTTGGCTTTATCAGATACAAGAGTTGTGGACTTTTTGCAAGCTTACTTGCTTTTAAAGCAAAAGTTGAAATGACAAAGGCAAAGGCTGTACTTGCTAGCTTGAGGTCTAAACATAGTTGGTGTACTTTGCCTAAAGTTTGTGGATCTTGTTTGTAGCCAAAGATCAGGTTCAATGCTCAAGGAATACAAAGTTGCAAAAAAGCAAGCTTTATGGAAATGGTATTGTTACCTTTATGCCATAAATGGATTAATTCATTATGCAAAGTTCCATAGCTCAGAACAAAGCCATTGTCCAATGTATTTGCATTAAATTAAGGATTGTGGAAAGGTTTAAGACCTGTAAAACAAGTACAAGCATGCTTAGGACAGGTTTGCAACTTGTAACAATGTGAAAAATGCCATGGACAAAAGTGAGAAATGGCCATTTTCTTTACTTCGATTCTCCCTAACCATAAATGATCTTGGAGAGTTCTTGGACATTTTGGAAAGCTTGTAACATTATCTACAATCCATATTTGAAATGAATTTTGAGATTCCACTTGGAACTAGGTGAAAAGTTGCCATGAAGTTAGGTCAAAAATTTGCCTAAACTAGGGCAAAATTTCACTAAGTTAAAAAGTTTATGGACCCTTATTCACAAAATCATAACTTGAGATCCAAGCATATTTTGGGAAAACTTTGTGAATCAAAGTTGCAGATTTCATGGAGGACTATAACTTTCATGTTGGAAGTTTTCTTTGAATCCAATTGCATCATGGTGAAAAAGTTGGGAAAAAATAAGAAATTTTCATAACTTAGAAAAATTCTAAGTTATGAAAATTTTCAAACTTAAACCCTAATTTTCAAAATTAGGTTTCTTGGTGAACAAGTTTCATTTTTTGACACATCTTGATGAAAAATGACCCTTGGAACTTGATTTTGACCAAAAAGTCAAAGTTTGACTTTTTAGTGTATAGTTGATTTTTGATCAGTTGACTGGAAAATTCATCTGTCAATCCAATGCATTGGAGATCTTTTGAACCTTATGATTAGGTCAAGATGATGCCATTGAGTCCTTGAAACCATGTTTGAACCCAATTCGCCATTGGCTAGGTGAAAAATCAGAAATTGCCCTTCTACAGTCAAAACCCTAATTTTGACCATTTTTCCCTTTTGATGATCTGATCAAATTTCTTGAAGAGTTGTGGTCCAAACTTGATCAAATGGTTCATATAAGTCTATAATGTTGATGTGGATCAAAAATTATGAGGTTTGACTGTAAATTGGCCACAATTGACTTTCCCCCAAATACAATTGATTTTTAGGTCAACTGTCCAATTGGCTGGGCAAAAATTTGATTCAAGGCTTGGAACTTGGTTTGAGCAATCTTATAGGTCCAATATGAAGTATGAAAGTAACATGAGGCATTGAAAGTCCAAAAATCCTTGTGCAAACTCAAACCCTAATTTCAGGTCATCAGTGCAAGATGAGGTCTTGAGCTGAGCAAACCCTAATCTGGTCTTGAGTCCAAAGAGTCTTGTGAGGAGAATCTTGATAAAATGGGAGGGAAAATTTTGGGGTACAACAGCTGCCCCTGTTCAATCTTCTTTAACCTAAAGAGTTAGATTGGTGATTTTGCCGTTCGTGACTCGAAGGTAAAAGATGATTGGACACTAGAGTGCCCGTAAATTTGCACTTGTCAAAATATAGTTGAGGGAATAGGCTTAAAGATGCCATTTGGAGAGGTGACAGAATCTTGTCGGAGATGGGCTTGTAGATGCCATCAAGAATGTTTTTTGAACTGCATGTTGTAAGTCAAAAGAATGAGCATAAGAATGGTATCCACATTTGGAACGTATATGAACTGTATCTGGAGACTGAATTTATATGAGCAATGGAATGGCTTCCGTGTCTGGAGCGTATCTGAGCTGTAACTGTATTTGATTCTCGAATGAATAACATAATGACTTCCGTGTCTGGAGTGTATCTGTATTATATATGAGTCTGAAATCTGAATAAGCGACAAAATGGCATCCGTGTCTGGAGCATCTCTGGGCTGGGGAAAAAGTCAGAATAAGTGACAGAATGGCAGCCGTGTATGGAGCGTATCTGGACTGTATCTGAAGTTGAGATCTGTATGAGTAGCAGAATGACTTCAGTGTCTGGAGTGTATCTCAACTGTAACAGGGATCTGAATAAGTGACAAAATGACTTATGTGTCTGGAGTGTATCTGAACTTGAAATTGATAGTTGAATCTGAATGAGAAATAGAATGGTTTCCGTATCTGGAGCGTATCTAATCTGTATCTGATTGTTGAAGTCTGAATGAGTAACATAATGACTTCCGTGCCTGGAGTGTATCTGTACTGTATCTTGACTTTGAATTCTGAATTAGTAATAGAATGACTTCCGTGTTTGGAGTGTATCTTTACTGTATCATGAAGTTGAGATCTGTATGAGTAGTAGAATGACTTCCGTGTCTGGAGTGTATCCGTATTGTAACTGGGATCCGAATAAGTGACAGAATGACTTCCGTATCTGGAGTGTATCTGAACTTGAAATTGATAGTTGAATCTAAATGAGAAATAAAATGGCTTCCGTATCTGGAGCGTATCTAATCTGTATCTGATTGTTGAAGTCTGAATGAGTAACAGAATGACTTCCGTGTCTGGAGTGTATCCGTACTATATCTTGACTTTGAATTCTGAATGAGTAATATAATGACTTCTGTGTCTGGAGTGTATCTTTACTGTATCATGAATAAGAGATCTGAATGAGTAGCAGAATGACTTTCGTGTCTAGAGTGTATCCGTACTGTAACTGGGATCTGAATAAGTGACAAAATGACTTTCGCGTCTGGAGTGTATCCGTACTGTATCTGAATAAGAGATTTGAATGAGTAACAGAATGACTTCCGTGTTTGGAGTGTATCCGTACTGTATCTGAAATCTTTGAATATTTGTTAAGATAGCTGTTAATCTCATCCTGAAAAGGGCAAAATGTTAGCTGAAACACAAAGTTATGTTGCATGACATGTATGATGCAATAAATGTGCCTTATCAATGTTTATGATATATGAATGTAATGTATGCGCATGTAAGTTGATTTGCTGTATTGCTGAGGAAAATAAATCCTTGGGTTGGGGATAATGAAAATCCTTGACTGCTGTTGGAGATTCAAAAATCTTCGACAACTTCTGTGGGGACGTGAGAATCCTTCTGTCTTGAAGTTGGAGGGTTGACAAAATCTGTTGTGAGAGTAATGTCAAACTTCTTGAGAAATCTGCTTGGGAAATCCAGAGAATTTTGAAGACTTCTACTGGGGGTTAAATAATGGGAATCCTTACTCGGCTGGTGAATAGGGAAAATTCTGATGATCTCTGCGGGGAACTAAGAATGAGAATCTTCATTCTGTTGAAGAGTAATGAAAACTTTTCCAACTTCATGCTGGGGAGTAAAGAAGGCTCTGGGAACTTTACCGGGGAATCAAGAATGAGGATCTTCATTCTGTTAGGGAGTAAAAAAAAACTCTGGAGAAGAAGGCTTCCTGCTGGAGAGTAAGGAAAACTCTGGGGGAGTAGCTATACTGCCGGAGAGATCAAGAGGTTGGGTTATATGCCAATCTACTGGGGAATTATCCTAGTTTGGGGATAAGACAAAAGTTAACCGTTATGTGGTTAATTTTCATACTTTTAAGACAACTTGCTGGGGAAAGTGGGGAATACTGAATGGTTCCCGCTGGAGATTGATAGTTGGAAATTTGACTTGACTGGGGAAGAAGGTTTCATCTTCGCTAAGGATCTGTAGTTCAAAGTTTTGGCTCCGCTGAGGATTGAGATTTTGAAGTTTAACTCCAATGGGAATTAAGGATTTGAAATTGTAACTCCACTGGGGATATGTATTTCAAGGTTTAAGCTCCGCTGGGGATTGGTAGTTGGTAGTCTCATCTCCACTGGGGATCTTAATGACATGCTAATTTGATTGTGTATGGAAATGGGCTTAAAGATGCCATTTGGAGAAACAGAGGAGAATAAGCGGAGATGGGCTTATAGATGCCATCCAAAGGTGATTGTTGACGGAAAGTTGAACTGGATGTGAACAGAGAATGAATCAGAATAAACCGTTGAGAGATTTATCTGTTGAGAGATTTTATCTGAATTAGTAAAAATCTGGAGACAAATCAGAATAAACCGTTGGGAGATTTATCTGAAACAATAAAATCTGGAAATGAATCAGAATAAACTGTTGATAGATTTATCTGAAACAGAAATAATCTGGAAACAAATCAGAATAAATCGTTGAGAGATTTATCTGAAACAATAAAAATCTGGAATATCTTCAACTGGAATAAGAATCAAGGAGATCTTAGTGTCAATCTGACTGAACCAGAGAAGGTCTTGAATTAACTTTGACTGGATAATGTTGTACCCCAAAATTTGCCCTCCCATATTCTTCAAAATTTGCCAAGTCAAAGCTTCAAAATCTCCCCAAGGGTTGCACAGTTCAAGGGCCTCCTAACAGTCAAAAAACTAGGGTTTTGGTTCTGACAAAGAAAATGAAGTTTCCAAGGGTCCAATCAAGTCCCACATGCCTACAAATATGGTCAAGCATCCTCATACCAAGTTTCAAGACTTACAGCACAAAATTGCACAGTCAAAAACCCTAACTGCACTACAGTCAACTGTAGGGGCAAAATGGTCATTTGACAGTCAAAAGTTCAAATTTTTGGTCAACATCTCATTTTAAAGCCACAAACATCATTTGATCAATACTTGATCATGATTCTCAAAGCTTGGTCAAAAAGTCTCAAGATGCAAAAGTTTCCATATTTGGACAGTTGAAAAAAGTCAACTGTAACTTGACCAGGGCATAACTTTCACATGGATTATCAGAAAAATTCCATCCAAAGCTCATTTTGAATAGAAAGACATTTCCTACAACTCCTCTTCACACTTCAAGTCCAAGAAATGCTCTCACAAAAAGTTATCAATTTCAACATTATAGGTCATTTTCAAAAGTCAACAAAAAGGGACTTTAAGTCAAAGGCCATAACTTGAGATTGGTAAATCAAAATGACATGGGACCAAAGGCATTGGTTAGAGGACTCAAATACCTTTCCAAAATGTCCAAGAACATGAACAAAGCTTAAAAATTGAGCAAGTTATGCCTTGGGGAAGTTGGGAAATTTTTGGATATTTTGAAAAGTCAACATTGCTTCAAAAGTCTTAAAAATGCTAATGGGCCTCTTTTTCTTCCACAATTCATCATCCAAAGCATGTGCACGACCATTTGGCCCAAAGGGAAGTTTTTTATCATTTTTATTTATTTATTTGGATTTTTAATTATTAATAATTCATTTAATTAAAATAAATAGGTCAAAAATAATAAACCTAACTTTTTAAATCTTTTTGTGCATGGAATAGGCTTAAGATTTCGTGCATGATCAGATTTGGAAGGAATTATGGTGATTGGATATGATTGAAACCAAATATGCTTGAAAAAGATTGAAAAATTATGCATGGAAAATCAAATATCCTATCATCAATTCAAGGATTCTTTGGCTCAATTTCTTAACCCTAATCATTCACATGTATATATGGATGCAAACCCTACTCCTAAGAACCACACAGCTGCGCCATACACCAAGAACAAAACTTGAGTTTTTTGCCAAAAAATTGAAAACTGAAAACTAGGTTTTAGGGCGATTCAAGCCAAAATAATCATTCCATTAGCTTGCCAAGGTGACCAGGAGACTATTCCAATCAAGAACATCAACTCTAACGCCCAGAATCGGTATAGGGGATTCAAACTTTTTCACATTTTTTTCATAATCGTGTTTTAATATTCAAGCATATTCATTGCATTTTTTTCATGGATTCACACTAATTGGATGATTCTGAAACTAACCATGTGATTGAATTGAGTTTCTATGCATTGTATGAAGAATTGCCATGGACGATTATTAGGGTTTTTCAAGTTCTAATTTGGGCGTTTCCAAATACTGTAAAATTAGAGAATCTCAGTGCCATGTTTGGATTCAAGAAGCTTGGACGATCTGAATAGAACCCTCGCGCCTAATTTATACTCCAAGATGGCCTAATCGCTATTACTGGAAAACGCATATTTTAGGGGGGTTTAAAACCCCCGCTAACCCTTTTATATTTTCAGGAAAAACGCATTAAGGAAGAAGATGATGAAGTGTAAGGCGTTGGTTGGTCTATTTGAAATTTCGCGCGGAAATAGGCACTAACGATTGTTTTATATTATAATGTTTATTGTTCATATAATATACAAAGAGACAAAGTGGAGCAGTTGGCAAGGCATAGCGTTGGTAATCTCTATGACCTGGGTTCGAGCCCCAGGTCCCCCCCCCCCTTTCAATAACATTTTTCTAACAATACTTCTATGTAATTTCCAAGCAAGCGTCCATCGTACATCCACAATATCAAGCCATCCACGTGCCTACTGAGATGGATCAAAGGGTCATAATTGGAGGAACATGATGGACCTGAGTCAACGCACCTACACGCGTCCTGAAAAGGTCAAAAGGGCTTGATATAAGTGGGCCAGAATGGCTACAATAAACCTCCCATTTGGGGACAGACCCCCCAAGGTTTGCAATTTCTTTTATATTTTTCATTTTTATTTGGTTCAATTATTTCTCTTTTTAATTAATTCCTTTAATTTAATTATTTTCATAAAAATATAAAAACAATATAAAAATCAGAAAAAGACAAAAAATAAGTATTTTTATTTAATATTTTATTTTGTAAATAAATCTCATTAATTTAATTTAGCTTTTTAAATCTAGGATTAATCTTAATATTCTTTCAATAAAACCTAAAAATTGGTAGAATTAGGGTTTCAAATCTTTTTCATTCTTTTTTCTTTTTTCTCACTATGATTAATTAATTATTTATTTTCATAAATCAAAATGCATTAATTAATTAGGTTTAATTTTAGGTTAAAGTTTAATGTTTTTCTAAATAAAAAATAACAATTAGAATTAGGGTTAATATTTTAATTTCATTTAATCTTTCTCATAAAAATTCATAAATCCAAAAAATACCAAAATAATTTCTTTTTCTTTAATTTCATTAATTTGTTGATAATTTAATTTAATTTCATTAAAAAGGGTCCAACGCCCTAGTTTCCAATTTTAATTCAATTCGCGCATTTATTTCTTTTCTTTTAATTATTTGTGTAATTCTCCCAAAGCCGTGTAATATTTATCTTTCGCACTTTACTTTATTATTTTTTGTCAAATCGGGTCCTGGATTTTAATTTGGCGATGTGGACCCGCGCCTTTGTAATAGCTTAGGAACTTTTATTTCTCGCAATTTTTTAACTGTTAATAATGGCATGCAAGAATGAATGGCAAAATAAAAACAAAAGCGTAGATCACCCATACATGACAAGACAAAAATATCTGAAAACGACACACAAATCACACACCACCCCTAGGGTACGCCTCACTGTTGCCTTGCCTCGAAAGGTGATCGTCGAGTAGAGGATGTCTTAGTAAGTCCTCATGATTCGGGAACCTAGCATGAGGGTAGCTTCTAAGGTGTCTTCCTATTGCTCTGGTGATCACCATGTCCCTACAATCTCGAATTGACCCGAACACTTCCAACGGTGGTGCTACCTACCTCTCAATGGTGGGATGGCACTACTTTAAAGGACATTTACACAGACGAATTCCTTAGGGTAGGTAGGTTCTCGTAGATACTTGCTCTAATTTCAAAACAAATTCAAAAATACTTTTCACACCAACACATTTTCAAAGAGCTTTCGAAAGCAACTTTTCAAACACTCTTGAGGACCGATACAAGAGTCGAACTGGAATTTTCAAAGAAACTTTTTTAAAACCCACAGTTGAAAAGCAAACAAACCATTTTTTGAAAACACATTGAGCAAGTATCTAAGAGCCCATGGATAACCATGGATAGAAAGGGTGCTAACACCTTCCCTTTCTATAATCTACCTCCCGAACCGAGAGCAATCTCTTTAAGGAATTTTTCTGTGCTTTTGTCCTTTCCATTTGGAGAAAATAAAAGACGGTGGCGACTCTTGCTTCCGCGACATTTTGTGAACCAGCGTTAAACAGTCAGTTCCAGATCCACCGATCACAGATAAGAATCAGAAAAATCTTAGAATCGATTTAACTGAACCAGACAAAAGTGTTGGAATATCTTCAACAAATGTCGGGGAACTGTTAAATCCTGGACTGCTGTTGAAGAGTATGTGCATCTTCAAACTTTGCTTAGAATGTTTCCATTGGGGATTCCTGCTTTGTTGTTTGAGGAGGACTCCACTGGGAAATGTTGACCTTTGTCTTGAGAGAAATAGAATTTTAGGAGCTTCAGTCGTCCGTTATTCTACTGGGGTACCATCTCTGTTGAATTTTGGGAACTTCGGTCGTCCGTTATTCTTCTGAGAAATCATCTCTGTTGAATTTTGGGAACTTCGGTCGTCCGTTATTCTTCTGAGGAATCATCTTTGTTGAATTTTGGGAACTTCGGTCGTCCATTATTCTACTGAGGAATCATCTCTGTTAAATTTTGGGAACTTTGATCGTCCGTTATTCTACCGAGGAATCATCTCTGTTGAATTTTAGGAACTTTGTTCGTCCATTATTCTATTGAGGAATCATCTCTGTTGAATTTTGGGAACTTCGGTCGTCCGTTATTCTATTGAGGAATCATCTCTGTTGAATTTTGGGAACTTCGGTCGTCCGTTATTCTTCTGAGGAATCATCTCTGTTAAAGAGGAAAGTTGGATGAACTTCTATCTGGTTGTGGTCCAGGCTTCATAGCTTGAATTTTGTGAGAATTTGATTGCATCTTTCCTGAAAGGTAAAGGTTAGTTGCATGACATATATTAAGCAATGATGTTCTCAAAATAAATGAGATTGCATTTTATGATGTCCTGATGTATGGATACGTAATGTTTTCAAGATGATCTCTCGCTGGCGAAAATAAATCCTGAATTTCTGCTGGAGAAAAGAGTTGAATTCTTCGTTTCCGATAGTGAAAATTCTGGCGACTTCAATGGGGAAAAATCCTCAGAGATTCTTGAGGTCGACTTAGCTGGGAAGAGGTTATCAAAGATTGAAACTCTGGCTGGGAATCCTCTGATGAGAAGGATTTTGGGGAGATTTGTCACTGACCCTAGTAGCGATTGTTTATGGCTTTTGCCAGGAAATGTTTGACTGTATGCAACCCTTTGTTGGGGTTGACATTCAATGCCCCAAGTGACGGGGACGGAGACTTGCCCCTGATTACTCTGCACTTTGAGAGATTTCTTGAAATCTTGACTGGACTGCCCCAGGTGTGTTGGACAATGACATGTCATGTCCTCTTGTTGATAGGAGATTTTTGCAATGGAAGTGTCATCCCGCTTGAAGTGACTTTGTTCACTGAGAGAGCTTTTCGTTCATTGGATATTCATTGTGTGAATTTCTCTACTGTCAAACAAATAGCCATATGCAAACAATGATATTCAAATAATGCAAAGTTTATGCTTGTCTTGAAATTTTGAAAATGCGTTTTTTAGCAGAAAACTTTTGTAAGAAAAATTCAACTCAGGATTTAGAGCAAAGCCTTATAGGAGTCAAGATACCTTTTGTAACAGTATGCTTTCGAACTAACCCATGCTTCAATTAGGAATTTTGAAGGGTTGAAACGTGGCTTGGTTCACGGTTTAAGAAACAAAGGATAAAGGCTCAAAGTATATTTGTACCCACCCGCTCTTCGTGATGTTCTTCAATCCTAAACTCAATTAATTGTGCGTTTGAATTCCAATTGAGTTTGAAATGACATTTTGGTGATGGTTCAAACAAGTTAAGTTTATTGGAAGGCAGCCATTTTTGCAACATTATTTTTGTTGAGGATTCATAGTGACCTATTTCTTTTGATTTATTATCCCTAATTTTGCATGACTGTTCCTGTTCTTGAGATTACAGTCATCGGGATGCCCCGGTTTTCTTAAGCCTCCTTTGTAGGTTTTGACTTAGTGGGCTTTTCTTTTTAAGAGATAATGATTGCCTATGTGATAGGGAACCATCACCGTCTTTTGATTCCAAAGGAATGTTTTTGATGTCATTCATTGTATTACAAGATGAGAGTTTGCGAATTTAACATGCGTTTGAATTAACTGAGAGACTACCCTGCCCCAGGTTTTGATTAAAGGTTTCAATTTGTGTTAAAACACAAAACTTCTACTTCTTTGGCTCGAAGGGGTTGACTAGGGATTATCTTCCTTATAACTCCAGTGTTTAGGATTTGAAAGAAACGCCTGTACATCGTCAGCAAGGTTTGTCCAAAAGCATACTATATGAGATTATGGCATTGTTTTCGTCATCCTCCCTCTAAAGGTTTGTGTCATAAGAAGAATAAAAAGAATAGTTTAAATATAGTGAAAACTAAAAAATGAATTCAAGACAAACATATGTAATGCATTAATGAAACAGAGTTTGACATTAATAGATAATTGTTTGAATAACAAAAGAAATTACAATTGGAAATTCAAAATGAACATAAGCCTCTTTGTTCGAACTTGTCATTTTAGGTGGAGAGCCCTCAGCGGAAGATTTTCATCTGGCCATCTTGTGTGAACTCCAGCGTTGTTTCTTTAATCAGATCTTGAATTTTGTTTCTCAATGCCCAACAGATATCAGTGTCATGTCCAGGACTGTTGGAGTGATACGCACATCTTGCATTTGGATTGTACCCTGGAAAGGCTGTGTTGGGATTCCGAGGGGGGTCCCTTAATACAATCAGCTTGACTTCCAACAAGCGTTGCAGCACTTGAGATAATGACATATTAATCTCAGTGAAGCGCTTTTTAGATGTATTTCGCTTATGCTGATTACCCTGTTGACGTTGGTGAGGTTGTTGTTGGGCTTGTGACCCTGAAGCAAATTGGGGAGATTTTATCTCGACTTCTTGTCTCAAGGGAGGCTGAATGATGACTTGATCCTTAATCTTAGTTGTTTGCCCCATTTGGTTACATTCATCTTGATGAAGCTTGTTGATGAGGACTCTCAACTCCTCTTGCCCTCGAGCCAGGTTTTGAATAAGAGCCATCTGGCCCACCAGTTGTCCCATCATCTGGATTTTCATTGTTGCCATCTCAATCTGTAGTCTTTCCAACTGATCATTCCTGATGCCCTCCGGATTCCCTATGACCATGCCCCTTGTGAGGAGAGCCTTCACCTCTTCTTTCCCCTTGGATAAGTTCAAGAACATCTCTTGGAGTTGAGCATTTTGAGCATGGACGTCCTTGATAGTCTGTATTAGAGCCATCTCTACTAAAATAAACAGTAGGAAGATAAGGAGACTTGTTGCAAAGACCTGTTATGTTATGATGAATGTTGTTTATGTATATGCAATGCATTCAAGGATTTTGGAAAAATCAAAGTTGTCTAAAACAAGAAGGAACAAACTTTATATTAATAAAAATAGAACTTGTTTACATCAATGCCCCTAGGGCAAAAATAGTACAAAATTCTAAGATAAAAAGACGTTGCGCATCCTCTTTGGTGCAATGTAGGTGTTGAGAGTCTGCTCTTCATGAAGTTGACGAGTAAGTTCTAAAACCTTCTTCTCACTGGCGTAGAATTGGGCTTCAAAAGTGTCGCGCTCTCCCTTGAGCTGTATCCAACTCCTTTGTAAATCTTCTAGTGATGTTGGCATGTCAGGATGTAGGAGGGTGTATGGAACCTCTCCTTCCATAATAGACTCTATAATCACAGGAATCATGTAGGGGTAAGGCATTATAAGACTTTGGGCGCGGGTTCGTACCCACTTGAGGAAAGGCTCAAGAGGGATGGAATTCTTGTGTCCCAAGGTCTTACTATCTACCTTATTAGGCATCCTCCAAGATCGGATAAACCTTTGTCAAAGTCCTTGATCATCGTTGTCGAAGTCAAAAACCAAGTTTGGAATCAGCATGTCATGTGGGCCATCCCTTCGAGCATACCCAAACTGTCTCAGAGCCAAGCATGGGTTGTAGGTGATGCCTCCCCTAATGCCAAGTAGAGGGACATTAGGAAATTCTCCATAACGGTCAATGATGATGACATTCTCTTTTGATCAAGAACACTAATGAATATCTGAATGTGTAAGGGTCATCAACCGTTGTGACCACCTCAAACCTTGCTCATTCTTCAAAACTGATTGGGGAAGATGAGAAATAAACCATCTTTCCAGTAGAGGAGTGCAACACATGAGAACACCTCTTTTCCTCATTTTTCAAGGGTAGGTAGGTAGGTTCTCGTAGATACTTGCTCTAATTTCAAAACAAATTCAAAAATACTTTTCACACCAACACATTTTCAAAGAGCTTTCGAAAGCAACTTTTCAAACACTCTTGAGGACCGATACAAGAGTCGAACTGGAATTTTCAAAGAAACTTTTTTAAAACCCACAGTTGAAAAGCAAACAAACCATTTTTTGAAAACACATTGAGCAAGTATCTAAGAGCCCATGGATAACCATGGATAGAAAGGGTGCTAACACCTTCCCTTTCTATAATCTACCTCTCGAACCGAGAGCAATCTCTTTAAGGAATTTTTCTGTGCTTTTGTCCTTTCCATTTGGAGAAAATAAAAGACGGTGGCGACTCTTGCTTCCGCGACATTTCGCGAACCAGCGTTAAACAGTCAGTTCCAGATCCACCGATCACAGAACTGGCGACTCTGCTGGGGACTCTTATAAAGTGAGGTGTACCTTAGGGTTAATTCATAACTGTGTTTTCAATTGTGTTGATTTGCTTGCTTTAAATTGTGGGTTGCTTGGGAGTTCTATAGATCCTAACCCGGATCTGGGAGATACCTTCTTAGAAAGTAGCAACAAGGCTGTGAGGGAACTGTGCGGGGTATACCGACATGGTTGAAACAGTCTGCTACGTTGATGTGGCACTTTGGTGTGTACCGGTAACCCTTGAGTTCAGTCAAGGAGAGTACGGGGCCTCCGCGTGGTGTCGTGAAGCATCAACAGACCTTAGGAACCTTAATTGAACTATCTTGGGCTCTTTAGAGTAGTGAGATAACTGACTTTGGTGCAGTCCAAGGTTGGTTGATACTCGATACTACACTCAATTGAGGGTTGCTTTCCTGGAATATTTCGGTCGCCAGTTCAGTGGCTAAATCGAAACGATGAACAATGAAAGCAATCCCGTGATATTGGGATCCTTAGAACCCGGTTACTTCTAATAGGACAGGTTGAACCCACCAACTTCAAGAGGGTACTACCCAGACCCCATGCTGGCCTTAAACCCTAAGGGCTTGTCTTGTGTGCCTTGTGTGCCTTACATGTTTGTCTTTGTAAATATCTGTGGTGTGTTTAATCATAGCATCATGACATCATCCAGCATCATATGCATTGACTAACCATTTCAGGGGTTCGAATCTTCATCTTTGTTCTTGTTTTGTAGGACATGGAAACTGTCTGCAGAAAGACAATTCAAATCAGCCTTGTAAGGGTCCCTCCTCAGCTTAAGGAACTTATATCTAGAATTCCCGAGAGCTCTTCATTCAGTGAGAGACATGGAAGACTCATCAGCTTGGTCAACACCAACATTGAGGAAGACATGATAAAGGTCCTGTTCCAGTTCTTTGACCCTTTGCATCACTATTTCACCTTCTTGGATTATCAGCTGGTACCTACTTTGGAGGAGTTCTCCCGGCTCCTGAATATCCCTATCCTTGAGCAACTACCCTACAACGGTACGGAAAAGGAACCTAAGCTTGAAGAGATTGCTAAAGCCTTACACCTACAATCATCTGACCTCAAGGGACATTGGGAAGTTAGAAGTGGTATCAAAGGGTTCTTAGCCAGGTTTCTGTTTGAAAAGGCCCATGAATGTTGGAACTCCCTTGACTTACAAGCTTTTGAAGAAGTTGTGGCCCTCCTTGTTTATGGTTTGGTGTTGTTCCCTAACCCAGATCAGCTTATAGATATCAGTGCTGTCCAGATCTTCATGTCCAGGAATCCTATACATACGTTGCTGGGGGACATCCTTCACTCATGTTACACTCGAACCATGAGAAAAAGAGGTGTCCTTATGTGTTGCGCTCCTCTCCTGGGAAGGTGGTTTATTTCGCACCTTCCACAATCAGTGTTGAAGAATGAGCGGGGTTTGAGATGGTCACAACGGTTGATGACTCTTACACATGCAGATATACATTGGTGCCCTAGGTCCAGAGAGGATGTCACTATCATTGATCGTTGCGGGGAGTACCCTAATGTTCCTTTACTTGGAATCAGAGGAGGTATTACTTATAACCCATGCCTGGCTTGGAGACAGTTTGGTTATGCTCGGAGGGATGGTCCTCATGACATGTTAATTCCTGACATAGTTTTTGACTTCGACAACGATGCACAAGGACTTCGCCAGAGATTTATCAGAGCTTGGAGGATGCCCAGTAGGATAGACAGCAAGACACTGGGGCACATGAACTCCATCCCGTTGGAACCTTATCTCAAGTGGGTACGCGCCCGCTCCCAGAAGTTAGTAATGCCTTATCCTCATATGCTCCCAATAATCAAAGAGCCAGTCTTGGAAGGAGAGGTGTCCTACACCATTCAGCACCCTGACATGCCCACATCCTGGGAAGAGATGGAGAAGAGCTGGATCCAGCTTAAGGAAGAACGAAATTCTCTTGAGACCAGTCTACATGCTAGTGAAAAGAAGGTCTTGGAGCTCACCTGCCTGTTGCATGAGGAGAGGAATCTCAACACCTACATAGCTCCAAAGAGGATGCGTAGTGTCTTTTGGGATTGATTTGTTTTGTAATTTGTGCCCATGAGGCTTTGATGTACCAAACAATTATTTCCTTAATGATAACGTGTGTTCTTTTTTTATCTACAACAAATTTGAACTTTCGAACCCTTGAATGCATTGCATAAACACATATCATTCATCATGTGCATAGCAGGTTTTTCTTCTTTTCAGGTTGCTTACCGTTCTTCGCTGTTTATTTCAGCATCATGAATCCTGACTCATCATCAACTGAGATGTCCATCAAGGCTATTCAGGCGCATAATGCGCAGTTTCAGGAATTAATCATGGGTTTGGCTCAGGGCCAAGAAGAGCTGAAGGCTCTGCTCCTGAAGAAGGAAAAGAAGAAGAAGAGGAGAACTGTTCTGTTCAACTCGGGCCGAAGGTTTGGCAATACTCTGCAGAATGAAGAGGCTGGTTCTTCCATAGGCAAGGGTACTCCTCAAGAGGGAAAAGGTCCAAGTCCGGTAGTCTCCGACAACGAGACTGATTTTGATGAGGAACAGTATCCTCCGGCTGAAGACCGTTACAAGCAGTTGGAAGACAGGCTGAATGCTATGGAGATCCAACAAGTGCCTGGGCTGGATTTCGGAGATTTGGGTTTGTCTACTGGTGTGATCATTCCTCGTAAGTTCAAAGCACCATCTTTTACTAAGTATGACGGGGCATCTTGTCCCAAGCTACACCTCAGGTCTTATGTGCGGAAGATTCAACCGTACTCAGTGGATAAGAATTTGTGGATCCACTTCTTCCAGGAGAGTCTTTCAGGGACTCATCTCGAATGGTTCTATCAGCTGGATGGGACCAAGGTTCGTAACTGGGAGGAGTTGGCTACTGCTTTCTATAAGCAGTATCAATATAATGCCGACCTTGCCCCTACGCGTACCCAACTCCAGGGTATGTCGTTAGGTTCAAGTGAAGGTTTTAAGGAGTACGCTCAGAAGTGGAGGGATCTGGCTGGCAGGGTGCAGCCTCCGTTGACTGATCGGGAGTTGGTAGACATGTTCTTGGGGACCCTATCTGGGCCATTTTTCAACCATCTTATCGGTAACTCATCTGCAGGGTTTACTGATCTTATTCTGACTGGAGAGAGAATTGAGGCTGGGTTGAAGTCTGGTAAGATTCCGAAGGGTGCATCTACAAGTTCAGAGAAGAAACCCTTCAAGAAGGAGGCTAGTGCTGTATATGGCTCTAGGAGACAGGAGAAATCTGAGCGCCGCCAATCTGTCAACGCGGTGATGATTTCCAAGCCTGCTGCCGCTCCTCGGCAAACCAATCCACCAAGGGCTGAAAGACCCCGGAGAGAGTTTACCCGTTTGAGTATGACCCTTTCGCAGATTTTGCCGCAGTTGCTGTCCACCAACCTAGTGACTGTCAGAGAGGCCCCAAAAGTTGTGAACACTGCCTCCCCGAAATACAACCCAAATGCCAACTGTGCCTACCATTCTGATAGCCCGGGGCATTCCACTGATGACTGTTGGGCCTTAAGGAAGAAGCTGCAGGACCTTATTGACGCCAAGGAAGTACAGTTTGAGGCATCTGAGAAGCCTAATGTAGTGACAGCTCCCCTGCCTGCTCATGGAGTAAATGCTATCGGGGACGAAGAGGAAGTGGATGAAGCTGAGTTTGATAGCTGGATTTACCCGGCAATTGACAGTGGACTTAGCAATTGGAGTGCAAAAGACAACCTACCTGTTTCTCTTGTTACTGAGTAATGAATTCCTATGTTTTTGGCATTTGTAATAAACAATAAACTAAACTCTATGGCCCGGTGTCTTACCCGGGGCACCGTGGCTTTATTTATGAGGGCATATAAATTGTCATTTCATATATCATGAATAAAAGTCTTGGACGTTCTCTCGCATTTCAAATCTTATGCTCCTTTTCTGTCTTTCCTTCCTTTATATATTTCAAAACAGCTGTATTTACACACACTCACTCATACAGGTTTCAATCCACTCTGGATCTCACTAGTAACGACTTTGCTACTGCCAATTATGACTTTGAAAATCCGATCAACTTAGCCGAAGACGAAGGTGAAGATGATTGCGAAGTACCCGACGAGCTTGCAAGACTGTTACTCCAGGAAGAGAGGGCAATTCAACCACACGAAGAGCCGGTGGAAATAATAAACTTGGGTACTAAAGCAGACATGAAAGAGGTAAAGATTGGTGCCAACCTAGAGCTCAGCGTGAAGCAACGGTTGACTAAGATGCTGCATGATTATATGGAGATCTTTGCCTGGTCCTACGAAGACATGCCCGGGTTGGATACCGATATTATGGTCCATCAATTGCCTACTAAGGAAAACTGCCCTCCGGTTAAGCAAAAGGTCCGTCGTATGCGTCCAGAGATGTCGGAGAAGATCAAAGCCGAGGTTATGAAACAGTTTGATGCTGGGTTCCTTGTAGTGACTTCTCAACTCAAGGAGCTAGCTTCAAGGATTCCTGAGAATTCTCCATTCACTGAGAGACATGGTCGACTTCTCAACTTGGTCAGCTCCAACACTGAGGAGGACACAGTGAAAGTTCTCTTCTAGTTCTTTGACCCCCTACACCACTGCTTCACATTTCCTGATTACCAGCTGGTGCCTACTTTGGAGGAATTTTCTCAACTCTTGAGGATTCCTATTCCTCATCCACTACCTTTCAACGGTATGGAAAGAGATCCAAAGCCTGAAGATGTTTCTCAAACCCTACACTTGCAACCATCTGATGTCATAGGTCATTGGGAAACCAGAAGTGGTGTCAAGGGTTTCTTGGCAAAGTTTCTGTTTGAGAAAGCTCAAGAATGCTGGAATTCTCTAGACTTACAAGCTTTTAAGGAGATTGTAGCTCTTCTCATCTATGGGTTGGTCTTTTTCCCAAACCCTGACCAGCTTATAGATGTGAATGCTGTCAAAATTTTCATGGCTCGCAATCCAGTTCCTACATTGCTTGGGGATATCCTCCACTCTTTTCACACTCGAACAATGAGGAAAGAAGGTGTTCTCATGTGCTGCACTCCTCTACTGGCAAGATGGTTTATTTCTCATCTTCCCCAATTAGTCTTGAAGAATGAGAAAGGCTTGAGGTGGTCACAAAGATTGATGACTCTTACACATTCAGATGTTCATTGGTGTTCTCGATCCAGAGAAAATGTTATCATCATTGACCGTTGTGGAGAATTCCCTAATGTCCCTCTACTTGGAATTAGGGAAGGCATTACCTACAACGCTTGCTTGGCTCTGAGACAATTTGGGTATGCCCGAAGGGAGGGCCCATATGACATGCTGATTCCAAACTTGGTTTTTGACTTTGACAACAACGATCAAGGACTTCGGCAAAGTTTCATCTGAGCTTGGAGGATGCCCAACAAGGTGGACAGTAAGACCTTGGGACACAAGAATTCCATCCTCCTTGAGCCTTACCTCAAGTGGGTACGAACCCGTGCCCAAAGTCTTATGATGCCTTACCCCCACATTCTCCCTGTGATTAAAGAGCTTGTTATGGAAGGAGAGGTTCCATACACCCTCCTACATCCTGACATGCCAACATCACTAGAAGATTTACAAAGGAGTTGGATACAGCTCAAGGGAGAACGCGATACTTTTGAAGCCCAATTCTACGCCAGCGAGAAAAAGGTTTTGGAACTTACTTGTCAACTTCATGAAGAGCAGACTCTCAACACCTACATTGCACCAAAGAGGATGCGCAACGTCTTTTTACCTTAGAATTTTGTATTATTTTTCCCATGGGGCATTGATGTACTATCAAATTCTATCTTATTAATATGACGTGTGTTTCTTTTTTGTTTAAAACAAATTTGAATTTCTGAATCCTTGAATGCATTACATGAATACATATCATTCATCATATGCATAAACAGGTCTTCACACCAAGTTTCCTCATCTCTCTGCTGTTTATTTCAGCAAGATGGATATTGAGCAGACGGTCAAAGACTTACAAGCGCAGAATTCACAGTTCCAGCAGCTACTCATGACCCTAGCCAAGGGGCAGGAGGAGCTCAAGACCTTTCTTGAAAAGGAAAAAGAGAAAAAGAAAAAGAAGAGAGTTGGTGTGGCTACCTTGGGAAGAAGATTTGAAGGTCAAGCTAGAAGGGTCCTAGATTTCCCCTCAACATCTGATGAAGGGGTAGGAAAAGGAAAGGGAGTTGCAGTACCATCTGACTCTGAGGAAGGTGAAGAAGAAGAAGATGAGGACTATTCTGAACAGCAGTACCCACCGGCCGATGACAAATACAAGAACTTGGAAGAGCGTCTAGCAGCCATGGAGATTCAGAGAGTGCCTGGGCTGGACTTTGAAGAGTTAGGGTTGGTATCTGGCATTGTCATCCCTCCCAATTTTAAGGTGCCTCTTTTTGCTCAGTACGATGGGTTGTCTTGCCCAAAGATGCACCTACGATCTTATGTCAGGAAAATTCAACCACATTCTTCTGATAAAGACTTGTGGGTCCATTTCTTCCAGGATAGTTTATCGGGGATACAGTAGGATTGGTTTTACCAGTTGGAGAGGTCTGATGTGCATAATTGGGAAGATTTGGCGGCCGCCTTCTACAATCAGTATCAATATAATGCGGACTTAGCACCAACCCATACTCAATTACAGAGTATGGGTATGGTCTCAAATGAAGGTTTCAAAGAGTATGCCCAGAAATGGAGAGACTTGGCAGGGCGAGTACAACCACCTCTATTTAAGGTGCCTCTTTTTGCTAAGTACGATGGGCTGTCTTGCCCAAAGATGCACCTACGATCTTATGTCAGGAAAATTCAACCATATTCTTCTGACAAAGACATGTGGGTCCATTTCTTCCAGGACAGTTTATCGGGGACACAGCATAATTGGTTTTACCAGTTGGAGAGGTCTGATGTGCATAATTGGGAAGATTTGGCGGCCGCCTTCTACAATCAGTATCAATATAATACAGACTTAGCACCAACCCGTACTTAATTACAGAGTATGGGTATTGTCTCAAATGAAGGTTTCAAAGAGTATGCCCAGAAATGGAGAGACTTGGAAGGGCGAGTACAACCACCTCTATCTGAGAGGGAGCTAGTAGACATGTTCTTGGGTACACTGTTGGGACCTTTCTTCAATCACCTGATAGGAAGCTCTTCTGTGGGGTTCACTGAGTTAATTCTAACTGGTGAGAGAGTTGAAGCCAAAATAAAAAGAGGGAAAATTCAAAAAGATGCATTTGCTTCTGCTGCCATCAAAAAGACTTTTCCACCAAAGAAAGAAGTATCAGCTGTCTACTCCCAAAGAGGTCAAGGAAGAGTTGAGCGCCAGCCAGCGGTGGGGCCGTAATGATTCAGAAGTCTGCAGCTGATCATCCTAGAAACCATCGACCCAGAACCAACCAAGCAAGGGTGGAAAGGCCTGTACGGCAATTCACCCAGATAAACATGACTCCTGCTCAGTTTCTACCCCATCTCTTGAAGTTAAACCTTGCCAGTCTGAAAGAGGCCCCGAAGAATCTGAATACAACTTCTCCTTTCTACCATTCGAACGCCAAGTGTACTTATTATTCATGGAGTATATGGCACGAAACCAACAATTGTTGGGCCCTCAAGAATAAAATTCAGGATTTAATAGATGCTAAAGAAGTTGAATTCGACGCCCCTGAAAAGCCGAATGTAATCTCTGCTCCAATGCCAAGGCATGGCCACAATGCCCATGCTATTGAAGAGGATCTATTTGTTGCTACTGTTGATGATTTGATAACTCCGCTACCAATAATCAAGTTAAATCTGCTAAAGGCTGGGATTTTCCCAGGTTATGAAGAAGATTGCTGCCTTTGTTCATCCTTACCAACCGACTGTCCATTATTGAAGTTAGGCATCCAACGCCTAATGGATAATCAAGAAATCCTTTTTGAAAAGACTCCTATTACACCGACTCTTGTCAATGATGTTTCAATAATTACCATATCCGCCAATCTTTCCAAGGTTTCCAAAAGACCTATTAAGATTACATCTGCTTCGAATACTGTACCTTTGAAGATAACCATGCCCGGGCCCGTCCCGTACAAGTCCGACAAATCAATACCGTGGACTTATGGTGGAGAAATCTACTACCACAATGTTAAACAAATTGAATCAACTGAAGAGAGTTCTGATGAAGAGACTTCCGACATTGGAAACATTGCTGAAACGAGCAAAATCACCCGCATTGGAAGAATTTTCTCTCCGGAGATTGCCCCTCCAAAGGCAATCTTCGGACCCTCAGCTGCTCCTAAGGTCACCCCTGCACCGATAAACATATCTGCAAGAACTCCAATTATTGAAAAAATTGTAACTCCTTTGGTTGTCCCCTCTGCTGCTGCTGATGATAGAGGGAAAGGGATCCAAGAAGAGCCTGTCAGGATGAGGGCTCAGCCGTTGATCATCCCTGAGACCTCTCAAAAAGAAATGGACGAGATTTTGAAAATAATCAAGAAAAGCGATTATGATGTTGTGGAACAACTGGGGCAAACCCCATCAAAGATCTCTATGTTGGCCCTGCTGATTTGTTCAGAAGCTCATGCTAAAGCTTTGATCAGATTCTTGAAGACGGCCCATGTGCCACAGGAAACCTCTGCGGATCAATTCCAGGAATGTGTAGCTAGCCAAACAGCTGACAATGGTCTATGATTCTCCGATGCCGATTTAACATCAAAAGGGAGAAAACATAATAACGCTTTGCATGTCTCGGTGGAATGCAGAGGGACTACCCTAGCACACGTCCTGGTAGACACTGGTTCTTCGCTGAACGTCTTGCCGAAGAAAGCCTTGGATAGGTTGGATTGTGAAGGCCTAACCTTGAAGCCCAACAACATCATTGTCAGAGCCTTTGATGGTTCTAAAAGGATGGTCCACGGGGAGGTGGACATCCCGATCAAAGTGGGAACTGAAACCTTCAACTCCATATTCTATGTGATGGACATCCGTCCTTCCTATTCTTGCTTGTTGGGAAGACCCTAAATTCACAATGCTAGAGTCGTCACTTCTACTCTGCATCAAATGCTCAAGTACCCTGTCCATGGGAAAATCATAACTATACATGGCGAAGAGGAATATATGATAAGCCATCTAAATTCTTTCCGCTATGTAGAATTGGATGGCGAATTCATCGAAACCCCTTTTCAGAACTTTGAAAAGGTTTCTCCGGAGATTGCGGCAACCAAAATAGTGTATTATGTACCCATGATTATCAGACCTCTGGCTCGAATGTCATCTCTCAAAGATGCAAAGGATGTGATTGAAGAAGGAGGAAGCACAATCTGGGGGCAACTTCCAGACATTCCCCACAAATCAGATAAATTCAACTTGGGTTTCACTTCGGCTAGTCAGAAGGTTGTGCGTCGCTCCCGTGCTGGAGGGCCACCAGTGAAGATCACCCATCATGGAGACAATGCTTTGGAGGATAGTGAAGAGGAGAGCAACTTGGAAGACTGGATTTTCCCTACTGTTGACGGAGGACTGTGCAACTGGGAAGCAAAAGACTTTGTTCCCATTACTTTCATAAATCAGTAATTTATCTTTCAAACATTTCTATTGGTTTGTAATAATTCTCAAACAATTCGTACACTTTTAACCTTGTGCCTTACCCGAGGTATATAGGTCCATTTGTAAGGGTTTGATTTTTTCATCTTCATATGCCATTTTAATGAATCATGGACGTTTTCACATATAAAATTTTGTGTTCATTGTCTTTCTTTTTACATTTTATTTGTTTAAAGGTGGCTATCCCTTACACACACCCACACTCACAAATGCAGGTACCCTTCCATTCCGGATTCCATGGGTAACAATTCTTCTATGGCCTTCAGTGACTCTGAAGATCTGGTCTACCATGCCGAATACGAAGGTGATGAAGATTGTGAGGTGCCGGGAGAGTTGGCTAGATTGCTACAACAGGAAGAAAGGGCTATTCTACCTCATGAAGAGTTGTTAGAGACGATCAACTTGGGTACTGATGAAGACAAAAAAGAAGTCAGAGTGGGTGCCAACCTAGAGCCAAGTGTCAAAGAGCGCTTAATTCAGCTATTGAATGAATATATTGAGATCTTCGCCTGGTCATACGAAGACATGCCGGGACTCGATACATATATTGTGGTTCACCGTCTACCCACAAGAGAAGACTGTCCACCAGTTAAACAGAAGGTCCGCCGCATGAGACCTGACATGTTTGAAAAGATCAAAGCCGAAGTTATGAAGCAGTTCAATGCTGGATTTCTTACTGTTACTTCCTATCCACAATGGGTTGCTAACATTGTGCCCGTTCCTAAGAAGGACGATAAAGTGAGAAAGTGCGTGGATTATAGAGACTTAAACACGGCCAGCCCTAAAGATGACTTTCCACTAACGCACATCGACATCTTGGTTGACAACACAGCTTAGCACAAGGTATTTTCTTTCATGGATGGATTTTCAGGTTACAACCAGATTAAAATGGCACCTGAAGACATGGAGAAAACTACTTTTGTTACACAGTGGGGTACGCTCTGCTACAAAGTGATGCCATTCGGACTGAAGAATGCCGGGGCAACCTATCAGCGCGCCATGGTAGCTTTGTTTCATGATATGATACACCATGAGATAGAGGTCTACGTAGATGACATGCTTGCCCGTCCACAAACTGAAGAAGAACACCTCGACCATCTGCAAAAGCTGTTTGTCAGGTTGAAGGAATACAAGCTCAGACTGAACCCTAACAAGTGCACCTTCGGAGTCAGGTCCGATAAACTCTTGGGTTTCATTGTCAGCAACAAAGGCATCGAGGTTGATCCTGCCAAAGTCAAAGCTATACAAGAAATGCCTGCTCCTCGCACTGAGAAGGAGGTCTGAGGTTTCTTGGGACGCCTAAACTACATTGCAAGGTTCATTTCTCACCTAACATCTACCTGTGAGCCAATCTTCAAGCTGTGGAAGAAAGATCAGGTGGTTAAATGGAATGATGACTGTCAAGTTACTTTCGATAAAATTAAGGAATATTTGCTAGAACCTCCTATCCTGATGCCACCCGTCGAAGGAAGACCGCTAATCATGTATCTGACTGTCCTAGAAAATTCAATGGGGTGCGTACTGGGCCAACATGACGAGTCTGGCCGAAAAGAGCATGTCATTTATTACCTTAACAAAAAGTTTACCGACTGTGAGACCCGATACTCACTGCTTGAGAAAACTTGCTGCGCTTTGGTATGGGCTGCTCACCGGCTAAGGCAGTACATGTTGACTCATACCACTCTGCTGATATCTAAGATGGATCCGATCAAGTACATCTTTGAGAAGCCTGCTCTATCTGGAAGAATAGCTAGATGGCAGATGATCCTAACCGAATACGATATATAATACACGACCCAAAAATCTATAAAGGGGAGTGTGCTAGCTGACCATCTAGCCCATCAAGTTGTCGAAGATTACCAACCCATGAGGTTCGACTTCCCCGACGAGGACATTATGACATTGGACAACGTTGAAGATTTCAGACCATATGACGGACCTGAACAAGTATCCCGATGGACCCTGTACTTTGATGGTGCCTCTAATGCACTTGGCAACGGTATCGGCGCAGTACTTATTTCTCCAGAAGGTTGCCATACACCTTTCACTGCCCGACTTTGCTTTAACTACACCAACAACATGGCCGAGTATGAAGCTTGTATCTTTGGTCTCAAGGCTGCCATTGACTTGGGAATCAAATCGTTGATTGCGTTTGGGGACTCAGCTTTGGTCATCCGTTAGATCAAAGGAGAGTGGGACACTAAGCATCCGAACCTCATCCCTTACAAAGAACATGTCTTGACAATGTTACCACATTTCGAGCAGATTACCTTCGAGCACTTCCCGCGAGAAGAAAATCAACTAGCAGATGCTCTGGCTACAATGTCATCCATGTTTAAACTTAACTGGGATAATGAGGCTCCCCAAATCACCATTGAACGGATGGACAAACCTGCACACTATCACGAGATTAATACCGAAGAAGTAGTGGACCGACCTTGGTTTCACGAAGTCAAAAGGTATCTCGAGGCGCAAGAATACCCTGAAGGAGCTTCAGTCAACGACAAAAAGTTCTTGAGGAGATTCTCTGCCAAGTTCTTCCTGAGCAATGGTATCCTATACAAGCGCAATCATGATTGCATTCTGCTCCGTTGTGTGGACAAGATTGAAGCTGAACAAATTATGGCTGAACTACACAATGGTACCTTCGGCACTCATCTAGCGGGCATACGATGGCTAAGAAGATTCTACAGGCAGGCTATTACTGGTCTACCATGGAAGCTGACTGCTATCAACACTCCCGTACTTGCCATAAGTGTCAAATCTATGCGGACAAGGTACATATACCTCCAGTTCCTCTCAATGTCTTAACAGCTCCTTGGCCATTCGCTATGTGGGGAATCAGCATGATTGGAGAGATCAAGCCTACAGGATCCAATGGACACTGCTTCATTCTGGTGGCCATTGATTACTTTACCAAGTGGGTCGAAGCAGCTTCCTTCACATCCGTCACAAAGAATGTTATTTCCCGCTTCATCATGCAGAACCTCATTTGCCGGTACGATATCCCCGAAAGGATTATCACTGACAACGGTACAAACCTTAACAACACTATGATCACCGCTTTGTGCGAGCAGTTCCAGATTGAACATCACAATTCCTCTCCCTATTGGCCAAAGATGAACGGTGCTATCGAAGCCGCGAACAAAAATATCAAGAAGATCATACAAAAGATAACAGTCACTGTTGTACCCCAAAATTTCCCCTCTTATTTTTCCACAAGAAATCACAACTTCGGGCTTTTCCTGATTTTTCAGATTGGCATAAGAATCAGTCAAACAGACTTTTCCTTATCAGTCTATCCAAATTAGGGTTTTCATGGTTCTGGAACAGTCCAAGCAGATTGCTAGGGTTTTGGTTGAGTTTGGCTCAAAGTTTGATCAGACAGGCGTTTCTCCGGTGTCAAGTCAAAAATCAGGGTTTTATGCGCATATTTCTCAGAAAAAATTAATTATATCAGTGCTTTTCAATTTACTCTGAGATATGGACTGAGGCTGTTGATTGAGAATTTGCAGTGTTTGGATTTAATCAGTGAAAAAAAGGACATGTGGATGTTTGTTGTTTGGCTGTGCAATGCTTTGATTATTCGGAATTCCGGACGTTTATTGATTATTTATTATTCTGAATTAAAATGGTTGGGATTTATTTCCAGTTATTATAATTTAAGAATTATAAATAATTAAATAAATAGTTGAAGAAGAAAAGGAATTAACTGATAAAAAGACTTTTTATTTATCTTTAATTATTTGTACAATTGTTATTTAAATACAGTAATTATTTACAAAGTATTTACAATAATAATGTTACAATGATTAAAAGGAAAATAAAATTGCATCCTATTTTTCTAAATCTTCATCTTCTACTGCTCCTCCTCTTTTGCTCCATTGATTTTTATCTGCAAAACAAAGAAAAAGAAAAAGTCAAAAGCAGATGAAATGAAATTAAGAAGCAGACAGTAATTTAAAAGTTCATCATTAAAAGCGACTGGCCGGAATCAGTTTGCCCTCTCTGCAAATCACAAGATTTCTCTTGGTTCACAAAGAGGGATGAAAATGCTTGCAAAAAAGTATGAAATGCACAAAGTTACAATATTGCACAAATTCAAAGTTTGTCAAAAGCTGCATAATTCCAAAAGTTCCAAACAAAGTCCAAAGGCAAACTGAACTGCATAAGGCCTAACCAAAGTCCAAACTAGACAGCAAACTAAAAACTGTCCACAAGCAACTGTCCAAAGATATCAAAAGATATCAAAACATCAACAAGTACAAAAGGCTATCCAAAAGCTGTCAAACAAGTACAAAATGTTGTCAACAAGATGCAAGAAATATGGAAAATATGCAGAGTAAGGGAACTAGTGCAAGCAAGATATTAAAATCATCATTTTCAGCCAGTCACCTTTTCAGAACATAAAGACAAATTTAAGCAATAAAATGCTTTTTTTAATCTGTCAAGAGAGAGAAGAGAAAAAGAAGAGGGGCTTACAGCAGGCTTTAGGCTTAAGATGAATATAAAACAAACTGTTATAGAACAGTAAGAAAAGGGAGGCAAAAAATATCACAAAGAAAAATACCAAAAACTGTATCAAGATACAAAGCTGCCTCCAAACATCACAAAGCCTTCACCTGCATAACTCACATATCACAAAGCCTTCACCTGCATAACTCACATATCACAAGCCAAAGCCTAACCTGCACAAACAAAAGCCTTAAGCCTTACCAAGCACCACAAGCTCATAAACCCGTGTCAAGCATATCACCACAAAGCTTCAAGCCTAAACCTGCATCATTAAACCATAAGGAGCATACTAAGCCTTAAGCCTGGCCAAGCATCAAAAGCCTGTGAAAAGCCTAAACCTGTCCAAGCCTGAACCAGTAAAGCCACGAACCAGAAAAAAGCCTAAACCTGTCAAACTTGTCCCCAAAGCCAAATAAGCCATAGCAAACCAGAAAGAGCCCTCAAACACTAAGCATTCTAATCAACAACCACACCCTCAGAATAAGATCATCACAGGGTCAACAACACTCAAAACCATCATTCAGAACATCAACACTCAAAACCATCATCAAGAGAATCAGTTATCAGAACTAACATTTCAGCTAGCAATCAGAGCAAGCAATAGAAGAAGAGGAAAAAGAAGCAAACAAGCAGTCAGAGCATACAAGCGGACATAAGCAACAAGCTAAGGTTTTCAGAACCTTCATCATCAAACCTAACAAAAAGGCAAAGACAAAGGTACCAGTTCTCCACAGAGCATCACGTGTCCCTCCGCCTGGCCGCCCAAAGCGCCTCCAAGCCACCGCCTCTCCTCCTCTCCAAGCTACGATTCCTCCAAAGGTAGTATTTCTACTCCTTCTTCTCATACCTCACACAAATAATAATAAATAATCAGAGATTGTCAAGATCAAAAACATGCACAGCGTAAAACATACGATGTTAAGAAATCGAACCTTTTCATAATGTCGTCTTGCTCGGCCGTGGAGGAAGGAGAGAGGGACGGTGGCGCTGGTTGGCCATAGACGGTTAGCATTGTTCAGAGCTTGGCCTGAGAAGATGAAGAGGAACGAAAACAAAGTGAACGGCGCCGCGCAGTAGCTATGCTGTAACCCTTATTTCCCAAACTGAAACAAATTCAACGAAACCCTAAGAAAGATGTCCCAAGCGCATGGGCCTTGCCCCATCCAAACAAAATTAAGCCCAAATGAATCTAGGCGTGCACCCCTTTTTTTTATTGTTCTAGTTATTTTTGCTTGAGCCAAATTCCCCTTAAATCTCCCCTAAGGCCCATTTGCTCTTTAATTCATTCTTTCTATTTATTTTTTCTATTTATTCAAACTAAATATTTTTGTTTATTTTCTTTTTATATAACACTATTTATTTTGTAAATAAAAACACTTTAACCTTTTTTTATATACGTATACAAAATTTTCTAGGATAGTTTATATTTTATTTTTGAACAATTAACAAGACATAAAAACTTAGTTCTATTAAGTTTAGCTTTTTTTGTTTAATCTAAATTTTGTACATAAAAATACTAATTAAAATACATTAATATTAATACATAAAAAAAAATAGAACTTAAAACATTCTTTTCTTTTATTAAAACTTTTGTTTGTACATAATTAACAAAAATCAAAAAGAATAGATAACAATACTTAATTTTTTCATTAAGTTAAACATCATTCTCACTTGTAAATAAATCACCTACACTTACACAAATACATTGACACCTTTACATTGCTTTATTCCTATACATTGATACATATTACATTTGAGACCGCAATTCGATTTGGTTGTAAATATTTGGACACTACTCTCCTATTAAGTCTCATCCCCATTTGTAAATATTTGTACCCTCAATCCCGGATACTTATTTGTAATAGCGTAGACTTTAAATTCCTGCAATTTATCGCTTTCAAATATACCATGGTTAGACCTAGGGTTTGTATGTAAATAAAATCAACCACTAGATAACCTAACACAACGATAAATGCATGACAATCAACACACTATTCACACTTGCACCCCTAGGGTAATCCCGCTTGTTGTCTTCCAAAATGGGCCATGCTTGCACGTTGAGTTTCTTTGGCAAAACAATCAAAATGATCATAGTCCCTCGATGACGCTTTCGAAAGTCGCCTAATCAAAATGATCATAGTCCCTTCAAGCAAAATTTCCAAAGACACTTGGCACCATTTCATTCATGGCCCATACGATGACCCGCGCCTGTCCCGTTAACATCCTAACGCAAGATTGTCCACCAAATACAATGGTGGAACAAAACTGTTAAAAGGTTTAAAACATGAGAAAAACCTTTGAGTAAATTTAGGGGTAGACAACTCTTAGTTACTTGATCAACTTGCAAAACACACTTGCCTACTTTTCAAAACCCACTCACAAACACTTTCAAAACAAACTTCCAAAAACATTTGAAACATCTTTTCAAAAAGATACACACCTTTGTAAAACATTCGAGTAAAGAATTGTTACAACGGTTGCCGAGACGAAGGCGTCTTTTTCAAAACATTTTCAAAACACACACACACACACACCACCATTTCAAGCAATTGAAAATCAAGGCAAGTGATCTAAAACAAGTAACTAAGAGCCCATGGATAACCATGGATGAAAAGGGTGCTAATACCTTCCCTTTTCATAATCTACCCCCCGAACGCACGAAACATCTCAAAAGGTTTTTCCTGTGCTTTTTAACCTTTCCTTTAGGATAAAATAAAAAGTCGGTGGGGCGACTCTTGCTAAACCGAACAAGTGCGAATACAAACGCAAAACCTCAAGTCAGTTCTCCCACCGTATCACAGAACTGGCGACTCTGCTGGGGAAATCTTCAAAAGTGGGGTTACCTTAGGGTTTAGATCACCTTTACATTCTTGCTTTGATTGCCTTGATTGCTTTACTTTTGGGTTCTTGTTTGGGTTTGTTGTAAATCCTACACCCGGATTTGGGGCACCTTTTTAGGTAAATAGCAATAAAACTGCGAGGGAACTGTGCGGGGTATACCGACATGGTTGAAGCAGTAAGCTATGTTAGTGTGACATATTTGTGAGTACCGGTAACCCTTGAGTTCAATCAAGGAGAGTACGGGGCCGCTGAGTGACGTCGTGAAGCACTAACGAACTCTTAGAACCTTACTTGACCATCCTAGCCTTTTTAGGGGTAGTGAGATGACCGACTTTGGTGCAGTCCGAAGTTGGTAGATACTCGATACTACACTCATTGAGAGTTGTTTTCTTGGAATATTTTGGTCGCCATTTAAGTGGCTAAACCAAAACAATGAACACAGAAAACAATCCAATGATATTGAGCTCCTTAGAACCTGGTTTCTATTTTAGGACAGGATGAGCCAACTAACTTCAAGAGGGTACTTACCTACAACCCCATGCAAGCCTAAACCTAAGGACTTGTTTTACTTTGTGTGAATATGATTGCCTGTATATACACTTACTTGCTTTCGCATGCATGTACATAACATCATGACATCATACCATAACATTTTCAATAACCATTTCAAGGATCTCGAGGGTTCTTTTGATGCAGGGTTACGTTGAACCAGACGTCTACCAAGAGGCAAGAGGTTTCTCCTCTAAGCAAATGCCATCAAAGATCAAGTGCAACAACTTGAATCATGGGCTATGACCCACTCGACATGGTGAGCTTGATTCTCGTGGAAAGACATCCACCAGTGCAAAGTTCTCTAATCAAAGATCAAGTGCAACAACTTGAATCAGGGGCTATGACCCACTTGACATGGTGAGCTTGATTCTCGTGGAAAGACATCCACCGGTGAAAAGCTCTCCAATCAAAGATCAAAGTTCAACCTCTAACGTTCTCTTGTGTTTACCCCAAGATATCCTTGAAAACATGCATCCGCATATCATGCATTGCATCTTGACAATTTTTCCTTTTCAGGTTTCCTTACTCTCCTACTGTTTATTTCAGTAGAGATGGCTCTAGAGCAGACTATCAAGGACCTCCAGGCTCAAAACGCTCAACTTCAAGAGATGTTCTTGAACCTATCCAAGGGACTAGAAGAGGTCAAGGCGGTCCTAACCAGGGATATGATCATGGGACTTCCTGAGGACGACAGGGACGACTAGTTGGGGCCACGATTTGAGGTAGCCATACTGAAGGATCAACTGGTGAGTCAGATGGCTCTTATCCAAAATCTGGCACAAGGACAAGAAGAGCTCAGGGTTCTCGTCAACAAACTGCTTCAGGATAATCAAGTGGGACAGACCACTGAGGCTGAAGATCAAATCGTCATTCCGCCTTTTCCGAGGCGAGAAGACAAGGGAAAAGCTCCTCAACCTGCTTCAGGGTCACAAGCCCAACCACACCTTACGCCTGCTCAACAAAGACAGGGGCGTCAACATAAGAAGGTCGCGCCTAAAAGACAATTCTCCAAAATCAACATGTCACTGGGTCAAGTGCTACAACGCATGTTGCAGGAAGGGATGATTACATTAAGGGTCCCTCATCCGAACCCTAATGCTTCTGCTCCTACCTATCATCCCAATAGGAGGTGTGCATACCACTCCTATGGTCCTGGACATGACACCGAGGACTGTTGGGCCTTGAAGAACAAAACTCAAGATTTGATTGACAATGGAGGGCTGGAATTCATGCCGGATGGTGAGATGAAAATCTTCCACTTTGGGTGCTCCACCTGAATTGACAAGGCTCAAACTGAAAGACTTTTGCTTCATTTGAATTTTCAAAGTTGTAATTTCTTTTGTTATTCAAATAATTATCTGTTGATGTCAAACTCTATTTCATTAATGCATTGCATATGTTTGTCTTGAATTCATCCATTCATTTTCACTACTCTTATGCTTTCTTTATGATATTTAACTCTTGATGAAAAGCTGCAAGCCTTTAGAGGGAGGGTGACGAAACAATACCATAATCTCATACAATATGCTTTTGAACAGACCTTGCTGATGATGTACAGACATTTCTTTCAATTCCCAAACACTGGAGTTATAAGGAAGATAATCCCTAGTCAACCCCTTCGAGCCAAAGAAGTAGGAGTTTTCTGTTCTAAACGATCAAAACCTTTGATATAAACCTGGGGCAGGGTAGTCTCTCAGTTAATTCAAAAAAGTGCGCATTGAAGTCGCAAACTCTCAGTTCGTAATACAACGAACGACATCAAAAAGAGAAAAGCATTCCTTTGGAATCAAAAGACAGTGATGGTTCCCTATCTCATAGGCAGTCAACCTCTCAAAAAAGAAAAAGCCCACTAAGCCAAAACCTGTAAAGGAGGCTTAAGAAAGCTGGGTCATCCCGCTGACTGTGATCTCGAAAACAGAGACAGTCAGGCAAAAGTTAGGGATAACAAATCAAAAGAAAGAAGTCATTACAAATCCTTAACAACATGAAAAATGTTGCAAAGAAAAATGAGATGATGACTGTCTCCCAAATTCAACTGGTGAACCATCACCCAAAAAGTCGTTCCAAACTCGAATAGAGTTCGACACACAATTAACTGAGCTTAGGGTGGAAGAACATCACGAAGAGCGAGTGGGTACAAATATACTTTGAGCCTTTATCCTTTGTTTCTTAAACCGTGAACCAAGCCACGTTACAACCCTTCAAAAGTCCTAATTGAAGCATGAGTTAGTTCAAAAGCATACTGTTACAAAAGGTATCCTGACTCCTGTAAGGCTTTGCTCTAAAATCTTGTGTTGAATTTGTCTTATGAAAATTTTTCTGCTAAAAAACGCATTTTTCAAAACTTCGAGACAAACATAAATTTTGCATTGCTTGAATATCACTGTTTGCATTTGGTTATTTGTTTGACAGCGAAGAAATTCATACAGCGAATTTCGGAGGAACGAAAACTCTCTCAGTGAACAAAAATCACTTCAAAAAGGATGACACTTCCAACGACAAATCTCCTATCAACAAAGGGGTATGACATGTCACTATCCAGCACGCCTGGGGCAGTCCAGTCAAGGATTCAACAGATCTTTCAAAGTTCAGTTAACCTGGGGCAGTCCAGTCAAGATTTCAACAAAATCTCTCAATTACAGAGTAACCTGGGGCAAGTCTCCGTCACCATCACTTGGGGCATTCGAATGTCAATCTCAAGGGTTACGAACAGACCAAGTTTCCTGGCAATATCACAAGCATCTGATACTGGGGGCAGTGATGAAACTTCTCTAACAGACCTGCAGCCATGGGTTTATTTCCCCAACATTTGTCAAGGATTTATTCTCCAGCACAAATTACCTTTCAACAGCATTCTAAACATATGCAGATTGATCGACAGATAAGGTTCCTTCATCTTGAAGTAGTAATCATCAAGGTTCCTTCATCTTGAAGTAGTAATCATCAAGGTTCCTTCATCTTGAAGTAGTAATCATCAAGGTTCCTTCATCTTGAAGTAGTAATCATCAAGGTTCCTTCATCTTGAAGTAGTAATCATCAAGGTTCCTTCATCTTGAAGTAGTAATCATCAAGGTTCCTTCATCTTGAAGTAGTAATCATCAAGGTTCCTTCATCTTGAAGTAGTAATCATCAAGGTTCCTTCATCTTGAAGTAGTAATCATCAAGGTTCCTCCATCTTGAAGTAGTAATCATCAAGGTTCCTTCATCTTGAAGTAGTAATCGTCAAGGTTCCTTCATCTTTTGAAGTAGTAATCAAGGTTCCTTCATCTTTTGGAGTAGTAATCATCAAAATTTTCTTCATCACCTGCTGAAAATTACAACCACCAACAAGATAACAGACAACTGAAAAAATCTGTTTCTCTCAAGAATGAAGACTCTCATCCTCAAAACCTCAGAAGATTGGTATACTCCCAGTTTCTGACCGTTAACAGCATGAAGATTCTCATCACCTCAGAAGATTGGTACACTCCCAATTTCTGACCCCCGACAGAATGAAGATTCTCATTCTCAAAGTGGCACGTAACCTGAATTCTCAATTCCCCAAACAGGGTTAACTTCAGGATCCTCAGCAGAACAAGAGCATTCTCAAAGCTGATTTCCCCAGCCAGAGAGCCTTACAGAATCTAATTCCCCTCAAAGTCAAGATTCAAAATCCCCAGTGGAGCCAAAACTATCAATCCCCAAGCAGAATGAAAACTCTCAGTTCCTCACGGGATATTCGAATACTCCCCAGTGAAGATCTCCTCAAGACATGAATCCCCCCAGTAGATTGGCATACAACCCAAGCTCCTGATCCCCCAACAGTGGTCCCAGGACTTCTCATCTGCAGCAATCAAAGATTCTTGCCCTCCCCAGCAGCAGCCAAGGAATTACTTTCCCCGACAGCAGTCAAGATGCTTTTATCTCCAGCCATCCAGGATTCATCTATCCCCAACAAGACAGCTCATCAGCTTACATGCACATTCATCACATTCATATCATAAACATTGATGTAACATATATTGCATCACGCATCATGACATTGCATACAACTAACTCTTTACCTTTTCAGGAAAGATCAATCAACAGACAAAAATCATCATCTTCCGAGATTCATCCAGAAATAGTTCAGATGTGACCCAGACACGGCGACATTTTGATACTTATTCCAGATTCATCCAGATGCAGTTTTTCACAGACTCATCATCAGGAAACCCTACACCGGTTCCTCCTCCACTTCAAGACTTCTGAAAACAGTTTACGGGTTCTCCAGTAACGGATGTTAACCTATCGCTTATTCATACTCTTCTCAACCTCTGAAAACAGTTTACGGGTTCTCCAGTAACGGATGTCAACCTATCGCTTATTCAGATTCTTTCCAGACTTCTGAAAACAGTTCACGGGTTCTCCAGTAACGGATGTTAACCTATCGCTTATTCAGATTCTTCTCAACTTTTGAAAACAGTTTACGGACGCTTCCCAACATGGATGCTACTCTATTGCTTATTCAACTTTCAAGACCTCTGAAAATAGTTTACGGGTTCTCCAGTAACGGATGTCAACCTATTGCTTATTCAGATTCTTTCCAGACTTCTGAAAACAGTTCACGGGTTCTCCAGTAACGGATGTTAACCTATCGCTTATTCAGATTCTTCTCAACTTTTGAAAACAGTTTACGGACGCTTCCCAACATGGATGCTGCTCTATTGCTTATTCAACCTTCAAGACTTCTGAAAACAGTTCACGGGTTCTCCAGTAACGGATGTTAACCTATCGCTTGTTCAGATTCTTCTCAACTTTTGAAAACAGTTTACGGACGCTTCCCCATCAACGGATGCTGCTCTATTACTTATTCAACTTCAAGACTTCTGAAAACAGTTTACGGATTCTCCAAACACGGATGTCAATCTATTGCTTGTTCAGACCCCTAATTCAGAGATGTTCCAAAGCATGGATACCTTTCTGATACTCACTCACCAATGACATACAGTTCAACAATCACTTCCAAATGGCATCTTTAAGCCCATTTCCAGATGGCATCTTTAAGCCCATCCTCCTACCAGCAACTTCCAGATGGCATCTCTAAGCCCATCCCCCGACAAGATTCTGTCACATTCCAGATGGCATCTTTAAGCCCATCACCAAATGGCATCTTTAAGCCCATTCCCTCTACCATCACATCACCGAGTGCAAATTTTTTGGGCACTCTAGTGTCCAATCTCCTTTTACCCTCGAGTCGCGAAAGGCAAAATTTCCAATCTAACTCTTCAGGTTCAAGAAGATTGAACAGGGGCAACTGTTGTACCCCAAAATTTCCCCTCTTATTTTTCCACAAGAAATCACAGCTTCGGGCTTTTCCTGATTTTTTAGATTGGCATAAAAATCAGTCAAACAGACTTTTCCTTATCAGTCTATCCAAATTAGGGTTTTCATGGCTCTGGAACAGTCCAAGCAGATTGCTAGGGTTTTAGTTGAGTTTGGCTCAAAGTTTGATCAGACAGGCGTTTCTCCGGTGTCAAGTCAAAAATCAGGGTTTTGTGCGCATATTTCTCAGAAAGAATTAATTCTATCAGTGCTTTTCAATTTACTCTGAGATATGGACTGAAGCTGTTGATTGAGAATTTGCAGTGTTTGGATTTAATCAGTGAAAAAAAGGACATGTGGACGTTTGTTGTTTGGCTGTGCAATGCTTTGATTATTCGGAATTCCAGACGTTTATTGATTATTTATTATTCTGAATTAAAATGGTTGGGATTTATTTCCAGTTATTATAATTTAAGAATTATAAATAATTAAATAAATAGTTGAAGAAGAAAAGGAATTAACTGATAAAAAGACTTTTTATTTATCTTTAATTATTTGTACAATTGTTATTTAAATACAGTAATTATTTAAAAGTATTTACAATAATAATGTTACAATGATTAAAAGGAAAATAAAATTGCATCCTATTTTTCTAAATCTTCATCTTCTACTGCTCCTCCTCTTTTGCTCCATTGATTTTTATCTGCAAAACAAAGAAAAAGAAAAAGTCAAAAGCAGATGAAATGAAATTAAGAAGCAGACAGTAATTTAAAAGTTCATCATTAAAAGCGACTGACCAGAATCAGTTTGCCCTCTCTGCAAATCACAAGATTTCTCTTGGTTCACAAAGAGGGATGAAAATGCTTGCAAAAAAGTATGAAATGCACAAAGTTACAATATTGCACAAATTCAAAGTTTGTCAAAAGCTGCATAATTCCAAAAGTTCCAAACAAAGTCCAAAGGCAAACTGAACTGCATAAGGCCTAACCAAAGTCCAAACTAGACAGCAAACTAAAAACTGTCCACAAGCAACTGTCTAAAGATATCAAAAGATATCAAAACATCAACAAGTACAAAAGGCTATCCAAAAGCTGTCAAACAAGTACAAAATGCTGTCAACAAGATGCAAGAAATATGGAAAATATGCAGAGTAAGGGAACTAGTGCAAGCAAGATATTAAAATCATCATTTTCAGCCAGTCACCTTTTCAGAACATAAAGACAAATTTAAGCAATAAAATGCTTTTTTAAATCTGTCAAGAGAGAGAAGAGAAAAAGAAGAGGGGCTTACAACAGGCTTTAGGCTTAAGATGAATATAAAACAAACTGTTATAGAACAGTAAGAAAAGGGAGGCAAAAAATATCACAAAGAAAAATACCAAAAACTGTATCAAGATACAAAGCTGCCTCCAAACATCACAAAGCCTTCACCTGCATAACTCACATATCACAAAGCCTTCACCTGCATAACTCACATATCACAAGCCAAAGCCTAACCTGCACAAACAAAAGCCTTAAGCCTTACCAAGCACCACAAGCTCATAAACCTGTGTCAAGCATATCACCACAAAGCTTCAAGCCTAAACCTGCATCATTAAACCATAAGGAGCATACTAAGCCTTAAGCCTGGCCAAGCATCAAAAGCCTGTGAAAAGCCTAAACCTGTCCAAGCCTGAACCAGTAAAGCCACGAACCAGAAAAAAGCCTAAACCTGTCAAACTTGTCCCCAAAGCCAAATAAGCCATAGCAAACCAGAAAGAGCCCTCAAACACTAAGCATTCAAATCAACAACCACACCCTCAGAATAAGATCATCACAGGGTCAACAACACTCAAAACCATCACTCAGAACATCAACACTCAAAACCATCATCAAGAGCATCAGTTATCAGAACTAACATTTCAGCTAGCAATCAGAGCAAGCAATAGAAGAAGAGGAAAAAGAAGCAAACAAGCAGTCAGAGCATACAAGCGGACATAAGAAACAAGCTAAGGTTTTCAGAACCTTCATCATCAAACCTAACAAAAAGGCAAAGACAAAGGTACCAGTTCTCCATAGAGCATCACGTGTCCCTCCGCCTGGCCGCCCAAAGCGCCTCCAAGCCACCGCCTCTCCTCCTCTCCAAGCTACGATTCCTCCAAAGGTAGTATTTCTACTCCTTCTTCTCATACCTCACACAAACAATAATAAATAATCAGAGATTGTCAAGATAAAAAACATGCACAGCGTAAAACATACGATGTTAAGAAATCGAACCTTTTCATAATGTCGTCTTGCTCGACCGTGGAGGAAGGAGAGAGGGACGGTGGCGCTGGTTGGCCATAGACGGTTAGCGTTGTTCAGAGCTTGGCCTGAGAAGATGAAGAGGAACGAAAACGAAGTGAACAGCGCCGCGCAGTAGCTATGCTGTAACCCTTATTTCCCAAACTGAAACAAATTCAACGAAACCCTAAGAAAGATGTCCCAAGCGCATGGGCCTTGCCCCATCCAAACAACATTAAGCCCAAATGAATCTAGGCGTGCACCCCTTTTTTTTATTGTTCTAGTTATTTTTGCTTGCGCCAAATTCCCCTTAAATCTCCCCTAAGGCCCATTTGCTCTTTAATTCATTCTTTCTATTTATTTTTTCTATTTATTCAAACTAAATATTTTTGTTTATTTTCTTTTTATATAACACTATTTATTTTGTAAATAAAAACACTTTAACCTTTTTTTATATACGTATACAAAATTTTCTAGGATAGTTTATATTTTATTTTTGAACAATTAACAAGACATAAAAACTTAGTTCTATTAAGTTTAGCTTTTTTTGTTTAATCTAAATTTTGTACATAAAAATACTAATTAAAATACATTAATATTAATACATAAAAAAAATAGAACTTAAAACATTCTTTTCTTTTATTAAAACTTTTGTTTGTACATAATTAACAAAAATAAAAAAGAATAGATAACAATACTTAATTTTTTCATTAAGTTAAACATCATTCTCACTTGTAAATAAATCACCTACACTTACACAAATACATTGACACATTTACATTACTTTATTCCTATACATTGATACATATTACATTTGAGACCGCAATTCGATTTGGTTGTAAATATTTGGACACTACTCTCCTATTAAGTCTCATCCCCATTTGTAAATATTTGTACCCCCAATCCCGGATACTTATTTGTAATAGCGTAGACTTTAAATTCCTGCAATTTATCGCTTTCAAATATACCATGGTTAGACCTAGGGTTTGTATGTAAATAAAATCAACCACTAGATAACCTAACACAACGATAAATGCATGACAATCAACACACTATTCACACTTGCACCCCTAGGGTAATCCCGCTTGTTGCCTTCCAAAATGGGCCATGCTTGCACGTTGAGTTTCTTTGGCAAAACAATCAAAATGATCATAGTCCCTCGATGACGCTTTCGAAAGTCGCCTAATCAAAATGATCATAGTCCCTTCAAGCAAAATTGCCAAAGACACTTGGCACCATTGCATTCATGGTCCATACGATGACCCGCGCCTGTCCCGTTAACATCCTAACGCAAGATTGTCCACCAAATACAATGGTGGAACAAAACTGTTAAAAGGGTTAAAACATGAGAAAAACCTTTGAGTAAATTTAGGGGTAGACAACTCTTAGTTACTTGATCAACTTGCAAAACACACTTGCCTACTTTTCAAAACCCACTCACAAACACTTTCAAAACAAACTTCCAAAAACATTTGAAACATCTTTTCGAAAAGATACACACCTTTGTAAAACATTCGAGTAAAGAATTGTTACAACGGTTGCCGAGACGAAGGCGTCTTTTTCAAAACATTTTCAAAACACACACACAGACCACCATTTCAACAATTGAAAATCAAGGCAAGTGATCTAAAACAAGTAACTAAGAGCCCATGGATAACCATGGATGAAAAGGGTGCTAATACCTTCCCTTTTCATAATCTACCCCCCGAACCCACGAAACATCTCAAAAGGTTTTTCCTGTGCTTTTTAACCTTTCCTTTAGGATAAAATAAATAGTCGGTGGCGACTCTTGCTAAACCGAACAAGTGCGAATACAAACGCAAAACCTCAAGTCAGTTCTCCCACCGTATCACAGTCACCTACAAGGACTGGCATGAGATGCTGCCGTTTGCTCTTCACGGGTAGCGTACCACGGCGCACACATCAACTGGAGCAACACCCTATTCCTTGGTATACGACATGGAAGCTGTTTTACCTATCGAGGTTCAGATTCCCTCCTTGAGAATCATGAAGGATGCTGGTTTGGGTGAAGACGATTGGATTCAGACCCGGCTTGATCAACTTAACTTGATTGATGAAAAATGACTTACTACTGTTTGCCATGGTCAGACGTTTCAAAAACGGATGATCAAGGCATTCAACAAGAAAGTCAAACGACAGGTATATCAAGTCGGGGATCTTGTAATCAAGCGGATCATCTTGCCGCAAAGTGATCCCAGGGGTAAGTGGACTCCTACCTACGAAGGACCATTTGTGATCAAAAACATCTTTTCTGGTGGGGCAATGATCTTAACCACCATGGACGGCGATGACTTGCCACACCCCGCGATCGCAGACATAGTCAAAAGATACTATGCATAAATGACCCAGCAAGTTGAAAACCCGAAAGGGAGACTTGGGAAAAAAAGGGCATCCCGGTGAATCGAAAACCCGAAAGGGCGGTTCAAGCAAAAATTAGGGATAAATAAAAAAATCTGTACAACCGGCAAGTTGAAAACTCGAAAGGGCGACTTGGGCAAAAAAGGGTTTCCCGGTGGACTGAAAACCCGAAAGGGCGGTTGTGATCGGTGGATCTGGAACTGACTGTTTAACGCTTGTTCGCGAAATGTCGCGGAAGCAAGAGTCGCCACCGTCTTTTATTTTCTCCAACATGGACAGGACAAAAGCACAGAAAAATTCCTTAAAGAGATTGCTCTCGGTTCGGGAGGTAGATTATAGAAAGGGAAGGTGTTAGCACCCTTTCTATCCATGGTTATCCATGGGCTCTTAGATACTTGCTCATTGTGTTTTCAAAAATGGTTTGTTTGCTTTTCAATGTGGGTTTTAAAAAGTTTCTTTGAAAATTCCAGTTCGACTCTTGTATCGGTCCTCAAGAGTGTTTGAAAAATTTGCTTTCGAAAGCTTTTTGAAAAGTGTCGGTGTGAAAAGAGCTTTTGAGTTTGTTTTGAAATTAGAGCAAGTATCTAGAGTCGTCTACCTACCCTAAGGAATTCGTCTGTGTAGATGTCCTTTAAAGTAGTGCCATCCCACCATTGAGAGGTAGGTAGCACCACCGTTGGAGGTGTTCGGGTCAATTCGAGTTTGTAGGGACATGGTGATCACCAGAGCAATGGGAAGACACCTTAGAAGCTACCCTTATGCCATTGATCTTTTATTACGAGGCAACTATTCCGAGGCAACTTGTTTTGAGGCAACCAGATCAATGGGACAAAAGGACTCACTAAGACGTCCTATAGTCGACGACCACGTTTCGAGGGACAAGGCAACGGTGTGGTCACCAGAGTAATGGGAAGACACCTTAGAAGCTACCCCCATGCCATGTTCATGGACATGAGGACTTACTAAAACATCCTCTACTCGACGACCCCCTTTCGAGGCAAGGCAACAGTGAGGCGTACCCTAGGGGTGGTGTGTGCGAATTGTGTGTCGTTTTCATTTGCATTTGTCTTGTCATGTTAAAGTGTTCTACGCTTGATTTTATTATGGCCATTCATTCTTGCATGCTTTGTTAACAGTTAAAAGTATTTGCAAGGAAAAGTAAATCTAAAGCTATTACAAATGGCGCGGGTCCACATCGCCAAAACTAAACCGGACCTGATTTGACAGAAAAGTAAAGAAAGCAAAGTAAATAAAGAAATTGAAAAGTGCGAGAAGTGAATGTTACAAAGCTTAGGGAGAGATACATAATTATTTAAACGACATAAAATAAATACGCGAAATTAAACAATTAAACAATATGGGCGTTGGACCCTTTTGCAAAAAATTAGAATTTACATGAATTAATAAAAATTAAAATTAAAAAAAAAAATGTTTTTGGTATTTTTATGTTTTTTAAGATTTAATAGGAAAAGAATTAATTAAGACTAAAATGAAATGTTAAGTCTAATTCTAATTATTTTTAAGTTATTAAGGAAAATATTGAATTTTAACCTAATTTAAACCTAAGTTAATTTACATGCCAATTTGAAATAAATAAAATAAATAATATTATGGTAAGAAAGAAAAATTAAAAAAAAGGAATAAAAGCATCAATTAAACCTAGTTCTACATTTTTTAGATTTTTTATTAAAAAAAATTAATGTTGTAACCTAATTTAAAGTTAATTTATGCTAATTTATTTACAAGAAAATATCAAAATAAATAATCATTATATTTTTTTATCTTTTTCTGAGTTTTTTATGCATTTTTGTATTTTGTTAAAAAATTATTAATTAAATTAAAACAATAAAGCAAATAAAACAATAATTGAAAAAAAATTAAAATATGAAGAAAATTGCAAACCAGGGGGGGGGGGGGGGGGGTTCAGGCCCCAATTGTGAGGTATGGCCTTAGCAATTCAGGCCCATTTGTATCATGGCCTTGTTGACTTTGGCATGTCACGTGTGGCAACGTTGACTAGGGTTTATTGTGTTCTTTGAATCCCTGCCTTTGATTTGGATCTCTTGGATGCGTGTATGTTTGATTGTTGAGGATGCATGGTGTGCCTTAAAGTTGTGCCTGCATAGGAAGATAATGGGAAAAATAATATGGACATAATACAGACCTGGGGTTCGAACCCAGGTCTTGGACGTTGCAAGCACACGTACCTGCCACTGAGCCACTTCAATTACATTTAATATATAATATCAAACAAATAATATAAAAACAAAGCAAAACGTTAGTGGGTCCGCGCGCCAATTTTCAAACAGACCAACCACTCCTTGCCACGACTCCATCTTCTTCGCGTGTTTTTTATTTTTCTGAAAACAAGAACATATGGCAACGGTTTTAGACGCGTTTCCTCAGGCCAGCTATTGAAAAATAGCGATTAGCTCTCAAGGGTTCATAAATTGGGCGCGATGGTCCCATCTCCTTCGTCTGAACGTGCTGAATCTAATGGTAGTGGCCTTGAGTCCTGATTTTACTTCGTTTCAAAAGCCCCAAATTTACAACCCTGTAAACCCTAGAAATCGAGCATGGTACAATTGTATATACAGCATAATAATCAAATTAAACATCATGGTTAGCTTTAAAACATCACAATGAATATAAATCCATAATTAGAATGCCATGAGAATGCCTAGAATTAAAAATACGATCGTGACTTTTTCTCTGTACAGGGAAGGTTCTCGTTACCAATTCTTGGGGTTTGAATGGATGTTAATGATTGGAATATGTTCAGGGAGACTTGAGGAAGCTATTGGAAAAGTTTTTGTGCCTTGAATCGCCCTCTAACAATGATTTCAGAATTGTGTTTTTTGACAATTTTTTCAAGTTCTTCAATGGCCTTTGAGCGCAGCTTAGAGTCTCTGGGCATTAGGGTTGTGTTCAAGCATTTGTAGTGAATCAATTAGGTTAAGAAAATTGATAAAAATCTCTTGCAATCATGGTTTTCAATATTTGATTTTTCACCATTATGTTTCATATCTTTTTCATGTGCTTTTGTGTCAATTATGCTCAAATCAGACCAAATCTTTCCCTATTGACCTATGCACGAAATATTGAAGGCAAAATATGCATGAAAAGATTTATTAGGTCAAGTTATATATTTTTCATATATTTAAATGATTTAAATGAATTAATATAAATAATAATTCAAATAAATAAATAAAAAATGAGAAAATACTTCCCTTTGGGCCAAGTGGTCGTGCACATGCTTGGAATGATGAATCATGGAAGAAAAATGGACCCATTAGCAATTTTAAGTCATTTGCATCAATGTTGACTTTTCAAAATATCCAAAAATTTCCCACCTTCCACAAGGCATAACTTGCTCAATTTTTAAGATTTTCTCATGTTCTTGGACATTTTGGAAAGGTCTTTGAGTCCTCTAACCAATGCCTTTGGTCCCATGTCATTTTGATTTACCAATCTCAAGTTATGGCCTTTGACTTAAAGTCCCTTTTTGTTGACTTTTGAAAATGACCTATAATGTTGAAATTGATAACTTTTTGTGAGAGCATTTCTTGGACTTGAAGTATGAAGATGAGTTGTAGGAAATGTCTTTCTCTTCAAAATGAGCTTTGGATGGAATTTTTCTGATAATCCATGTGAAAGTTATGCCCTGGTCAATTTTAGTTGACTTTTTCACCTGTCCAAATATAGTAACTTTTGCATGTTGATGATTTTCTGAGCCAAATTTTGAGAATCATGATCAAGCATTGATCAAATGATGTTTGTGGCTTCAAAATGATATGTTGACCAAAAATTTGAACTTTTGACTGTCAAATGACCATTTTGCCCCTACAGTTGACTGTAGTGCAATTAGGGTTTTTGACTGTGCAATTTTGAGCTGAATGCCTTGAAACTTGATATGAGGATGCTTGACCATATTTGTAGGCATATGAAACTTGATTGGGCCTTTGAAAACTTCCTTTCTTGATCAGAACACAAAACCCTAATCTTGACTGTATAGGAGACCTTTGCACTGTGCAACCCTTGGGGAGTTTTGTGACTTGGCTTGGCAATTTTTTTTTTGGAGAATATGGGAGGGCAAATTTTGGGGTGCAACAGTTGCCCCTGTTCAATCTTCTTAGACCTGAGGATGCAGATTGGCTGACGTGCCTTTCGTAATCCGAGGGTGGAAGATGATTGAACACTAGAGTGCCCAGAAATTTGCGCTCACATAGTAGCAGTGATGGTGGAATGGGCTTATAGATGCCATTGGGAGGTTGCTGGATAGGATGATGGGCTTATAGATGCCATCTGGATGTTGATTGCGTAGGAGATTCCTTAGCGAGAACCTGCATACCTGCAAAAGAACAAATGAGTACCTGACACGTTGCAGGAGCTGGTTTTCAGATGCTTGGTATAGATGTGTCCTGACTGGTTACAGGAGCTGAGTCTGGAGCTTCAAACGGCGATGAATGAACCAGGGATGGTTACTGCCTTAGCATGAATGGTAAGAGAACCTTGAGTGACTTTAATTTCAACAACGCTCGTTGAGAAAATCTTGGTGGGAACTACTATCTTCGCAGGATCGGGAAGAGAACCATAGGCCGTTATAATCTGAAAGGGAATTGTCACCTCACTCACCGTCGGAGAGGGAACTATAGGAAATTATAATCTGAAAGGAATTACCACCTCACTCACCGTCGGAGAGGGAACTATAGGAAATTATAATCTGAAAGGAATTACCACCTCACTCGCCGTCAGAGAGGGGACCATAAGAGACTATCACCTCACACTCACCGTCGGAGAGGGAAACATCTGAAAAAGGAATTACCACCTCACTCACCGTCGGAGAGGGGACCATAAGAGACTATCACCTCACACTCACCGTCGGAGAGGGAAACATCTGAAAAAGGAATTACCACCTCACTCGCCGTCGGAGAGGGGACCATAAGAGACTATCACCTCACACTCACCGTCGGAGAGGGAAACATCTGAAAAAGGAATTACCACCTCACTCGCCGTCGGAGAGGGGACCATAAGAGACTATCACCTCACACTCACTGTCGGAGAGGGAAACATCTGAAAAAGGAATTACCACCTCACTCACCGTCGGAGAGGGGACCATAAGAGACTATCACCTCACACTCACCGTCGGAGAGGGAAACATTTGAAAAAGGAATTACCACCTCACTCACCGTCGGAGAGGGGACCATAAGAGACTATCACCTCACACTCACCGTCGGAGAGGGAAACATCTGAAAAAGGAATTACCACCTCACTCGCCGTCGGAGAGGGGACCATAAGAGACTATCACCTCACACTCACCGTCGGAGAGGGAAACATCTGAAAAAGGACTTACCACCTCACTCGCCGTTGGAGAGGGAACCATAGGAGACTATCACCTCACACTCACCGTCAGAGAGGGAAACATCTGAAAAAGGAATTACCACCTCACTCACCGTCGGAGAGGGGACCATAAGAGACTATCACCTCACACTCACCGTCGGAGAGGGAAACATCTGGAAAAGGAATTACCACCTCACTCACCGTCGGAGAGGGAACCATAAGAGACTATCACCTCACACTCACCGTCGGAGAGGGAAACATTTGAAAAAGGAATTACCACCTCACTCACCGTCGGAGAGGGGACCATAAGAGACTATCACCTCACACTCACCGTCAGAGAGGGAAACATCTGGAAAAGGAATTACCACCTCACTCACCGTCGGAGAGGGAACCATAAGAGACTATCACCTCACACTCACCGTCGGAGAGGGAAACATCTTGAAAAAGGACTTACCACCTCACTCGCCGTTGGAGAGGGAACCATAGGAGACTATCACCTCACACTCACCGTCGGAGAGGGAAACATCTGAAAAAGGAATTACCACCTCACTCACCGTCGGAGAGGGGACCATAAGAGACTATCACCTCACACTCACCGTCGGAGAGGGAAACATCTGGAAAAGGAATTACCACCTCACTCACTGTCGAAGAGGGAACCATAAGAGACTATCACCTCACACTCACCGTCGGAGAGGGAAACATCTGAAAAAGGAATTACCACCTCACTCACCGTCGGAGAGGGGACCATAAGAGACTATCACCTCACACTCACCGTCTGAGAGGGAAACATCTGGAAAAGGAATTACCACCTCACTCACCGTCGGAGAGGGAACCATAAGAGACTATCACCTCACACTCACCGTCGGAGAGGGAAACATCTGAAAAAGGAATTACCACCTCACTCACCGTCGGAGAGGGGACCATAAGAGACTATCACCTCACACTCACCGTCGGAGAGGGAAACATCTAAAAAAGGAATTACCACCTCACTCGCCGTCGGAGAGGGGACCATAAGAGACTATCACCTCACACTCACCGTCGGAGAGGGAAACATCTGAAAAAGGACTTACCACCTCACTCGCCGTTGGAGAGGGAACCATAGGAGACTATCACCTCACACTCACCGTCGGAGAGGGAAACATCTGAAAAAGGAATTACCACCTCACTCACCGTCGGAGAGGGAAACATCTGAAAAAGGAATTACCACCTCACTCACCGTCGGAGAGGGGACCATAAGAGACTATCACCTCACACTCACCGTCGGAGAGGGAAACATCTGGAAAAGGAATTACCACCTCACTCACCGTCGGAGAGGGAACCATAAGAGACTATCACCTCACACTCACCGTCGGAGAGGAAAACATCTGAAAAAGGAATTACCACCTCACTCACCGTCGGAGAGGGGACCATAAGAGACTATCACCTCACACTCACCGTCGGAGAGGGAAACATCTGGAAAAGGAATTACCACCTCACTCACCGTCGGAGAGGGAACCATAAGAGACTATCACCTCACACTCACCGTCGGAGAGGGAAACATCTTGAAAAAGGACTTACCACCTCACTCGCCGTGGGAGAGGGAACCATAGGAGACTATCACCTCACACTCACCGTCGGAGAGGGAAACATCTGAAAAAGGAATTACCACCTCACTCACCGTCGGAGAGGGGACCATAAGAGACTATCACCTCACACTCACCGTCGGAGAGGGAAACATCTGGAAAAGGAATTACCACCTCACTCACCGTCGGAGAGGGAACCATAAGAGACTATCACCTCACACTCACCGTCGGAGAGGGAAACATCTAAAAAGGAATTACCACCTCACTCGCCGTCGGAGAGGGAACCATAAGAAACTATCACCTCACACTCACCGTCGGAGAGGGAAATATCTGAAAAAGGAATTACCACCTCACTCGCCGTTGGAGAGGGGACCATAAGAGACTATCACCTCACACTCACCGTCGGAGAGGGAAACATCTGAAAAAGGAATTACCACCTCACTCGCCGTTGGAGAGGGGACCATCTGGGATAACTTCTACTGAGTCTTCATCAGAAAAATCTGTTGGGAGTCGATTTAGCTGGACTAGAGAAGGCCTGGGACTGGATAAGAAATCTTTTGAATTGATTAACTGGACCGGTCTAGGTCTTGAAATATGATTGAGAATTTCAACTGCATCTTTCCTGAAAGGTAAAGGTCAGTCATATGCAATGCATGATATGGATCAAGCGATGATGTTCTCGACATAAGTGAGATTCGTATGATATGATGCGTCTATGCATGCTATAATGATGTATGTGATGTTTTATGTATGTTTTTGTCTAGGAAAGGGAATCCTTGACGGGTGCCGGGAAGTCGTATCCTGGGCTGATGTTGAAGAATAGATTTTGCTTCCGCTGGGGATGATAGCTACAAGAATACCGGTAGGAGAAGACGACTCCGTTGCGGAATAAACTTTGGCAAATGGAAGATTCTGCGGGGAGAAAAATACTCTAGTGACCATGCTGGGGAGTGATACTCTGTGGGGAGAGAGAGGCCTTGCTGAGTGTTGATAATAATTTGCTGGGGATACCCTTGTTGTTGGAAGTGTTGATGGACTTCGCTGGGGTAAGAAGACTTCGTCGAGAATGCTCTTTCCGTGGCTTTTGGCTGAGGATAACCCAGTTATATACTGTTAAGGAAATAACTCTTTGAATAAAGCCGGACGACGCGTTCGTGCTTTGCGAGGGATAAGCTTCCAGAATCTACTGGGGATAAGCTTACTGCTTGGGGAGATGGATTCCTAACTTTCTTGGGGAAGCTAATTGGACTCTCCTGGGGAAGTGTTTTGATATATTGGGGAAGTGATTCCTTTGATTGTTGATATACCGCCGGGGAACAATCTTTAGACCAAGACTGCCGGGGATGCTTGTTATGGATATACATGCTGCTGGGGAAGTATTGAGATCTACAGGGGGATACTCAATTTCCTTGAGATTTGATAACTCTGCTTGGAGAAGAATGTACTGCTTGCTGGCTTACTCTCTGGGGAATTAAGATGTACTAGTCATGTTCTTTAGCCGAACCTACCTTGATACCTTGGTGGACAGAGCCATTAGATCGTTTGGACGACTCATTGCTGCCCCTGTTTCTGAGGTGGGAGAGGAAGACCTGAGAGGCGCTGATAGCTTGTTGATAGACAGACCTTCTTCTGGTAAGCAGGTGACGAGGTGACAGGACATAGTCGTACGCTTTGATCCCTAATTTTTGCCTGGACCGCCCTTTCGGGTTTTCAGTCCATCGGGATACCCATTTTTGCCCAAGCCGCCTTTTCAGGTTTTCGACTTGCCGGGTGCACAGATTTTTTCATTTTCATCCCTTCATTTTGCCCGAACCCTTTTGGTTCGCCGGGAAGCCCTTATTTTTGCCTAGGTGTGTCAACCTAGCGGGTCTTTGATTATGCGTAGTATTTTCTCGACTATGTCCGTGTTCTCAGAATGTAGGGAGTTGCCCCTGTTAGAAGTGTTTTGCCATGCTACTAGAAGATGTCTGATCAGGCAAGATTTATTGTTGAAATGCCCCAGGTGACTCATTCGGAGATTTGCCCCAGGCTATTTGGCCTTTGAGAGATTCTCCGAATCTTGACTTAACTGCCCCCAGATGATGGACAATAGTCATGCCATGCCCCTTGATTAGAGATACTCTTGTTCATTAGACTTTCATTATGCAAATTTCCCTGCTGTTCAAACAAAAAGTCATATGCAAACAAAGTTATGTTAAAAAATGCAAAGCCTATGTCTGTCTTGAAGATTTTGAAAATGCATTTTTTTTCATAAAACAAATGAATGTTTGTAAAACGTGATGCCAACACCGTATTTACCGTAGGCCTTAAGGAGTCAGGATACCTTTCGTAACAGTATGCTTTCGAACTAACCCATGCTTCAGCTAGGACTTTTTAGGGTTATAACGTGGCCTGGTTCACGGTTTAAGAAACAAAGGATAAAGGCTCAAATTATTTGTACCCACCCGCTCTTCGTGATATTCTTCAAACCTAAGCTCAGCTGATCGTGCATTAGACCTTGATTGACTCTTTGTCCTGATGTTCCGGTGATGATTCGGATGTTGAACGTTTATTTAAATAGGCAGTCATCTCCTTTTTTGCTGAGGGTTTGTAAGACCTCTTTCTTGTCTGATTTTTTTTGTTATCCCTTTCTTTTTGCCTGAACTGTTTCCTTTTTTGGAATTACAGTCAGCGGGATGCCCCAGTTTTATAAGTCTCCTTCATGGGTTTTGACTTTTTGGGCTTTTCATTTATGAATTTTTTTGATAATGACTGCTTTTCTTTATTGATCATTCGGAACCATCACTGTCTTTCTTTGTTTGTAAGGATCTCTTTGGTGCCATTCGTTATGCACTTGGATCAACTGAGAGAACTACCCTGCCCCAGGTTATGATTAAGGGTTTTTTAAATTTCAAAAAGAAAAACTCCTACCTCTTTGGCTCAGAGGGGTTGACGAGGGATTATCATCCTTATAACTCTAGTGTTTAGGGATTGAAACAATGCCTGTACCTCATCAGCGGGGTCTGTTCAAAAGCATACTGTCGACTATGGTATCGTTTTCGTCATCCTCCCTCAAGAGGCTTTAGAATTTTAGATCAAGAGTTGACATCAGAAAAAATATGAAAATAATTTGCATTTAGTGAATACGAATATATGGTTTCAGAACAGACACATGCGATGCATTATTGACATAACAATGTTTAACATGAATAAATGTTTGAACAAAAGAAAATTGCAACTTGAACATTCGAATGAACAAAAATTTCCTAATCTCAGGGTTTGTCACTTCAAATAGTGCCTCCTGTAGGGATGGTAGAAGCACTCAGCCTGGCCCTCTTGGGTGAATTCCACAGCTCCTTCCTCAATCAGGTCCTGGATCTTATTTTTCAGAGTCCAACAATCCTCTGTAGCATGCCCCGGGCTGTCAGAATGATAAGCGCAGTGAGCGTTGGGGTTATACCTTGAAGGTGTCCTGTTGGGATTCTTAGGAGGATCCTTTAGAGTTACCAAGTTCAACCTCAGCAGTTGTTGTAAGGCTTGAGGCAGCGACACGTTGAGCTTGGTGAATTGCCTTTTGGGCTTGTCGGGTTGAAGCTGGTGAGGTCGATCCTGAATTGGTGATACTGAAGCCATATGAGGAGCTTTCTCCTTGCCTCTTTGTCTCAAGGATGGTCGAACGACGACTGGCTTTTTACCCTTAGACGTTTGTCCCAGTTGGTTACCCTGAAGCAGTTGGTTGACGAGAAACCGGAGCTCATCTTGTCTTTGAGCTAAGCCCTGAATGGCATTCCTCTGCCCCAACATCTGGGCTTTCATTGCATCCATCTCAGCTTGCAGGTGTTTCAGCCTCTCATCCTCAGCACTGTTCTTGACAAAAGTCCCCATGAGAAGTGTCCTTAGCTCCTCCTGCCCCCTGGATAGATTCAGGAGGATTTCCCCGAACCGAGTCTCTTGAGCAAGAAGGTCCTGGTTACCTGGTTGGGAAGCCATTGCTGAAATAAACAGCGAGAAAGGTAAATGACCTGCAACAAGGATACCTGTTATGCAATGATATGTATGATATGCATGCAATGCTTTCAAGGACCTCGCGGGGTAAACAAGAAAATTTGTTAGTATTGGAATTTATAGCTTGATTGAAGGACACCCATGTTATTGAGAATCCTTCTTCAAGGTCAAAGGCTCACCATATCCAGTGGGTCATAGCCCCTGACTTTAGTCATCATGTCTGGTTTTGATTTCCAAGCAACCTTGGTTAGGGGAACCTTCTTCACGAGTCAGAGCTCACCATATCAAGTGGGTCATAGCCCCTGACAACTTTGTCTAGAGGAAAATAAATCCTCTTTACCCCTTGCTGGGATAGTTGATTCACCATGACCTGCATCACAAGCCCTTGAGATCCTTGAAATGGGTTAGGATGTATGCAATGGTATGATGTTATGCTATGCATGGGGTAATGTAAGTAACCCTGTTATGAGTCCCAATTAAGGACTAAATAAAACCTGCAAAACACTCAGTAAACCCTGTTATGAGTCCCAGTTAAGGACTATAAACAAAACCTGCAAGTAGTTCATGTGTCAGATAACAAGCATGCAAGTAGGCAAGTACGAAGGCACACAAGTCACACAAGAGAAGCCCTTAGAGTTTAGGCCAGCATGAGGTCTAGGTATTACCCTCTTTCAGTTTGTTGGTTCATACCTGTCCTATCAAAGTAACCAGGTTCTTAGAGGATCCCAATATCATTGACTACCCTCAATCGGTCATAACTCCAGCATCGCAATCTTTTCTTGCGGCCAGAACCATCACGAGAGTTTAGCCTCAATGGGCGTAGCATACTGCTACAATTCTAAAGGCCAAGTTGTGTCAATTAAGGTTCTAAGGTTGTTGGTGCTTAATGACTCCTCAGAAGACCCATATTCTCCTCGTTGCAACATAAGGGATATCGGTACAGACCAAGGTGCCACACTAACGTAGCCACTGTTTCACCCGTGTCGGTCTACGCCGGACAGGTCCCTCACAGCTTATGCTACCTAAACAGGGTATCCCCAGATCCGGGTTAGGATCTATGTAACTCCCATACAACCCACAATAATAAAGCAAGCAAAGAAGACAATTGAAAACACAGTGATCTTAATCCTAAGGTACACCCCACTTTATAAGATCTCCCCAGCAGAGTCGCCAGTTCTGTGATCGGTGGATCTGGAACTGACTGTTTAACGCTGGTTCGCGAAATGTCGCGGAAGCAAGAGTCGCCACCGTCTTTTATTTTCTCCAACATGGACAGGACAAAAGCACAGAAAAATTCCTTAAAGAGATTGCTCTCGGTTCGGGAGGTAGATTATAGAAAGGGAAGGTGTTAGCACCCTTTCTATCCATGGTTATCCATGGGCTCTTAGATACTTGCTCATTGTGTTTTCAAAAATGGTTTGTTTGCTTTTCAATGTGGGTTTTAAAAAGTTTCTTTGAAAATTCCAGTTCGACTCTTGTATCGGTCCTCAAGAGTGTTTGAAAAATTTGCTTTCGAAAGCTTTTTGAAAAGTGTCGGTGTGAAAAGAGCTTTTGAGTTTGTTTTGAAATTAGAGCAAGTATCTAGAGTCGTCTACCTACCCTAAGGAATTCGTCTGTGTAGATGTCCTTTAAAGTAGTGCCATCCCACCATTGAGAGGTAGGTAGCACCACCGTTGGAGGTGTTCGGGTCAATTCGAGTTTGTAGGGACATGGTGATCACCAGAGCAATGGGAAGACACCTTAGAAGCTACCCTTATGCCATTGATATTTTATTCTGAGGCAACTATTCCGAGGCAACTTGTTTTGAGGCAACCAGATCAATGGGACATAAGGACTCACTAAGACGTCCTATAGTCGACGACCACGTTTCGAGGGACAAGGCAATGGTGTGGTCACCAGAGTAATGGGAAGACACCTTAGAAGCTACCCCCATGCCATGTTCATGGACATGAGGACTTACTAAAACATCCTCTACTCGACGACCCCCTTTCGAGGCAAGGCAACAGTGAGGCGTACCCTAGGGGTGGTGTGTGCAAATTGTGTGTCGTTTTCATTTGCATTTGTCTTGTCATGTTAAAGTGTTCTACGCTTGATTTTATTATGGCCATTCATTCTTGCATGCTTTGTTAACAGTTAAAAGTATTTGCGAGGAAAAGTAAATCTAAAGCTATTACAAATGGCGCGGGTCCACATCGCCAAAACTAAACCGGACCCGATTTGACAGAAAAGTAAAGAAAGCAAAGTAAATAAAGAAATTGAAAAGTGCGAGAAGTGAATGTTACAAAGCTTAGGGAGAGATACATAATTATTTAAACGACATAAAATAAATACGCGAAATTAAACAATTAAACAATATGGGCGTTGGACCCTTTTGCAAAAAATTAGAATTTACATGAATTAATAAAAATTAAAATTAAAAAAAAAATGTTTTTGGTATTTTTATGTTTTTTAAGATTTAATAGGAAAAGAATTAATTAAGACTAAAATGAAATGTTAAGCCTAATTCTAATTATTTTTAAGTTATTAAGGAAAATATTGAATTTTAACCTAATTTAAACCTAAGTTAATTTACATGCCAATTTGAAATAAATAAAATAAATAATATTATGGTAAGAAAGAAAAATTAAAAAAAAGGAATAAAAGCATCAATTAAACCTAGTTCTACATTTTTTAGATTTTTTATTAAAAAAAATTAATGTTGTAACCTAATTTAAAGTTAATTTATGCTAATTTATTTACAAGAAAATATCAAAATAAATAATCATTATATTTTTTTATCTTTTTCTGAGTTTTTTATGCATTTTTGTATTTTGTAAAAAAATTATTAATTAAATTAAAACAATAAAGCAAATAAAACAATAATTGAAAAAAAATTAAAATATGAAGAAAATTGCAAACCAGGGGGGGGGGGGGGGGGGTCAGGCCCCAATTGTGAGGTATGGCCTTAGCAATTCAGGCCCATTTGTATCATGGCCTTGTTGACTTTGGCATGTCACGTGTGGCAACGTTGACTAGGGTTTATTGTGTTCTTTGAATCCCTGCCTTTGATTTGGATCTCTTGGATGCGTGTATGTTTGATTGTTGAGGATGCATGGTGTGCCTTAAAGTTGTGCCTGCATAGGAAGATAATGGGAAAAATAATATGGACATAATACAGACCTGGGGTTCGAACCCAGGTCTTGGACGTTGCAAGCACACGTACCTGCCACTGAGCCACTTCAATTACATTTAATATATAATATCAAACAAATAATATAAAAACAAAGCAAAACGTTAGTGGGTCCGCGCGCCAATTTTCAAACAGACCAACCACTCCTTGCCACGACTCCATCTTCTTCGCGTGTTTTTTATTTTTCTGAAAACAAGAACATATGGCAACGGTTTTAGACGCGTTTCCTCAGGCCAGCTATTGAAAAATAGCGATTAGCTCTCAAGGGTTCATAAATTGGGCGCGATGGTCCCATCTCCTTCGTCTGAACGTGCTGAATCTAATGGTAGTGGCCTTGAGTCCTGATTTTACTTCGTTTCAAAAGCCCCAAATTTACAACCCTGTAAACCCTAGAAATCGAGCATGGTACAATTGTATATACAACATAATAATCAAATTAAACATCATGGTTAGCTTTAAAACACCACAATGAATATAAATCCACAATTAGAATGCCATGAGAATGCCTAGAATTAAAAATACGATCGTGACTTTTTCTCTGTACAGGGAAGGTTCTCGTTACCAATTCTTGGGGTTTGAATGGATGTTAATGATTGGAATATGTTCAGGGAGACTTGAGGAAGCTATTGGAAAAGTTTTTGTGCCTTGAATCGCCCTCTAACAATGATTTCAGAATTGTGTTTTTTGACAATTTTTTCAAGTTCTTCAATGGCCTTTGAGCGCAGCTTAGAGTCTCTGGGCATTAGGGTTGTGTTCAAGCATTTGTAGTGAATCAATTAGGTTAAGAAAATTGATAAAAATCTCTTGCAATCATGGTTTTCAATATTTGATTTTTCACCATTATGTTTCATATCTTTTTCATGTGCTTTTGTGTCAATTATGCTCAAATCAGACCAAATCTTTCCCTATTGACCTATGCACGAAATATTGAAGGCAAAATATGCATGAAAAGATTTATTAGGTCAAGTTATATATTTTTCATATATTTAAATGATTTAAATGAATTAATATAAATAATAATTCAAATAAATAAATAAAAAATGAGAAAATACTTCCCTTTGGGCCAAGTGGTCGTGCACATGCTTGGAATGATGAATCATGGAAGAAAAATGGGCCCATTAGCAATTTTAAGTCATTTGCATCAATGTTGACTTTTCAAAATATCCAAAAATTTCCCACCTTCCACAAGGCATAACTTGCTCAATTTTTAAGATTTTCTCATGTTCTTGGACATTTTGGAAAGTTCTTTGAGTCCTCTAACCAATGCCTTTGGTCCCATGTCATTTTGATTTACCAATCTCAAGTTATGGCCTTTGACTTAAAGTCCCTTTTTGTTGACTTTTGAAAATGACCTATAATGTTGAAATTGATAACTTTTTGTGAGAGCATTTCTTGGACTTGAAGTATGAAGATGAGTTGTAGGAAATGTCTTTCTCTTCAAAATGAGCTTTGGATGAAATTTTTCTGATAATCCATGTGAAAGTTATGCCCTGGTCAATTTCAGTTGACTTTTTCAGCTGTCCAAATATAGTAACTTTTGCATCTTGATGATTTTCTGAGCCAAATTTTGAGAATCATGATCAAGCATTGATCAAATGATGTTTGTGGATTCAAAATGATATGTTGACCAAAAAATTGAACTTTTGACTGTCAAATGACCATTTTGCCCCTACAGTTGACTGTAGTGCAATTAGGGTTTTTGACTGTGCAATTTTGAGCTGAATGCCTTGAAACTTGATATGAGGATGCTTGACCATATTTGTAGGCATATGAAACTTGATTGGGCCTTTGAAAACTTCCTTTCTTGATCAGAACACAAAACCCTAATCTTGACTGTATAGGAGACCTTTGCACTGTGCAACCCTTGGGGAGTTTTGTGACTTGGCTTGGCAATTTTTTTTTTGGAGAATATGGGAGGGCAAATTTTGGGGTGCAACAGCGGTCCAGGCAAAAGTTAGGGAATTAAAGCGTATAACTATGTCTCGTCGGATCACTTTAAGGACAATCTCTTCACAGACAAGCTCCAGGCTTTTGATCAATTCAATCATCTTCGAACGAAGCAACGAATGGACAAGATATTCAGAGTTACGAAGGCTATAGCAGAATGGGAACCCCAAGGGATTTTTACACATAGCCATCTTTATTTGTATAAATTTTTCTCATTTTTATGACAACGTTCTCTTACTAGGATGTCTGTCTCCTTTGTACAAAATACTTACACAAAGTTAATACAAAGATACTTCAAAGTGCATAAAACTATTTGCCTTTTCTTCTTTTTACACTTATGTTTTATTTGAAAACGTCCAATGATTTATTAAATGAGCATATGCATTTGAATATAATCACTGTTTACAAATAAACGAAATGAGAAAGAATAATTACTGACAGGTTGAAAGTATAGGAAAACGTCTTTAGGCTATTCCAAGAGAAATCCCCTGCAGTACATCATCTAGATCCCAAGTAGAGCTAAAACCTTGAAATACATATCCCCAGCGGAGCTAAATTTCAAATTCTTAATTCCCATCAGAGTTAAAACTTCAAACTCCCAATCCCCAGCGGAGCAAATTTTGAACTACAGACCCTCAGCAAAGATGAAACCTTCTTCCCCAGTCAAGTCAAGATTTCCAACTATCAATCTACGGCGGAAACCATTCAATTTTCCCCAGATTCCCCAGTAAGTTGTCTTAAAATCTGAGAATCAACCAGATAACAGTTAACTTTTGTATTATCCCCAACCTAGGATAATTCCCCAGTAGATTGGCATACAACCCAAACTCCTGATCCTCCCCAGTAGTATAGCTACTCCCCCAGAGTTTTCCTTACTCTCCAGCAGGAAGCCTTCTTCCCCACAGAGTTTTTACTCCCTAACAGAATGAAGATTCTCATTCTTGATTCCCCAGTGAAGTTGCCAGAGACTTTATTACTCCCTAGTTTGAATTTGTCAGAGTTTGTAATCCCCTGCAGATCGAAGATTCTCATTCTTGACTCCCCAGCATGAAGTCCCCAAGGATTCAAATTCCCCAGGAGATTGAAGATTCTCATTCTTAATTCCCTGCGGAAGCCATCAGAGTCTTCCTTATTCTCCAGCAGATCAAGGTTTTCCTTTGTCTGATCCCCGCAGAAATCATCAGAAGTTTCCTTATTCCCCAGCCGAGTAAGGATTCCCATTGTGTAATTCCCAACCATAGAAATCAAAGTTCTCGGGATTCCCCAAGCAGGTTTCTCAAATAACACTTGGTTTTATTTTCACAACAGAATGTTTATCATCCTCAAACTCCAAAGACTTGAAGGATCCCTATCCCCAGGAAAGTCATGAAGGATTCTCACATCCCCACAGAAGTTGTCAAAGATTCTGAATCTCCAGCAACGGTCATGGATTTATTTTCCCCGGCAACAGTCAAGGATTTCATTATCCCCAGCTATCAAGGATTTATTTTCCTCAGCAATACAACAAATCAGTTTACATGCGCATACATTACATTCATATATCATAAACATTGATAAAACACATTTTATTGCATCATACATGTCATGCAACATAACTCTGTGTTTCAGCTAACATTTTACCCTTTTCAAGATAAGATTAACAACTATCTTTAACAAATATTCAAAGATTTCAGATACAGTACAGATACACTCCAGACACGGAAGTCATTCTGTTACTCATTCAGGTCTCTTATTCAGATACAATAAAGATACACTCCAGACACGGAAGTCATTCTATTACTCATTCAGAATTCAAAGTCAAGATACAGTACGGATACACTCCATACACAGAATTTATTCTATTACTCATTCAGACTCCAACAATCATGATACAGATTAGATATGCTCCAGATACGGAAGCCATTCTATTTCTCATTCAGATTCAACTATCAATTTCAAGTTCAGATACACTCCAGACACGGAAGTCATTCTGTCACTTATTCAGATCCCAGTTACAGTACGGATACACTCCAAACACGGAAGTCATTCTGCTACTCATACATATATCAACTTCAAATACAGTCCAGATACGCTCCAGACACGGTTGCCATTCTGTCACTCATTCAAACTTTTTCCCCAGCCCAGATATGCTCTAGACACGGATGCTATTTTATCGCTTATTCGGATTTCAGATACAGATACACTCCAGACACGGCAGTCATTCTGCTATTCATTCAAGAATCAAATACCGTTACAGCTCGGATACGCTCCAGACACGGACGCCATTCCCTTGCTCATACAGATTCAGTCTCCAGATACAGTTCAGATACGTTCCATACACGGATACCATTCTGATACTCATTCTTTTGAATTACAACATACAACTCAGCAGACATCCTGGGATGGCATCCAAAAGCCCATCTATGACAAGATTATGTCATCTCTATAAATGGAATCTTTAAGCCCATTCCGTCAACTACATTTTGACGAGTGCAAATTTATGGGCACTCTAGTGTCCAATCATCTTTTACCTTCGAGTCACGAACGGTAAAACTCGCCAATCTAACTCTTCAGGTTCAAGAAGATTAAACAGGGGCATCTGTTGTACCACAAAATTTTCCCTCTCATATTATCAAGATTCTCTTCACAAGTCTTCTTAGATTCAAGACCAGATTAGGGTTTGCTCAGCTCAAGACATCTCCTTGCACTGATAACTTGAAATTAGGGTTTGAGTTTGCACAAGGATTTTTGGACTTTCAATACCTCGTGTGACTTTCATAATTCATGTTGGACCTCTAAGATTGCCCATACCAAGTTTCAAGCCTTGAATCAAATTTTTGCCCAGTCAATTAGATAGTTGACCTAAAAATCAATTGTATTGGGGAAAAAGTCAACCATGGCCAATTTACAGTCAAACCTCATAATTTTTGATCCATATCAACATTATAAACTCATATGAACCATTTGATCAGGTTTGGACCATAACTCCTCAAGAAATTTGATCAGGTCATCAAAAGGGCAAAATGGTCAAAATTAGGGTTTAGACTGTAGAAGGGAAATTTCTGATTTTTCACCTAGCCAATGGAAAATGGGGTTCAAGCATGGTTTCAAGGACTCAATGGCATCATCTTGACCTAATCACAAAGTTCAAAAGATCTCAAATGCATTGGATTGACAGATGAATTTTCCAGTCAACTGATCAAAAATCAACTGTACACTGAAAAGTCAAACTTTGACTTTTTGGTCAAAATCAAGTGCCAAGGGTCATTTTTCAACAAGATGTGTCAAAATATGAAACTTGTTCACCAAGAAACCTAATTTTGGAACTTAGGGTTTAAAATGGAAAATTTTCATAACTTAGAAATTTTCTAAGTTATGAAAATTTCTTATTTTTTCCCAACTTTTCCCAACTTTTTCACCATGATGCAATTGGATTCAAAGAAAACTTCCAACATGAAAGTTGTATTCCTCCACAAAATCTACAACTTTGATTCACACAGTTTTCCCAAAATATGCTTGGATCTCAAGTTATGATTTTGTGAATAAGGGTCCATGAAACTTTTAACTTAGTGAAATTTTACCCTAGTTTAGGCAGGATTTTGACCTATCTTCATGGCAACTTTTCACCTAGTTCCAAGTGGAATCTCAAAATGCATTTCCAAGATGGATTGTAAAGCATGTTAAAAGCTTTCCAAAATGTAACATAACTCTCCAAGATCATTTATGGTTAGGGAGAATCGAAGGAATGAAAATGGCCATTTCTCACTTTTGTTCAAGGCATTTTGCACCATGTTACAACTTGCAAATCAATTTGAATCATGCTTGTACTTGCATTACAGGTTCTAATCCTTTTTACACTCCAAAATTGAATGCAAATAGATTGGACAATGGCATTATTCTGAGCTTTGGAGCATTATACATTGATTTATTCCAAAAATGGCATAAAGGTTACAATACCATTTCCATAAAGCATACTTTTTGCAATTTTGTTTATCTTGAGCATTGGACCTGATCTCTTGATACAAACAACATCCACAAATACCAGGAAAAGTGTACCAACTCTCCTAAGGCCTTGAGCTAGCCTGTACAGGCTTTGGCTTTGTTAACTCAACTTTTGCTTCAAAAGCAAGTAAGCTCGCAAAAAGTCCATAACTTGTGCATCAGATAAAACCAAGCTTGGCTATCATTTGAAACAACCTCAGCATATTGTCTCAAGCCAGAAACACGATTTTCCAAGCTCCCAAACACCCTAAAACACAAAATCACAAGTTCTTGTCAAAACAGGGCCATATCTGCAGAACCAATTCCAAAACTAAATTGGCTCGTGCGTTTTATCTTGAACCACTTCAGAAACATTCCCTACAACCCACCTGAACTATCCAAGTACCTGTCCAACAACTGTAACCTCATTTTCACACTTCACCATTTTCATTTTGAAGCTTTGCAGGTTGACTTCTACAGAGACATTCAAGCAAGTTCAAAGCAAGCTAAGCATTGAGAAAGGTTGAGACAACTTCAGGCAAGCTAACACGACCTTCAGGCCTCACTCACAACTCCTACATTGCCATATCCAAATTTAACTGAAACAGGTATTTGTCAAGATTCTAACTCCTTATTTAGGCATCATTAGGCTTAGGTTTGTGAAGCAAAAATGTAGTCTTTAATGTGCTTGAGCTGTACATATGCATAGTTCTTATTTATATTAACCGAGCTATGAGAATTTGGATGATGAACATGCTGAAAATTTTAGGTTAAAATTTAGGGCCATTAAAATTCTCTCTGTCCTTTGAGAGTTAGGTCACAAAATGGATATGGTTAGAATCGTGATTGAAAATGCTATAACTTTCATGTTGTAAATTTTTTATTTCATGCAAGCAATAGAGAGAACAGGTTTGAGCTGAATAGGGCACGCGCGTGGCTGTCCCAAGGACAGGGACGAAGTGGGAGTGGGCCTTATTTGTCTGACTATTGACACCCCTTGTTTACTTCCTGCACTCCCTTGGCCCATTTTCTTTATTTTGTATATTTTCTCATTTCTTTTTATATTTTCTGACTTTATTTATTTTTTCTAAATATTAAAAATCACAAAAAATATTCTTTTAAGTTTTCACATTTTATTTTATTATTTTTATTATTTTCTTGGCATAAAAATAGTTTGTTAAATAATATATACTTTATTTTCTTAAATAAAAATTGTAAATAATATTGAAATACTTAAATATTTTATTTTATTATATTATACATATAAAATATTATTTTCTCACATATTTCAATTTTTAAAACATTTTTGTACATATTATTATTATTATTTTTCTTGAATAAAAAAATAAATAATATAAAGCATAATTTCTTTAAAACAAAATTAGGGTTTTCACCCTTTCAAAAAATAATCATTTTTATTTTCTTATTTTTAGGACATAAATAAATTTATTTTACATGCATAAAATAAAAACAAAAACATCTTGCATATTTACATTTTATTGTCCATTTAAATAATTGTTCGTTTATTTATTGTATAAATTCAATTGGGTTGTAATAGTAAATTAGGGTTTTATTTTGTGCAAATACCCCTTATTCAAACTTGTACCCCCCTTCCCATAATATTGTTGTAATAGTCTTAGATTTACTTTACGCAATTTACCGTATTATATGCATGATAGTAAATTAGGGTTTTGTATGCAAAGACCAAAATCAAACAAATAGCATGACTTAATACAAGACAAAAAATGCATGAAAAATGACAACACAATGCACACAAGCACCCCTGGGATTTCATCCACTTTGTTGCCTCAAAATGACCATGGTATGCATGCTAGGTATCTTGGCAAAACAAAAACAAAACAAAAAGATCATAGTCCCTCGATGATGCTATCTTGGTTGCCTAAACAAAAATGATCTAGTCCCTTAAAAAACTTGCTAAGATACTTGGCAATATTGTTATCATGGTCATACAATAACCCACGCCCGTCCCGTTTAACATCCAAAGATAGGGTTGTTTACCAAATACAATGGTAAAACAACAATGTCAAAGGGTTAAAAATGTGTAGGAAAGACTTTTGAGTAGGTAGATAAGCTTCTAGTTACTTGGTCAAATTGCAAACCATCCTTGCTATTTTCAAACAAACACACACACAATTTCAAAACAATTTCCCAACAAATTTCAAAACATTGAAACACTTTTCAAAAGACAAACATCTTTGTATACATTCTTCAAACAAGAATCATTACAAAGATTTCCAAAACGATGGCCTCTTTTCAAAATACTTTCAAAACCACACAAAGCACCATTTCAAACAATTGAAAAAGCAAAGCAAGTGATCTAAACAAGTAACTAAGAGCCCATGGAAAACCATGGATGAAAAGGGTGCTAACACCTTCCCTTTTAATAATCTACCCCCGAACTCAAGAAAACATCTCAAAGGTATTTCCTGTGCTTTTTTACCTTTCCTTTTGGATAAAATAAAAGTCGGTGGCGACTCTTGCTAAACCGAAACATTTGCAAACACAAACGCAAAACCTCAAGTCAATTCTCCCAATGTATCACAGAACTGGCGAATCTGCTGGGGATATACTTAAAAGTGGGGTTACCTTAGGGTTTAGATCACCTTTACATGATTATATTGCTTGACTTGTTTGCTTTACACTTTGGTTTTATTGTTTGGGTTTAAATCCTCCACCCGGATTTGGGAAACATTCATAGGTAAATAGCAATACGTTGTGGAAACTGTGCGGGGTATACCGACATGGTCTAAGCAATAGCTATGTTAGTGCGACATATTTGTGGGTACCGGTAGCCTTTGAGTCAATCAAAGAGAATACAGGGCCGCTGAGTAATGTCATGAAGCACTAATGGACTTTTAGAACCTTTACCTGACCAACTTGGCCTTTTTAGGGGTAGTGAGATGACCGGCTTTGGTGCAGTCCGAAGTTGGTAGATACTCGATACTACACTCATTGAGGGTTGTTTTCTTGGAATATTTCGGTCGCCAGTAAAGTGGCTAAACTGAACCAATGAACACAGAAAACAATCCAGTGATATTGAGCTCCTTAGAACCCGGTTACTATTTCTAGGATAGGTTGAGCCAACTAAACTTCAAGAGGGTACTTACCTATGAAACCCCATGCAAGCCGGAAACTAGGAACTTGTGTGACTTGTTTGTACATATATACTTGTGCATAACATCATGAGCATCATGAAGCATCATATGCATCCACTAACCATTTCAAGGATTTTGGATTTTCATCTTTGTTCCTGTTTTGTAGGTTATGGATTTACTTCGCAGAAAAACTATCCAAGTCAACCTTGTAAGAATTCCTCCTCAACTCAAGGAGCTAGCTTCAAGGATTCCTGAGAATTCTCCATTCACTGAGAGACATGGTCGACTGCTCAACTTGGTCAACTCCAACACTGAGGAGGACATGGTGAAAGTTCTCTTCCAGTTCTTTGACCCCCTACACCACTGCTTCACATTTCCTGATTACCAGCTGGTGCCTACTTTGGAGGAATTTTCTCAACTCTTGAGGATTCCTATTCTCCATCAACTACCTTTCAACGGTATGGAAAGAGATCCAAAGTCTGAAGATGTTTCTCAAACTCTACACTTGCAACCATCTGATGTCATAGGTCATTGGGAAACCAGAAGTGGTGTCCAGGGTTTCTTGGCAAAGTTTCTGTTTGAGAAAGCTCAAGAATGCTGGAATTCTCTAGACTTACAAGCTTTTGAGGAGATTGTAGCTCTTCTCATCTATGGGTTGGTCTTGTTCCCAAACCCTGATCAGCTTATAGATGTAAATGCTGTCAAAATTTTCATGGCTCGCAATCCAGTGCCTACATTGCTTAGGGATATCCTCCACTCTTTTCACACTCAAACAATGAGGAAAAAAGGTGTTCTCATGTGCTGCACTCCTCTACTGGCAAGATGGTTTATTTCTCATCTTCCCCAATCAGTCTTGAAGAATGAGCAAGGTTTGAGGTGGTCACAACAATTGATGACTCTTACACATTCAGATGTTCATTGGTGTTCTCGATCCAGAGAAAATGTTATCATCATTACCGTTATGGAGAATTCCCTAATGTCCCTCTACTTGGCATTAGGGGAGGCATTACCTACAACCCCTGCTTGGCTCTGAGACAGTTTGGGTATGCCCGAAGGGAGGGCCCACATGACATGCTGATTCTAGACTTGGTTTTTGACTTCGACAACAATGATTAAGGACTTCGATAAAGGTTCATTCGAGCTTGGAGGATACCCAACAAGGTGGACAGTAAGACCTTGGGACACAAGAATTTCATCCTTCTTGAGCCTTACCTCAAGTGGGTATGAACCCGCGCCCAAAGTCTTATGATGCCTTACCCCCACATTCTCCCTGTGATTAAAGAGCCTGTTATGGAAGGAGAGGTTCCATACACCCTCCTACATCCTGACATGCCAACATCACTAGAAGATTTACAAAGGAGTTGGATACAACTCAAGGGAGAACGCGATACTTTTGAAGCCCAATTCTACGCCAGCGAGAAAAATGTTTTGGAACTTACTCGTCAACTTCACGAAGAGCAGACTCTCAACACCTACATTGCACCAAAGAGGATGCGCAACGTCTTTTAACCTTAGAATTTTGTATTATTTTGCCCATGGGGCATTGATGTACTAACAAATTCTATCTTATTAATATGAACTGTGTTTCTTTTTTGTTTAAAACAAATTTGAATTTATGAATCCTTAAATGCATTACATGAATACATATCATTCATCATATGCATAAACAGGTCTTCACACCAAGTTTCCTCATCTCTCTGCTGTTTATTTCAGCAAGATGGATATTGAGAAGATGGTCAAAGACTTACAAGCGCAGAATTCACAGTTCCAGCAGCTACTCATGACCCTAGCCAAGGGGCAGGAGGAGCTCAAGACCTTGCTTGAAAAGGAAAAAGAGAAAAATAAAAAGAAGAGAGTTGGTGTGGCTACCTTGGGCAGAAGATTTGAAGGTCAAGCCAGAAGGGTCCTAGATTTCCCCTCAACATCTGATGAAGGGGTAGGAAAAGGAAAGGGAGCTGCAGTACCATCTGACTCTGAGGAAGGTGAAGAAGAAGAGGATGAGGACTATTCTGAACAGCAGTACCCACCGGCCGATGACAAATACAAGAACTTGGAAGAGCGTCTGGCAGCCATGGAGATTCAGAGAGTGCCTGGGCTGGACTTTGAAGAGTTAGGGTTGGTATCTGGCATTGTCATCCCTCCCAAATTTAAGGTACCTCTTTTTGCTAAGTACGATGGGCTGTCTTACCCAAAGATGCACCTACGATCTTATGTCAGGAAAATTCAACCACATTCTTCTGACAAAGACCTGTGGGTCCATTTCTTCCAGGACAGTTTATTGGGGACACAACTGGATTGGTTTTACCAGTTGGAGAGGTCTGATGTGCATAATTGGGAAGATTTGGAGGCCTTATACAATAATGCGGACTTAGCACTAACCCGTACTCAATTACAGAGTATGTGTATGGTCTCAAATGAAGGTTTCAAAGAGTATGCCCAGAAATGGAGAGACTTGGCAGGGCGAGTACAACCACCTCTATCTGAGAGGGAGCTAGTAGACATGTTCTTAGGTACACTGTCGAGACCTTTATTCAATCACCTGATAGGAAGCTCTTTTGCGGGGTTCACCGAGTTAATTCTAACTGGTGAGAGAGTTGAAGCCGGAATAAAAAGCGGGAAAACTCAAAAAGATGCATCTGCTTCTGCTGCCATCAAAAAGACTTTTCCAGCAAAGAAAGAAGTATCAGTTGTCTACTCCCAAAGAGGTCAAGGAAGAGTTGAGCGCCAACCAGCAGTGGGGGCCGTAATGATTCAGAAGTCTGCAGCTGATCAGCCTAGAAACAATTAACCCAGAACCAACCAAGTAAGGGTGGAAAGGCCTGTACCGCAATTTACCCAGATAAACATGACTCCTGCTCATGTTCTACCCCATCTCTTGAAGTTAAACCTTGCCAGTCTGAAAGAGGCCCCGAAGAATCCAAATACAACTTCTCCTTTCTACCATTCAAACGCCAAGTGTGCTTATCATTCACTGAGTATAGGGCACGACACCAACAATTGTTGGGCCCTCAAGAATAAAATTCAGGATTTAATAGATGCTAAAGAAGTTGAATTCGACGCCCCTAAAAAGCCGAATGTAATATTTGCTCCAATGCCAATGCATGGCCACAATGCCCATGTTGTTGAAGAGGATCTATTTGTTGCTACTGTTGATGATTTGATAACTCCGCTACCAATAATCAAGTTGAATCTGCTAAAGGCTGGGATTTTCCCAGGTTGTGAAGAAGATTGTTGCCTTTGTTCATCCTTACCAACCGACTGTCCATTATTGAAGTTAGGCATCCAACGCCTAATAGATAATCAAGAAATCCTTTTTGAAAAGACTCCTGTTACACCGACTCTTGTCAATGACGTTTCAATAATTACCATATCCACCAATCTTTCCAAGGTTTCCAAAAGACCTATTAAGATTACATCCGCTCCGAAGACTGTACCTTTGAAGATAACCATGCCCGGGTCCGTCCCGTATAAGTCCGATAAATCAATACCGTGGAACTATGGTGGAGAAATCTACTACCACGGTGTTAAACAAATTGAATCAACTGAAGAGAATTCTGATGAAGAGACTTCCGACATTGGAAACATTGCTGGAACGAGCAAAATCACCCGCAGTGGAAGAATTTTCTCTCCAGAGATTGCCCCTCCAAAGGAAATCTTCGGACCCTCAGCTGCTCCTAAGGTCACCCCTGCACCGGTAAACATATCTGCAAGAACTCCAATTATTGAAGAAATTGTAACTCCTTTGGTTGTCCCCTATGCTGCTGCTGATGATAGAGGGAAAGGGATCCAAGAAGAGCCTGTCAGGACGAGGGCTCAGCCGTTGATCATCCCTGAGACCTCTCAAAAAGAAATGGAAGAGATTTTGAAAATAATCAAGAAAAGCGATTATGATGTTGTGGAACAACTGGGGCAAACCCCCTCAAAGATCTCTATGTTGGCCCTGCTGCTTTGTTCAGAAGCTCATGCTAAAGCTTTGATCAGATTCTTGAATACGGCCCATGTGCCACAAGAAACCTCTACGGATCAGTTCCAGGAATGTGTAGCTAGCCTAACAGCTGACAATGGTCTAGGATTCTCCGATGCCAATTTAACATCAAAAGGGAGAAAACATAATGACACTTTGCATGTCTCGGTGGAATGCAGAGGGACTACCCTAGAACACGTCCTGGTAGACACTAGTTCTTCGCTGAACGTCTTGCCGAAGAAAGCCTTGGATAGGTTGGATTGTGAAGGCCTAACCTTGAAGCCCAGCAACATCATTATCAGAGCCTTTGATGGTTCTAAAAGGATGGTCCACAGGGAGGTGGACATCCCGATCAAAGTGGGAACTGAAACCTTCAACTCCACATTCTATGTGATGGACATCCGTACTTCCTATTCTTGCTCGTTTGGAAGACCCTGGATTCACAATGCTGGAGCCGTTACTTCTACTCTGCATCAAATGCTCAAGTACCCTGTCCAGGGGAAAATCATAACTGTACATGGCAAAGAGGAATACATGATAAGCCATCTAAATTCTTTCTGCTATGTAGAATTGGATGGAGAATTCATCGAAACCCCTTTTCAGCACTTTGAAGAGGTTTCTCCGGAGATTGCGGCAACCAAAATAGTGTCTTCTGTACCCATGATTATCATACCTCCACCTCGGATGTCGTCTCTCAAAGATGCAAAGGATGTGATTGAAGAAGGAGGAAGCACAATCTGGGGGCAGCTTCCAGACTTTCCCCATAAATCAGATAAATTCGGCTTGGGTTTCACTTCGGCTAGTCAGAAGGCTGTGCGTCGCTCCCGTGCTGGAGGGCCACCAGTGAAGATCACCCATCATGGAGTCAATGCTTTGGAGGATAGTGAAGAGGAGAGCAACTTGGAAGACTGGATTTTCCCTACTGTTGACGGAGGACTGTGCAACTGGGAAGCAAAAGACTTTGTTCCCATTACTTTCATAAATCAGTAATTTATCTTTCAAACATTTCTGTTGGTTTGCAATAATTCTCAAACAATTCGTACACTTTTAACCTTGTTCCTTACCCGAGGTACATAGGTCCATTTGTAAGGGTTTGATTTTTTCATCTTCATATGCCATTTTAATGAATCATGGACGTTTTCACATATAAACTTTTGTGTTCATTGTCTTTCTTTTTACATTTTATTTGTTTAAAGGTGGCTATCCCTTACACACACCCACACTCACAAATGAAGGTACCCTTCTATTCCGGATTCCATGGGTAACAATTCTTCTATGGCCTTCAGTGACTCTGAAGATCTGGTCTACCATGCCGAATACGAAGGTGATGAAGATTGTGAGGTGCCGGGAGAGTTGGCTAGACTGCTACAACAGGAAGAAAAGGGCTATTCTACCTCATGAAGAGCTGTTAGAGACGATCAACTTGGGTACTGATGAAGACAGAAAAGAAGTCAGAGTGGGTGTCAACCTAGAGCAAGTGTCAAAGAGCACTTAATTCAGCTATTGAATGAATATGTTGAGATCTTCGCCTAGTCATACGAAGACATGCCGGGACTCGATACAGATATTGTGGTTCACCGTCTACCCACAAGAGAAGTCTGTCCACCAGTTAAACAGAAAGTCCGCCGCATGAGACCTGACATGTCTGAAAAGATCAAAGCCGAAGTTATGAAGCAGTTCAATGCTGGATTTCTTGCTGTTACTTCCTATCCACAATGGGTTTCTAACATTGTGCCCGTGCATAAGAAGGACGGCAAAGTGAGAATGTGCGTGGATTATAGAGACTTAAATAGGGCCAACCCTAAAGATGACTTTCCACTACCGCACATCGACATCTTGGCTGACAACACAACTCAGCACAAGGTATTTTATTTCATGGACAGATTTTCAGGTTACAACCAGATCAAAATGGCACCTGAAAACATGGAGAAAACTACTTTTGTTACACAGTGGGGGTATGTTCTACTACAAAGTGATGCCATTCAGACTGAAGAATGCCGGGGCAACCTATCAGCGCGCCATGGTAGCTTTGTTTCATGATATGATACATCATGAGATAGAGATCTACGTAGATGACATGATAGTCCGTTCACAAACTGAAGAAGAACACCTCGACCATCTGCAAAAGCTGTTTGTCAGGTTGAAGGAATACAAGCTCAGACTGAACCCTAACAAGTGCACTTTCGGAGTTAGGTCCGGTAAACTCCTGGGTTTCATTGTCAGCAACAAAGGCATCGAGGTTGATCCTTCCAAAGTCAAAGCTATACAAGAAATGCTTGCTCCTCGCACTGAGAAGGAGGTCAGAGGTTTCTTGGGACGCCTAAACTACATTGCAAGGTTCATTTCTCACCTAACATCTACCTGTGAGCCAATCTTCAAGCTGTTGAAGAAAGATCAGGTGGTTAAATGGAATGATGACTGTCAAGTTTCATTCGATAAAATCAAGGAATATTTGCTAGAACCTCCTATCCTGATGCCACCCGTCGAAGGAAGACCGCTAATCATGTATCTGACTGTCCTAGAGAATTCAATGGGGTGCGTACTGGGCCAACATGACGAGTCTGGCTGAAAAGAGCATGCCATTTATTACCTTAGCAAAAAGTTTACCGACTGTGAGACCCGATACTCACTACTCGAGAAAACTTGTTGCGCTTTGGTATGGGCTGCTCGCCGGCTAAGGCAGTACATGTTGACTCATACCACTCTGCTGATATCTAAGATGGATCCGATCAAGTACATCTTTGAGAAGCCTGCTCTATCTGGAAGAATAGCTAGATGGCAGATGATCCTAATGGAATACGATATACAGTACACGACCCAAAAAGCTATAAAGGGGAGTGTGCTAGCTGACCATCTAGCCCATCAAGATGTCGAAGATTACCAATCCATGAGGTTCGACTTCCCCGACGAGGACATTATGACATTGGAAAATGTTGAAGATTTCAGACCATATGACGGACCTGAACAAGGATCTCGATGGACCCTGTACTTTGATGGTGCCTCTAATGCACTTGGAAACGGTATCGGCGCAATAATTATCTCTCCAGAAGGTTGCCATACACCTTTCACTGCCCGACTTTGCTTTAACTGCACCAACAACATGGCCGAGTATGAAGCTTGTATCTTTGGTCTCAAGGCTGCCATTGACTTGGGAATCAAATTGTTGATTGTGTTTGGGGACTCAGCTTTGGTCATCAGTCAGATCAAAGGAGAGTGGGACACTAAGCATCCGAACCTCATCCCTTACAAAGAACATGTCTTGACATTGTTACCACATTTCGAGCAGATTACCTTCGAGCACTTCCCACGAGAAGAAAATTAGCTAGCAGATGCTCTAGCTATGATGTCATCCATGTTTAAACTTAACTGGGATAATGAGGCTCCCCAAATAACCATTGAACGGAAGGACGAACCTGCACACTGTCACAAGATTAATACCGAAGAAGTAGTGGACCGACCTTGGTTTCACGAAGTCAAAAGGTATCTCGAGGCGCAAGAATACCCTGAAGGAGCTTCAGTCAACGACAAAAAGTTCTTGAGGAGATTCTCTGCCAAGTTCTTCCTGAGTAATGGTATCCTATACAAGCGCAATCATGATTGCATTCTGCTTCATTGTGTGGACAAGATTGAAGCTGAACAAATCATGGTTGAACTACACAATGGTACCTTCGACACTCACTCTAGCGGGCATACGATGGCTAAGAAGATTCTACAGGCAGGCTATTACTGGTCTACCTTGGAAGCTGACTGCTATCAACACTCCCGTACTTGCCATAAGTGTCAAATCTATGCGGACAAGGTACATATACCTCCAGTTCCTCTCAATGTCTTAACAGCTCCTTGGCCATTCGCTATGTGGGGAATCGAAATGATTGGAGAGATCAAGCCTAAAACATCCAATGGACACCGCTTCATTCTGGTGGCCATTGATTACTTTACCAAGTGGGTCGAAGCAACTTCCTTCGCATTTGTCACAAAGAATGTTGTTTCCCGCTTCATCAAGCAAAACCTCATTTGCCGGTACGGTATCCCCGAAAGGATTATCACTGACAACGGTACAAACCTTAACAACACTATGATCACCGCTTTGTGCAAGCAGTTCCAGATTCAACATCACAATTCATCTCCCTATCGGCCAAAGATGAACGGTGTTGTCAAAGCTGCGAACAAAAATATCAAGAAAATCATACAAAAGATGATATTCACCTACAAGGACTGGCATGCGATGCTGTCGTTTGCTCTTCACGGGTACCGTACCACGGCGCGTACATCAACTGGAGCAACACCCTATTCCTTGGTATACGACATGGAAGCTGTTTTACCTATCGAGGTTCAGATTCCCTCCTTGAGAATCATGAAGGATGCTAGTTTGAGTGAAGACGATTGGATTCAGACCCGGCTTGATCAACTTAACTTGATTTACGAAAAACGACTTACTGATGTTTGCCATGGTCAGACGTATCAAAAACGAATGATCAAGGCATTCAACAAGAAAGTCAGACGACAGGTATATCAAGTCGGGGATCTTGTAATCAAGCGGATCATCTTGCCGCAAAGTGATCCCAGGTGTGATCGGTGGAAATAGAACTGACTGTTTTGGAATGCTGGTTCGCAAAATGTCGCGGTAAGCAAGAGTCGCCACCGTCTTTTATTTTCTCTAACAAGGAAAGGAAAAAAGCACAGCAAAATTCCTTTTCGAGATGTTTCTCGGTTCGGGAGGTAGATTATAGAAAGGGAAGGTGTTAGCACCCTTTCTATCCGTGGTTATCCACGGGCTCTTAGGTACTTGCTCACTATGTTTTCAAAAATGTTTGCTTTTCTTGTGTTTGTGGGTTTTGAAAAAGTTTGTTTGAAAACTTCGTTTTGACTCTTGTATCAGTCCTCAAGAGTGTTATGAAGTGTTTGTTTGAAAACTTTTTTTTGAAAGTGTGAGTGCGAAAAGTTGTTTTTGTTTTTTGAAAGAGCAAGTACCCAGGAGAAATCTACCTACTCAAAAGAAATTAAGCTGTGTAAATGTCCTTTAGACAGTACTATCCCACTATTGAGAAGTAGGTAGCACCGTCGTTGGAGTTTGTCGGGTCAATTCGATTATAGGGACATGTGTGGTCACCAAAGCAATAGTAGGACGCCTTAGCGGTAACCCTAATGTCCTAGATCCTTTTTTATCCGAGGCAACCGTTTCGAGGCAACTGGATCTTTAGACAAGAGGGCGACCTCTAAAACACCCTATACTCAATGACCACGTCGAGGCAACCAAGTGAGGCGTACCCTAAGAGTGACATGTGCGAGTGTGTCAGGTTTCAGTTTATGTTATCTTATACATGTTATTGGTGAGCTACGTTTTGATTTTATTTGTCAGGCAAGTCTTGTCATGCATAGTTAACAGTTAATAATTTGCGGAAAGTAAATTGCGGAAAGTAAATCTACGCTATTACAAGGCGTCGGGTATTTACATCGCCAAAAACATAACCCTTGGAAAGTAAATTACGAGAAAATAAAGAAAGCGATAAAGAGTCCTAATTACGCTATTACATCCTTGGAACAGTTACATAAATATGATCAAAAATTAATATGCGCGAAAGAAAATTGCATCGGGAAAGTCCTTAGGGTTTTGACCCTTTTTTGAGAAAAGAATGAATTTTGGTCCTTTTTGCATTTAATTAAATCTAATTCTAATTAATTAAATAAAATAAATATTTTTTTAATTTTTTAATGTTTTAATGAAAATAAAAATAAAATAAATTAAAAGTTGTCAAAACCCTAATTCTATGTTAATTTTATTTATTGTGAAAAAAAAGTCAAATTTAACCTAATTAAAATAAATTAGTTATATTAGTATTTATTTACAAAAATAATTAAATTAAGGTGAAATTAATAATAATAATAATAATTATATTTCTGATTTTATTATGAAAATAATAATTTGTGAGTTAATTAAATAATAATAATAATAATAGTTAATAAAAGAAAATAAAAGAAAGGGAAAATAAAAAAAGAAATAATAAACCAGGGGGGTGATGGCCCAATATGGAGGTTAGAAAGCAATTTTCAGGCCCATTAAGCTATTCAGTCCATTGACTTTTTGAGATCCTCCATGGCATGGTTGACTGGGAGTATGGTGGTCTTCCCATCCTGACCGTCAGATTTGTGCATGTGGCCACTTGGCGCCTGGGATTTGAAAGTGTATGGTGGACATCATTTAGGAAGCCTGCATGTGAATAGGTACAGAAAAATAGAAACAAGTATTTGGGGGACCTGGGAATCGAACCCAGGTCCCAATTATTCTTGGCCAACGCACCATCCACTAGGCCATCTGCACGCATTTGTTAGTATAATGACTAATGAATATAATATATAAAATCAACCATTATTCTGGAAACAACAAAATTGCGCGCGCTATTTTTGAATAGACCAACCATGTATCACCACTTACTCATCTTCTTCGCAGATGCCTGTAAAAAACACAGTTAGATAGCGGGGGGTTTTGACCCCCACAACCTGCAATAAGGAAAAATAGCGAATAGCTCTAGGATTTATATAAATGTTTCGCGAGTATGGATTTGTGTTCATCTGGATGCAACGGTTCCAACCATGGGTCTTAAGGGGTCTAATTTTTCCTGTACTGTAAAGCCCCAATTCGAAGGCTTATGAACCCTAGGATTCTCCAATGGTAACTTGTGATTCTGTACACTATAATCCAATTAAACTATGCCATTAGTTTCATATGGATTCAAGCAATGCAAAACAGTCAATAAATCATGTTAAACGTACATGAAATATGAATTACGATTATGAATAAAAGTGTCAAACCGTGCGACTGTTCTTGAGTATTTCTTGAGCTTTAGCGTGTGGTTTTGATTCCTACACGTTTCTGGGAACCCCTGCAATAGATTAGAATCAATAAAAAGCTTTGAATTGTGCTAGAACATGGAAATCAGTTTTGCAATTTTCTTGAAAAAATTCAATATGGCTATGGCTTTGTTTGCAGCAATTTCACGTCTGCATGAATAGGATTAGCTTGTGTACTTATAGGAGAATGAAACTAGGTCAAATCTTTGCCAAGAAATCCATGGAATTGATGATTGTATATTTGATTGAAAATCAAATATTTTTGAATCTTTTTTATTGGAAAAACTTGCTAAATTTGGAGATTCTTGTCCCTTTGATTTGCACACGAAATTTCCAGCATATATTGACCACTTTTGCTTCACAAAAAGATTGAGAAATCATATCTTGATATTTCCTACAATTTAAATTAATTAAATGAATTAAAATTGATTAAAAATCCAATTAATTAATAGAAAATAAGAAAATAAATCAATTTAAGCTTTATGGGTCGTGCATAGGCCATGGATAAAGTTTCAAGAAGAAATTTGAGGCCCATTAGCAAAAACAAAGTGTTTTGAGCAAAGTTGACTTTTGCAAATTCACAAAAATTTCCCAACTTCTCCAATGCATATCTTGCTCAATTTTGATCCTATGAACATGTTCTTGGACATTTTGGAAAGGTCTTGAAGTCCTCTAATCAATGCCTTTGGTCCCATGTCATTTGAATTTACCAATCTCAAGTTATGGTCTTTGACTTAAAGTGAATTTTTGTTGACTTTTGAAATTGACCTATAATGTAGAAATTGATAACTTTTTGTGAGAGAATTTCTTGGACTTGGAATGTGAAGATGAGTTGTAGGAAATGTCATCCCCTTCAAAATGAGAATTGGATGGGATTTTTCTGATGAACCATGAAAAAGTTATGCTCTGGTCAAGATACAGTTGACTTTTCTACTATCCCAAAATAGTAAGTTTTTGCATCTTGATGATTTTTGAGCCATGCTTGTGGAATGATGATCAAGACTTGATCAAATGATGATTGTGAGCTCAAAATAAGATGTTGACCAAAAATTCTGACTTTTGACTGCAAAATGACCATTTTGCCCCTGCAGTTGACTGTAGGTCAAATGGAGCTTTTGACTGTGCAAATTGGCATTGTGAGTCTTGAAACTTGGCATGTAGGTGCTTGAGGATATATATGGGCCTATGAGACTTGATTGAGCCATTGAAAACCTCAAATTCCTTGAAAGAGACAAAACCCTAATTTCAGCTGGCTTAGGAGACATTTGGACTGTGCAACCCCTTGAGAAATCTTGAGCCATTTGAAGATGATTCTTGATAAACCTTGAAAAATATGGGAGGGCAAATTTTAGGGTACAATAGTTGGCCCTGTTCAATCTTCTTAAACCTGAGGATGTAGATTGGCTTGCGTGCCTTTCGTGATCCGAAGGTGGAAGATGATTGAACACTAAAGTGCCCAGAAATTTGCACTCGCATGGTGGAGTGTCAGCAATGTGATGTCAGGAATGGGCTTACAGATGCCATTTGGAGAGATGATGGATAGGAGGATGGACTTATAGATGCCATTTGGAGATGTGACAAAATCTTGTCGGGAATGGGCTTATAGATGCCATTTGGAAATGTAATGTGGATTCTAATACATTGCTGGAACTCTCAGGGACGTTTTGCAATCAATCGCTCATAGATATGCCCTGGCTAGATACAGGTATCGAATCTGGAACTTCAAAAGTTTGGTCGAGATAGCTTTTCTGGATGGATACAGGTGTAGACCTCTGACCTGAGAATGAAAGATAATTTCCTGGCCTATTACAGGTGTTGATCTTCAAACTCTTCATGCAGATACTTTCCTGGCTAGATACAGGTATAGATCTACAATCAATTGCTCACAGATATGCCATGGCTAGATACAGGTATTGAATCTGGAACTTCAAAAGGTTGGTAGAGATAGCTTTCCTGGCTGGACACAGGTGTAGACCTCTGACCTGAGAAAGAAAGATGACTTCCTGGCTAGATACAGGTATTGATCTTCAATCTCTTCATGCAGATACTTTTCTGGCTAGATACAGGTGTAGATCTACAATCAGTCGCTCACAGATATGCCCTGGCTAGATATAGGTATCAAATCTGGAACTTCAAAAGGTTGGTAGAGATAGCTTTCCTGGCTGGATACAGGTGTAGACCTTTGACTTGAGAAAGAAAGATAATTTCCTGGCCTGTTACAGGTATTGATCTTCAATCTCTTCATGCAGATACTTTCCTGGATAGTTACAGGTATAGATCTACAATCAATCGCTCACAGATATTCCCTGGCTAGATACATGTATCGAATCTGGAACTCAAAAAGGTTGGTAGAGATAGCTTTCCTGGCTGGATACAGGTGTAGACCTCTGACCTGAGAAAGAAAGATGACTTCCTGGCTAGATACATGTATTGATCTTCAATCTCTTCATGCAGATACTTTCCTGGCTAGATACAAGTGTAGACCCACAATCAATCGCTCACAGATATGCCCTGGCTAGATACAGGCATCGAATCTGGAACTTCAAAAGGTTGGTAGAGATAGCTTTCCTAGCTGGATACAGCTGTAGACCTCTGACCTGAGAAAGAAAGATGACTTCCTAGCTAGATACAGGTATTGATCTTCAATCTCTTCATGCAGATACTTTCCTGGCTAGATACAGGTGTAGATCCACAATCAATCACTCACAGATATGCCCTGGCTAGATACAGGTATCGAATCTGGAACTTCAAAAGGTTGATGGTAATCATCTTTTGACTGACTTTTTCCTGAAAAGGCAAAACATTAGTTGTATGCAATGTCATGATGTATGAAATGCATGATGTCATGATGTTCTCAAAATAAATGAGATTGTGTGATATGATGCGTATATGTATGTGTTGTACCCCAAAATTTGCCCTCGCATTTTTCCACATGAAATCACAGCTTCAGGCGTTTCCTGATTTTTCAAACTGACTCAAGAATCGGTCAAACAGACTTTTCTCGTCAGTCAAGACACAATTAGGGTTTTACTGATTTTCAGGGCTCCGAAATGTTTCACACAGTTGGCTTAGGGTTTTGGTTGATTCTGGCTCAACTTTGATCAGGCGAATGCTCTTTGGCATTTAACCAGGAATTAGGGTTTGTGCGCGCGTTCTCAGAAGGATTTAAATTCTACAGTGTTTTGCAAGACATTCCGAGATTTGGGTTGAATTCGCATTATTTGATTTAATCAGTAAAAGACTGCAGTTAGTTTGAATTCACGTTTGTTTGATTGAACCAGTCAAAAGATATATGCAGTTTGGATTTACAGTGTTTGGTAAAAATCAGTGAAAAGAGGGAATGCGTCTGATCAATTGTTGTGATTAACTGTTATTTTGCTTTGAACATTGGAAGCGTCAAGTTTATTAATGGATTAATACTGAAATATTGTTTAGTTAATTATTTATTATTCTAAAGATTAAATAAGTTGGAATTTATTTTCAATTTATTTTAATTTAAAGAACTATAAATAATAAATAAACAATTGAAGAAGAGAAGAATTAATTAAATAAAAGGGCTTTTTATTTATCTTTAAGTCATTTGTATAATTGTTTTTGTTTACAAAATGTTGACAAAAATAATGTTACATTTATTTAAAGCTAAATAAAAACTATCCTAATTATTTTTCTAATCTTCAAATCTTCATCCGCTATCCCTCGCTCCAGTGCTCCATTTTTCATCTGCAAAAGAAAAGAGAAAAGTCAAATAACAGTTAAATTGAATTGAAAAGACAGATAAAATTACATTCATCATTAAGGGCCACTGATTGGGATCAGTTAACCCTCTCTGCAAATCACGGGATTTCTCCCGGTTCACAAAGAGGGAAGAATTTTATTTGCTAAATCATGAATGCAAAGTTGAAAAAATGCAAAGTGTCAAACTGCATAAATTCAAAATCTCAAACTCCAAGTTCAAACCCAACTAAAAATCAAATTGCAACTTTCTGTCAAAATCCAAAAGTGTCAAACTTGCTGTCAAATGCCAAAAGGGTTACAAAAGCTGTCAAAGAAAAGAAGATTTGGGAAGATATCAAAGCCAAAAGTACAAAAGCTGTCAAGAAAAGATAAGATATGCAAGCAAGTTATATTTTTTCATCATTTCCCAAGATAAGGGTGGCCCTTTCAGAACAAAGGTACAACAAACAAAAACACAGTTTAATATTTAGCTGTACTGAGAGAGAAGAGTAGAGAGATAAAAAGAATGCAGGTTTTTAGGCTTTAGGCAGGAAGAGAGAAATATACAAAAGGACTGAACACAGGAAGATAGAGAGAGGTTCAAGAAAACTCTAACACAAAAAATATACAAACTGCTAAACCAGCAAAACCTGCTACTGCATTTCAAAACCTTGGCCTGAGCATCAAACACAAGCCCTACCTGTAAAGCCTCACAACCTGTTAAACTCAACAGAACCAAGAGACCAAAGCCCATATACCAGTCACAAGCATAAACTTGCAATGGCCTAAACACATAACCTGCTAAAACATGAAGCACAAAACCTACCTACTGTCAAAACATTAAACCTGCATTAGATTTACCTCCAAAAGCCAAAAGACCAAACCAAGTCCTGACCTGAAGCGAAAACCTGCTAGGCCTCAAGCCTGAAACCAGTTCAAGCCTGAAGCACAACCCTGCCTAAAGCCAAACAAAAGCCTGTACCATTCAGTTCAAGCCCCAGGCCTAACCTCCAAGCACATAACCTGCAATGGCCTAACAAAACCATAAAACCTGCCTACTGTCAAAAACAATGAGACCATGTCCAATACCATAAACCTATCTCACCAAAAACCCTCAGACCTGCCATAGCATACTGCATCAAACCATTCAAAACCATCGTATCATACAACCTACTGCATGATACCACCAAACCCAAGCATCGAGGCCTCAGAATATATCATCACTGGCCATTAGAGAAGCAAGCAGAATAAGGCAACACAAAGGCAACGAAAACCCTCAGTGAATACATCATTGGGCAATAAATAAAGCATATTCAAGGCAATGGAAGGGAGCTTAAAGAACCACAGGCCCTCAGAACCCTAGGCTCTTCACTGGGCAAGCAACAAACACTCAAAGGCACATAAATAAAATACGTTCAAAGGCAATCAAGAGGCAACCAAAGAAGCATTCAAGACAATTCAAAGGCAAAGAAGAAGAAGAAAGAGGCAAATTCAAAAAGGGGTTTTCAGTTCAGTTCATCATAAAACCTTAAAAAGGGCAACAAGATAAAGAGTACCAGGAAGTCTACAAGTCCATCAGCATCCTTCACCGTCGAGCCTCCTAAGCACCTCCATTTTTCTCCCCCCCAGTCAAGGTAAAACATCTCCCTTTTCATCCTCGTTAAACAAACGAAGTCAAACACTTTATCAAATAAACGAAAAAATCACAAACATGCAAGAATTGAAAAATCCCTAACGAAATGAGAAAGCGAATTGTACCTTAGATCGAGCGCCCTAATGCTGTCGTTGGAGGGAAGAAGGCATGATGGTGCTGGTGGCTCTGTGGCGAAGGGTATCACTCAGAAACGAACAGAGAAGACGAACGAAAACGAACAAACGAACGCCGCCGCTACACAAAACCTAAGCGTATGACCAACTAAACAACAAATCAAAACCCTAAAAAAGGTTTGTCTGCATTTTGGGCCTTGCCCGTTTCAATCTCCCAAGGGCCCATTCAAGAGCCTTAACCTCTTTTATTATAAAACAAATTCTTAACTTACCTTTTTTTTATATATAAACAAATTTATTTTATTAATAAATTAATACTAACTTTTCTTTTTATATATAACATCTTAAAACAATATATTTTTTTCTAACTTAATATATTTTTTACAATAATACTTTAATAATAAAAATACATTTTATTGCACCATATAATTAAAATTGAAAATACTTTTTTTTATTCTTTTAATTAAAATATATTTTTGTACATAATAAATAACAATACATTTTTTACATGATTTAAATTCCTAACATTTAATGAGGATATTCTTTTGTATATATTAAACAAAATATAAAGATACATTTTTTATATCAAATATAAAACGACAATTTTCAAACTTATAACATTTCCTCTCTTTTAAATATTTTTGTACATAATAAATAAAGATACATTGTTATACATAATTTAATTAGAATTTAAAACATTTGATTAAAACATTTCTTTTTGTACATATTAAAGAAAATACGAGATTATTAATTAAATTAAATAGACATTTAATTTTTCTTTAAGTCAACTATACTTAATACACATTTAATTCCACATCTCTAACCTGTAAATAATTACAATACATTTCACATTATACACTTGACACATATACAATTGCTATTTCCATACATTGATATGCATTACTTACATTTGATCGCAAATTCGATTTGGTTGTAACTTATTGGATACTATAAGTCTCATCCCCATTTGTGAATATTGTACCCCCACTCCCGGATACTATTTGTAATAGCGTAGACTTTACATTTTCGCAATTTACAGTTTTCCAATTATACCATGGTTAGACCTAGGGTTTGTATGTACATAAAATTAAACGCTAGATAACCTAATGCAAGACAAATACTTGAAATCAATACACAATCACACTTGCACCCTCTAGGGTAATCCCACATGTTGCCTTCCAAAATGGGCCATGCTTACACGTCGAGTATCTTTGGCAAAGCAAATTCAAAATGATCATAAGTCCCTCGATGACGCTTTATAATGTTGCCTAAAACGGAATGATCATAGTCCCTTCAAAGCAAATTGCCAAAGACACTTGGTACCATTGCATTCATGGTCCATACGATGACCCGCGCCCGTCCCGAACAAACTTCCTAAACGCAAGATTGTCCACCAAATTCAATGGTGGAAAAAAATTGTTAAAAAAGGGTTGAAAACATAGAGAAAACCTTTGAGTACAATAGGGTAGATAAAACTCTTAGTTACTTGAGATCAACTTGCAAAAACACTTGCCTTCTTTTCAAAAACCACCTTCCACAAGCACTTTCAAAACAAACTCTCAAAACATTTTGAAACATATTTTCGAAAAGATACACGCCTTTGTAAAATATTCGAGTAAAGAATTGTTACAAGGTTAGCCTAAGACAAGGCATCTTCTTCCAAAACATTTTCAAAAACACTCACACATACACCATTTTCAAGCAATCAAAAATCAAGGCAAGTGATCTAAAAAACCAAGTAACTAAGAGCCCATGGATAACCATGGATGAAAAGGGTGCTAATACCTTCCCTTTTCATAATCTACCCCCCGAACCCACGAAATATCTCAAAAGGTTTTTGCTGTGCTTTTTTAACCTTTCCTTTAGGATAAAATAAAAAGTCGGTGGCGACTCTTGCTCAACCGAAACATTTGCGAAAACAAACGCAAAACCATAGTCAGTTCTCCCACCGTATCACAGTATGTATCATGATGTATGACAATGTGATGTTTATGAATGTATCTTCGTCTGGGAAAATAAATCCTTGACGAATGTCGGGAAGTTCGTTGAATCCTGGGCTGATGTTGAAGAGTAGAGTCCTTCGTTTCCGTTGGGGATGATGAACGAAGATGATTGCAGGAATAAACTTGTAGGAGAAGATGACTCCATTGGGGGATAAACCTGGTGAAGATATTACTCTGCAGGGAATTACTCTGTGGGAAGAGATGCCTCGCTGAGATTTTAACGATAACTCCGCTGGGGATTCCGTTGATAAGCTCTGTTGGGGATCTTGATGAGCTCCGCTGGGGATAGAGAGAACTTTGCTGAGGACGATATTTTCGTTGTAATTTGCTGAGGATAACCCAGTTAGACTCTGGTGGGGGATAATCCTTTAAATATGGCTGGGGAGAGATATTCTCTGCAAGGGACAAGCTTCCGGAATCTACTGGGGAGATGATTCAACTCTCCTGGGGAAACCCTTTTTTACTGCGCTGGGGAATGACTCCACTAGGGTATCTTGTATTCCACCGGGGAACAATCTTATATTTCTGTCAAGGAATATTAAGACTGCTAGGGATGCTTGCTGAGGAATATCTGTATACTCTGCTGGAGAATATTAAGATCTTCTGGGGATACCCAACTTCCTTAGGGCTGACTGTAGACTAACTCTGCTCGGGGGAGAGTATTGCTGATTTGTTGGAGATACGGTGCCTTTTCGGGGCTGATGGGAGACCAACTCTGCTTGGGGAGAGTATTGTTGATTTGTCTTACTCTCGGGGAGTGAAGGTATCTTGGTCATGGTCTTCAGCTGAATATATACCTTGGTACCTGGTGAACAGAGCAGCTTGTACAGTTCGGACAATTCTTATTGCCCCAGTTTCTGTGGGAGAAGGTACCTGTGGAAGTGCTTGACAACTGCTGATTGACAACTCTTCTTCTGGTAGGCAAGTGACAAGATGACGGAACATAGTCGTACGCTTTTGATCCCTAACTTTTGCCTGGACCGCCCTTTCGGGTTTTCAGTCCATCGGGATACCCTTTTTTGCCCAAGCCGCCTTTTTAGGTTTTCGACTTGCCGGGTGTACATATTTTTTCATTTTTCATCCCTTATTTTTGCCTGAACCCTTTTGGTTCGCCGGGAAGCCTTTATTTTTGCCTAGGCCAGTCGACCTAGCGGGTCTTTGATTATGCGTAGTATTTTTTTCGACTATGTCCGTGCTCTCAGGATGTAGGGAGTTGTTACTGTCAGTAATGTTGTGTTGCCAGACGACCAGAAGATGTTTGATCGTGCAAGATTCGTCGCTGGAATTCATGTCCAATGCCCCAATTCATTCAGATGGAAATCTGCCCCTAGCTATTTGGTATTTTGAGAGATTCCTTGAATCTTGACTTGACTGCCCCAGATGATGGACAATGATCATGCCGTGCCCCTTTATTGGAAGTGTTTTTCCACTTGAGGTGATCCTTTTTGTTGAGAAGATTTTTGTTCACAAGATATTCATCGTGCGAATTTCTCTATTGTTCGAACAAATAATCATATGCAAACAATGTAATTTTAAGAATGCAAAGCTTATGTCTGTCTTGAAATTTTTGAAAATGCATTTTTCAATAAAACAAGTGATTTTGTAAAATGTGATGTCAACTCAAGATTTTACAGCAAGCCCTACAGGAGTCAGGATACCTTTTGTAACAGTATGCTTTCAAACTAACCCATGCTTCAGCTAGGACTTTTAATGGTTATAACGTGGCTTGGTTCACGGTTTAAGAAACAAAGGATAAAGGCTCAAATTTTATTTGTACCCACCCGTTCTTCGTGATGTTCTTCGATCCTAAACTCAGCTAATCGTGCGTTAGACCTTGTTTGAGTCTTTGCTCTGATATTCCAGTGATGGTTCGGATACTGATAGTTTATTTTGAATAGGCAGTCATTTTGTTGAGAGTCTGTAGGACCTCTTTTTTTTGTGTTTATTATCCCTGTCTTTTGCCTGAACTGTTTCTTTTGTAATTACAGTCAGCGGGATGCCCCAGTTTTATAAGTCTCCTTCATAGGTTTTGACTTAGTGGGCTTTTGTTTTTGAAAGATAACGACTGCCTGTCTTGATGATTATTCGGAACCATCATTGTCTCTTGCTTTGAAAGGACTCCTTTGATGCCATTCATTGTGCACCGGGATCAACTGAGAGAACTACACTGCCCCAGGTTATGATTAAGGGTTTTAATTTTTTTTGCGAAAAGAAAAACTCCAACTTCTTTGGCTCAAAGGGGTTGACTAGGGATTATCTTCCTTATAACTCCACTGTTTAGGATTTGAAATAATGCCTGTACCTCATCAGCGGGGTCTATTCAAAAGCATACTGTAAAGATCGTGGTATCGTTTTCGTCATCCTCCCTCAAAAGGCTTAGAATTTTTAATCGAGAGTTGAACATCACAAAAATGAAAGCAATTTGAATATAGTGAAATACGAATGGATTGATTCAAAACAGACATATGCAATGCATTGATAAAGTAATAAAGTTTGACATGAGTAAATGTTTGAACAATCAAAAGAAAATTACAACTTGAAAATTCAAATGAACAAAAGACATTCTCAATGATTTGGTGTAGGATCAGTGATCAAACTTTATCTCCTTGGCATCAATCAAGTCTTGGATCTTGTTCTTCAAACTCCAACAGTCGTCGGTGTCATGTCCAGGACTGTCAGAATAGTAGGCACATCTCACACTCGGGTTATACTTGGAAGAGGAAGTATCAGGATTTTGAGGAGGATCCTTTAGTGTGATCAGTTTCACCTTCATCAATTGTTGTAACGCTTGAGACAAAGGCATGTTGATGTCAGTATACTGCCTTTCTTGATATCTTACCCTACGCCTATTGCTTTGTCTTTGTTGAACAGGCGTGGGATCGGAGATCTGGGTTGCCCCTACATGTTGATCATGACGACTCTTTTTACCAGACACAACATTGGACTCTTTTTTTCCATTGTAGGGCTTTTTCTGAGTATCAGAAGGTGTAGCTTCTTGAATCTTCCCACTTTTGATGCTAGCTTCAATTCTCTCCCCAGTCAAGATAAGGTCTGTGAACCCGACTGAAGAGTTTCCAATCAAATGGTTAAAGAATGGACCCGACAGGGTCCCCAGAAACATATCAACAAGTTCACGATCAGTCAAAGGTGGCTGCACCCTTCCGGCAAGGTCTCTCCATTTTTGTGCATACTCTTTAAATCCTTCACCCGTTCCTATAGACATACCCTGGAGTTGGGTACGCGTAGGAGCGAGGTCGGAATTATATTGATACTGCTTATAGAATGCAGTAGCCAAGTCTTCCCAGTTACGAATACTGGCTCCATCCAGCTGATAGAACCATTCGAGTTGAGTCCCTGAAAGACTATCCTGGAAGAAATGGATCCACAAATTCTTATCAACTGTATAAGGTTGGATCTTCCTTACATACGACCGGAGGTGCAGCTTAGGAAAGGAAGCTCCGTCATATTTGGCAAAAGCAGGTGCCTTGAACTTATGGGGAATCACCACCCCAAAGGATAAGCCTAGGTCTCCAAAGTCCAAACCGGGCACATTCTGTATCTCCATAGCACTTAACCGGTCTTCCAGCTGTTTGTACCTATCCTCAGCAGGAGGATACTGTTCATCATTATAATTCGTCTCGTTGTCGGAGACCACGGGACTATGAACCCTTCTCTCTTGGGGATTGTCCTTGCCTACAGATGAGGTAGTCAGCTCAGCCTCATTCTGTAATCCATTCCCAGATCTGCGTCTAGTGTTGAACAAAACAATCCTCTTCTTCTTCTTCTTCCTCTCTTTCAGAATCAGAGTCTTCAAATCCTGTTGACCCTGGGCTAGGCTCATAACCAACTCTTGGAACTGGACATTCTGGGCCTGGAGGGCCTTGATAGCTTGTTCAGTGGAAGGTTCAGTAGACATGATGATTGCTGAAATAAACAGCGAAGGAGATAAGTGACCTGTAATGGTACCTGTAATGTAATGATATGTATGATATGCATGCAATGTTTTCAAGGATCTCGTGGGGTAAACAAAGAAACTTGTTAGAATTTGAATTCGGTAGCTTGATTTAAGGAACTTCATGTTGTTGAGAGTCCTTCTTCAAGAGTCAAAGCTCACCATATCGAGTGGGTCATAGCCCCTGACTCAAGTCATCATGTTTTGATCTCCAAACAACCTTGGCTAGAGGAAAATAAATCCCCTTTGCCCCTTGCTAGACATTTGGTTCATCATGACCTGCATCACAAACCCTTGAGATCCTTGAAATGGTTAAGGAAATGCTATGGTATGATGTTATGATGTGTATGATGTTATGTACGTGGATGCAAAGGTGTGAGGTGTAAGTAAGCCCTGTAATAAGTCCAAATTAAGGACTGTAACCAAAACCTGCAAGGAACTCATGTTGTCAGATGACAAGAATGTGCAAGCAGTTCAAGTTTGAAGGCACACAAGTCACACAAAAGAGCCCTTAGATTTCAGGCTGGCATGAAGTTTAGGTACTACCCTCTTTCAGTTTCAGTTGGTTAAGACCTGTCCTAGAAAATAGTAACCGGGTTCTAGAGGATCTCAATATCACTGACTACCCTCAATCGGTCATAACTCCAGCTTCATAATCTTTTCTTGCGGCCGGAACCATCGCGAGAGTTTAGCCTCAATGAGTGTAGCATACTGCTACTGTTCTATGGCCGAGTTGGGTCAATTTGAGGTTCTAAGGTCAGTTGGTGCTTAATGACTCCTCAGAAGACCCATATTCTCCTCATTCCAACACAAGGGATATCGGTACAGACCAAGGTGTCACACCAACGTAGCTACTGCTTCACCCGTGTCGGTCTACGCCAGACAGGTCCCTCACAGTTTATTGCTACCTAAAGGGTATTCCCCAGATCCGGGTTAGGATCTATGAAACTCCAATACAAGCCCACAAATATAAAAGCAAACAAGACATACAATTGAAAACATAGAATGATCTAATCCTAAGGTACACCTCACTTATAAATCTCCCCAGCAGAGTCGCCAGTTCTGTGATTGGTGGAAATAGAACTGAATGTTTTGGAATGCTGATTCGCGAAATGTCGCGGTAAGCAAGAGTCGCCACCGTCTTTTATTTTCTCCAACAAGGAAAGGACAAAAGCACAACAAAATTCCTTTTCGAGATGTTTCTCGGTTCGGGAGGTAGATTATAGAAAGGGAAGGTGTTAGCACCCTTTCTATCTGTGGTTATCCACGGGCTCTTAGGTACTTACTCACTATGTTTTCAAAAATGTTTGCTTTTCTTGTGTTTGTGGGTTTTGAAAAAGTTTGTTTGAAAACTTCGTTTTGACTCTTGTATCAGTCCTCAAGAGTGTTATGAAGTGTTTGTTTGAAAACTTTTTTTGAAAGTGTGAGTGTGAAAAGTTGTTTTTGTTTTTTGAAAGAGCAAGTACCCAGGAGAAATCTACCTACTCAAAAGAAATTAAGCTGTGTAAATGTCCTTTAGACAGTACTATCCCACTATTGAGAAGTAGGTAGCACCGTCGTTGGAGTTTGTCGGGTCAATTCGATTATAGGGACATGTGTGGTCACCAAAGCAATAGTAGGACGCCTTAGCGGTAACCCTAATGTCCTAGATCCTTTTTTATCCGAGGAAACCGTTTCGAGGCAACTGGATCTTTAGACAAGAGGGCGACCTCTAAAACACCCTATACTCAATGACCACGTCGAGGCAACCAAGTGAGGCGTATCCTAAGAGTGACATGTGCGAGTGTGTCAGGTTTCAGTTTATGTTATCTTATACATGTTATTGGTGAGCTACGTTTTGATTTTATTTGTCAAGCAAGTCTTGTCATGCATAGTTAACAGTTAATAATTTGCGGAAAGTAAATTGCGGAAAGTAAATCTACGCTATTACAAGGCGTCGGGTATTTACATCGCCAAAAACATAACCCTTGGAAAGTAAATTGCGAGAAAATAAAGAAAGCGATAAAGAGTCCTAATTACGCTATTACATCCTTGGAACAGTTACATAAATATGATCAAAAATTAATATGCGCGAAAGAAAATTGCATCGGGAAAGTCCTTAGGGGTTTGACCCTTTTTTGAGAAAAGAATGAATTTTGGTCCTTTTTGCATTTAATTAAACCTAATTCTAATTAATTAAATAAAAGAAATATTTTTTTAATTTTTTAATGTTTTAATGAAAATAAAAATAAAATAAATTAAAAGTTGTCAAAACCCTAATTCTATGTTAATTTTATTTATTGTGAAAAAAAAGTCAAATTTAACCTAATTAAACTAAATTAGTTATATTAGTATTTATTTACAAAAATAATTAAATTAAGGTGAAATTAATAATAATAATAATAATAATAATAATTATATTTCTGATTTTATTATGAAAATAATAATTTGTGAGTTAATTAAATAATAATAATAATAATAGTTAATAAAAGAAAATAAAAGAAAGGGAAAATAAAAAAAGAAATAATAAACCAGGGGGGGTGATGGCCCAATATGGAGGTTAGAAAACAATTTTCAGGCCCATTAAGCTATTCAGTCCATTGACTTTTTGAGATCCTCCATGGCATGGTTGACTGGGAGCATGGTGGTCTTCCCATCCTGACCATCAGATTTGTGCATGTGGCCACTTGGCGCCTGGGATTTGAAAGTGTATGGTGGACATCATTTAGGAAGCCTGCATGTGAATAGGTACAGAAAAATAGAAACAAGTATTTGGGGGACCTGGGAATCGAACCCAGGTTCCAATGATTCTTGGCCAACGCACCATCCACTAGGCCATCTGCACACATTTATTAGTATAATGACTAATCAATATAATATATAAAATCAACCATTATTCTGGAAACAACAAAATCGCACGCGCTATTTTTGAATAGACCAACCATGTATCACCACGTACTCATCTTCTTCACTGATGCCTGTAAAAAACACAGTTAGATAGCGGGGGTTTTTGACCCCCACAACCTGCAATAAGGAAAAATAGCGAATAGCTCTAGGATTTATATAAATGTTTCGCGAGTATGGCTTTGTGTTCGTCTGGATGCAACGGTTCCAACCATGGGTCTTAAGGGGTCTAATTTTTCCTGTACTGTAAAGCCCCAATTCGAAGGCTTATGAACCCTAGGATTCTCCAATGGTAACTTGTGATTCTGTACACTATAATCCAATTAAACTATGCCATTAGTTTCATATGGATTCAAGCAATGCAAAACAGTCAATAAATCATGTTAAACATGCATGACATATGAATTACGATTATGAACAAAAGTGTCAAACCGTGCGACTGTTCTTGAGTATTTCTTAAGCTTTAGTGTGTGGTTTTAATTCCTACACGTTTCTGGGAACCCCTGCAATAGATTAGAATCAATAAAAAGCTTTGAATTGTGCTAGAACATGGAAATCAGTTTTGCAATTTTCTTGAAAAAATTCAATATGGCTATGGCTTTGTTTGCAGCAATTTCACGTCTGCATGAATAGGATTATCTTGTGTACTTATAGGAGAATGAAACTAGGTCAAATCTTTGCCAAGAAATCCATGGAATTGATGATTGTATATTTGATTGAAAATCAAATATTTTTGAATCTTTTTGATTGGAAAAACTTGCTAAATTTGGAGATTCTTGTCCCTTTGATTTGCACACGAAATTTCCAGCATATATTGACCACTTTTGCTTCACAAAAAGATTGAGAAATCATATCTTGATATTTCCTACAATTTAAATTAATTAAATGAATTAAAATTGATTAAAAATCCAATTAATTAATAGAGAATAAGAAAATAAATCAATTTAAGCTTTATGGGTCGTTCATAGGCCATGGATAAAGTTTCAAGAAGAAATTTGAGGCTCATTAGCAAAAACAAAGTGTTTTGAGCAAAGTTGACTTTTGCAAATTCACAAAAAAATTTCCCAACTTCTCCAATGCATATCTTGCTCAATTTTGATCCTATGAACATGTTCTTGGACATTTTGGAAAGGTCTTGAAGTCCTCTAACCAATGCCTTTGGTCCCATGTCATTTGAATTTACCAATCTCAAGTTATGGTCTTTGACTTAAAGTGCATTTTTGTTGACTTTTGAAATTGACCTATAATGTAGAAATTGATAACTTTTTGTGAGAGCATTTCTTGGACTTGGAATGTGAAGATGAGTTGTAGGAAATGTCATCCCCTTCAAAATGAGCATTGGATGGGATTTTTTTGATGAACCATGAAAAAGTTATGCTCTGGTCAAGATACAGTTGACTTTTCTACTGTCCCAAAATAGTAAGTTTTTGCATCTTGATGATTTTTGAGCCATGCTTGTGGAATCATGATCAAGACTTGATCAAATGATGATTGTGAGCTCAAAATAAGATGTTGAACAAAAATTCTGTCTTTTGACTGCAAAATGACCATTTTGCCCCTGTAGTTGACTGTAGGTCAAATGGAGCTTTTGACTGTGCAAATTGGCACTGTGAGTCTTGAAACTTGGCATGTAGGTGCTTGAGGATATATAGGGGCCTATGAGACTTGATTGAGCCATTGAAAACCTCAAATTCCTTGAAAGATACAAAACCCTAATTTCAACTGGCTTAGGAGACATTTGGACTGTGCAACCCCTTGAGAAATCTTGAGCCATTTGAAGATGATTCTTGATAAACCTTGAAAAATATGGGAGGGAAAATTTTGGGGTACAACACCAGGGGCAAGTGGACTCCTACCTAAGAAGGACCATTTGTGATCAAAAACATCTTTTCTGGTGGGGCAATGATCTTAACCACCATGGACGACAATGACTTGCCGCACCCTGCGAACGCAGACATAGTCAAAAGATACTACGCATAAATGACCCGATAAGTTGAAAACCCGAAAGGGCGACTTGGGCAAAAAAGGGCATCCCGGTGAATCGAAAACCCGAAAGGGTGGTTCAGGCAAAATTAGGGATAAATAAAAAAATCTGTACACCCGGCAAGTTGAAAACCCAAAAGGGCGACTTGGACAAAAAAGGGTTTCCCGGTGGACTGAAAACCCGAAAGGGAGGTCCAGGCAAAAGTTAGGGAATTAAAGCGTATAACTATGTCTCGTCGAATCACTTTAAGGACAATCTCTTCACAGACAAGCTCCAGGCTTCTGATCAATTCAATCATCTTCGGACGAAGCAACGAATGGACAAGATATTCAGAGTTACGAAGGCTATAGCAGAATGGGAACCCCATGGGATTTTTACACATAGCCATCTTTCTTTGTATAAATTTTTCTCATTTTTATGACAACGTTCTCTTACTAGGATGTCTGTCTCCTTTGTACAAAATACTTACACAAAGTTAATACAAAGATACTTCAAAGTGCAGAAAACTATTTGCCTTTTCTTCTTTTTACACTTATGTTTTATTTGAAAACGTCCAATGATTTATTGAATAAGCATATGCATTTGAATATAATCACTGTTTACAAATAAACGAAATGAGAAAGAATAATTACTGACAGGTTGAAAGTATAGGAAAACGTCTTTAGGCTATTCCAAGAGAAATCCCCTGCAGTACATCATCTAGATCCCAAGCGGAGCTAAAACCTTGAAATACATATCCCCAGCGGAGCTAAATTTCAAATTCTTAATTCCCATCAGAGTTAAAACTTCAAACTCCCAATCCCCAGCGGAGCAAATTTTGAACTACAGACCCTCAGCAAAGATGAAACCTTCTTCTCCAGTCAAGTCAAGATTTCCAACTATCAATCTACAGCGGGAACCATTCAGTTTTCCCCAGATTCCCCAGCAAGTTGTCTTAAAATCTGAGAATCAACCAGATAACAGTTAACTTTTGTCTTATCCCCAACCTAGGATAATTCCCCAGTAAATTGGCATACAACCCAAACTCTTAATCCTCCCCAGTAGTATAGCTACTCCCCCAGAGTTTTCCTTACTCTCCAGCAGGAAGCCTTCTTCCCCATAGAGTTTTTACTCCCCAACAGAATGAAGATTCTCATTCTTGATTCCCCAGTGAAGTTGCCAGAGACTTCATTACTCCTTAGTTTAAATTTGTCAGAGTTTGTAATCCCCTGCAGATCGAAGATTCTCATTATTGATTCCCCAGCATGAAGTCCCCAAGGATTCAAATTCCCCAGGAGATTGAAGATTCTCATTCTTAATTCCCTACGGAAGCCATCAGAGTCTTCCTTATTCTCCAGCAGATCAAGGTTTTCCTTTGTCTGATCCCTGCAGAAATCATCAGAAGTTTCCTTATTCCCCAGCCGAGTAAGGATTCCCATTGTGTAATTCCCAGCCATAGACATCAAAGTTCTCGGGATTCCCCAAGCAGGTTTATCAAACAACACTTGGTTTTATTTTCACAACAGAATGTTTATCATCCTCCAACTCCAAAGACTTGAAGGATCCCTATCCCCAGGAAAGTCATGAAGGATTCTCACATCCCCATATAAGTTGTCAAAGATTCTGAATCTCCAGCAACGGTCATGGATTTATTTTCCCCGGCAGTAGTCAAGGATTTCATTATCCCCAGCTATCAAGGATTTATTTTCCTCATCAATACAACAAATCAGCTTACATGCGCATACATTACATTCATATATCATAAATATTGATAAAACACATTTTATTGCATCATACATGTCATGCAACATAACTCTGTGTTTCAGCTAACATTTTACCCTTTTCAGGATAAGATTAACAGCTATCTTTAACAAATATTCAAAGATTTCAGATACAGTACGGATACACTCCAGACACGGAAGTCATTCTGTTACTCATTCAGGTCTCTTATTCAGATACAGTAAAGATACACTCAAGACATGGAAGTAATTCTATTACTCATTCAGAATTCAAAGTCAAGATACAGTACGGATACGCTCTAGACACGGAAGTCATTCTATTTCTCATTCAAACTCCAACAATCATGATACATATTAGATACGCTCCAGATACGAAAGCCATTCTATTTCTCATTCAGATTCAACTATCAATTTCAAGTTCAGATACACTCCAGACACGGAAGTAATTCTGTCACTTATTCAGATCCCAGTTATAGTACGGATACACTCCAGACACGAAAGTTATTCTGCTACTCATACAGATCCCAACTTCAGATACAGTCCAGATACGCTCCAAACACGATTGCCATTCTGTCACTCATTCAAACTTTTTTCCCAACCCGGATATGCTCCAGACACGGATGCTATTCTGTCGCTTATTCGGATTTCAGATACAGATACACTCCAGACACGACAATCATTCTGCTATTCATTCAAGAATCAAATACAGTTATAACTCGGATACGCTCCAGACACAGACGCCATTCCCTTGCTCATACAGATTCAGTCTCCAGATACAGTTCAGATACGTTCCAGACACGTTCCAGACACGGGGCAGATGTTGTACCCCAAAATTTTCCCTCTCATATTATCAAGATTCTCCTCACAAGACTTCTTAGATTCAAGACCAGATTAGGGTTTGCTCAGCTCAAGACATCTCCTTGCACTGATAACTTGAAATTAGGGTTTGAGTTTACACAAGGATTTTTGGACTTCCAATACCTCATATGACTTTCATACTTCATGTTGGACCTCTAAGATTTCCCATACCAATTTTCAAGCCTTGAATCAAATTTTTGCCCAGTCAATTGGACAGTTGACCTAAAAATCAACTGTATTGGGGAAAAAGTAAACCATGGCCAATTTATAGTCAAACCTCATAATTTTTGATCCACATCAACATTATAGACTCATATGAACCATTTTATCAAGTTTGGACCACAACTCCTCAAGAAATTTGATTAGGTCATCAAAAGGGCAAAATGGTCAAAATTAGGGTTTTGACTGTAGAAGGGCAATTTCTGATTTTTCACCTAGCCAATGGCAAATTGGGTTCAAGAATGGTTTCAAATACTCAATGAAATCATCTTGACCTAATCAAAAAGTTCAAAAGATCTCAAATGCATTGGATTGACAGATGAATTTTCCAGTCAACTGATTAAAAATCAACTGTACACTGAAAAGTCAAACTTTGAATTTTTGGTTAAAATCAAGTGCCAAGGGTCATTTTTCATCAAGATGTGTCAAAACATGAAACGTTTTCACCAAGAAACCTAATTTTGGAAATTAGGGTTTAAAATGGAAAATTTTCATAACACATAAATTTTCTAGTTATTAAAATTTCTTATTTTTTCCTAACTTTTCCCAACTTTTTCACCATGATGCAATTGGATTCAAAGAAAACTTCCAACATGAAAGTTGTAGTCCTCCACAAAATCTACAACTTTGATTGACAAAGTTTTCCCAAAAGATACTTGGATCTCAAGTTATGATTTGGTGAATAAGGGTCCATGAAACTTTTAACTTAGTGAAATTTTACCCTAGTTTAGGCAGGATTTTGACCTATCTTCATTGAAATTTTTCACCTAGTTCCAAGTGGAATCTCAAAATGAATTTCCAAGATGGATTGTATAGCATGTTACAAGCTTTCCAAAATGGCCAAGAACTCTCCAAGATCATTTATGGTTAGGGAGAATCGAAGGAATGAAAATGACCATTTCTCACTTTTGTCCAAGGCATTTTGCACCATGTTACAACTTGCAAATCAGTTTGAATCATGCTTGTACTTGCATTACAGGTTCTAATCCTTTTTACACTCCAAAATTGAATGCAAATACATTGGAAAATGGCATTATTCTGAGCTTTGGAGCATTATACATTGATTTATTCCAAAAATGGCATAAAGGTTACAATACCATTTCCATATAGCATACTTTTTACAATTTTGTTTATCTTGAGCATTGGCCCTGATCTCTTGAGACAAACAACATCCACAAATACCAGGAAAAGTGTACCAACTCTCCTCAGGCCTTGAGCTAGCCTGTACAGGCTTTGGCTTTGTCAACTCAACTTTTGCTTCAAAAGCATGTAAGCTTGCAAAAAGTCCATAACTTGTGCATCAGATAAAACCAAGCTTGGCTATCATTTGAAACAACCTCAGCATATTGTCTCAAGCCAGAAACACGATTTGCCAAGCTCCCAAACACCCTAAAACACAAAATCACAAGTTCTTGTCAAAACAGGGCCATATTTGCAGAACCAATTCCAAAACCAAATTGGCTCATGCGTTTTGTCTTGAACCACTTCAGACACATTCCCTACAACCCACCTGAACTATCCAAGCACCTGTTCAGCAACTGTAACCTCATTTTCACACTTCACCATTTTCATTTTGAAGCTTTGCAGGTTGACTTCTACTGAGACATTCAAGCAAGTTCAAAGCAAGCTAAGCATTGGGAAAGGTTGAGACAACTTCAGGCAAGCTAACACGACCTTCAGGCCTCACTCACAACTCCTACATTGCCATATCCAAACTTAACTGAAACAGGTATTTGTCAAGATTCTAACTCCTTATTTAGGCATCATTAGGCTTAGGTTTGTGAAGCAAAAACGTAGTCTTTAATGTGCTTGAGTTGTACATATGCATAGTTCTTATTTATATTAACTGAGCTATGAGAATTTGGATGATGAACATGCTGAAAATTTTAGGTTAAAATTTAGGGCCATTAAAATTCTCTCTGTCCTTTGAGAGTTAGGTCACAAAATGGATATGGTTGGAATTGTGATTGAAAATGCTATAACTTTCATGTTGTAAAATTTTGATTTCATGCAAGCAATAGAGAGAACATGTTTGAGCTGAACAGGGCGCGCGCGTGGCTGTCCCAAGGACAGGGACGAAGTGGGAGTGGGCCTGGGCCTGACTTGTCTGACTATTGACAACCCCTGTTTACTTCCTGCACCCCCTTGGCCCATTTTCTTTATTTTGTATATTTTCTCATTTCTTTTTATATTTTCTGACTTTATTTATTTTTTCTAAATATTAAAAATCACAAAAAATATTCTTTTAAGTTTTCACATTTTATTTTATTATTTTATTATTTTCTTGGCATAAAAATAGTTTGTTAAATAATATATACTTTATTTTCTTAAATAAAAATTGTAAATAATATTGAAATACTTAAATATTTTATTTTATTATATTATACATATAAAATATTATTTTCTCACATATTTCAATTTTTAAAGCATTTTTGTACATATTATTATTATTTTTCTTGAATAAAAAAATAAATAATATAAAGCATAATTTCTTTAAAACAAAATTAGGGTTTTCACCCTTTCAAGAAATAATCATTTTTATTTTCTTATTTTTAGGACATAATTAAATTTATTTTACATGCATAAAATAAATACAAAAACATCTTGCATATTTACATTTTATTGTCCATTTAAATAATTGTTTATTTATTTATTGTATAAATTCAATTGGGTTGTAATAGTAAATTAGGATTTTATTTTATGCAAATACCCCTTATTCAAACTTGTACCCCCCTTCCCATAGTATTGTTGTAATAGTCTTAGATTTACTTTACGCAATTTACCGTATTATATGCATGATAGTAAATTAGGGTTTTGTATGCAAATACCAAAATCAAACAAATAGCATGACTTAATACAAGACAAAAAATGCATGAAAAATGACAACACAATGCACACAAGCACCCCTAGAGTTTCATCCACTTTGTTGCCTCAAATGGCCATGGTATGCATGCTAGGTATCTTGGCAAAACAAAAACAAAAAAAAAAGATCATAGTTCCTCGATGACGCTATCTTGGTTGCCTAAACAAAAATGATCTAGTCCCTCAAAAAACTTGCTAAGATACTTGGCAATATTGTTATCATGGTCATACGATGACCTACGCCCGTCCCGTTTAACATCTAAAGATAGGGTTATTTACCAAATACAATGGTAAAACAACAATGTCAAAGGATTAAAAATGTGTAGGAAAGACTTTTGAGTAGGTAGATAAGCTTCTAGTTACTTGGTCAAATTGCAAACCATCCTTGCTATTTTCAAACAAAGACACACACAATTTCAAAACAATTTCCCAACAAATTTCAAAACATTGAAACATTTTTCAAAAGACAAACATCTTTGTATACATTCTTCAAACAAGAATCATTACAAAGATTGCCAAAATGATGGCCTATTTTCAAAATACTTTCAAAACCACACAAAGCACCATTTCAAACAATTGAAAAATCAAAGCAAGTGATCTAAACAAGTAACTAAGAGCCCGTGGAAAACCATGGATGAAAAGGATGCTAGCACCTTCCCTTTTCATAATCTACCCCTGAACTCAAGAAAACATCTCAAAGGTTTTTCCTAAGCTTTTTTACCTTTCCTTTTGGATAAAATAAAAGTCGGTGGCGACTCTTGCTAAACCGAAACATTTGCAAACACAAACTCAAAACCTCAAGTTAGTTCTCCCACCGTATCACAGCTGGTAATCAGGAAATGTGAAGCAGTGGTGTAGGGGGTCAAAGAACTGGAAGAGAAATTTCACCATATCTTCCTCAGTGTTGGTGTTGACTAAGTTGAGAATACGACCATGCCTCTCGGTGAATGGAGAATTCTCAGGAATCCTTGAAGCTAGCTCCTTTAGTTGTGGAGGAATTCTTACAAGGTTGACTTGGATAGTTTTCCTGCGAAGTGAATCCATTACCTTCAAAACAGGAACAAAGATGAAAAATCCAAATCCTTCAAATGGTTAGTGGATGCATATGATGCTTCATGATGCTCATGATGGTATGCACAAGTATATATGTACAAGAAAATCACACAAGTTCCTAGTTTCAGGCTTGCATGGGGTTTCAAAGGTAATTACCCTCTTGAAGTTTAGTTGGCTCAACCTGTCCTAGAAATAGTAACCGGGTTCTAAGGAGCTCAATATCACTGGATTATTTTTTGTGTTCATTGTTTCAGTTTAGCCACTTTACTGGAGACCGAAATATTCCAAGAAAACAACCCTCAATGAGTGTAGTATCGAGTATCTACCAACTTCGGACTGCACCAAAGCCGTTCATCTCACTACATCCTAAAAGGCCAAGATGGTCAAGTAAAGGTTCTAAAAGTCCATTAGTGCTTCATGACATCACTCAGCGGCCCCGTATTCTATTTGATTGACTCAAAGGCTACCGGTACCCACAAATATGTCACACTAATATAGCTATTGCTTAGACCATGCCGGTATACCCTGCACAGTTTCCACAATGTATTGCTATTTACCTATGAATGTTTCCCAAATCCGGGTAGAGGATTCAAACCCAAACAATAGAACCAAAGTGTAAAGCATACAAGTCAAGCAAGATAAGCATGTAAAGGTGATCTAAACCCTAAGGTAAACCCCAATTTTATATTCATTCCCCAGCAGAGTCGCCAGTTCTGTGATACAGTGGGAGAACTGACTTGAGGTTTTGCATTTGTGTTCGCAAATGTTTCGGTTTAGCAAGAGTCGCCACCTACTTTTTATTTTATCCAAAGGAAAGGTCAAAAAGCACAGGAAAGACCTTTGAGATGTTTTCTTGAGTTCGGGGGGTAGATTATGAAAAGGGAAGGTGCTAGCACCCTTTTCATCCATGGTTTTCCATGGGCTCTTAGTTACTTGTTTAGATCACTTGCTTTTGATTTTCAATTGTTTGAAATGGTGCTTTTGTGTGTGGTTTTGAAAGTATTTTGAAAAGAGGCCTTTGTTTAGGCAACCTTTGTAATGATTCTTGTTTGAATGTATACAAAGGTGTTTGTCTTTTGAAAAATGTTTCAATGTTTGAAAGTATGTTTGGAAATTGTTTTTGAAATGGTGTGTGTTTGTTTGAAAATAACAAGGATGGTTTGCAAATTGATCAAGTAACTAGGAGTTGCCTACCCTAATCAAAAGTCTTTCCTACACATTTTTTATTCCTTTGAAATTGTTGTTTTACCATTGTATTTGGTAAACAACCCGATCTTTGGATGTTAAACGGGACGGGCGTGGGTCATCGTATGACCATGATAGCAATGGTGCCAAGTATCTTAACAAGTTTTTGGGACTTAAGATCATTTTGTTTAGGCAACCAAGATAGCGTCATCGAGGGACTATGATCTTTTTGTTTTGATTGATTTTGCCAAGATACCTAGCATGCATACCATGGCCATTTTAAGGCAAAAAAGTGGATGAAACCCTAGGGGTGCTTGTGTGCAAGGTGTTGTCATCTTTCATGCATTTTTGTCTTATATTTAGGTCATTCTATTTGTTTGATTTTTGGTCTTTGCATACAAAACCCTAGTTTTACTATCATGCATATAAAAGCAATAAAATGCGTAAAATAAATCTAGACTATTACAACATTATTATGGGAAGGGGGGTACAAGTTTAAATAGGGGGATATTGCTCTAAAATAAAACCCTAATTTACTATTACAACTCAATTGAATTTATACAATAAATAAATGAACGATTATTTAAATGTACAATAAAATGTAAATATGCACAGATGTTTTTGTATTTATTTTATGTATGTAAAAATGAATTTATTTAATGTCTTAAAAAAGAAAAATGAACTAATTATTTTTGAAAAGGGTGAAAACCCTAATTTTTGATTTAATAGAAAGTATTTTATATTATTTATTTTTATTCAAGAAAAATAATAATAATATGTACAAAAATATTAAAAATTAAAATATGTGAGAAAATATTATTTTAAGTGCATAAATAATAAAAATAAAATATTTAAGTATTTAAATATTATTTACAAGTTTATTTAAGAAAATAAATTATATTTAACCTAATAAAATATTTTTATGCCCTAAAAATAATTAAAAAAATAATAAAATAAAATGCAAAAATTTAAGAAAATATTTTTATGATTTTATAATGTTTAGAAAAAATAAATAAAGTCAAAAAATATAAATATGCAAGAAAATATAAAAAATAAAAATAAATGCAAAAGGGGGGTGCAGAAGTAAAAAAGGTGGTGTGAAAAGCAAAAGTAGCAAGCCCAAGCCCACTTCACTTCATCCCTGTCCTCCAGACAAAAAAACGCGCGTTCTGTGCTTGAATCTCGTTCTCTCTATTGCTTGCATGAAATCAAAAACTCACAACATGAAACTTATAGCATTTTTAATCACGATTCCAATGATATAAAAAACTTGACCTAACTCTCAAAGATCAGAGAGAATTTTGTCACCCCTAATTTCTGACCTAAAAATTTTAGCATGTTCATCATCCAAATTCTCCTAGCTCAGTTAATATAAATGAAATCTACGCATATGTACAACTCAAGGAACTTAAGGACTACATTTTTGCTTCACAAACCTAAGCCTAATGATGCCTAAATAAGGAGATAGAAATTTGAAAATTACCTTGTTTAGTTGAGTTTGGATATAGCAATGTAGCAACTTTGAGTGAGGCCTGAAGTTCTTTTGAGCTTGCTTGAAGTTCCCTTGACCTTTCCCAATGCTCAGCTTGTTTTGAAATGGCTTGAATCTCCTTGTAGAAGTCAACCTGCAAACTCAGAAATTGAAAATGGTGAAGCACGAAATAGGGGTTACAGTTGCTGGGAAAAGGCCTGGACAGCTTAGGTGTGATGTATGGAGTGTGTTTGAAGTGGTTTCAAGCAAAACGCACGAGGGAATATGGAAGTGGCTTGTGATTTGCAGAGATGACCCTGTTTTGGGCAGAAGTTGGTGTTTTTGTGTTTAAGGGTGTTTGAGAGCTTGGCAATTCGTGTTTCTTGCTTGGTACAATATGCTGAAGTTGTTTGAAATGATATCCAAACTTGGTTTTATCATATACAAGAGTTGTGGACTTTTTGCAAGCTTACTTGCTTTTGAAGTAAAAGTTGAAATGACAAAGGCAAAGGTTGTACTTGCTAGCTTGAGGTCTGAACATAGTTGGTGTAATTTGCCTCAAGTTTGTGGATCTTGTTTGTAGCCAAAGATCAGGTTCAATGCTCAAGGAATATAAAGTTGCAAAAAAGCAAGCTTTATGGAAATGGTATTGTTACCTTTATGCCATAAATGGATTAATTCATTGTGCAAAGTTCCACAGCTCAGAACAAAGCCATTGTCCAATGTATTTGCATTAAATTAAGGAGTGTGGAAAGGTTTAAGACCTGTAAAACAAGTACAAGCATGCTTAGGACAGGTTTGCAACTTGTAACAATGTGAAAAATGCCATGGACAAAAGTGAGAAATGGCAATTTTCTTTCCTTCGATTATCCCTAACCATAAATGATCTTGGAGAGTTCTTGGACATTTTGGAAAGCTTGTTACATGATCTACAATCCATATTTGAAATGAATTTTGAGATTCCACTTGTAACTAGGTGAAACGTTACCATGAAGTTAGGTAAAAAATCTTCCTAAACTAGGGCAAAATTTCACTAAGTTAAAAAGTTTATGGACCCTTATTCACAAAATCATAACTTGAGATCCAAGAATATTTTGGGAAAACTTTGTGAATCAAAGTTATATATTTCATTGAGGACTAAAACTTTCATGTTGTAATTTTGCTTTGAATCCAATTGCATCATGGTGAAAAATTTGGGAAAAATTGGGAAAAAATAAGAAATTTTCATAACTTAGAAAAATTCTAAGTTATGAAAATTTTTCAAACTTAAACCCTAATTTTCAAAATTAGGTTTCTTGGTGAACAAGTTTCATGTTTTGACACATCTTGATGAAAAATGACCCTTGGCACTTGATTTTGACCAAAAAGTCAAAGTTTGACTTTTCAGTGTACAGTTGATTTTTGATTAGTTGACTGGAAAATTCATCTGTCAATCTAATGCATTGGAGATCTTTTAAACCTTGTGATTAGGTTAAGATGATGCCATTGAGTCCTTGAAACAATGTTTGAACCCAATTTGCCATTGGCTAGGTGAAAAATCAGAAATTGCCCTTCTACAGTCAAAACCCTAATTTTGACCATTTTGCCCTTTTGATGATTTGATCAAATTTCTTGAGGAGTTATGGTCCAAACTTGATCAAATGGTTCATATAAGTCTATAATGTTGATGTGGATAAACAATTATGAGGTTTGACTGTAAATTGGCCATAATTGACTTTTTCCCCAATACAGTTGATTTTTAGGTCAATTGTCAAATTGGCTGGGCAAAAATTTGATTCAAGGCTTGAAACTTGGTATGAGCAATCTTATAGGTCCAATATGAAGTATGAAAGTCACATAACGCATTGAAAGTCCAAAAATCCTTGTGCAAACTAAAACCCTAATTTCAGGTCATCAGTGTAAGATGAGGTCTTGAGCTGAGCAAACCCTAATCTGGTCTTGAGTCCAAAGAGTCTTGTGAGGAGAATCTTGATAAAATGAGAGGGAAAATTTTGGGGTACAATAGTGATATCTATATCATTTATCCAAACATGAAGTACATAGATTGCTATTGACCGACCTCAAAATAGGTGCGACTTCTACATAAGTCCACTTACGATTGCTTAATATATCGCTAAATTTTGTCCCGATTCGAATAAATGATCATTCGTGGCCCAAACTTATGATTGCAAGCCCAAGTATGTTAATTTGATCTCTTTGATCCAATAACCTTGAGATTCATTGTGTGGAGGATTTGGTTCTACCAATCCTCTAATGGATCTACAACACCTTTGGTCAACGCGGATCACTTAAACATCGTTGATAATTAAATGTTACTTTTGAGGATTCCAAAATGGATGATATACTTGACAAAAAGCAAATGCAACTTGTTGTATGGAGGCTTTAGTTCTACCAATCCTCTAATGAGTTCCAAATGCAAGTTTCAAGATGTTCATCCAACTAACCACTAATTTCTAACAATTGACTTTACTTTATGCTTTTATTTTTTATGCTTTATGTACCATTTAATTTAAGCATTTACATTTCATGCCATTTTTATTTTGCTCACTTGAGCATTTATTCTTATGCCATTTTTATTTTGCTCACTTGAGCATTTACTTTTATGTCATTTTTATTTTGCTCACTTGAGCTTTTCTTTTCCTTTTAAAGACACTTAATAATCAACATGAACCATAAAAATCTTTAATAGCACTTGGATTATTTGGTTACTATCCTTGGCATTATTGAGTATTGGACTTCTTGGACTTAGGATTAGAAACCTTGGCCTATCTTGGAGACTTTGTGACTTTATTTGATATTTTGTCTAGAGTTCTTGAGGTTTACCTCAAGACATTGGGTTGTTTGTTTGTTTTGTGTGAAGATTATTGTGATTAGATACATTGTTTGTAATCTGGAATTCACCCGTATATAGCCGTTACTCTGCTCAATTTTTTGCGAAGACTTAATACACTTGAAGTTTGGTTCTCTCAAGAGGTCTAGTATCTTTGCTTGCTTGGTTTCAATCCAAAGAATGGGAATTCTATATTGACTCATAATGTCAAGTATTGGCTTCTTGTTGGTTAGATGGTTCTTATCCCTAGCTTTTACCTTATGCTTTAGGATAGTCTCTTCATCTCCTCCCATCTTCTTTAATTTCAAAAATCTTCTCCCTCCTTTTAAAAACTCTTCTTATCTCTAAACTTGAAACACTTTCATAATAAACTTGGACTTAGGTCCATGTATTTTCAAAACATTTTCATAAATAAATTTCAATCAATATAATAATACCTTGACATTTTTGTGAGAAGACTAAAAGTCATTCAATCTCATTTCAAACCATTTTTGCCACTTTGGATTTTTATTTTAAAACTTTTCTTAAAAGATTAGACTCTTGTCAATTCTTGTAGTGATGCAAACAACTATACTTCTACAATATGTAGTAAAGAGAGATATTTTCCACTTGGGTGTTGAGTGAGGCATTGTTGATTTTTAAAATCTAAGCCATATCCTCCACTTTGAGATGATGCAAATTCTCCTTTCTCATGATTGTGGGTAATAAGTATGTTTTCCACACGGACAATGACGATGATGTCTTATCTCATAAAATTAACCAACACACTTGTGTTTCAAATTTTTAAAAGAGGAAATATGTGTGCCCTGATCCCCTATTGCATGAAAGGTGGTACGTAGGCACTAAAGGTTCACAACCGCGGCGGGTGCAAAAATCATAAAAATATTTCTTTTCTCACCTCCACCATCCATTTTATATATAACACATTTTTATAGCCAAAATATACAGATTTTTCAAAGAGGTTCCTACGGAGTACCGTAGATGTTTAGGGTGCTAATACCTTCCCTTTGCATAACCAACCCCCTTACCTTGAATCTTTCCCCCTTTTTTGGGTTATTCGCTCTTTTCCCATTCCTTTGGAAACAATAAAGCGCGGTGGAGATTTTTATTTTGATTTGTATAAAGTCTAGTCAATCCAATGGCTTAGTCTTGAACATTTCTACCGCTACAGAAAAATGGCGACTTCACTGGGGACAGATTGACCTCTTGCTGGTTCATCCCTAAGTGGGTTGAGCCTATCTTTGTTTATAACTATATATGTGTTATTGTGTTTATATGTTATATTTTGTATATATGTTTGTCTGGATTTTCCTGGTTTACAGGGTGCTTGGTGATTACTCATAATTCCTATACCGGACTTGGGAAAACTTTAAGATAGGACGGGCGGTATAGTCATGTTAACTTTGAGGGAGTAATCCCAAAAAAGGAGGCATGAGATCCCCCACTCAGTGGAGGCCCCTTTGACTGTAGTATCGTTTACCGAGTAATCGGGAAGACGTACTGCGTTTGACCTGGGAGCCTGCTGAAGCTGAGGGCCGTAGATTACCTAACCCATCTTGGCCTTTTAGGTGTAGTGCGGAAGCTATGACGGAGTAATTCGGAAATAGTTGTCACGCGATACTACGCTCTTACGAGTCTTTCTTGAGAATATTACTAATTACCGAGTTAATCGGGAAGTTGGTAATATCCTAAGGAAGGATGTAGACTCCGGGAACCTCTTAGAACCTTGTTCGGCAGGTGATAACTTTTTAGACCAATACCTTATGGGTAGTACCTTTGATATCATGCTCGTGACGTTGAACCTGTGAACCCTATATGTGTGATCTTGTATGTGATTGTGGCATCATGCATCCATGCACTCATAAGCATCTTTTGAATAAAACAATATTTCAAGGGATTTAAAGGTTGAATATTTGTGAATATCTCAGGTACTTTTAAACCATGGATTCTGGAAAGAGAAAGACCGGGAAATATAGTTTCAAGGATCCTAAGATAGATGAGTTGATCAGTCTAATTCCTGAGATCGAGTGTTCTGCAGACTTTTGGAAGAAGTATGGATCCATTATTCCTCTCATGAAGCTGAAGATGAAGGAGGGTATTCTCTCAACTTTGGTCCAGTTCTATGATCCGGTGTATCACTTCTTTACTTTTCCCGATTATCAGTTAATTCCAACACTGGAAGAGTATTCCTATCTATTGGACTTACCTGTTACTGATCGTATTCCTTTTACTGGTTTGGAGGGTGAGCCAAAACCACATGAGATTGCTGCTTTGATTCATCTGGGGAAGTCTGAAGTGGAAGCCCATATGACTACCAAAGGAGGGATTAGAGGATTACCAGCTCAGTTCTTATTGGAGAAAGCTCGTTACTTTTCCAGGATGAAGAGTACGGTTGCTTTTGAGGCCATTTTTGCTTTACTCGCCTATGGATTATTCTTATTTCCTAATGTGGACAAGTTTGTCGACATTAAAGCTATTAGGATTTTCATGATTGGAAACCCGGTTCCTACACTGTTGGGTGATGCTTATTACTCTGTTCATCTTCGGAATTCCTATCATGAGGGAATGATTATCTGTTGCACGCCTTTGTTGTACCAGTGGTTTATCTCTCATATGCCTCAGTCTGATGCTTTTTGGGATGTCAAGAAGGAACCCCGTTGGGCTCCTAAGATCATGGCACTTACTCACTCGGATATTAATTGGTATCATCGAGCTTACCAGTATGTGGAGATTATTGACAGTTGTGGTAGTTTCCCCAATGTGCCTCTTCTTGGTACAAGGGGAGGAATTAACTATAACCCCGTTCTTGCACGACGACAGCTTGGTTACCCGTTGAGGGATAAACCGAATAGTATTCATTTGAGTAGTTTCTTTCTGAAGGAAGGAGAAGACCACATGGAAGCTAGGGAGAAGATTGCGAAGGCCTGGCGTCACATTCATAAGAAGAGTAGGAAGGATTTGGGACCTAGAGGTGTTGTTTCTTTGGAGCCATATCTTTAGTGGGTCCGATCGAGAGCCATTCAGTTGAAGATGCCGTATACTCGAGAGACACCCATGCCTGATTTGTTTGTGAAGACCACTCCTTCTTTGTTAGATGATCTAGAGGAGCTGCAACTTGCTTTGGTTAGGATGCAATAGGAAATGGATGCTTGGAAGAACAAGTTCCAGACTTTAGAGAGTTCCTACAGAGTAGACCTGAAGGAGAAAGATGATTTGATCGAGATCCTTGAGAGTCGAGCAGTAGAGTCTATGGAGAGGCAAGGGGATTTGTTTTCTCCTAAGCCTCAAACAGGTGTTGATTACTCACTTCCTGCTTTAGATGATTGGAAGGAGGTTGCCATCAGACATATGGAAGAAAACCAGAGATTGAGGGCTCAGATTGTCAGGCTCACAGGGAAGCGCCAGCGTACAGATTGATCTCCATTAGTTCCTCTTCTCAGGATTTTAGATTGTATTTTCATATTGTACTTGGGATCATTGAAACTTGTAACCTATTTTGAAGCTATTATAATAAAAGTTTACAGTATTTCAAATGCGTTATTATTTTGATGTTTGCAATATGTCTATAAACCATAAATCCCTTGAAATATTAAATGATAAAGTAAAAATAATCATATGCATTACATATCATGCATCATATTGCACATATTTTTTGCATTTGTTATGCATATCCAGGTGTCTTACCCAGCTTCTTTACTTCACTCAGCAAGCTGACTCATCACAACAACACTCGGGCTAATTTCAAAAAGAAGATGGACACCTTAGAACAGGAGAATCGCGATCTGCACGGAGAAGTTTCCGCTTTGAAGGCTGGCTTGGCCAACTTGACCACTCTGATGGAAGCTCTGGTGGTTGCTCAAAATTAGCCACCGAGTGTTCAACCTCAACCAACAAGGGCAAATGCTGAAGTTCCTACTGTTCCTGTATCTGCTACTCCGGATGTTGTTCAAAACCGTATGCCTCAGGGTTATCCATGGGGAATGCCAGAGAATTTTGCACCTGAAGGTTTCCATCTTGGCCCTCAAGATGCTCCAGTGGTTCAAAATGTTGTTACTCCTGCACCTCATGGGGTGCATACTGTTCCTGCTGCACCTCCTTCGGTGAATTTGGTTCCGTTTGTTAATGAAGATATGTGTCGTCCTTTCCCTCCGCCGAGTGAAGACTTGGGTCTTTATGACAGAATGGATGATTTCCAAGAACAGTTTGATAGAATGCAAAGAGAGATGAAGGCTCTTAGGGGAAAAGAATTATTTGGGCAGAATGTGAATGAGATGTGTTTGGTCTTGAATGTTAAAGTGCCTGCTAAGTTAAAGGTCCCAGAATTTGGGAAGTACAAGGGCAACACTTGCCCTCGTGCTCACTTGGTGATGTACGTAAGGAGAATGTCTACCCACACTAATGATCAACGTCTGCTGATTCACTTTTTCCAAGATAGTCTGACCGGCGCAGCGTTGAAATGGTATATGAGCTTGGACAGCGCCAACATCCATACTTTTAATGATTTGGGAGAAGCATTCATTAAACAATACAAGTACAATATGGACATGGTGCCTGACCGTGACCAGATTAGGGCCATGGTTCAAAAAGACAAAGAATAGTTCAAAGAATATGCACAGAGATGGCGCGAAGTGGCTGCACAAGTGATTCCTCCCATGGAGGAGAAAGAAATGACTAAGATTTTTCTGAAGACGCTAGGCGCTTTCTACTACAAAAGAATGGTAGCAAGTGCCCCAAGTGATTTTATAGAGATGGTAGGAATGGGTGTCCGCCTATAAGAGGCAGTAAAAGAAGGCCGTTTGCCAAAGGGAGAAGGATCAGGAGGGGTGAAAAAGCCAACTTATGGGTTTACAAAGAAGAAAGAGGGGGATACGAATGTTGTTATGCAAGAGAGAAGGGTAAACACTCCTAGAAAGAATTATCAGCATCATCAGCAAGTCGCCTCAGTTACTCCTGTTATGAATGTCGCTCCGACTACCGTTGCTTATCAGAGACCATCCCAGCAGGGGAATCAAGGGTATAATCAGAGAAGGGAGAACTATGATCCTATTCCCATGAGCTATGTAGAGCTACTACCAGCATTGATTCAGAAGAAGTTGGTCCAGACACAACCACCTCCCGCCATACCATCACCATTACCTTGGTATTACAAAGTAGACCAGACGTGTGCCTTTCATCAGGGAGCACCAGGGCATAGTGTTGAGAATTGTTATCCTTTGAGGACTGAAGTGCAAAGGTTGGTGAAGTCTAGAATTTTATCTTTCAAAGACATGGGACCTAATGTGAAAGACAATCCTCTACCCAAGCACGGGAGGTGAATGTTGTAAATATGGTGGCCGGTTGTCCAGGCGACTTTCGAATTTTCGACATTAATCTGGTTAGAGGAGATTTGGTGAAGATGCACGCAGACCTCTGTGAATTCATTTATTATACGCATGACCATGCCAGTTGTGCTATTTGCAGTAAAGATATACAGGGTTGCGAGAAGATAAAGGCTGATTTACAGGAGATGATGGATGAAGGTTTAATCTATATAATCAGGCCTAGGGCGGAATACGAAGAGGAAGTGAATATGGTTTCTGGATGTCCGGGTGAATTTAGAATTTTTTATGTGGATCATTTGAATGAGGATCTAGTGCAGTTGCATGCTACTTTCTGTCGTACTGCTGGTCAGGTGGATCCACCCGTGAACAAAAACAGAACTGGTTTAGGTTTCTCTTCGAAGAATGGAAAAGGCGAAAGTTTGAAGTCAAGGTCTTCTGTGAATAGTTATCATGATGTTTTCCGCAACAGAGGCTACCTCCATCCAATTGGTTCTGGAATTAATGTTGTTGAAGAGGATGAAGCAGAGCAGGAAGTGTCGAATTATGTGACGCATGGAGTCCGAGTTCAAAACTGGGTCACCATTGATGTTCCTTCTTGCATACATATTTCAAAGTAATTTGTTTTGTTAATCTTTTTCTTTCTTTTGAAAAGCTTTCACTCTGCCCAAGGTGAAAGTATTGTATGGGCTTATCTGTTTGCTTCAATTTTTAAGATCATTAATAAAAGTTGTCTTTGCTTCCAAAAAAATGTCTTTATTTTCTGCTTTTTCTTGGGAAATGGTAATCAAATAAAAAAACCCTTTCAAAATAAATAATAACTGAAAATTAATCTGCATGATCACTTGTTATATGTATCAGTTTCTAAAAGCAATCATAAATCACATGTGCATATTAATTAAAAAAACCTGTTGAATACAATGACCCTGCACCCTCTCCCAAATTTGATTGTCCTGTGTTTGGGGCTGAAGAAGAAGATTATGATGAGATTCCAGAAGAGGTCTCACGGTTGCTTGAGCACGAGGAAAATACCATTCATCCATATAAGGAGCCTTTGGAAGTGATTAATGTGGGTTCAGAAGAAGATCCGAGGGAAGTTAAGATTGGAGCATCGTTGCATCCTGATGTAAAAAGCGGGTTGATTGAGCTGTTGAAAGAGTATGTGGATATTTTTGCTTGGTCTTATCAAGATATGCCTGGTCTAGATACAAATATTGTTGAGCATCGTTTGCCGTTGAAGCCAGAGTGTCCGCCAGTTAAACAAAAGTTGAGAAGAACCCACCCAGATATGGTAGTAAAGATCAAAGAGGAGGTCCTAAAGCAGATTAATGCTGGTTTTCTTGTGACGTCAGTGTATCCTCAATGGATTGCCAATATTGTCCCAGTACCGAAAAAAGACGGAAAAGTCCGCATGTGCGTAGATTACAGAGATCTAAATAAAGCTAGTCCGAAAGATGATTTTCCATTGCCTTACATTGACATATTAGTGGACAACACAACAAAATTCAAGGTATTCTCGTTCATGGACGGATTTTCTGGGTATAATCAAATAAGAATGGCTCTAGAGGACATGGAAAAAACAACGTTATTCACACCCTGGGGAACATTCTGTTACAGAGTGATGCCCTTCGGGTTGAAGAACGCTGGTGCAACGTACCAGAGGGCTATGACAACCCTATTCCATGATCTGATGCACAAGGAAATTGAAGTATATGTTGATGATATGATTGCAAAATCCCAAACTGAAGAAGGGCATATAAAAGATTTATTGAAGCTGTTTCAGCATTTGAGGAAGTATCGTCTCCGCTTGAATCCAAATAAATGCACCTTCGGAGTTAGACCGGGGAAATTGTTGGGTTTTATCGTTAGCCAGAAAGAAATTGAAGTTGACCCTGATAAAGTCAAAGCAATTCAAGAAATTCCTGCACCAAGAATTGAAAAGCAAGTCAGGGGTTTCCTCAGGAGTTTGAATTATATTTCTAGATTCATTTCCCACATGACTGCAGTGTGAACCGATCTTTAATTTGTTAAAGAAAGATCAAGGTTGTGTGTGGATAGATGACTGCCAAAGGGCATTTGAGAGTATTAAAGAGTATCTGCTTGAACCTCCTATCTTGCTCCCTCCCGTAGAAGGAAGACCGTTGATTATGTATCTAACAGTGTTAGATAAATCCATGGATTGTATTCTGGGACAACAAGATGAAACAGGGAAGAAAGAGTTCGCCATTTATTATCTCAGCAAAAAGTTCACTGATTGTGAGTCGCGGTATTCCATGCTAGAAAAAACGTGTTGTGCTTTGGCCTGGGCAGCAAAGCGTTTGCGGTAGTATATGTTGAATCATACCACTTGGTTGATCTCCAAAATGGATCCAATCAAGTATATTTTTGAGAAGCCCGCTCTTACTGGGAGAATTGCCCGCTAGCAGATGTTGTTATCTGAATATGATATTGAGTACCGCACTCAAAAAGCTATCAAAAGTAGTGTGTTGGTAGATTACCTTGCTCACCAGCCGGTGGAAGATCATCAGTTTGCAGAATATGAATTTTGCAGTTGCTTTTACCTTTCTTGGATTGATCTTTCTGGTTGAAGTTTAGCCCAATGTTGTTGGTACCTGAGGCGGTTTTGTTTGTTTGTACTGATTATGTATCCTTTTACCAACATATGCACGATATCACTCATACATTCATACATACATCATGCATTGCTACAAATCATTTTTTATTGACATTGTGTTCTAACCTTCCTGCAACGCTCCTTGCTTAGGTGGATTTGGCTTTCCCTCTTGAGTTTATTTCTCAAAGGATGTATCTTCGTTGGCTGTCTTGCTCCAGTTTGTTTCTAATTGGATTCATGGTTGCATGATGATATTATTTACTTTGGATTTCTGAGAACTTTGAGTTTTGGTTTGTGCATTTATTTTGCACGAGAAGACTTTATCTCTTCAGTAGGAATATCGTGGCATTTCCCCAGGAAGCCATATCTCTTTCCCCAGGAAGTCATATCTCTTTCCCCAGGAAGTCATATCTCTTTCCCCAGGAAGTCATATCTCTTTCCCTAGGAAGTCATATTGTTATCCCCAAGAAGTCATATTGCTATCCCCAGGAAGTCATATCTCTTTCCCCAGGAAGTCATATTGCTATCCCCAGAAAGTCATTTCTCTTTGCATTTCCCTTGACAATGAGTGGAAGTCTCTTTATTTGAGACAGATTACGTATTATCCTTTCCAGGCAGAGTGCCTTGGTTAAAGAAGAAGTTGAGACCCGTTCTAGGTGAAACACCAGAATTTTGGGGAAAACTTGATATTCTCCTTCTACCTTCAGTGAACGTTGGTAGTACATCGGCAGTGAACGTCAGTGTTTGTTATCTTTTTGCTATCATCAATGAACGGTGATAGTTCATCATCAGTGAACGGCGATGGTATGATATTCTCTTTCTACCTTCAGTGAATGTTGGTAGTACATCGGCAGTGAACGTCGGTGTTTCTTATCTTTTTTCTATCATCAGTGAACGGGGATAGTTCATCGTCAGTGAACGATGGTGGTATGATATATTTTCTTTCTACCTTCAGTGAACGTTGGTAGTACATCGGTAGTGAACGTCAGTGTTTCTTATCTTTTTGCTATGATCAGTGAACATTGATAGTTCATCATCAGTGAATGGCGGTGGTATGATATATTCTCTTTCTACCTTCGGTGAACGTTGGTAGTACATCGGCAGTGAACGTCGATGTTTCTTATCTTTTTGCTATCATCAGTGAACGTTGATAGTTCATCGTCAGTGAACAGCGGTGGTATGATATATTCTCTTTCTACCTTCAGTGAAAGTTGGTAGTACATCGACAGTGAACATTGGTGTTTCTTATCTTTTTGCTATCATCAGTGAATGGTGATAGTTCATCATCAGTGAACGGCGGTGGTATGATATTCTCTTTCTACCTTCAGTGAATGTTGGTAGTACATCGGCAGTGAACGTCGGTGTTTGTTATCTTTTTGCTATCATCAGTGAACGTTGATAGTTCATCGTTAGTGAATAACGGTGGTATGATATTTTCTCTCTACCTTTAACTATTGAGTTGGTAGTTTACCGTCATCTGTGAGTCGGTATATCTTTTTCTCTTCTACCTTCAACTATTGAGTTGGTAATTTACCGTCATCTGTGAGTCGGTATATCTTTTTCTCTCTACCTTCAACTATTGAGTTGGTATTTCACCGTCATCTGTGAGTCGGTATCTTTTTGATCTTCTACCTTCAACTATTGAGTTGGTAGTTTACCGTCATCTGTGATCCGGTATCTTATAACTTTTCTACCTTCATCCATTGAGTTGGTAGTTCACAGTTATCTGTCGATCGTTATCATTCTTTACTTTTTCCTCAATATTTGAGCTGATGCTACCTTATCTCTTCTTTGGGTTTTACACCAATAGAGTCATGTCTTTTGTTCACCAGTGATTTATTTTCCTGGTGGGGTTGCTCCTTTGTCTCTTCATTTTTGTGGCATCCCCAGTGATACTTTGTGTCTCTTTTGTTCTGTTCATATGCATTCATAATCATAAGCATTGCATGGCATCTTAGAGACAAAAATATGGCTTGTTTTATATTTAAGTATCTTCAATCGCGTCGATATGAAGATTTTTAACCTTCGTATCTCCGGATAGAAAACAATTAAATAAGGGCAGCTGTTGTACCCCAATTTTCGCCCCTAAGATTCCCCTATCATATCATGTCAACTTGATCATAACAAAATCACATTAGGGTTGGTTCTTCCTCTTTTTTCCTATCTCATATCTTTAAGTTTGCTCTTGAGGAATCTCCAAGCACCTTAGTTGTGTATTTTGTATATGCGTTGATAATTAACCTCTAACCAAAATATAGAAAATATTTGTCTTTGTCTTTGCAAAATTGTGTTTTGTAGGTACCAAGTCGAAGCATCCAACAAAAAAGGTTTTCCGAGTTGATTGATCCTGTATTGTGTTGAAAGGCAGCTTGTATCAATCCACAGAGGCTTGTGTCGAACTCACGAAAATTAATCAATTCTATATTGTATCGAAAGGCAGCTTGCATCGACCCATAGAAGCTTGTGTCGAAGGCAGCTTGCATCAACCCATAGAAGCTTGTGTCGAAGGCAGCTTGCATCAACCCATAGAAGCTTGTGTCGAAGGCAGCTTGCATCAACCCATAGAAGCTTGTGTCGAAGGCAGCTTGCATCAACCCATAGAAGCTTATGTCGAAGGCAGCTTGCATCAACCCATAGAAGCTTGTGTCAAAGGCATCTTGCATCAACCCATAGAAGCTTGTGTCGAAGGCAGCTTGAATCAACCTATAGGAGCTTGTGTTGAAGGCAGCTTGCATCGACCCATAGAGGTTTGTATCGACTCATCCTGCTTTGTATAACTAGCATGTGTCAACACATACATGTTATGTATCGACTCATGCAAGTTAATTGATTCTGTTTTGTATTGAAATAGCTGTTTGTATCGATCCATAGAAGCTTGCATCGACACATGCTGTGTTATACAACTAGAATGTGTCGACGCATACAATCCATGTATCAACTCATAGAAGCAAAATACACGCGATTTTTGAAAAAAAAAGCCAGCAATTTCAAAACTGTCATCTTTTTGGCTCCAATTTTTCTGCATAATTTGAAAATTACATCATTAATTCAAATTTTGGCTCCAAGAATCAATTACCAAATTACCACTAATCCCAATCCTAAAACTCTATAAATAGAGACCTCATTTCATTCAAATCACAAGCTTTTGACAGCCAAAATCACCTTGCTAAAAAATCTCTCAATTCTCTCCATCTACCAAATTCACTCAAAGCTCCATTTTCAAAAGTTAGTAAGCTTTGCATTGAAGCTTACTAATCTTTGAGCTAAACCTTCATCCGAAACACTTTTTTCTTCATCAATTATCCACATCCAAGCTTTGGTAATTGATTCTTGTGGTTAAATTGAAGAAAATTCTGGAAGTTGTTTGATAATTCTCTAATTCTGCCTTTGGTAAGTTGGATCATCGTTTTTTACAATGTGATCTCTTGTGGATTTCTAGTTTTGGTTCATTGAGCACTGTTTTATGATTCCATTAGTGCTATTTTCTCATAATTTGATGGAATGTTTATGCTCAATTGGATCCATTATCATAAGGTGTTTGATGAAAAGTTGGAACAAGAATTTGATCCTTGAGATGTTATTTTCGACTGATTTTAACAGGTTGCAATCAATTGTTGTAACATTGCAATTGTTTGTCACAGAAAGCTGATTTTAAAAAAAACTGCACTGACGCAATTGGTAGATGTCGAAGCACACTTGATTATAACAGCGTCGAAATACTTTTTCTGCCTTATTTTGGGGGCTGTTTTTGACTCAAATTTTTTTTCTACTCACTTCTTTGATTGTTGGTTTGGATTGCAATTTTAAATGTCCAATTTGTTTTTAAACTCAATGGACTTTGTGATGTAGATAAAGTTGGATAAATGTTCATCAATTCAAATCTACCTAAGAGTGAATTATTTAATTCATTTTTGGTACTTTGGATTAATTATATATGTAGTGCTTTAATCCATCTAGAGGAGTGGTTGAATTTAAAGATGAAAGAATTTTGAAATGGTGATCCAAATTAGCTTATCATTCCCCTCCCTCTTCATCTCATCCCTTTCTTTTTTAATTGTGCTACATGTTAAGGGATGGTTATCTCTATATCATTTATCCAAACATGAAGTACATAGATTGCTATTGACCGGCCTCAAACTAGGTGCGACTTCTACATAAGTCCACTTACGATTGCTTAACATAGCGCTAAATTTTGTCCTGATTCGAATAAATGATCATTCATGGCCCAAACTTATGATTGCAAGCCCAAGTATGTTAATTTGATCTCTTTGATCCAATAACCTTGAGATTCATTGTGTGGAGGATTTGGTTCTACCAATCCTCTAATGGATCTATAACACCTTTGATCAACGCGGATCACTTAAACATCGTTGATCATTAAATGTTACTTTTGAGGATTCCAAAATGGATGATATACTTGACAAAAAGCAAATGCAACTTGTTGTGTGGAGGCTTTGGTTCTACCAATCCTCTAATGAGTTCCAAATGCAAGTTTCAATATGGTCATCCAACTAACCACTAATTTCTAACAATTGACTTTACTTTATGCTTTTATTTTTTATGCTTTATGTACCATTTAATTTAAGCATTTACATTTCATGCCATTTTTATTTTGCTCACTTGAGCATTTATTCTTATGCCATTTTTATTTTGCTCACTTGAGCATTTACTTTTATGTCATTTTTATTTTGCTCACTTGAGCTTTTCTTTTCCTTTTAAAGACACTTAATAATCAACATGAACCATAAAAATCTTTACTGGCACTTGGATTATTTGGTTACTATCCTTGGCATTATGGAGTATTGGACTTCTTGGACTTAGGATTAGAAACCTTGGCCTATCTTGGAGACTTTGTGACTTTATTTGATATTTTGTCTGGAGTTCTTGAGGTTTACCTCAAGACATTGGGTTGTTTGTTTGTTTTGTGTGCAGGTTATTGTGATTAGATACGTTGTTTGTAATCTGGAATTCACTCGTATATAGTCGTTACTCTGCCCAATTTTTTGCGAAGACTTAATACACTTGAAGTTTGGTTCTCTCAAGAGGTCTAGTATCTTTGCTTGCTTGGTTTCAATCCAAAGAATGGGAATTCTATATTGACTCATAATGTCAAGTATTGGCTTCTTGTTGGTTAGATGGTTCTTATCCCTAGCTTTTACCTTATGCTTTAGGATAGTCTCTTCATCTCCTCCCATCTTCTTTAATTTCAAAAATCTTCTCCCTCCTTTTAAAAACTCTTCTTATCTCTAAACTTGAAACACTTTCATAATAAACTTGGACTTAGGTCCATGTATTTTCAAAACATTTTCATAAATAAATTTCAATCAATATAATAATACCTTGACATTTTTGTGAGAAGACTAAAAGTCAATCAATCTCATTTCAAACCATTTTTGCCACTTTGGCTTTTTATTTTAAAACTTTTCTTAAAAGATTAGACTCTTGTCAATCCTTGTAGTGATGCAAACAACTATACTTCTACAATATATAGTAAAGAGAGATATTTTCCACTTGGGTGTTGAGTGAGGAATTATTGATTTTTAAAATCCAAGCCATATCCTCCACTTTGAGATGATGCAAATTATCCTTTCTCATGATTGTGGGTAGTAAGTATGTTTTCCACACGGACAATGACGATGATGTCTTATCTCATAAAATTAACCAACACACTTGTGTTTCAAATTTTTAAAAGAGGAACTACGTGTACCCTGATCCCCTATTGCATGAAAGGTGGTACGTAGGCACTAAAGATTCGCAACTGCGGCGAGTGCAAAAATCATAAAAATATTTCTTTTCTCACCTCCACCATCCATTTTATATATAACACATTTTTATAGCCAAAATATACAGATTTTTCAAAGAGGTTCCTGCGGAGTACGTAGATGTTTAGGTTGCTAATAACTTCCCTTTGCATAACCAACCCCCTTACCTTGAATCTTTCCCCCTTTTTTGGATTATTCACTCTTTTCCCATTCCTTTGGAAACAATAAAGCACGGTGGCGATTTTTATTTTGATTTGTATAAAGTCTAGTCAATCCAATGGCTTAGTCTTGAACATTTCTACCGCTACAACTAGGGAACCTTATGTATGCACTGGGGATAGAACTGGACCTCTATAATCATTTTTCAATATTTTCGTCGTACTCACTTGATCGGGTATCAATTCGGTTGCAGATAACCTAGTCGTTCTTTCCCCTGTTGAAGGGTGTGGTTATTCTCCATTGTTATTGGGTGGGTTGACCATCTTCCTATTGTATTTCCTTTTTGATATTGGTTAGTTAGTTTTGGATAATTTTCAACTCCTTAATATCATACAACAATGTCAAACAAAATATACTGAAACAAAAGAAAATACAACACAAAACTAAAATTGTGACACAAAACTTAGACACTGATCCCACTGGGCGCGCCAATTTGTTAACCTTGGAATTTGGTAAACAACCGCTAGTCTTCCAAAACAAAGATGATTTTGGTTACTCTCGGGATCGACTAGATTGATCCTACAACATGTGTTAAGTTTTGGTGATTTATGGTTTTCTAATGTTTCTGGATATTAAATCTTTATCAAAAAGATGATTATGACGAAAGTAAAGATAAAACAAAATATTTAAGATAAAGATAAAAAGGATTTAAGATAAAGACTGGAATGTAAATGAACTTTGACTTAAACTTAAATGAAACGTAAAAGACTTTATTCTAGAATTAATAACATTGAATGAAAAAACATGTGTTTCATACGTACATTCTCAGCAACTCGTTTCTCTAACACTTGGTACTTTGAGTTTATTTGAGTAATTTGTACAAAAGTTGAACACACAAAATCCTAACACAAAGATTCTAACTTATGCTAATTCAACCATAACGGTCTTTCCCTAAAAGAATGTCACGTTTGACGCATGCATGCTCTTCAAATCCTCATACCTCCACGCGTACTTTTTGGATAAGATTAAACCTTTTTGAACTAAAATTCTCTCCCTTTCAAAGCACCAAATTAATCAACGTGATCGTCGAAGTACTCATTTTCAAAAATTTAAATATCCTTTAAATCCCACTTTTCCATCGAAATAAGACTTTTTGCCAAGTCTTAGCAAAGTTAAACTATTCATGAGCCTTCTAGTCGAACTCTTCATGAAACATTCTCATATTTCTTGTTTACTTAGCTTTCTTTAGACATTTTCCATTTCGTCTTAATATTTCAGGTTGTCGAAATTTCCAGCTAACACTGATAGTTTTATATGCAGGTCATGGACATGTATGGAGTTGTTCTTAAAGCAAGAGAACAGGAAATTAACATGATCTTGATGGATGAGGAAGTTTTGGCCATTTTTGACACAACTTGAAAAGATGAGCAAGAATGAAACTGAAGATGAACACTAGGTCTAGATGGTCAACTGTAATTGTCAAAGATCCCATAAGTCAATGGTCAACCGTTGACTGAAAGTCAACTATTGACCAAAAGTCAATTGTAGGCAATTTGATTCCTTTTTTTTTGGTAATTTCCAATAGACATTGTAATTTAATTGGATTTATGTAAATGAAATGGAATTGATGTAATTTGATCTTAAACATGGATCTTTGGTCTTATCTCAGAGATGTTGACTTTTGATAACATTGACCTTTTTTTGTCTTTTCTTATTTCTTGCACCTTTAGTAAGCAAAACACACAAGATGTCCACTTTTAATGAATTATAGACACACAATATTAATGTGAAATAGAAAGACCAAGAAAAATGACTTTGTTCAAAAGTCAACCTCTCATGGTTGACTTTGTTCAAACGAACTCTAAATGATTCCAAACATGATCTTTCCACCTAAACATACAACCATGGCCAAGCATTTAGTGAAAATTAAAATTCCCCAAACCTTAGGTCAAAAGTCAACTTCATTCTTAACTTTGACCAAAAAGTCAAAGCAACCTATGGTTCACAAGCATCATAAAATTGTTGCAATGTTTAAGAACACTTTGATTAAAATAACTTTTCATATATACTGCACCATAATGAGTGAAGCAACCCCCCAAAAGCCTAATTATTGATAAATCCTAACTTTGAGCTTTACAATCAAATTCTAATGTGTAATACGGTGGGGAAACTGACTTGGTTGTTTTGCGTTTGATCGCAATTGTTGCGTATAGCAAGAGTCGCCAACAACTTTTCTTTTATCCAATAAGGAAAGGGTGAAAAGAACAGGAAAGACCTTTGAGATATTTTCTTGAGTTCGGGGGGTAGGTTATGAAAAGGGAAGGTGTTAGCACCCTTTTCATCCATAGTTATCTATGGGCTCTTAGTTGCTTGTTATATCACTTTTGAAATCACTTTGTTTGAAATGTGTTTGTGGTGGATTTTGAAAGTATTTTTGAAAAGCGCCTTTGTTTAGACAAACTTTATAATGATTCTCGTCTCTATACGAATGCATACAAAGTATTGGACTTTTAAAAATATTTCATGTTTTTGAAAGTGTTTGGTGTGTTTGAAAAGATGTTTTTTTTAAGATGGATTGTGAGCAAGCAACTAAGAATGTTCTACCTACTCAAAAGTCTTTTGTTCATTTCTCCTTTCCTTTGATATTTCTATCTCACTATTGATTGGTAAGTAGCCTTATCTTTGGATGTAAAGGGACGAGTGTGGGTCATCGTATAGTCATAAGATGCAATGATGTGAGATACCTTAGCATATTTCTTAAGGGTCTAAGATCATTTGTAAGGCAACATTCGAAGTGTCATCGAGGGACTATGATCTTGTATTTTTTATTGTTCTTTGCTAAGGCGTCTCACATGCATAACATGACCATTTTCTCAAGGAAACAAGTGGAGTAGACCCTAGAGGTGCAAAGTGTGCGAGTGTTTGTATTTCATGCTTGGTTTATCTTGGATTAGGGTTTTCTAAGCATTAATTTTATCTTTCCATACAAACCCTAAATTAATAGCATTTATATGAAAGTGATAAATTACCGAAAGTAAATATCCTACGCTATTACATCATTTGGGGATGGGGCATACAAATTTATAAATGGGGATTGCACGAAATTAAACTTAATTATCTATTACAACCATATCGAACTTGCATAATGTGCAAGAATTGAAATGTATATAATGTACAAGACATGTATGAAAGGAAAATTAATTTGTTTCGATTTTGTTTAAGAAAATATTGTGACCTAATTTTCTAAAAAAGATAAATAGTTAGAAGTAAGAAAATTAAACTAAGTTAATTTTAATTTAAACAAGGAGAATGAACTAACTCTAAGTTTAATGTTAAGTTAAAGAAAAGAAATTAAATAGGAAAATGTTTTTGGTCTTTTTTATTTTAAGAGTAAAAATAAACTAAATGATTTAAATATTTAATATAATATATTTTTGGTGTTTTTTAATTAAAAAAGAAAATAATAATAATAATAATAATAATAATAATAATAATACTAAAAATAATAAAGGAAAGAAGATAAAATATATATATATATATATATATATATATATATATATATATATATATATATATATATATATATATATATATATATATATATATATATATATATATATATATATATATATATATATATATATATATATATATATATATATATATATATATATATATATATATATATATATATATATATATATATATATATATATATATATATATATATATATATATATATATATATATATATATATATATATATATATATATATATATATATATATATATATATATATATATATATATATATATATATATATATATATATAATTGAAGTCAGTGGGTTTAGGAAGTGGAAAGGAGAAAAACCCAGAAGTTCTGGCCCGAGCGCGCTACTTATAAGTAAACGGGAGGAATGATGCTGTAAGCAGAAAATAAGAAAGCCTAGAAGTTCTGGCCCAAGCGTGCTACTAACAAGTATGTGGAGAGGGCGATGTTGGAAGAAAAAATGAGAAGGCTTAGAAGTTCTGGCCCAGGCGTGCTGTTAACAAGTATATGAAGGGGGTGATGCTGGAAGCAAGAATGAGAAGGCCTAGAAGTTCTGGCCCAAGCGTGTTGTTAACAGATTTATGGGAAGGGTGATGCCAGAAGCGAATAAGACATCCTATAAGTTCTGGTTTAGGCGTGTGGTTAACAGGTAAATAGGATAAAATGTTAAGAAATAAAAATAAAAAGGTGCTCCTGGGGCTAGAACCCAGGATCCTTAACACTAATGCCTTACGCGCGCGCTCCCTACCACTGGGGTGGCTATACATCTGGTATTATAAAAAAAACCATAAATATGTATTACAAAATTATTTCTGATGATGAACTTCATCTTCTTCCTCGCGTCAGCCAGAGCATCTGCAACTCATTCATTTCTCAACCAAAATGGAAAATGTAAACGTGAAAGTTATGGCAAATTTCATCATAGTTCCAAAACTATAAAGCATTAAAACTATAAATAAAAAACAAACATGAATTTTTCTAGCCCTAATCTGAACCCTAATTTTTCAAGAAGTTATGATCCTAAATTCTCTCTACTCAGGCCATATAAATAAAATCTATAGATATGTACAGTTTTAGAGTAATGATATCTACATTTTATCTTTGAAAATGCAAGCCTAACAATGCCTAAATAGTGAGATGAAAATCAGAAGAACTTACCTTACATCTGAAGATCATGTTTTGAATTAGAGCTTGATTCAAGTTGCTGTGATGATCTGGTTAACTTCCTCAAGTTCCCAGGAAGCTAATGCAATGGTTTTCTTGAGCTATGGATGGCTGGAATGTTCTGGAGGAGTCAATATGTAATGCTCTATTTTTGAGAATGGAGATTGGTGGAGATGATGTTACAGTCTGAAAACAGTGGTTGGGATAACTTCTATATGTGTATCAGAAACTTTGTGGATGGTTTGGCCAAGAAAGGCACGAGGGATTTTGGAGATTGGATTCAAAAATCAGAAATGATAAGTTTTTGTGCTTGTGTTGCAATTTCTGGTTCTATGGAGTTTTAGTGAGTTCTAGGGCTTGTCCAATCCTCCTCATAGCTTGCAAATGAAGGTTTAATTTAGGCAAAATACCCTTTTTAGTCCCTTAACTTTACCTCTGGGTCCATTCTGGTCCCTTATCTCTAAAAAGTTCCAAAGTGGACCTTTAATTGTTCAAAAAGGACCACATTTATCCTTTCCGTCTGGACCGTTAGTCAAAGTCAATTGTAGAGATTATGTGGCATATATGTGACATTGTACGTGTATACATTTTCGTCCAGGTGGATTAAAGTATTTAAAAAAAAATGGTTATAGCATTGCATGTGTTAAAAGATCAGATTACATCTCCAACACTTAGAAGGTAATCCTTGGGCAGCCATTGTTGGTAGCTCTAAGCTGCGAGTGAAGAAAAAGCACTATCTGACCACAACATTACAATCTAAGCAAAGCGAAGGTGAAATCGACCATAACACTGCTCATCATAGGTAAGTTTCTGCAAAACTATGATTTTCGCAGTTAGGGTTTTTTGAAATCAATGTTTCTGAAATCAAATATCTTCCTGTTCATTTACAAGAAGTCCTGCCCTGCAATGTTTCTGATATCATTAAGATATAAAACTTTCATGTTGGAAGTTTTTCTTGAATCATCTTGCATCATGGTGAAAATCAGGCGCAAAGTTATGAAATTATAATATTTTCTTAACACTTAGAAAAATTTCTAAGTGTTTAGAACTTTGACTTTTTTCAAAGTAATCTTGACTTTTGATTTCTTGATGAAAAATCTTCATACTTTGACATGTCTTGATGAAATATGATTTTTGAAACTTGATTTTGATCCAAAAGTCAAAGTTTGACTTTTTAGTGTACAGTTGACTTTTTATCAGTTGACCAAATTTCGATTGTCAATCAATTAATCTTGAGAAATGTTTTAAACCACGCTCTTAAGTTAAAATGATGCATTTGGATTCTTGATATCATGTCTCAAACCAACAAGTCATGTGCTAGGTTAAAAAAGCCAAAAATTGAACCTTCTTAGTCAAAAACCCTAATTTTGACCATTTTGCCCTTTTGATGATCTGATCAAATTTCTTGAGAAGTTGTGATCCAAACTTGACCAAATGGTTCATATGAGTCTAGTATGTTGATATGGATAAAACATTATGAGTTCTGACTGTAAATTGACCACAGTTGACTTTCTCCCCAATATAGTTAATTTTAGGTCAACTGATCAATTGTTTGAGCAAAAATGTAATCCAAAGCCCCATGAGCAATCTTGAGAGTCCAAAATGATTTATGAAAATCATATGAAGCATTAAAGGCCCAATTGTCTTTATACAAACCCAAACCCTAATTTTGAGTTATCAGTGTTTAGGGAGGTATCTTGAGCTGATCAATCCTGGTGCAGTTTTGAATCAATGAAGACCTTGTGGGGGAATCTTTGAGAAATTGAGAGGGCAAATTTTGGGGTACAACATAATGTATCAAGGATTCATGAACCAATTCATATGTATGAATGAAAATGAATGATCCTAAGATGAAATGTATGCCCTAAGTTAAAAGGATGTGAATGAATTGTACAATGCTTAAGCCAGAAGAAAATTTGAGAAGGGTAGGGAAAATTTGGGGTATGACATAGTTGATTTGAGGAAGAAAACAATGGTTTCACATGGAGATTCGAGGAAATAAGAGGTCAATTCTCATAGACAACACCAATTTCCATTATTGAACCAAGAATAGGGAACAAGATCATAATAAGATCTTCTGATGTGGTGGTGAATGCTTCCTATATAAGGAGCAAGGTGGACTTGCAAGGTTAGCACTTCAACACCCAATTTACTAAAGTATTCAAGAAACAACTCAAAATGAAAATGGAAAGTATGGATTTATGTGCTTATAGGTACAAATGTATGAAACTGTTAGATAATCTTATTAGTTTTGATGATGACACCACCTTATGCCAAAAAATATTATATGCGTGTCTTTATCTATCAATACAATTCAATGGTCAAGGTGTTCACCATGAGATCAAGATGTTTTTTGTAAAATTAAATTTCATGCCACTTAAATGATGACAACACCTAAGTTCAAACAACTTTCAAAGAAGTTTTTGGTGAGAACTGTCCAATAATATCTGATGATAGCATCCAATCAAGAATTCACCTCAAGCCTCATCAATTAGAAGAGTTTAGTTCTAGTTGAAACGATAAGTCATTGATGAATCTAGAAAAAAGGCTTGAAGCTCCAAAATTACAAAAGAGATGAAGTGTAAAAGTTCATATGGTATTACGCTTAGCGCGTGTCTGAGTGATCAGTTCAATGTAAATATATAAGAGTAATTTTCAAGATACTGAAACAACTCTCGCACACACAACCAAGAGTGCTTTTTACACTAGCTAATTAACTACCATATGGTGGATAATAAATTAACACATTTGTAACATTTCCAATCAATTAAGAATGCTTTAATCGATTAATGACGACCTAATTTAAAATATTTCCATATGTGGCTTGTGATAAGTGTGTTTTGTATAGTTTTCATAAGCATATTTTAGTCATGTTATTGTCATGTTTTACTTTTTTTTCCCTTTTCTTTTCCATATTTTATGCTTTGGTGTTGTGTTTGTCACTTTCAGGCCCTCATGATCACACCGGAAGTAAAAGGAATCAAGTCGGGTGAAAAACAAAGAAAAACGCAAAAATCGGAACTCTCTAGTACTAAGACTAGAGGCAGGTTACGGGTGCTCGTAACACACGTTTAGGCCCATAAAGAGATCTAGCCTGAAACCCATTTACACGCATGCCCTAGTACAAATATATGTGGCATGTTACGGCCCTACGTAACACATGTTATGACTCATAACAGGCGGGCGAAACTCCCATATTTTCTTTCCTTTTTCGGTTCAATTATGCTGTTTTGGGATTCCTTGCACATTGAGATCTGATTTGATTGCACTTAAATGCCAAGATCTTTTTATTTAGGGCCATTTTTCTATTTAAACGAATAAATTTGTAAGGATTAGCATCCAACTTTTATCGTAGAATTCTCTCTGCATGTTTTATCAAGTTTTGCAAAAGTCTCCAATGGAGCAGTTGGATCAAGAATTCTCAATATAATTCAGTATTTTATTTTCATCAGGTTATTTTTATTGCTTTCTTATTATTTAATTTAATTTGATCATGTTTACTATCATCTCTGAATTGTTTGTTTAGTTTCTCACCATGAGTGAGTAGTTCTATAAGGATGAAGGGTCATGAGACCTAGCTCTTAATAATCCATGTATTTAATTTACCGGTTATGAGAATTCAAACACATTTATTTTATAAACTTGAGTCTTTATAATTTACCCTTGTTACGAAAGTAAAAGCGTTCCCAGGTATCGATAATGATCTGAAAGGACTTATATCGATACCCGATAACAGGTTTTTAAACAATTAAGTTGGATGATGCGAAAGTACTCGAATAAGGTTGAGAAAGGTTCCATTTTTATACCTACACAAAATTAATGATCTTTGATAAATAATTATGTGCGAGTGAAATTCGACGAGCGTCTTGTTTATCAATGATAAGATAACACGCTGGCGAAAATAGGTGTTGTCTATATTATCTATTTTCTATAAATCACGCAAGAATTCTCATAGCAAGAGTAATTCAATTATATGGAATTGTTAGAGTAAGAGATCATGGCCCAAATCCTATTTGTTCCAAATTTATTTCCAAATTATTCACCAATAAGTTATTTTATTTAAGTGCTTTTCTAAATAAGATATTTTCACTTAAGTGCTTTTTTACTTAAGTTTGCGTCATCCCAAATTATTCGGTCGCTCTAGATTTATATCGATAAAGTAGAAATTGGTACTTAATCATCGGTCCCTGTGGTTCAATAACTTTTTACTACTCTGACATAGTCGTGCACTTGCAATCGTGTCAAGTTTTTGGCGCTGTTGTCGGGGACCAATTGCGTTAATATTGAAATTCTATTTGATCACTGTTGTACCCCACAATTTTCCCTCTCACTTATCAAGAATTTTCTCACAAGATCTCCTTGGGCTCAAGACTGCACTAGGGTTTGATCAGCTCAAGACACCTCCTTAGGCACTGATGACCAAAATTAGGGTTTGAGTTTTCACAAGGATTTTTGAACTATCAATTCTTAATATGGCTTTCATGGACCATTATGGACCCCTAAGATTACTCATGTCAAGTTTCAAGCCTTGGATCACACTTTTGATCAGTCAATTGAACAGTTGACCTAAAAATCAACTATATTGGGGAAAAAGTCAACCATGGCCAATTTACAGTCAAACTTCATAATTTTTGATCCACACCAACATTTTAAACTAATATGTATCATTTGATCAAGTTTGGACCACAACTCCTCAAGAAATTTGATCAAATCATCAAAAGGGGCAAAATGGTCAAAATCAGGGTTTTGATTGGGAAAGGGCAATTTATGGTTTTTTTGACCTAGCAAATGATCAATTGGGTTAAGGCATGATCTCAAGAGTCCAATTGCATAACTTTGACCTAATTACATGGTTCAAAACACTACAAGTCCATTGGATTGACAGATGAATTTTTCAGTCAACTGATCAAAAGTCAACTGTATACTGAAAAGTCAAACTTTGACTTTTTGGTCAAAATCAAATGCCAAAGATCATAATTCATCAAAACATGCCAAAATATGAAACTTGTTCATCAAGAAATCAAGAATTCAATATTTTATTTTGAAAAGATGAAATTTCTTAAGTTAGAAATTTTTCTAAGTATAGAAAATTTCTTATTTTTTCACAACTTTGAGCCAAGTTTTCATCATGATGCAAGATGATTCAAAGGAAACTTCCAACATGAAAGTTGTAGATCTCCATGAAATATACAAATTTGCTTCACACAATTTCTCCTAAAAATTCCAAAACCAATAACCTGTTCAAGAGCACCATTAACGTACAGTTCTGAACCAAAACTCATGATCTTCATTTCCACTCGTGCGTTTTGAAAACTAATCACTCAAACACCTTTTATACATTATACCAAAGCAATCCAGGCCCCTGTTTCACGACTGTAGCTCCTCCATCACTATCCACCATTTTCAAAAACCAAGCTTGTAGGTTGACTTGAGTAGAGAGATTCAGGGACATTCAAGGCAAAGTAAGAGTTGGGATACACTCAAGGAGGTCTAGGAAAGCTAAACAGATCCTCAGGCCATCTCAAAAGTTGCTCAAACTCCATTCACGACTCTAGCTACAAGAGGTAAAAACTCAAACTTCTATCTCTTTATACAAGCATCATTTGATCCTGATTTGTGAAAACAAAATGTAGATATCCTTGCTCTAAAGCTAACCATGTTCATAGTTTCCATTTATATTAACTGTGTATAGAGAATTTTGGATTTGAAATTTCTGAGAAAATTAGGTTTCAATTTAGGGCCAGCAAAATTAGTTTTTATCTTTGACATTTAGTTTACATAATTTATATGTTTTAATTCGTGGGAAGAAACACCATAACTTTCATGTTCGGAGTTTCCATTTTTATGGAGAAATAAGGAAGATACAGGTGGTCCGGCCATGGCTCAAGGTTGAAGATGAAGTTGCCTTCAGAAAGAAGTTTCTAATATATATTTATGCTTTGATTATATGACTGGATGAAATAGCCACCCCAGTGGCAAGCGCGCGTGTATTAAGGCATATGTCACCTAAAGGGAGAGGGTTCGAACCAATGTGAACCCCCCTTTTGCATTTTTTCCATTTTTTCTGATTTCCTAACACATTTTTGCAGGCGCTGGGCCCTTTGGGCCTGACATTGTTTTTTTTTGCTAGCTCACCCCCACTGTTTACTTGTGACACCTCCCTGACCCATTTCATTTTTATTTATTTCTTTATTTCTTTTTTCTTTTAAATATATTTTCTAAAATACCAAAAAAATCATAAAATGTATAAAAATAATAGATTTATATTTTGACATGATTTAAATATTTTTCTACATAAAAAAATTATTTTTATTCACCATACTTTATTTACTTGCATTAATTTTCTTGTAAATATTAAAATAAAACTTGGTTGTTATTTATCTAAATATATTTATTTTAATGTTAAAAAAGACCAAAAATATTTCATAATACCATAATCTATTTTTTAAGACAAAAAATACTTTTTCTTTAAACTTATTTTCTTTTAATCAACTAAAATAGATTTAGGGTTTCATCCAAAAAATCTTTTCTTAAATAATTTCTTTATTTAACTTAAGTTTAATTTAATTTAAATACTCTTTTTTTCTAATTAGGTTTAGGTCAAAACCTCCTTCATATTAAGAAACCAAACAAAAAATCTTTTTTCTTTGCATTTTACAAAATTCTTGCATATTTAATTCATCTTGTATATTATTTATTCCAATTCTTGTATAAATTCAATTTGGTTGTAATAGATTAATTAGGTTTATATTATTGCAATCCCCATTCATAAATTGTATACCCCCTCCCACAAATGTTGTAATAGCGTAGTAATTTTAAATTTTGCAATTTATCGCTTTTACATAATATGCTAGTAATTAGGGTTTGTATGGCAAGATAAAATCAATCAAATAGAAAACCCTAATCCAAGAAAAAACAAGCATGAAAACAACACACTTGCACACAAGCACCCCTAGGGTTATCCCTCTTGGTTGCCTTACAAAATGACCATGTTACGCATGTAAGGTATCTTAGCAAAAACAAACAAATACAAGATCATAGTCCCTCGATGACGCTATTCAAAGTTTCCTTACAAAATGATCTTAGTCCCTCAAAAATAATGCTAAGATACTCTGCAAACATTACTAATCATGGCTATACGATGACCCACGCCTGTCCCGCTTACATCTAAAGGTAGGGTTGCTTACCAAATCAATGGTAAGACAACAATATCAAAGGAAAAGAAAATGAACAAGAAAGACATTTGAGTAGGTAGATTGCTCCTAATTACTTGCTCCATTCTCAAAACAAATATCCTTGCTATTTTCAAAAACAATCACACACACTTTCAAAACATCTTACAAAACTTGAAAACATTTTTAAAAGATCAAACATCTTTGTATACATTCTTACGAACGAGAATCATTACAAATATTGCCTAAACAATGGCCTCTTTACAAAATACTTTCAAAAACCACACAAAGCATAATTTCAAACAAAAGCAAGTGATCTAGCAAGTAACTAAGAGCCCATGGAAAACCATGGATGAAAAGGGTGCTAATACCTTCCCTTTTTATAATCTATCCCCCGAACCCAAGAAACAATCTCAAAGGTCTTTCCTATGCTTTTTCACCTTTCCTTTTGGATAAAAGAAAAGTCAATGGCGACTCTTGCTAACCGCAATATTTGCGATAAAACACGAAAAGCTCAAGTCAGTTCTCCCACCGCATCACAGAACTGGCGACTTTGCTGGGGAGAATTCTAAAAGTAGGGTTACCTTAGTGATAAATCACATTTATTTGCTTACATTGTTTGACTTGTATGCTTTACATTATGGTTCTTTGTTTGGGTTTGAATTCTCTACCCGGATTTGGGACACCTTATAGGTAAGTAGCAATACATTGTGGAAACTATGCGGGGTATACCGACATGGTCTAAGCAATAGCTATGTTAGTGCGAGATATTTGTGGGTACCGGTAGCCTTTGAGTTAATCAAAGAGAATACGGGGCCGCTGAGTGATGTCATAAAGCACTAATGAACTTTTAGAACCTTTACTTGACCAACTTGGCCTTTAGGATGTAGTGAGATGACCGGCTTTGGTGCAGTATGAAGTTGGTAGATACTCGATACTACACTCATTGAGGTTTGGTTCTTAGAACCCGGTTACCATTACTAGGACAGGTTTGAGCCAACTAAACTTCAAGAGGGTACTTACCTATAAAACTCCATGCAAGCCTAAACATAAGGACTTGTTTGCTTTGCTTGTATATGCATACTTGTACATAACATCATGAACATCATGAACATCATATACATCCACTAACCATTTCAAGGATTTTGGGATTCATCTTTGTTTTTGTTTTGTAGGATATTGACTCACTTCCCAGGAAAACTATTCAAGTCAACCTTGTGAGAATCCCTCCACAACTTAAGGAGCTAGTTTCAAGGATTCCTGAAAACTCTCCATTCACCGAGAGACATGGTCGCCTACTCAACTTGGTCACCTCCAACATAGATGAGGACATGATGAAGGTGCTCTTTCAGTTCTTTGATCCTTTACACCATTGCTTCACCTTTCCCGACTATCAACTTGTGCCTACTTTGGAAGAATTCTCCAAACTCTTGAGGATTCCCATTCTCAATCAACTACCTTTCAACAATATGGAAAGAGATCCAAAGCCATAATAGATTGCTCAAGCTCTACACTTGCACTCATCTGATATCACAACTCATTGGTAAACTAGGAGTGGTGTCAAAGGTTTCTTAGAAAGTTCCTGTTTAAGAAAGCCCAAAGCTGTTGGAATTCCTTGGACTTGCAAGCCTTTGAGGAGATTGTGGCTCTCCTCATCTATGGGATGGTTTTGTTTCCAAATCCTGACCAACTCATAGATGTTAATGCTGTCAAAATCTTCATGTCCCGCAACCCATTGCCTACATTTCTAGGAGATATACTACACTCTTTTCACACTCGCACAATGAGGATAAAAGGTGTTATTATGTTTTGCACTCCTCTCTTGAAAAGATGGTTTATTTCGCATCTTCCCTAATCTGTATTAAAGAATGAGCAAGGTTCAAGGTGGTCACAAAGGTTGATGATGCTCAAACATTCAAACATTCATTGGTGCTCTCGATCCAAAGAAAATGTTATCATTGTCGATCGTTATAGAGAATTCCCTAACGTCCCTCTACTTGGAATTAGGGGAGGAATCACCTACAACCCTTGCTTAGCCTTAGGACAGTTTGGTTATGCTCGAAGAGATGGCCCGCACGAGATGTTGATTCAAGGTTTGGTATTTGACTACGATAACGACGATCAAGGTCTTCGCCAGAGATTTATCCGAGCTTGGAGGATGTTAAACAAGGTGGATAGTAAGACTTTGGGGCACAAAAATTCCATCCCTCTTGAGCCTTACCTCAAATGGGTACGAACTCGTGCTCAGAGTCTTATGATGCCTTACCCCTCCATCCTTCCGGTAATCATTGAGCCTGTCATGGAGGGAGATGTTCCATACACTATCCTACATCCTGAAATGCCCAAATCTCTTGAAGATCTACAAAGGGATTAGATACAACTCAAAGGAGAGCGAGATACTCTCGAAGCCCAATTCTACGCAAGCGAGAAGAAGGTTTTAGAGCTCACTAGGCTACTTCATGAGGAGCAAACTCTCAATTCCTACATTGCACCAAAGAGGATGCGCACTACATTTCTATCTTAGAGTTTTTGTATTATTTTGCCCAAGGGGCATTGATGTACTCAAACTTTATCTTATTAACATAACGTGTGTTTCCTTTTTGTCTAAAACAAATTTGAATCTTTGAAATCCTTGAAAATATTGCATATGCATATACCATTCATCATAAGATAAGCAAGTCTTATGCAACAAGTCTCCTCATCTCTCTACTGTTTATTTCAGTAAGATGGATCTTGAGCAAACAGTGAAGGATCTCCAAGCTCAGAATACATAGTTTCAACAATTGCTCTTGACCCTAGCTAAGGGACAAGAAGAATTGAAGACTTTGCTGGCTAAAGAGAGGAAAAAGAAAACTAAGAAGGTAACCGGAGTCTTAAACATGGGAAGAAGATTTCATGGATAGACAAGAAGGACTTTGAACTTTGCAGCAACATTCAGTGAAAGAGACAACCAAGATGGTAAAGGAAAGGAAACAGTTGTCCCGTCAGAATCAGAGGAAGAAGAGGAAGAAGAAGACTACTCTGAAGAACAATACCCTCTAGCTAATGACAAGTATAAACATCTCGAAGAGCGTTTAAGCGCAATGGAAATCTAAAAGGTGACTGGCTTGGACTTTGAGGAATTGGGTTTGGTATCGGGGATTGTGATTCCTCCGAAATTCAAAACACCTGTATTCACTAAATATGATGGAGTTGCAAGCCCTAAAATGCATCTCCGGTCATATGTGAGGAAAATCCAACCCCATACCGCTGATAAATACTTATGGGTGCACTTCTTCCAAGACAGGTTATCTGGAACTCAACTTGATTGGTTTTACCAATTAGAAAGAGCCAACGTTCACAATTGGAAAGATCTTGCTGCAGCTTTCTACAAACAATATCAGTACAATGCCGATCTAGCGCCTACCCGTACTCAACTCCAGAGTATGACCATGGTTTCCAATGAATGTTTCAAAGACTATGCACAAAAATGGAGAGATTTGGTTGGAAGAGTTCAACCCCCTCTATCTGAGAGAGAATTGGTAGCCATGTTCTTGGGCACCTTGTCTGGTCCCTTCTTCAATCATTTAATCGGAAGTTCATCTGCAGGCTTCACTGAACTAATATTAACCGGAGAGAGGATAGAAGCCGGTATAAAGAATGGAAAGATTCAGAAAGACACATCTTCTTCTACAGTTGTAAGGAAGCCCTTCATCAGAAAGAAAGAGGTGGTTATTGTGTATCCGCAAAGAAACTAAATAGGGGCGAGCCCCGACCAATGGTAGGGGCTGTTATGATTCCTAAGCCTGCGTCTGATCAGCAAAGAAATAATCAACCAAGGGTGGAAAGGCCAGTCAGGAAGTTCACCAGAATCAACATGACCCTGTCTCAAGTATTATCGCATCTACTAAGATCCAATTTGGTGACCTTGAAAGAAGCTCCGAAAAACCCCAATACAACATCTCCTCATTATCATCCCAATCCCCGTTGCGCATATCACTTTGAAAGTCCTGGTCACGATACTAATAACTGTTGGGCTCTAAAGAACAAAATGCAAGACCTCATTGAAGCAAAAGAAATTGAGTTCGATGCGCCTGAAAGCCGAATGTCATTTCTACCCCTATGCCCAGACATGGCCACAATACCAATGCCATTGAAGAAATATTATTTATTACTTCAATTGATGAACTCATGACCTCACTTTTGACTATTAAAATGAATTTGTTGAAAGCCGGTGTGTTCCCGAGCTGTGGTGAAGTTTACCATCTCTGTTTGTCCTCCCCAACCGGTTGTCCTTTGTTGAAAATAGGTGTTCAGTGCCTAATAGATAACAAAGAAATTTTGTTTGAAAAGACTCCTGTTTCACCTATCCCTTTTAAATATGTTTCTATCATTACCATTTCCTCCAATTCTTCCAGGGTCTCCACCAAAAGACCCGTTAGAATTACATCAGTTCCGAAAGCAACTCCTTTAATAATCACAATGCTTGGACCAGTCCCATATGCGTAAGACAAAACCGTGCCATGAAATTATGGAGGGGATGTCTATTACCATGGTATTAAGCAAGACTGGCCAGCCGCCGAAGATTCAAGCTTCGAGAAAGTCAACTCCGACATCAGTAACATTGCAGGAACTAGCAAAATTACCCGAAGTGGTAGGATCTTTTCTCCAGAAATTGCTCCCCCAAAAGCAGTTTTTGGACCCGTAATCATCCATGTGGCTGCTCCAAAGGTTACTTCCACACCCATAATTATCTCCAACGATACTCCAATTAACAAAGCCGTTACAACCCCTGTAGTCATTCTTACTGACACTCCTGCTGCCGAGTTGACTGAGACTCGAGGGAAAAATGTTCTGATTGAGCTTGTCCGGACGAAGGCTCAATCATTGACTATCCCTGAAACCTCAAAGAAAGAAATGGAGGAGATCCTAAAAATTATAAAGAGAAGCGACTACGATGTAGTTGAACAACTGGGGCAAACTCCCTTTAAGATCTCCATGTTGGCATTACTACTATGTTCAGAGGTACATGCAAAATCCTTGGTGAAGTTCTTAAAAATCGCCCATGTACCTCAAGAGACATCTGCTGATCAATTTCAAGACTGCGTAGCCAGCCTAACTACGGACAATGACTTAGGTTTTTCATATGCTGATCTGATGCCGAGGGAAAGGAAGCATAATGAGGCATTGCATGTCTCAGTGGAATGTAGGGGCACAACTCTGACTCATGTTTTGGTGGACACTGGCTCATCTCTGAATGTATTACCCAAAGAAGCTCTTGATAGACTTGACTGTGAGGGGTTGACTTTGAAGCCAAGCAACATAGTGGTAAGGGCTTTTGACGGCTCGAAGAGGATGGTGCACAGGGAAGTGGATATCCCCATAAAAGTTGGAACCCAAACTTTCAATTCAAATTTTGATGTAATGGACATTCACCCTTCATACTCCTGCTTGTTAGGCCGACCATGGATCCACAATGCTGGCTGTTGTACCCCAAAATTTGCCCTCCCATATTTCTCAAAACATTTCAAGAAAATTCACAAGTCCAACCCGGCGCGTTATATTCAGGTGTTCTTTCGCCAAGATATCTCTGATAACATATTCTAAAATTCAGGTTCGGCTCAAGATTCAATTCTTTAAAGAAGGTATCCGAATGTGTGAGTTTTCTTGAAGAAATATAGTGAAAAAGTGTGCTGAAAGTGCAGTTTTTACGCGCTAAAAAATTCATAACTTGAAGATCGTGACTCGTTTTGAACTCGTTCCAGTGGCCAAAATTCCGTCTTGACATTATCTACGTTTTCATCTCTCACGGCTGGAAGCCAATTTCGATCATAAGGTCTTCAAAAATGTGGATTTATCAAGTATTTTCATACAGAAAATTTGTGACAGAAGTTTATTTGCGTCATGTTCAGAAAATCATAACTTGGTCGATTTTCATCGTATCAAGCTGGTTCCGGTGCCAAAATTTCACAAATTGAGTTGGCTACATTTTCACAGAAGGTATAGAGTTAAAATGGTATTCAAAACGCCTTCGTTTTTTGCTCAGAGTGCGTGACATGCTGAAAATGCTGAATAATATTTCATCTGGGCCGAAACTTCGAAAATTCATAACTCGGTCAATTTTTATCGGATTGGGCTCATATTTTTACACAAGGTCCCTAACTCGTAGATCTACAACTTTGCTTCAAAAGTCGAGACCGGATTATGCTCCGATCAATACCAGTTTTTTATTGAAGAACGTGTCAGAGTCGACACTGGAGCCCAAAATAAGTTTGTCTGAGCTGAAACTTCAAAAATTTATAACTAATTCACCGTTTATCCGATTGAGTCGATTTTCGGACAGGAGTTAATTCTCGATGCCGGCTACATTTTGTTTTCACATTTCAACTTCAAAAATTTCACTTAAGTCCCTGCGATTTAGCCTGGAAAGTGACGAACTCAAGTGAACATGGGAGGCCCAATTGCACATTCAAAGCCCATTTTCTTTACCCTAATTTCCATTATAAAATCACCTTCTTTTCACACAAACCAGAGAGGAGAAAAAGGAGGAGGAAAAGAGAGAAAAAACCTGGCCACAACACTGTCAAAATATCAAATTCTTTCAAGAACCCTAAAACCTTGAAATCCTTATTACAAATTCCTCTCTCACTACAAACAGCCATCTCAGTTACAAACCAACATCTTATTACTTCTTCAGTAAGGGTAAGGCTGGCTTGATCTCCATGATCCAAAGGGCATAAAAGCATTCATGTCACTACTTTTCCAGTAACGGTAAGGTTGATTTGATCTCCATGATCAAAAGGGTATAATCATTCATACATTCCATATTGTGCCTAAACATTAAATTTCTTCATATATTGGCTTTATTTGCATTTTATGATTTTATTTAATGTGTTCGTGAGATTCAACACTGCATATTTAGACAGGATCCCATGCAGGTTCATTAAGGAACGTTGAGGCCAAAAGCCAAATGGCCAAAAGCCAAAAGCCAAATGGTCAAAGTAGAAAAACTTATGCATGACACTAATACATGGCGAGACAGACATCCTAGAAGATTAAGGAACGTTGAGCCCAAAAGCCAAATGGCCAACAGCCAGAACACAAATGGCCATGAAATCCAATCTAATGGCCAAAGAATGCAGACCACGGTACTCAGGAGTCAATGAACACGCACGTGATGCCAGAAAGTCAAACAAGGCTTTTTGTCTAAAGGGACAGATTTCTCACAAAAAACCTCCCTTTGGGTCTGAATACCCTCCATGGTTTGCACATTTTTATTTTTTTATTTGATTTTCCTTTTTATTCTTTTAATTGTTTTAATTGTTTTCTTTAAATTCATGAATTAATTTTTATAATATAAAACCAGAAAATCAAAAACTAAGAATATGTTAATTAATTTACTTATTAAATATTTTTGTAAATAAATGTTAAATAATTAATTTAGTTAAATTAGGTTTTAAAACTTAAGTCTTTTTCTTAACAAATTAAAATATGTAGAAATTAGGGTTTTTAACTTTTCATCATCTTTTTAATAAATAATTTTTTCTTATTATTATTGTTATTAATTATTAAATATTTTTGTAAATAAACATGTACATTAAATATTTAGTAAATTAGGTTAAACTTTAACATTCTCATTAAAACCATAACCCCAAAAAACTCAAAAAAAAATAATTTCTTTTTTCTTTTTAATTTTATTAATTTAATAATCATAATTTAATTTCATTAAAAAGGGTCCAACGCCCTCGCCTGCGATTTTTTTTATTCTCTTTGCGCATTTTGTTTATTTCCTTCTTGTAAATATTAATGTAATTCTCCCAAAGCCTTGTAAACTCGGACATTTATATTTCTCGCATATTTATTTTATGTCAAATCGGGTCCTGGATTAAATTTGGCGATGTGGACCCGCGCCTTTGTAATAGTTTAGGAACTTTATATTTCCGCAACTTTTTTTAACTGTTAATAATGGCATGCAAGAATGAATGATAAAATAAAAACAAACGTGTAGATCACCCATGACATGAATAAGACAAAAATAAATGAAAACGACACACGAATCACACACCACCCCTAGGGTACGCCTCATTGTTGCCTTGCCTCGAAAGGTGATCGTCGAGTAGAGGATGTCTTAGTAAGTCCTCATGATCCGGGAACCTGGCATGAGGGTAGCTTCTAAGGTATCTTCCCATTGCTCTGGTGATCACCATGTCCCGAACCTCGAATTGACCCGAACACCTCCAATAGATGGTGCTACCTACCTCTCAATGGTGGGATGGCACTACTTTAAGGATATTTACACAGACGAATTCCTTAGGGTAGGTAGACGACTCTAGATACTTGCTCTAAATTCAAAAACAAATCAAAAATACTTTTCACACCGACACCTTTTCAAAAAGCTTTCGAAAGCAATTTTTCAAACACTCTTGAGGACTGATACAAGAGTCGAACTGGAATTTTCAAAGAAACTTTTTAAAACCCACAGTTGAAAAGCAAACAAACCATTTTTTGAAAACACAATGAGCAAGTATCTAAGAGCCCATGGATAACCATGGATAAAAAGGGTGCTAACACCTTCCCTTTCTATAATCTACCTCCCGAACCGAGAGCAATCTCTATAAGGAATTTTTTTGTGCTTTTGTCCTTTCCATTTGGAGAAAATAAAAGACGGTGGCGACTCTTGCTTACCGCGACATTTCGCGAACCAGCGTTAAAAAGTCAGTTCCAGATCCACCGATCACAGAACTGGCGACTCTGCTGGGGACTTAAACTTAAAGTGAGGTGTACCTTAGGATAGTTCATAACTGTGTTTTCAATTGTATTGACTTGCTTGCTTTAAATTGTGGGTTGCTTGGGAGTTCTATAGATCCTAACCCGGATCTGGGGATACCTTCTTAGAAAGTAGCAACAAGGCTGTGAGGGAACTGTGCGGGGTATACCGACATGGTTGAAACAGTCTGCTACGTTGATGTGGCACTTTGGTGTGTACCGGTAACCCTTGAGTTCAGTCAAGGAGAGTACGGGGCCTCCACGTGGTGTCATGAAGCATCAACAGACCTTAGGAACCTTAATTGAACTATCTTGGCCTCTTTAGGGTAGTGAGATAACTGACTTTGGTGCAGTCCGAGGTTGGTTGATACTCGATACTACACTCAATTGAGGGTTGCTTTCCTGGAATATTTCGGTCGCCAGTTCAGTGGCTAAATCGAAACGATGAACAATGAAAGCAATCCCGTGATATTGGGTCCCTTAGAACCCGGTTACTTCTAATAGGACAGGTTGAGTCCACCAACTTCAAGAGGGTAATACCCAGACCTCATGCTGGCCTGAACTCTAAGGGTTTCTCTTATGTGACTTGTGTGCCTTCCAACTTGACTACTTGCATGCTTGTTATCTGACACTTGAGTTTCTTGCAGGTTTTGTTTATAGTCCTTAATTGGGACCCATGACAGGGCTTACTAAGTTTCTTGTAGGTTTTGTTTATAGTCCTTAATTAGGACTCATAACAGAGTGTATTGAGTTTCTTGCAGGTTTTGTTTATAGTCCTTAATTAAGGCTCATAACAGAGTGTACTGAGTTTCTTGCAGACTAGTTTCTTGCAGGTTTTGTTTATAGTCCTTGATGGGGACTCATAACAGGCTTTACTCACATCACCCCATGCATCATGATATCATACCATTGCATACATCCTAACCCATTTCAAGGATCTCAAGGGCTTGTGATGCAGGTCATGGTGAATCAACTATCCCAGCAAGGGGCAAAGAGGATTTATTTTCCTCTAGACAAAGTTGTCAGGGGCTATGACCCACTTGATATGGTGAGCTCTGACTCTTGAAGAAGATTCCCCTAACCAAGGTTGTTTGGAAATCAAAACCAAACATGATGACTAAAGTCAGGGGCTATGACCCACTGGATATGGTGAGCCTTTGACCCTTGAAGAAGGACTCTCCACAACATAAAGTTCCTTCAATCAAACCACCAGTTTCCAATGCTAACAATTTTCTTGTTTACCCTGCGAGGTCCTTGAAAACATTGCATGCATACATACATATCATTGCATAACAGGTACCCTTTGGACAGGTCACTTACCATCTCTGCTGTTTATTTCAGCAATGACTTCCCAACAAGATAACCAGGACTTTCTTGCTCAAGAGACTCGGTTCGGGGAAATCCTCCTGAATCTATCCAAGGGGCAGGAGGAGCTGAGAACACTTCTCATGGAAACTTTTGTCAGGAACAGTGCTGAGGATGAAAGGCTGAAACACCTGCAAGCTGAAGTGGATGCAATGAGAGCCCAGATGCTGGGGCAGGTGACTATCATCCAGGACTTAGCTCAAAGGCAAGATGAGCTCGGGGTTCTCGTCAACCAACTGCTTCGGGGTAACCAACTGGGGTAAACATCTAAGGGCAAAGAGCCAATCATCGTTCAACCACCTTTGAGACAAGAAGGTAAGGGGAGAGCTCCTCAAAAAGCTTCAAGGTCACAAACTCAGCAGCAGCTTCACCAGCTTCAGCCAGACAAGCCCAGGAGGCAATTCACCCAGCTCAACATGTCGCTGTTCCAAGCTTTACAACGCCTGTTGAGGTTGAACCTGATCACGTTAAGGGCTCATCCCCAGAACCCCAACACAACACATCCTACTTATGATCCCAATAAAAGGTGTGCCTACCACTCTGCCTGTCCAGGACATGATACAAATGAGTGTTGGGCTCTGAAGAACAAGATCCAGGACCTGATTGATGAAGGGGCATTAGAGTTCACACAAGATGGTCAGGCAGAATTTTTCTACCATCCCTCCAAGGCTCACCATTTGAAGTGACAAGCCCTGAGATGAAAATACTTTTGTTCATTCGAATGTTCAAGTTGCAATTTTCTTTTGTTCAAACATTTACTCATGTTAAAACGTTGTTATTTCATTAATGCATCGCATATGTCTGTTTTGAAGCAATATATTCGTATTCACTAAATGCAAATTATTTTCATATTTTTTTCTGATGATCGACTCTCAATTGATAATTCTAAGCCTCTTGAGGGAGGATGACGAAAACGATACCACAATCTACAGTATGCTTTTGAACAGACCCCGCTGATGAGGTACAGGCATTATTTCAATCCCTAAACACTGGAGTTATAAGGAAGATAATCCCTCGTCAACCCCTCTGAGCCAAAGAAGTAGGAGTTTTTTCTTTTCGAAAATTAAAACCCTTTATCATAACCTGGGGCAGGGTAGTTCTCTCAATTGACCCAAGTGCATAACGAATGGCACCAAAGAGGTCCTTACAAAAACAAAGAAAGACAGTGATGGTTCCAAATAATCAAGAAAGACAGGCAGTCGTTACTTTTCAAAATAAAAACCCATTAAGTCAAAACCTATGAAGGAGACTTACAAAACTAGGGCATCCCGCTGACTGTAATTCCAAAAAGGAAACAGCTCAGGCAAAAAATAGGGATAATGAAATAAAAAAGAAAGAGGTCCTACAAACCCTCAACAAAAAAGGAAATGACTGCCTAATCAAAATATACTGTCAATATCCAAACCATCGCTGGTATATCAAAGCAAAGACTCAACCAAGGTCTAATGCACGATTAGCTGAGTTTAGGATCGAAGAACATCATGAAGAACGGGTGGGTACAAATAATTTGAGCCTTTATCCTTTGTTTCTTAAACCGTGAACCAGGCCACGTTATAACCCTTAAAAGTCCTAGCTGAAGCATGGGTTAGTTCGAAAGCATACTGTGACGAAAGGTATCCTGACTCCTTAAGGCTTACTATAAAGAAGGAGTTGACATCACGTTTTACAAACATTCATTTGTTTTATGAAAAAAAGAATGCATTTTCAAAATCTTCAAGACAGACATAGGCTTTGCATTTTTAACATAACTTTGTTTGCATATGACTTTTTGTTTGAACAGCATAGAAATTCGCACGACGAATGCCTAATGAACAGAAGTACTTCCAATCAAGGGGCAGACATGACCATGGTCCATTATCTGGGGCAGTCCAATCAAGATTTGGAGAATCTCTCAAAGGCCAAATAGCCTGGGGACAAATCTCCGCCTGAGTCACTTGGGGCATTCCAACGACGAATCTGACCTGATCAAATACCTTCTGGTGGCATCACAAAACACTTCTAACAGGGGCAACTCCCTACTTTCTGAGAACGAACATAGTCGAAAAATACTACGCATAATCAAAGACCCGCTAGGTTGACACACCTAGGCAAAAATAAGGGCTTCCCGGCGAACCAAAAGGGTTCGGGCAAAATGAAGGGATGAAATGAAAAAATCTGTACACCCGGCAAGTCGAAAACCTGAAAAGGCGGCTTGGGCAAAAATGGGTATCCCGGTGGACCGAAAACCCGAAAGGGTGGTCCAAGAAAAAGTTAGGGATCAAAGCGTATGACTATGTCCTGTTATCTTGTCACCTATCTACCAGAAGAAGGTTTGTCCATCAACAACTATCAGCACCTCACAGGTCTTCCTCTACCACCTCAGAAACAGGGGCAATGATGAGCTGTCAAAGCAATCTAATTGTTCTGTCCTCCAAGGTATCGAGGTAGGTTCGGCTGAAGAACACAACCAGTATATCTCAATTCCCCAGAGAGTGGGTCAGCAAGTCAATACACTCTCGCCGAGCAAAGCTGCCATCAGCCTTAAGGAAGTTGGTTACCCCCGCAGATCTCAACATTCCCCAGCAATGTACAGGCATTCTTAACAAGCATCCCCGGCAATCCTGGCCTAAAGATTGTTCCCCGGCGGTATATCAAACATTCAGTGGAGTCACTTTCCCGGTACAGTTCAAAACTTCCCCAGGAGAGTCCAATCCGGTTTCCCCAGGAAAAGTTGGAATCCATCTCCCCAAGCAATAAGCTTATCCCCAGTAGATTCTGGAAGCTTATCCTCGCAGAGCACGAACGCGTCTCCCGGCTTTATTCAAAGAGTTATTCCCTTACCAGGATATAACTGGGTTATCCTCAGCCAAAAGCCACGGAAAGATCGTCCTCGGCGAAGCCTCCCTATCCCCAGCGAAGTCTATCAACACTTCCAACATAACAATGGTATCCCCAGCGGAGTTATCATTATCTCAGCAAAGCACCTCTCTCCCCACAGAGCATTTTCCCCAGCAAGATCGCTAGAGTAATTTTCTCCCTGCAGAGTAATCTATTAGCCAAGTTTATTCCCCAACGGAGTTATCTTCTCCTGCCGGTATTCTTGCAACTATCATCCCCAGCGGAGCAAAATCTATTTTTCAACATCAGCCCAGGAATGACTTCTCGGCATCCGTCAAGGATTTATTTTCCTAGACGAAAAACATACATTCGTAAACATCACATACATCATTATAGCATGCATATACGCATCATATCTTACAAATCTCATTTATGTTGAGAACATCATTGCTTGATCCATGTCACGCATTGCATATGACTGACCTTTACCTTTCAGGAAATATTCAGTTAAGTTCTCAATCATATTTCAAGACCTAGACCGGTTCAGTTAAATCGACTCCAAAGATTTCTCTGTTTCTTATCCAGTCAAAGGCCTTCTCTGGTTCAGTCAGATCGACCCTAAGATCTCCCTGTTTCTTATCCAGTTGAAGACATTTCAAGACCTAGACCGGTTCAGTTAATCGACCCTAAGATTTTCTGTTTCTTATCCAGTCCAAGGCCTTCTCTAGTCCAGTTAAATCGACCCCTAACAGATTTTCCTGATAAGGACTCAGTAGAAGATATCCAAGATTCTCTCAATGATTGCTGTTGAGGTTGTAGTCGCCTGTGGTTCTCTCCCCGATACTGCGGAGGTAGTAATCATCCTAGATTCGCTCAGCGTTACTGTTGAAGTTGAAGTCATCCAAGATTCTCTCAATGATTGCTGTTGAGGTTGTAGTCGCCTATGGTTCTCTCCCCGTTACTGCGGAGGTAGTAATCATCCCAAGATTCTATCAGCGTCACTGTTGAAATAGAAGATATCCAAGATTCTCTCAATGATTGCTGTTGAGGTTGTAGTCGCCTGTGGTTCTCTCCCCGATACTGCGGAGGTAGTAATCATCCCAAGATTCTATCAGCGTCACTGTTGAAATAGAAGATATCCAAGATTCTCTCAATGATTGCTGTTGAGGTTGTAGTCACCTGTGGTTCTCTCCCCGATACTGCGGAGGTAGTAATCATCCCAGTTTCTCTCAATGATTACTGTTGAGGTTGAAGTCGCCCAAGATTCTCTCAATGATTACTGTTGAGGTTGAAGATATCCAAGATTCTCTCAATGATTACTGTTGAGGTAGTAATCGTCCAAGGTTCTCTCACCGTTCCTGTTGAGGTAGTAACTATCCCTGGTTCATTCATCACCTTTTGAAGATCCAGATCCAGCTCCTGTAACCAGTCAGGACACATCTATACAAAGAATTTGAAGACCAGCTCCTGTAACAGGCCAGGTACTCATTTTTCTTTTGTAGGTACGCAAGTTCTCGCTAAGGAATCTCTTACGCGATCAACATCCAGATGGCATCTATAAGCCCATCACCATCCATCATCTCTTAGCATGGCATCTATAAGCCCATCATCTTATCCATCAATCTCCAAATGGCATCTATAAGCCCATTCCCCACATCCCACTACTATGTGAGCGCAAATTTTTGGGCACTCTAATGTTCAATCATCTTCCACCTTCGGATTACGAAAGGCACGTCAGCCAATCTGCATCCTCAGGTCTAAGAAGATTGAACAGGGGCAACTGTTGTACCCCAAAATTTGCCCTCCCATATTTCTCAAAACATTTCAAGAAAATTCACAAGTCCAACCCGGCGCGTTATATTCAGGTGTTCTTTCGCCAAGATATCTCTGATAACATATTCTCAAATTCAGGTTCGGCTCAAGAGTCAATTCTTTAAAGAAGGTATCCGAATGTGTGAGTTTTCTTGAAGAAATATAGTGAAAAAGTGTGCTGAAAGTGCAGTTTTTACGCGCTAAATAATTCATAACTTGAAGATCGTGACTCGTTTTGAACCCGTTCCGGTGGCCAAAATTCCGTCTTGACATTATCTACGTTTTCATCTCTCACGGCTGGAAGCCAATTTCGATCATAAGGTCTTCAAAAATGTGGATTTATCAAGTATTTTCATACAAAAAATTTGTGACAGAAGTTTATTTGCGTCATGTTCAGAAAATCATAACTTGGTCGATTTTCATCGTATCGAGCTGGTTCCGGTGCCAAAATTTCACAAATTGAGTTGGCTACATTTTCACAGAAGGTATTGAGTTCAAACGGTATTCAAAAGGCCTTCGTTTTTTGCTCAGAGTGCGTGACACGCTGAAAATCCTGAATGCTGAATATTATTTCATCTGGGCCGAAACTTCGAAAATTCATAACTCGGTCAATTTTTATCGGATTGGGCTCATATTTTTACACAAGGTCCCTAACTCGTAGATCTACAACTTTGTTTCAAAAGTCGAGACTGGATTATGCTCCGATCAATACCAGTTTTTTATTGAAGAACGTGTCAGAGTCGACACTGGAGCCCAAAATAAGTTTGTCTGAGCTGAAACTTCAAAAATTCATAACTAATTCACCGTTTATCCGATTGAGTCGATTTTCGGACAGGAGTTAATTCTCGATTCCGGCTACATTTTGTTTTCACATTTCAACTTCAAAAATTGCACTTAAGTCCCTGCGATTTAGCCTGGAAAGTGACGAACTCAAGTGAACATGGGAGGCCCAATTGCACATTCAAAACCTATTTTCTTTACCCTAATTTCCATTATATAATCACCTTCTTTTCACACAAACCAGAGAGGAGAAAAAGGAGGAGGAAAAGAGAGAAAAAACCTGGCCACAACACTGTCAAAATATCAAATTCTTTCAAAAACCCTAAAACCTTGAAATCCTTATTACAAATTCCTCTCTCACTACAAACAGCCATCTCAGTTACAAACCATCATCTTATTACTTCTTCAGTAAGGGTAAGGCTGGCTTGATCTCCATGATCCAAAGGGCATAAAAGCATTCATGTCACTACTTTTCCAGTAAGGGTAAGGTTAATTTGATCTCCATGATCAAAAGGGTATAATCATTCATATATGCCATATTGTGCCTAAACATTAAATTTCTTCATATATTGGCTTTATTTGCATTTTATGATTTTATTTAATGTGTTCGTGAGATTCAACACTGCAGATTTAGACAGGATCCCATGCAGGTTCATTAAGGAACGTTGAGGCCAAAAGCCAAATGGCCAAAAGCCAAAAGCCAAATGGCCAAAGTAGAAAAACTTATGCATGACACTAATACATGGCGAGACAGACATCCTAGAAGATTAAGGAACGTTGAGCCCAAAAGCCAAATGGCCAACAGCCAGAACACAAATGGCCATGAAACCCAATCCAATGGCCAAAGAATGCAGACCACGGTACTCAGGAGTCAATGAACACGTACGTGATGCCAGAAAGTCAAACAAGACTTTTTGTCTAAAGGGCCAGATTTCTCACAAAAAACCTCCCTTTGGGTCTGAATACCCTCCATGGTTTGCACATTTTTATTTTTTTATTTGATTTTCCTTTTTATTCTTTTAATTGTTTTAATTGTTTTCTTTAAATTCATGAATTAATTTTTATAATATAAAACCAGAAAATCAAAAACTAAGAATATGTTAATTAATTTACTTATTAAATATTTTTGTAAATAAATGTTAAATAATTAATTTAGTTAAATTAGGTTTTAAAACTTAAGTCTTTTTCTTAACAAATTAAAATATATAGAAATTAGGGTTTTTAACTTTTCATCATCTTTTTAATAAATAATTTTTTCTTATTATTATTGTTATTAATTATTAAATATTTTTGTAAATAAACATGTACATTAAATATTTAGTAAATTAGGTTAAACTTTAACATTCTCATTAAAACCATAACCCCAAAAAACTCAAAAAAAAATAATTTCTTTTTTCTTTTTAATTTCATTAATTTAATAATCATAATTTAATTTCATTAAAAAGGGTCCAACGCCCTCGCCTGCGATTTTTTTTATTCTCTTTGCGCATTTTATTTATTTCCTTCTTGTAAATATTAATGTAATTCTCCCAAAGCCTTGTAAACTCGGACATTTATATTTCTCGCATATTTATTTAATGTCAAATCGGGTCCTGGATTAAATTTGGCGATGTGGACCCGCGCCTTTGTAATAGTTTAGGAACTTTATATTTCCGCAACTTTTTTTAACTGTTAATAATGGCATGCAAGAATGAATGATAAAATAAAAACAAACGTGTAGATCACCCATGACATGAATAAGACAAAAATAAATGAAAACGACACACGAATCACACACCACCCCTAGGGTACGCCTCACTGTTGCCTTGCCTCGAAAGGTGATCGTCGAGTAGAGGATGTCTTAGTAAGTCCTCATGATCCGGGAACCTGGCATGAGGGTAGCTTCTAAGGTATCTTCCCATTGCTCTGGTGATCACCATGTCCTGAACCTCGAATTGACCCGAACACCTCCAATAGATGGTGCTACCTACCTCTCAATGGTGGGATGACACTACTTTAAGGACATTTACACAGACGAATTCCTTAGGGTAGGTAGACGACTCTAGATACTTGCTCTAAATTCAAAAACAAATCAAAAATACTTTTCACACCGACACCTTTTCAAAAAGCTTTCGAAAGCAATTTTTCAAACACTCTTGAGGACTGATACAAGAGTCGAACTGGAATTTTCAAAGAAACTTTTTAAAACCCACAATTGAAAAGCAAACAAACCATTTTTTGAAAACAAAATGAGCAAGTATCTAAGAGCCCATGGATAACCATGGATAGAAAGGGTGCTAACACCTTCCCTTTCTATAATCTACCTCCCGAACCGATAGCAATCTCTATAAGGAATTTTTCTGTGCTTTTGTCCTTTCCATTTGGAGAAAATAAAAGACGGTGGCGACTCTTGCTTACCGCGACATTTCGCGAACCAGCGTTAAATAGTCAGTTCCAGATCCACCGATCACACTGGCGTTGTTACTTCTACGTTGCACCAAATGCTGAAGTATCCAGTTCAAGGGAAGATTATCACTGTTCATAGAGAGGAAGAATACATGATCAACCATCTCAATTCCTTCAGATATGTGGAATTAGATGGTGAATTCATTGAAACTCCGTTTCATCACTTTGAAGAGGTCCCCAAGAGGTGGCAGTGACCAAGGTTGTGTCTCAGGTTCCCAAGATTATAAGGCCTCTACTCCGGATGTCATCTCTGAAGGATGCCAAAAAAGTGGTAGAAGAAGGAGGGTGCACTGTCTGGGGATAACTCCCAGATATCCCATATAAGTCTGACAAGTTTGGCCTAGGTTTCATTTCAAGTGCTCAAAAGGTTGTACGCCGTGCTCATGTGGGAGGACCGCCCCTGAAGATCAGCAACCGTGAAGTCAACGCGGTAGAAGATAGTGAAGATGTCTGCAACCTAGAGGATTGGATCTTCCCGAATTTCAATGGAGGGCTCAGCAATTAGGAGTCTAGAGACTTCATCCTGATCACTTTTATCCCACAGTAATTTGTCTTTACATTTTGTTGGATCTGTAATATTGAAACAATTCACACTCTTAAAACCTTGTGTCTTACCCGAGGCACAATGGTCCATTTGTAAGGGTTATTATCTCATTTTTCACATGACATCAATGAATCATGGACGTTTTCGCATACAAACTTTTGTGCTCATTGTTTTTTCTTTTACATTTTACTTTCTTTCAGAGATAGCTATACCCTTACACACACCCACACTCACAATGTAGGTATACATCCATTCGGGATCCCATGGGTAACGATACTGCTATGGCCTTTTGTGACTCTGAGAATCTAATCTACCAAGCCAAAGACGAAGGTGAGGAAGATTGTGAAGTACCAGGGGAACTGGACAGACAGCTATAACAAGAAGAGAGAACCATCCAGCCTCACGAGGAACCCGTGGATACAATCAACCTAGGTGCCGAAGAAGATAAAGAAGAGGTCAAGGTGGGTGCCAATCTGGAACCCAGCATCAAGGAGCGTCTGATTCAGTTGTTACACGATTATGTTAAAGTATTTGCCTGGTCATATGAAGACATGTCGGGGCTTGATGCAGATATTATAGTACATTGTTTGCCTACAAGAGAAGATTGCCCGCTAGTAAAGCAAAAGGTTCGTCACATGAGACATGATATGTCAGAAAAGATTAAAGCATATGTCACAAAGCAATTCAATTCTGGATTCTTGGCCGTCACCTCTTATCCCCAATGGGTTACCAACATTGTTCCAGTGCCCAAAAAGGATGGCAAGGTGCGAATGTGTATGGACTACAGAGATTTGAATAGGGCGAGCACTAAGGATGATTTTCCACTCCCCCACATTGATATCCTTATTGACAATACAGCACAACATAAAGTGTTTTCCTTCATGGACGGATTCTCAAGTTACAACCAAATCAAAATGGCGCCTGAGGACATGGAGAAAACAACATTTGTCACACAATGAGGCACATTCTGCTACAAGGTAATTCCATTCGGACTAAAGAACGCTGGGGCAACCTATCAGCGTGCCATGGTAGCTCTATTTCACGACATGATACATCATGAAATAGAAGTCTACATGGAAGATATGATAGCCAGATCTCAAACAGAAGAAGAGCGTCTTGACCACTTACAAAAACTGTTTGAGAGACTGAAGAAGTACAAGTTGAGGTTGAATCCAAACAAATGCACATTTGGGGTACGATCTGGTAAACTCCCAGGCTTTATCGTCAGCAACAAAGGTATCGAGGTCAATCCTGCCAAAGTTAAAGCAATACAAGAGATGCCTGCTCCTCGTACTGAAAAGGAAGTCGAGGATTCTTGGTACGTTTGAACTATATTGCCAGAATCATTTCTCACCTGACAGCTACTTGTGAGCCAATCTTTAAACTATTGAAGAAAGATAAAGTAGTCAAATGGAATGATGAATGCCAAATTACTTTTGACAAAATCAAAGAATACTTACAAGAGCCTCCTGTGTTGATGCCACCAGTCGAGGGAAGACCGTTGATCATGTATCTGACTATTTTAGAAAACTCAGTGGGGTGTGTATTGGGGCAGCATGACGAGTCTGGCCGAAAAGAGCACGCTATTTACCACTTGAGAAAAAATTTTACCGACTGTGAAACCAGATATTCACTGCTCAAGAAAACTTGCTGCGCTCTGGCATGGGATGCTCGCTGGCTAAGACAGTATATGCTGACTCATACTACCTTGTTGATATCTAAAATGGATCCGATAAAATACATCTTTAAGAAGCTTGCTCTTTCTGGGAGAATAGCGAGATGGCAGATGATCTTGACAGAATATGATATACAGTATACTACCCAGAAAGAAATAAAGGGTAGTGTACTAGCTGACCACCTCGCTCACCAAGCTATAGAAGACTACCAATCCATGAAATTCGAATTTTTGGATGAGGACATCATGACATTAGACAACTATGAAGAATTCAAGCCATATGACGGACCTGAACAAGGATCCTGATGGACATTGTTCTTTGATGGAGCGTCTAATGCACTCGGTAATGGTATTGGTGTTGTACTCATATCTCCGGAAGGGTGTCATACTCCCTTCACTTCCAGACTTTGCTTCAATTGTACAAATAACATGGCAGAATACGAAGCGTGCATCTTCGGTCTCAAAGCTACCATAGACTTGGGGATCAAATCCTTGGATGTATTCGAAGATTCAACTTTGGTTATCAGCCATACAAAGGAGAATGGGACACCAAATACCCAAACCTTATCCCTTACAAAGAACATATTTTGACATTGTTACCACATTTTTAGAAGATTACCTTCGAGCATTTCCCGCGAGAAGAAAATCAGCTAGCAGATGCTCTAGCCACAATGTCATCTATGTTTAAACTTAATTGGGATAACGAGGCTCCCCAGATCACCATTGAACGAATGGAGGAACCAGCACACTGTCACGAGATTATACTGAAGAAGTAGTGGACCAACCTTGGTTTCACAAAGTCAAGAAGTACCTCGAGGCTCAAGAATATCCAGAAGGAGCTTCAATCAATGACAAGAAGTTCTTAAGGAGATTCTCTGCTAAATTTTTCCTTAGTAATGGCATCCTGTACAAACGCAATCATGACTTTGTGTTACTTTGGTGCGTAGATAAGGTTGAAGCTGAAAGGATCATGACTGAATTACATGAAGGCACTTTTGTCACCCATTCCAGTGGGCATACTGTGATCGGTGGAAATAGAACTGACTGTTTTGGAATGCTGGTTCGCGTTTGCGTTTCGCAAAATGTCGCGGTAAGCAAGAGTCTCCATCGTCTTTTATTTTCTCCAACAAGGAAAGGACAAAAGCACAAAAAAATTCCTTTTCGAGATGTTTCTCGGGTTCGGGAGGTAGATTATAGAAAGGGAAGGTGTTAGCACCCTTTCTATCTGTGGTTATCCACGGGCTCTTAGGTACTTGCTCACTATGTTTTCAAAAATGTTTTGCTTTTCTTGTGTTTGTGGGTTTTGAAAAAGTTTGTTTTGAAAACTTCGCTTTAACTCTTGTATCTGTCCTCAAGAGTGTATGAAGTGTTTGTTTGAAAACTTTTGTCAGAAAAGTGTAGGTGCGAAAAATATATTTTTTTTAAAGAGCAAGTACCTGAGAACCTCTACCTACTCAAAAGAAATTAAGCTGTGTAAATGTCCTTTAGACAGTACCATCCCACTATTGAGAAGTAGGTAGCACCGTCGTTGGAGTTTGTCGGGTCAATTCGATTATAGGGACATGTGATCACCAAAGCAATAGTAGGACGCCTTAGCGGTAACCCTAATGTCCTATATCCTTTTTATCCGAGGCAACCGTTTCGAGGCAACTTGGATCTTTAGACAAGAGGGCGACCTCTAAAACACCCTATACTCAATGACCACGTCGAGGTAACCAAGTGAGGCGTACCCTAAGAGTGGCATGTGCGAGTATGTCAGGATTCAGTTAAGTTATCTTTGTACATGTTATGGTGAGCTACGTTTTGATTTTAATTTTTAGAGATAAGTCTTGTCATGCATAGCCTAATTAACATACATCTAGCAGTTAATAGTTGTGCGGAAAGTAAATCTACGTTATTACAAGGCGTCGGGTATTTACATCGCCAAAAACAAACCCTTGGAAAAGTAAATTGCGGAAAATAAACGAAAGCGATAAAAAATCCTAATTAAGCTATTACATCCTCGGAGCAATTACATAATATGATCAAAAATTAATCAAACAAACATACGCACGAGAAAATTGGATCGGAGAAGTCTTTAGGGTTTTGACCCTTTTTGAGAAAGAAAGAAGTTTTGGTTATTTGGAATTTAATTAAATTAAACCTAAAACTAATTAATAAAAAGGAAATATTTTTTGGTTTTTTAATGTCTCAAGGAAAATAAAATAAAATAAAAAGATGATTAAAATTGTCAAAACCCTAATTCTATGTTAATTTTATTTATTGTGAAAAAAGTCAAAATTAACCTAATTAACTAAATTAATTACATTAGAATTTATTTACAAAAATAATAAATTAAAGGTGAAATTAATAATAATAAAAATATTTCATTTTTAGTTTTCTGATTTTTATTATGAAAACAATTAATTATGTTAATTAAATAATAATAATAATAATAATTAATAAAAGAAAATAAAAAGGAAAAGAAATAAACTTGTGGGGGTGATGGCCCAAATCAGGAGGTGTTATTGTCAATTGCCAGGCCCATTAACTCCAGCCACGTTTGACTTTCCTGCTTCTCCATGGTGCGTGTTAACTGGGAGTACCATGGTTCTTCATCTTTGGCCACAGGATTTGAGCTTAAAGACACATGGCGTGCTGAGATGTGAAGCACATGGTGGAACGCTTTTGGAAACCTGTATGTAATTATGCAAAGAAAAACAGAAACAAATATTTTTGGGGACCTGGGATTCGAACTCAGGTCCCAACGTTTCCAAGCCAATGCCTTAACCACTCTACCATCACGCTTCAATCGTTAGTGGAATAATAAACATTCATTATATATGCAAAACAAGTCAATATGCTGGGATTATAAAAACGCGCGCTTCTTTTCAAATGGCCCAACCAAATGCTAACACGTCTTCATCTTCTTCCTTTGTACCTGTAAAAACAAATCAGATAGCGGGGGTTTTTAACCCCCACAAACAACAACAAGGAAAAATAGCGAATAGAGATACAATGCATATAAATATTTCGCGAGGGGTGCATCATGTTCGTCTGATTCTCACGATTTCAACCATATGCCTTAGGAGTCCTAATTTTTCCTGGTTTAGGAATCCCCGATTTCAAAGCTCACGAACCCTAAAATTCAACTATGGCGTCTTGTGATTTATGGCGTTTCAGTTCAATTAAGTTATACCATTAGCTTCGTATAGTCCCAATTAACACAAAATAATCAAGAAAATATGTTATATGTGCATGAATTAGGAGTTACGATTCTGAAAAAAAGTGGCAAACCGTGGTTCTGTGCATGATGATTCCTTGAGTTTTAGCACGTGAATTCAATTGCAAATTATCCCTGGGACCTCCTGCAATGTATTAGAATCAATAAAAACCTTTGAATCGTTCTAGAATGCCAAAGTCAGTTTTGAGTTTTCTTGGAAATTTTTCAATATGCTATGGCTTTTCTGCAGCTTTCTTGCACGTCCATGAGTTAGGGTTTACTTGCATATATATAGAGGAATGGAATTAGGTCAAAATCTTGAGCAAGAATCCATTGCAATGATGATTGAATATTTGATTGAAAATCAAATCTTTTTGCATTTTCATGATTGAACAAAGTTGCCAATTTTGGAGATTTTGCATCTTTGACTTGGTGCACAAAATTGCCAGCCTTTTTAGGTCATATTTGCTTCACAAAAAGATTGAAAAACCAAATCTTTGTATTTTCCTACAATTTAAATTAATTAAATGAATTAATATTAATTAAAAATCCAATTAATTAATAGAAAATAAGAAAATAAATTCAATTAAGCTTGATGGGTCGTGCATAGGCCATGGATGAAGTTTCAAGAAGAGATTTGAGGCCCATTAGCAAAAACAAGGTGTTTTGAGCAAAGTTGACTTTTGCAAATTCATGAAAATTTCCCAACTTCTCCAATGCATATCTTGCTCAATTTTGATCATATGAACATGTTCTTGGACATTTTGGAAAGGTCTTGAAGTCATCTAACCAATGCCTTTGGTCCCATGTCATTTGGATTTACCAATCTCAAGTTATGGTATTTGACTTAAAGTGCACTTTTGTTGACTTTTGAATTTGACCTATAATGTAGAAATTGATAACTTTTTGTGAGAGCATTTCTTGAACTTGGAGTGTGAAGATGGATTGTAGGAAATTGCATCCCTTTCAAAATGAGCATTGGATGGGATTTTTCTGATGAACCATGAAAAAGTTATGCCCTGGTCAAGATACAGTTGACTTTTCTACTGTCCAAAAATAGTAACTTTTTGCATCTTGATGATTTTTGAGCTATCCTTGTTGAATCATGATCAAGACTTGATCAAATGATGATTGTGAGCTCAAAATGAGATGTTGACCAAAAAGTCTGACTTTTGACTGCAAAATGACCATTTTGCCCTTGTAGTTGACTGTAGGTCAAATGAGGCTTTTGACTGTGCAAATTGGCACTGTGAGTCTTGAAACTTGGTATGTAGGTGCTTTAGAGTGTATATAGGTCCATGAGACTTGATTGAACCATTGAAAATCCCAAATTCCTTGAAAGAACCAAAACCCTAATTTCAGCTGTCTTAGGAGGTGGTTTGACTGTACAATCTCTTGAGCAATCTTGAACCATTTGAAGATGATTCTTGACAAACCCTGAAGAATATGGGAGGGAAAATTTTGGGGTACAACAGTTGCCCCTGTTCAATCTTCTTAAACCTGAGGATGTAGATTGGCTTGCGTGCCTTTCGTGATCCGAAGGTGGAAGATGATTGAACACTAAAGTGCCTAGAAATTTGCACTCGCATGGTGTAGTATCAGCAATGTGATGTCGGGAATGGGCTTACATATGCCATTTGGAGATATGATGGATAGGAGGATGGGCTTATAGATGCCATCTGGAGATGTGACAGAATCTTGTCGGGGGATGGGCTTATAGATGCGATCTGGAGGTTGTTCGTTGAATTGTAACTTGGTAGGTTGAAAGAAGGAACCTGTGTAGGGTTGCCTGATGATGAGTTCGTGTAAAATTGCATCTTAGAAGAGAAGGAACCAGTGTAGGGTTGCTTCATGATGGTCAAGTAGATAGTTGTCCTGTATGGTTTCAGGTATTAATCTACAATCCATCGTCCACAGATATTTCCTGGCTAGCTACAGGTGTTGATCTGGAACTTAAGAGAGGTGGGTCAAGGATATAGTTTTCTTGTCTGGTTTCAGGTATTAATCTTTGACTTGAGAAAGAAAGATGGTTTTCCTGTCTGGTTTCAGGTATTAATCTTCAATCTCTTCAATGTAGATAACTTTCCTGTCTGGTTTCAGGTATAGATCTACTATCAATCGTTCATAGATATTTCCTGGCTAGTTACAGGTGTTGATCCGGAACTTAAGAAAGGTTGGTCGAGGAGATAGTTTTCCTGTCTGGTTTCAGGTATTAATCTCTAACCTGAGAAAGAAAGATGATTTCCTGGCCTGTTACAGGTGTTAATCTTCAATCTCTCCATATAGGTGGCTTTCCTGTCTGGTTTCAGGTGTTAACCTATGATCAGTCGTCCACAGATATTTCCTGGATAGTTACAGGTGTTGATCCGGAACTTAAGAAAGGTTGGTCGAGGAGACAGTTTTCCTGTCTGGTTTCAGGTATTAATCTCTGACCTGAGAAAGAAAGATGATTTCCTGGCCTGTTACAGGTGTTAATCTTCAATCTCTCCATATAGGTGGCTTTCCTGTCTGGTTTCAGGTGTTAACCTATGATCAGTCGTCCACAGATATTTCCTGGCTAGTTACAGGTGTTGATCTGGAACTTACAAAAGGTTGGTCAATGAGATGGCTGTCCTGTCTGGTTTCAGGTATTAATCTCTGACCTGAGAAAAAAAAGATGATTCCCTGGCCTGTTACAGGTATTAATCTTCAATCTCTTCAATGTAGATAACTTTCCTGGCTAGATACAGGTATAGATCTACAATCAATCGTCCACAGATATTTCCTGGCTAGTTACAGGTGTTGATCTGGGACTTAAGAAAGGTTGATGGTAATCATCTTTGACCTTTTCCTGAAAAGGAAAAACATTAGTTGCATGCAATGTCAGATGTATGAAATGCATGATGTTCTCAAAATGAGATCGTGTCGTATGCACTTTATCATGTATGTAACTAGGAGATGTGAAATGTGATATGTTCATGAATGTATTTTCGTCTAGGAAAATAAATCCTTGACAAATGCCGGGGAGTTTGTTGAATCCTGGGCTGATGTTGAAGAGTAGAGTTCTTCGTTTCCGCTGGGGATGATGAACGAAGATGATTGCAAGAATAAACTGGTAGGAGAAGACGACTCCGTTGGGGAATAAACCTGGTGAAGAGATTACTCTGCGGGAAATTACTCTGTGGGGAAGAGATACTTCGCTGAGATATTAACGATAACTCCGCTGGGGATTCCGTTGATAAGCTCTGTTAGACATTTTGATTATGAACTCCGTTGGGGGATAGAAAGAACTTCACTGAGGATGATCTTTCCGTTACAACTTGCTGAGGATAACCCAGTTAGACTCTGGTGGGGGATAACTTTTGAACTTGGCTGGGGAGAGATATTTGTACTCTGCAGGGGACAAGCTTCCAGAATCTACTGGGGAGATGATTCAACTCTGGCGGGGAAGCTTTTCAGACTGTGCTGGGGAATGGTTCCGCTGAGGGTATCTTGTATTCCGCCGGGGAACATTCTTATACTCTGCTGAGGAATATTAAGAACGCCGGGGATGCTTGCTAAGGAATATCTTTATACTCTGTTGGGGAATATTAAGATCTTCTGGGGATACCCAACTTTTTTGAAGCTGACAGTAGACTAACTCTGTTTGGGGAGAGTATTGCTGACTTGCTGGGGATACTGTGCCTTTTTAGGGCTGATGGGAGGCCAACTCTGCTTGGGGAGAGTATTGCTGATTTGCACATAGTTGCAAGTCTCAGTGGGGAGAGCTACCATTACTGTCTTTTGTTGCGGGGAGTGAAGGTATCCTGGTTACATTCTTCAGCCGAACCTACCTTGGTACCTTGGTGGACCGAGCAACTAGATCGCTTAGACAATTCTTATTGCCCCTACTTCCGATGTCACCTGTAATTAGTCCTTTGTTTTGCATGCAAATATTTGTGATTAGCAATTAATGTCAAATGCATATATCAAAATGAACATTGGACGTTCTTCGCAAAACAAAACAGATAAAGGAAAAACAATTTGAAATTTGTCTGAAAAAATGAGCTTGTATTGATTTTGAAGTTTTTGCCTGTAAATAGGCGTTTTTGTGTACAAGAGGCTGACGTCCTAGTAAGAGAACGCCGCCGAACAAAATAGAGTTTATACAATTTGTGAAAAGAAAACAAAACAGCTATGTGAAAAATCCCACTGGGTTCCAACTCTGCTATCGCCTTTATGTCTTCAAGCGTCTCATCACTTTGCTGCTTAGTTGAAGAGGAATCTGATTTATCGGTGCCGTCTGAGCCTGATGGTCGATACCAGAGTCTGGATGCGAGGTGATCCAATGAGACATAGTATTACGCTTATCCCTAACTTTTGCCTGGACCGCCTTTTCGGGTTTTCAGTCCACCGGGATACCCATTTTTTCCCAAGCCGCCTTTTCAGGTTTTCGACTTGCCGGGTGTACAGATTTTTTTTCATTTTCATCCCTTATTTTTGCCCGAACCCTTTTGGTTCACCGGGGAGACCTTATTTTTGCCTAGGCCAATCGACCTAGAGGGTCTTTAATCATGCGTAGTATCTTTTTACTATGTCTGCATTGGCAGGGTGAGGAAGGTCGTCACCATCCATGGTGGTTAGAATCATCGCTCCTCCTGAGAAGATATTCTTAACCACAAATGGCCCTTCGTACGTAGGGGTCCATTTGCCCCTGGGGTCACCTTGAGGTAGAATGATGTGCTTGATTACCAGGTCCCCAACTTGATACTCTTGTCGTCTGACTTTCTTGTTAAATGCCTTGATCATCCGTTTTTGGTACGCCTGACCATGGCAAATAGCAGTGAGTCTCTTTTTGTCGATTAGGTTTAATTGATCAAGCCGAGTCTGGATCCAGTCATCTTCACTCAAACCTGCATCCTTCATGATCCGAAGAGAGGGTATCTGAACTTCAATGGGCAGGACTGCCTCCATGCCATATACCAAGGAAAAGGGTGTTGCCCCTGTTGACGTCTGTGCTGAGGTACGGTACCCATGAAGAGAAAATGGTAACATCTCGTGCCAATCTTTATAGGTCACCGTCATCTTCTGCACAATCTTCTTGATATTCTTATTAGCCGCTTCTACAGCCCCATTCATCTTCGGCCGGTAAGGAGAAGAGTTGTGGTGTTGTATCTTGAATTGCTCACAGAGCTCAGTGATCATCTTGTTGTTGAGATTGGTACCATTATCTGTAATGATCCTCTCAGGTACACCGTATCGACAGATCAGGTTATGCCGAATGAACCGTGCCACTACGTTCTTGGTTACGGTGGCGAAGGAAGTTGCTTCAACCCACTTTGTAAAGTAATAAATTGCTACCAGGATGAAGCGATGTCCGTTGGATGTTGTAGGTCTGATCTCTCCAATCATATCAATACCCCACATTGCAAAAGGCCAAGGTGCTGTCAAGACGTTCAGAGGAACTGGAGGAATGTGCACCTTATCAGCATAGATCTGGCATTTGTGACATGTCCGAGAATGTTGATAACAGTCGGCTTCCATTGTGGACCAGTAATATCCTGCCCGAAGGATTTTCTTTGCCATGGTATGTCCACTGGAATGAGTTCCGAAGGTACCTTCATGCAGCTCTGTCATGATCCTTTCTGCCTCAGTCTTATCCATACAACGCAGTAAGGTTGAATCATGGTTTCGTTTGTAAAGAATGTCATTGCTGAGGAAGAACTTTGCCGCGGACCTTCTCAGAAACTTCTTGTCATTAACAGATGCACCCTCGGGGTATTCTTGAGCTTCGAGGTACCTCTTTACTTCATGATGCCAAGGTTTTTCTGTTACTTCTTCGGTCTCAAGATCACAGCAATGTGCAGGTTCGTCCAATTTCCAAATAATGATCCGGGGAGCCTCGTTGTCCCATTTGACTTTGAACATGGAAGACATCGTAGCTAACGCGTCCGCCAACTGATTTTCTTCTCTTGGGAAGTGTTCAAAGGTTATCTCCTCGAAATGGGGAATCAACGTCAATACATACTCCTTGTAAGGAATAAGATTTGGGTGTTTCGTATCCCACTCGCCTTTGATCTGACTGATCACGAGAGCGAAATCTCCGAAGACACTCAGAAACCTGATCCTTAGGTCAATTGCAGCTCGGAGACCCATGATGCATGCTTCATACTCCGCCATGTTGTTGGTGCAGTTGAAACATAGTCGGGCGGTGAGTGGAGTATGAGAGCCTTTGGGAGATATGATCACAGCGCCAATACCGTTACTCAAAGCGTTTGAGGCTACGTCAAAGTGCATAGACCATCGGGATCCTTCCTCAGGTCCTTCATCCGGTCCAGGTATTTCACAATCAGTCACTACCATGATATTCTCGTCTGGAAATTCAAAGTTCATGGACTGGTAATCATCCACTGCCTGATGTGCCAAATGGTCTGCCAACACACTCCCCTTGATTGCTTTTTGAGTCGTGTACTGGATGTCATATTCAGTCAAGATCATCTGCCATCGGGCTATTCTTCCGGACAAGGTAGGCTTTTCGAAGATGTACTTGATTGGATCCATTTTTGAAATCAACAGAGTAGTGTGAGTCAACATATACTGTCTTAGCCGGCGAGCAGCCCATACCAAAGCGCAACAAGTTTTCTCAAGCAGTGAGTATCGGGTCTCACAGTCGGTAAACTTTTTGCTAAGGTAATAAATAGCGTGCTCTTTTCGGCCAGACTCGTCATGCTGCCCCAACACACATCCCATTGAGTTATCAAGTACTGTCAAGTATAAGATTAGAGGTCTCCCTTCAACCGGTGGCATAAGAATGGGTGGCTCTTGGAGATACTCTTTGATTCTTTCGAAAGCGGCCTGACATTCATCGTTCCAACGTACTACTTGATCTTTCTTCAGTAGCTTGAAGATTGGTTCACATGTAGCAGTTAGATGTGAGATGAATCAGGCAATGTAGTTCAGCCGTCCTAGAAAGCCTCTGACTTCTTTCTCTGTCTTGGGAACTGGCATCTCTTGTATGGCTTTCACTTTGGCAGGGTCCACTTGAATACCTTTGTCGCTCACGACGAAACCTAGTAGTTTTCCAGATCTCACCCCGAAGGTGCACTTGTTCGGGTTCAACCTCAGCTTGTACAACTTCAACCGGTCAAACAACTTCTGTAGATGGTCAAGGTGTTCCTCCTCAGTTTGGGACCTTGCAATCATATCGTCGACATATACTTCGATCTCATGATGGATCATATCATGAAACAAAGCAACCATGGCACGCTGATATGTTGCCCCAGCATTTTTCAACCCAAAAGGCATGACCTTGTAGCAAAAGGTGCCCCACTGAGTAACAAAAGTGGTCTTCTCCATGTCTTCGGGAGCCATCTTGATCTGATTATAATCGGAGAAATCGTCCATGAAGGAGAATACCTTATGCTGAGCAGTGTTGTCAACCAGAACGTCAATGTGAGGCAGAGGGAAGTCATCCTTAGGGCTCGCCCTGTTCAAGTCTCTGTAGTCAACACACATTAGGACCTTACCATCTTTCTTCGGTACCGGAACCACATTGGCAACCCACTGAGGGTAAGAAGTTACTGCTAGAAAACCGGCATTGAATTGTTTCATAACCTCAGCTTTGATTTTCTCGGACATCTCTGGACGCATACGGCGAACCTTCTGTTTCACCGGAGGACATTCTTCCTTGGTAGGCAAGTGATGAACCACAATGTCGGTATCCAACCCAGGCATATCTTCATAAGACCAGGCAAAGATTTCCATGTAGTCATGCAGCATCTGAATCAAACGTTGTTTCACACTGAGCTCCAGATTGGCACCAATCTTGACTTCCTTTCTGTCTGCCTCAGTACCCAGATTTACCGTTTCCACTGGCTCTTCATGTGGCTGAATGGCCCTCTCTTCCTGGAGTAGCAGTCTCGCAAGCTCACCAGGCACTTCGCAATCATCTTCACCTTCATCTTCGGCTAAGTTGATCGGATTTTCAAAGTCATAACTGGCAGTAGCAGAGTCGTTACCAGTGAGATCCAGAGTGGATTGAGACCTGTATATGTGAGTGTGTGTAAATAGCTGTTTTGCAATATATAATAAAGAAAAGACAAGGAGCGCAAGATTTGAAATGCAAAAAACGTCCAATGCTTTTATTAATGATATGTGAAAATGACACACAAAAGCCCTCACAAATGAAGCCACGGTGCCCCGGGTAAGACACCGGGCCATAAAGTTTCACAATATTGTCTGTTACAAATTCAAAGCAAAGGAGTTCATTACTGAGTCACAAAAGTAATGGGTACGAAATCTTTCGTCGTCCAGTTGTTCGGTCCACCGTCGGTCGTGGGGTAGATCCAGCTGTCGAATTCAGATTCCTCCACATCATCTTCAATGGCATTTACTCCCGAGTTGCTGATGAACACAGAAGGTCTTTCAATCCTTGCACTACGAACAACCCTTTGAGCCTCTGCAGTGAAACCCAAACCAAACTTGTCAGTCTTCTGAGTGAAATCCGGAAGTCGGCCCCAGTTTGCATACTCACCCTTCTCAACAACAGCCCGGGCATCCTTTAAGGAAGCCATCTTCAAAGGAGAATCTTCAATCACAGTCTCAGCTGACGCCAGTGTCTGAGGAACCTCTTCAAAGTGTTGAAAGGGGGTCTCAATGAACTCCCCATCCATCTCTATGTACCGAAATGAGTTGAGGTGGCTGACCATGTATTCTTCTTCCCCCTGAACTGTCACAATCTTCCCTCTGACCGGGTATTTCAGCTTCTGATGTAGTATGGAGGTCACAACTCCAACTTTATGGATCCAGGGACGACCCAACAAACAAGAGTAGGATGGTCGGATGTCCATCACGTAGAATGTAGAATCGAATACCTGAGAACCAACTCGAATTGGGATATCAACCTCGCCATGTACCATCCTTTTAGACCCATCAAAGGCCCGGACCACGATGTTACTTGGCTTTAGCTCCAAACCCTCGCAATCCAGCCTGTCTAGAGCTTTCTTGGGTAATACATTCAATGAGGAACCAGTGTCAACCAACACATGTGCAAGAGTAGTGCCCCTGCATTCAATGGAGACATGCAGGGCATCGTTATGGTTCTTCCCTTTAGCAGTCAGATCGGCATCGGAGAAACCCAAACCATTATCAACAGTTAAGTTGGCCACACAATCGGTAAATTGATCAGCTGACGTTTCTTGTGGCACATGGGCCGTCTTCAGGAAGGTAATCAGAGCCTTGGCATGGGCCTCTGGACACAACAACAATGATAGCATAGAAATTTTTGATGGGGTGTGCCCCAGCTGTTCAACTACATTAAAATCACTCCTCTTGATAATCTTAAGAATCTCTTCCATTTCCTGTTTGGAAGCTTCAACATTGATGGTCTTTGGTGCCTCCGTCTGGGCAGGCATATCTGTAGCTATCCCTTTGCCCCGAGCGTCGGATGACTCGGCAGCAGGGGTAGAAATAGGAACTTGGTCAGGAAGAGAAATAGGCACACTTGCGGGTGTGATGACAATAGGTCTCTGGATAGCTGGTGGCACAATATCTGGTGAGAAAAGTCTACCGCTGCGGGTGACTTTGGCAGGCCCGGTGATGTTGCTGACGCTGGTATTAGTATCAAACTCTTGTTTTACTCCAAGAACGTAAACATATGCCCCATAGTGCCAAGGGACAGCTTTGTCGAATGTATAGGGGATGGGCCCCGAAACAATGATGATTATAGGTGCAACCTTCTGAGCAGGCATAATTTTGACAGGCTTCCTCGGGGAGCCTTGGTAGAATTGTTGAAAATAGTAACAATGGACACTTCTTCAGTAGGGGTAGCAGGAACGGAAATCTTCTCGAACAGGATTTCTTTATTATCCATCAGGTTTTGGATACCTGACTTCAAAGATGGGCAACCAGCAGGTGAAACGGAACACAGATGGCAACCTTTACTATATCCCGGAAATAAACCGGCTAGCAACAGGTTCCTCTTAACAGTCAACAGCGGAGTAACAATGTCATCCACAGAGGCTACAAACAGGTCTTCCTCTACAGCATTCACTCTATGCTTGGGCATGGGAGCAGTCACAACATTGGGCCTTTCGGGTGCCTCGAACTCTATCTCTTTAGCATCAATTAGGTCTTGAACCTTATTCTTCAGAGCCCAACAATCATCCGTAGTATGCCCCGGGCTGTCAGAATGATAAGCGCAGCGGGCGTTAGGATTGTACTTCGGGGATGTTGTGTTTACAACCTTCGGAGCTTCTTTTATAGTCACCAGATTGGTTGTCAGTAAATGCGGCAATATCTGAGATAGGGTCATACTGAGACGAGTAAACTGCCTTCTGGGTCTCTCACCCCTTTGTTGGTTATGATGCTGAGGAGCAGCAGCAGGCTTTGAAATAACCACCGCGTTGACAGCTTAGCGGCGTTCCGGTTTATTCTGTCTCCTTGAACCATAGACAGCACTAGATTCTTTCTTGAACGACTTCTTTTCAGTGCTCGAGGATGCACCCTTTTGTATCTTCCCAGACTTGATACCAGCTTCTATTCTCTCACCAGTCAAGATAAGGTCTGTAAACCCGGCAGAAGAATTTCCAATCAAATGGTTGAAGAACGGACCAGACAGGGTCCCCAGAAACATATCAACCAGCTCACGGTCAGTCAAAGATGGCTGCACCCTTCCAGCCAGATCTCTCCACTTTTGAGCATACTCCTTAAATCCTTCACCCGTCCCTAATGACATACCCTGGAGTTGGGTACGCGTAGGAGCGAGGTCGGAATTATACTGATACTGCTTATAAAACGCAGTAGCCAAATCCTCCCAGTTACGAATACTGGCTCCATCCAGCTGATAGAACCATTCGAGTTGAGTCCCTGAAAGACTATCCTGGAAGAAATGGATCCACAAATTCTTGTCAGCAGTGTAAGGTTGGATCTTCCTTACATACAACCGGAGGTGCAGCTTTGGGCAGGAAGCTCCGTCATATTTGGCAAAAGCAGGCGCCTTGAACTTATGGGGAATCACCACCCCAGAGGATAAGCCTAGGTCTCCAAAGTCCAGTCCGGGCACATTCTGAATCTCCATAGCAATTAAAAGGTCCTCCAGTTGTTTATACCTATCCTCAGCATGAGGATATTACTCTTCATCATAATTAGTCTCGTTGTCAGAGACCAAGGGACTAGGAACCCTTCTCTCTTGTGGGCTGTCTTTGCCTACAGATGAGGTAGTCAGCTCAACCTCGTTCTACAGTCCATTCCCAAATCTACGCCCAGTGTTGAACAATACGGTCCTCTTCTTCTTCTTCTTCTTCAAAATCATGGTCTTCAACTCCTGTTGACCCTTGGCTAAGCTCATAACCAACTCTTGGGACTGGGCATTCTGGGCCTGGAGGGCCTTGATAGCTTGTTTAGTGGTAGGTTCAGAAGACATGATGATTGCTGAAATAAACAGCGAAGAAGATAAGTGACCTGTAAAAAGAGTACCTGTTATGCGTATGATGCATGGTATGCTATTTATGCAATGCATTCAAGGGTTCGAAAATTCAAATTCGTTGTAGACAAAAAAAGGAACACACGTCATATTAAGAAGTAATTTGTTTAGTACATCAGTGCCTCATGGGCGAAATATTACAAAATACTTAATGCAAAAAGACATTGCGCATCCTTTTTGGAGCGATGTAAGTGTTTAGGGTCTTTTCCTCGTGAAGTAGGCGGGTGATCTCCAAGACCTTCTTCTCACTGGCATGTAAACTGGCTTCAAGAGAATTCCGTTCTTCCTTGAGTTGGATCCAGCTCTTTTGCATTTCTTCCCATGATGTTGGCATATCAGGATGTAGAATGGTGTATGGAACCTCTCCTTCCAGGACAGGCTCTTTGATCACGGGGAGAATGTGAGGATATGGCATCATAAGCTTCTGGGAGCGGGTTCGTACCCACTTGAGGTAAGGCTCAAGGGGGATGGAATTCTTGTGCCCCAGTGTCTTACTATCTACCTTGTTAGGCATCCTCCAAGCTCTGATAAACCTTTGTCGAAGTCCTTGTGCATCTTTGTCGAAGTCAAAAACTATGTCAGGAATCAGCATGTCATGAGGGCCATCCCTCCGAGCAAATCCAAATTGTCTCAAAGCCAGACAGGGGTTGTAGGTAATGCCTCCTCTAATTCCAAGTAAAGGAACATTAGGAAATTCTCCGCAACGATCAATGATAGTGACACTTTCTCTGGACCGAGAACACCAATGTATATCAGAATGTGTAAGAGTCATCAATCGTTGTGACCACCTTAAACCCTGCTCGTTCTTTAAAACTGATTGTGGAAGGTGCGAAATAAACCACCTTGCCAGGAGAGGAGTGAAGCCCATGAGAACACCTCTTTTTCTCATTGTTCGAGTGTAAAATGAGTGGAGGATGTCCCCAAGCAATGTAGGTATGGGATTCCTGGACATAAAAATCTTGACAACATTTATATCTATAAGTTGATTAGGATTTGGGAACAACACCAACCCATAGACAAGGAGTGCCACAATCTCTTCAAAGGCTTGTAGATCAAGAGAATTCCAACATTCTTGTGCCTTCTCAAACAGGAACTTTGCCAAGAATCCTTTGATACCACTTCTAACTTCCCAATGCCCCTTGATGTCAGATGGTTGCAGACGTAATGCTTGAGCAACCTCTTCAAGTTTTGGTTCCTTTTCCGTACCGTTGTAGGGTAGTTGACTAAGAATAGGAATTTTCAGAAGTTGAGAAAATTCTTCCAAAGTAGGCACCAATTGATAATCAGGGAAAGTAAAACAGTGGTGTAAGGGGTCAAAGAACTGGAAGAGAACTTTTATCATGTCTTCTTCAATGTTGGTGTTAACCAAGCTGATGAGTCTACCATGTTTTTCACTGAAGAGAGAGTTCTCGGGAATCCTGGATGTAAGCTCCTTAAGCTGAGGAGGGATCCTTATAAGGTTGACCTGAATTGTTTTCCTGCAGAGAGACTCCATGTCCTACAAAACAAGAACAAAGATGAAGATCCAAACCCTTGAAGTGGTTAGCAGATGCATATGATGCTTTATGATGTTATGATGTACATGGATGAAAAAGTAATCAAGTATATATACAGGCAGTCATATTCACACAAAGCAAACAAGTCCTTAGGTTTAGGCTTGCATGGGGTTCGTAGGTAAGTACCCTCTTAAAGTTAGTTGGCTCAAAACCTGTCCTACAAATAGTAACCGGGTTCTAAGGAGCTCAATATCATTGGATTGTTTTCTATGTTCATTGTTTTGATTTAGCCACTTAACTGGAGACCAAAATATTCCAAGAAAACAACCCTCAATGAGTGTAGTATCGAGTATCTACCAACTTCGGACTGCACCAAAGTCGGTCATCTCACTACCCCTAAAGAGGCCAGGATGGTCAAGTAAGGTTATAAGGTCAGTTGATGCTTCACGACACCACGCGGCGGCCCTGTACTCTCCTTGACTTGACTCAAGGGTTACCGGTACTCACCAAAGTGCCACATCAATGTAGCAACTGCTTCAACCATGTCGATATACCCCGCACAGTTCCCTCACAGTTTGTTGCTACCTCTAAAGGGTATCCCCAGATCCGGGTTAGGATCTATAAAACTCCGATACAAGCCCACAATATTAAAGCATTCAAGGCATACAATTGAAAACATGGGTGATCTAATCCTAAGGTACACCTCACTTATAATATCCTCAGCATAGTCTCCAGTTCTGTGATCGGTGGAAATAAAACTGACTATTTTGGAATGCTGGTTCGCGTTTGCGTTTTGCAAAATGTCGCGGTAAGCAAGAGTCGACACCGTCTTTTATTTTCTCCAACAAGGAAAGGACAAAAGCACAGCAAAATTCCTTTTCGAGATGTTTCTCGGGTTCGGGAGGTAGATTATAGAAAGGGAAGGTGTTAGCACCCTTTCTATCCGTGGTTATCCACGGGCCCTTAGGTACTTGCTCACTATGTTTTCAAAAATGTTTTGCTTTTCTTGTGTTTGTGGGTTTTGAAAAAGTTTGTTTTGAAAACTTCGCTTTAACTCTTGTATCTGTCCTCAAGAGTGTATGAAGTGTTTGTTTGAAAACTTTTGTCAGAAAAGTGTAGGTGCGAAAAGTATTTTTGTTTTGAAAGAGTAAGTACCTGAGAACCTCTACCTACTCAAAAGAAATTAAGCTGTGTAAATGTCCTTTAGACAGTACCATCCCACTATTGAGAAGTAGGTAGCACCGTCGTTGGAGTTTGTCGGGTCAATTCGATTATAGGGACATGTGATCACCAAAGCAATAGTAAGACGCCTTAGCGGTAACCCTAATGTCCTAGATCCTTTTTATCCGAGGCAACCGTTTCGAGGCAACTTGGATCTTTAGACAAGAGGGCGACCTCTAAAACACCCTATACTCAATGACCACGTCGAGGTAACCAAGTGAGGTGTACCCTAAGAGTGGCATGTGCAAGTGTGTCAGGATTCAGTTAAGTTATCTTTGTACATGTTATGGTGAGCTGCATTTTGATTTTAATTTTCAGAGATAAGTCTTGTCATGCATAGCCTAATTAACATACATCTAGCAGTTAATAGTTGTGCGGAAAGTAAATCTACGCTATTACAAGGCGTCGGGTATTTACATCGCCAAAAACAAACCCTTGGAAAAGTAAATTGCGGAAAATAAACGAAAGCGATAAAAAATCCTAATTAAGCTATTACATCCTCGGAGCAATTACATAATATGATCAAAAATTAATCAAACAAACATACGCACGAGAAAATTGGATCGGAGAAGTCTTTAGGGTTTTGACCCTTTTTGAGAAAGAAAGAAGTTTTGGTTATTTGGAATTTAATTAAATTAAACCTAAAACTAATTAATAAAAAGGAAATATTTTTTGGTTTTTTAATGTCTCAAGGAAAATAAAATAAAATAAAAAGATGATTAAAATTGTCAAAACCCTAATTCTATGTTAATTTTATTTATTGTGAAAAAAGTCAAAATTAACCTAATTAACTAAATTAATTACATTAGAATTTATTTACAAAAATAATAAATTAAAGGTGAAATTAATAATAATAAAAATATTTCATTTTTAGTTTTCTAATTTTTATTATGAAAATAATTAATTATGTTAATTAAATAATAATAATAATAATAATAATAATTAATAAAAGAAAATAAAAAGGAAAAGAAATAAACTTGTGGGGGTGATGGCCCAAATCAGGAGGTGTTATTGTCAATTGCCAGGCCCATTAACTCCAGCCACGTTTGACTTTCCTGCTTCTCCATGGTGCGTGTTGACTGGGAGTACCATGGTCCTTCATCTTTGGCCACAGGATTTGAGCTTAAAGACACATGGCGTGCTGAGATGTGAAGTACACGGTGGAACGCTTTTGGAAACCTGTATGTAATTATGCAAAGAAAAACAGAAACAAATATTTTGGGGGACCTGGGATTCGAACCCAGGTCCCAACATTTCCAAGCCAATGCCTTAACCACTCCACCACCACGCTTCAATCGTTAGTGGAATAATAAACATTCATTATATATGCAAAACAAGTCAATATGTTGGGATTATAAAAACGCGCGCTTCTTTTCAAATGGCCCAACCAAATGCTAACACGTCTTCATCTTCTTCCTTTGTACCTGTAAAAACAAATCAGATAGCGAGGGTTTTTAACCCCCACAAACTACAACAAGGAAAAATAGCGAATAGAGATACAATGCATATAAATATTTCGCGAGGGGTGCATCATGTTCGTCTGATTCTCACGATTTCAACCATATGCCTTAGGAGTCCTAATTTTTCCTGGTTTAGGAATCCCCAATTTCAAAGCTCACGAACCCTAAAATTCAACTATGGCATCTTATGATTTATGGCGTTTCAGTTCAATTAAGTTATACCATTAGCTTCGTATGGTCCCTATTAACACAAAACAATCAAGAAAATATGTTATATGTGCATGAATTAGGAGTTACGATTCTGAAAAAAAGTGGCAAACCGTGGTTCTGTGCGTGATGTTTCCTTGAGTTTTAGCACGTGAATTCAATTGCAAATTATCCCTGGGACCTCCTGCAATGTATTAGAATCAATACAAACCTTTGAATCGTTCTAGAATGCCAAAGTCAGTTTTGAGTTTTCTTGGAAAATTTTCAATATGCTATGGCTTTTCTGCAGCTTTCTTGCACGTCCATGAGTTAGGGTTTACTTGCATATATATAGAGGAATGGAATTAGGTCAAAATATTGAGCAAGAATCCATTACAATGATGATTGAATATTTGATTGAAAATCAAATCTTTTTGCATTTTCATGATTGAACAAAGTTGCCAATTTTGGAGATTTTGCATCTTTGACTTGGTGCACAAAATTGCCAGCCTTTTTAGGTCATATTTGCTTCACAAAAAGATTGAAAAACCAAATCTTTGTGATTTCCTACAATTTAAATTAATTAAATGAATTAATATTAATTAAAAATCCAATTAATTAATAGAAAATAAGAAAATAAATTCAATTAAGCTTGATGCGTCGTGCATAGGCCATGGATGAAGTTTCAAGAAGATATTTGAGGCCCATTAGCAAAAACAAGGTGTTTTGAGCAAAGTTGACTTTTGCAAATTCATGAAAATTTCCCAACTTCTCCAATGCATATCTTGCTCAATTTTGATCATATGAATATGTTCTTGGACATTTTGGAAAGGTCTTGAAGTCCTCTAACCAATGCCTTTGGTCCCATGTCATTTGGATTTACCAATCTCAAGTTATGGTCTTTGACTTAAAGTGCACTTTTGTTGACTTTTGAATTTGACCTATAATGTAGAAATTGATAAATTTTTGTGAGAGCATTTATTGAACTTGGAGTGTGAAGATGGATTGTAGGAAATTGCATCCCTTTCAAAATGAGCATTGGTTGGGATTTTTCTGATGAACCATGAAAAAGTTATGCCCTGGTCAAGATATAGTTGACTTTTCTGTTGTCCAAAAATAGTAACTTTTTGCATCTTGATGATTTTTGATCTATGCTTGTTGAATCATGATCAAGACTTGATCAAATGATGATTGTAAGCTCAAAATTAGATGTTTACCAAAAATTCTGACTTTTGACTGCAAAATGACCATTTTGCCCTTGCAGTTGACTGTAGGTCAAATGAGGCTTTTGACTGTGCAAATTGGCACTGTGAGTCTTGAAACTTGGTATGTAGGTGCTTGAGAATGTATATAGGTCCATGAGACTTGATTGAACCATTGAAAATCCCAAATTCCTTGAAAGAACCAAAACCCTAATTTCAGCTGTCTTAGGAGGTGGTTTGACTGTACAATCTCTTGAGCAATCTTGAACCATTTGAAGATGATTCTTGACAAACCTTGAAGAATATGGGAGGGCAAATTTTGGGGTACAACACATACGATGGAAAATAAAATCCTACGGGAAGGCTATTACTGGTCCACCATGGAAGCAGATTGCTATTAACACTCTTGAACCTTCCATAAATGCCAGATTTATGCTGACAAGGTGCACGTGCCTCCGGTTCCTCTGAATGTCTTAACGGATCCTTGGCCCTTAGCTATGTGGGGGATTTATATGATTGGGTAAATCAAACCAACATCCTCTAATGGACACCGCTTCATCTTAGTGGCCATTGATTATTTTACAAAGTGGGTAGAGGCAGCTTCCTTCGCTTCCGTTACTAAGAATGTTGTTGCCCGTTTCATCAAGCAAAATCTCATTTGTCGATATGGTATCCCGGAAAGGATCATCACTGACAATGGTACAAATCTCAACAACACTATGATCACCGCATTGTGCGAGCAATTCAAGATCCAGCATCACAATTCTTCTCCCTACCGGTCGTAGATGAATGGTGCTGTCGAAGTTGAAAATAAAAACATTAAAAAGATCATACAGTAAATGACAATCACATACAAAGACTGGCAAGAGATGTTACCATTTGCTCTCCACGGGTATCGTACCACGGCTCGCACATCAACCGGGGCAACACCCTATTCTCTAGTTTACAGCATGGAAGTTGTCTTGCCTATCGAGGTCCAGATCCCCTCTCTGAGGATTATGAAGGATGCATGGCTGAACGAAGACGACTGGATCCAGACTCGACTTGATCAACTAAACTTGATTGATGAGAAGAGACTTACTGCTGTTTGCCATGGTCAAATGTATCAAAAACGGATGATCAAGGCTTTCAACAAAAAGGTCAGACGCCAAACGTATCAAGTTGGAGATCTAGTGATCAAACGCATAATACTGCCACAAGATGATCCTAGGGGCAAATGGACTCCTACCTATGAAGGACCATTTGTAATCAAAAACATTTTCTCTGGTGGGGCAATGATCTTGACCACCATGGATGGTGATGACCTGCCTCATCCTGCAAACATTGACATAGTAAAAAGATACTACACATAAGAGACCCGCTAGGTTGACATACCTAGGCAAAACAAGGGCATCCCGGCGAACCAAAAGGGTTCGGGCAAAAATTAGGGATAAAACAAAAAAAATCTGTACACCTGGTAAGTTGAAAACCCGAAAGGGCGACTTGGGAAAAAAAGGTTTCCCGGTGAACTGAAAACCCGAAAGGGCGGTCCAGGCAAAAGTTAGGGAATTAAAGCGTATGACTATGTCCCGTTAGATCACTTTACGGAAAACCTTTGGCCTCCGCTAACAAACTCATAATTTCTGATCAATTCAATTATCTTCGGACGAGGCAACCGATAGACAAGAAGCTCAGAGATACAAAGGCTATAGCAGAATGGAAACCCCATGGAATTTTTACACATAGCTATCTTTTCTTTGTATCAAAATTTTCTTTTTACGACAACATTCTCTTACTAGAATGTTTGTCTCCTTGTACAAAAATACTTACTCAAAGTTAATACAAAGATATCTCTTTGAAAGTGCAAAAACTATCTGTTTTTCTTTACGCTTGTGTTTTGTCTACAAAAACGTCCAATGATTCATTGTTGAACATATGCATTTGAATATAATTACTGTTTACGAATAAACAAAATGAAAAAAGGAAATTACTGATGGGTTGAATGGATAGGGAAATACCTATAGGTTATTACCTGAGAAATCCCCATAGTACGTCGTTTAATCCCCAGCGGAATAAAACTCCCAATTATCACTCCCAGTAGAAGTCGTCAAATTTCTCAGGATTCCCCAATGGAATTTTACAAGCAGTATACGACATTTCTCTTACAACAGAGTTTATTTCTCTAAGCGGAAATTCATCAACACTTAGACTTCACGACATGAAGACTTATACTCCATATCCTCAGCATCAGTCAGGGATTTATTTTCCCCAATCCAACAGCAATACAATAAACTAGCACACATACGCATACATTGCATCCATATATCATAAACATTAATAACAAGAATGCATTATACTATGAATTTCATACAACATAAACATTGCATGTTAGCTAACATTTTATCTTTTTCAGGATAAGATTAATCAAACGACTACCATTAACAATGTTCAAAGATTTCAGATACAGTTCAAATATGCTCTAGACACGAATGCCATTCTGATACTCATTCAGATTCAGTCTTCAGATACAGTTCAGATACACTCCAGACACGGATGCCATTCGGATACTCATTCAGACTCAACTTTCAGATACGGTTCAGATACGCTCTAGACATGGATGCCATTCTGATACTCATTCAGATTCAACTTAGATACAGTTCAGATACGCTCTAGACACAGATGCCATTCTGATACTCATTCAGATCCAACTTTCAGATACAGTTCAGATACACTTCAGACACGGATGCCATTCTGATACTCATTCAGATCCAACTTTCAGATACAGTTCAGATACGCTCTAGACACGAATGCCATTCTGATACTCATTCAGATTCAACTCTCAAATACAATTTAGATACGCTCTAGACACGGATTCCATTATGATACTTATTCAGATTCAACTCTCAGATACAGTTCAGATATGCTCCATACACAGATGCCATTCTGATACTCATTCAGATTCAACTCTTAGATACAATTCAGATACGCTCCAGACACGAATGCCATTCTGATACTCATTCAAATTTAACTCTCAGATACAGTTTAGATACGCTCCAGACACGGACGCCATTATGATACTCATACAATATATATATATACGCTTCAGATGCGGATGCCATTCTGATACTCAATCAAAATCAGCTCCCAGATACAGTTCAGATACGCTCCAGACACGGACGCCATTCTAATACTCATTCTTTCAGCTTACAAATTATAATTCAACAATCACTTTTGGATGGAATATTTAAGCCCATCTCATACAGCCTTCTATCACCTCTCCAAATTGCATCTTTAAACCCATTCCCTTAACCATCACATCACAAAGTGCAAATTTCAGGGCACTATAGTGTCCAATCATCTTCCATATTCGAGTCACGACTGGCAAGACATGCCAATCTAACTCTCCAGACTTAAGAAGATTGAACAGGGGAAGCTGTTGTACCCCAAAATTTTCCCTCTCACTTATCAAGAATTTTCTCACAATATCTCCTTGGGCTCAAGACTGCACTAGGGTTTGATCAGCTCAAGACACCTCCTTAGGCACTGATGACCAAAATTAGGGTTTTAGTTTGCACAAGGATTTTTGAACTATCAATTCTTCATATGACTTTCATGGACCATTATGGACCCCCAAGATTACTCATGTCAAGTTTCAAGCCTTGGATCACACTTTTGATCAGTCAATTGAACAGTTGACCTAAAAATCAATTGTATTGGGGAAAAAGTCAACCATGGCCAATTTACAGTCAAACTTCATAATTTTTGATCCAAACCAACATTTTAAAATCATATGTAGCATTTGATCAAGTTTGGACCATAAATCCTCAAGAAATTTGATCAAATCATCAAAAGGGGCAAAATGGTCAAAATTAGGGTTTTGACTGGGAAAGGGCAATTTCTGGTTTTTTTGACCTAGCAAATGATCAATTGGGTTAAGACATGATCTCAAGAGTCCAATTGCATCACTTTGACCTAATTACATGGTTCAAAACACTACAAGTCTATTGGATTGACAGATGAATTTTTCAGTCAATTGATCAAAAGTCAACTGTATACTGAAAAGTTAAACTTTGACTTTTTGGCCAAAATCAAATGCCAAAGATCATAATTCATCAAAACATGCCAAAATATGAAACTTGTTCATCAAGAAATCAAGAATTAAATATTTTATTTTGAAAAGATGAAATTTCTTAACTGAGAAATTTTTCTAAGTATAGAAAATTTCTTATTTTTCACAACTTTGAGCCAAGTTGTCATCATGATGCAAGATGATTCAAAGGAAACTTTCAACATGAAAGTTATAGATATCCATGAAATCTACAACTTTGATTCACACAATTTCTCCTAAAAATGCTTGGATCTCAAGTTATAATTTTGTGAATACATGCTCATGAACTAAAAAATGACTTAGTGAAATTTTGCCCTAGTTAGGCAGATTTTTGACCTAACTTCATGGCAATTTTTTACATAGTTCCAAGGGTAATCTTCAAAAGCAATTCAAATATGAATTACAGAGAATATTGCAAGCTTTCCAAAATGTCCAAGAACTCCTTGAGATCATTCTTGAGTGGGGATAATCGAAGAGATGAAGTTGGTGTTTTGTCACTTGGATTACAAGCCATTTTGTGAAGAACATTGAATCCAATCCTCAAGCATGTTGTACAAATCCCACTTTGCAGGATTATAACTTGACTTTCACTCCATAATTAAATGTTTTCACAGCTGTTGGACACTTTAATCCAAGCATTCAATGCATTGTACAAACTTAATTCCATTTTGGGAAGAAAGGTAACATTGCCATTTTGGAAAAGTAAGCTTTATGCAAAGTTAGCTTGCATTGAGCCTTGCATTTGTTCTTTCTGCATAAACACACTCCACACAATCAGAACAAGTATGTTTAAAGGTCTCAGCCCCCCTACAAGCTTTGTACTTCACCTTGAAACCATGCTTGCTAGCTTTGCTTTAAAAACAAGTAACCAAGCAAAACATGTGAGTTTTTGAAATCTGAGTTGTTACAAGTCTTAAAATCTCTTGCTTATAAGTAGACACACTATTTGCAAGAGGACACACGAATGCTATTGCCCTGAAACTGCATTCAATGTTTTCACAACTGTTGGACACTTTAATCCAAGCATTCAATGCATTGTACAAACTTAATTCCATTTTGGGAAGAAAGGCAACATTGTCATTTTGGAAAAGTAAGCTTTATGCAAAGTAAGCTTGCATTGAGCCTTGCATTTGTTCTTTCTGCACAAACACACTCCACACAATCAGAACAAGTATGTTTAAAGGTCTCAGCCCCCTTACAAGCTTTGTACTTCACCTTGAAACCATGCTTGCTAGCTTTGCTTTAAAAACAAGTAACCAAGCAAAACATGTGAGTTTTTGAAATATGAGTTGTTACAAGTCTTAAAATCTCTTGCTTATAAGTAGACACACTATTTGCAAGAGGACACACGAATGCTATTGCCCTGAAACTGCCTCAAACATTCCAAAACCAAAAACTTGTTCAAGAGCACCATTAACATACAGTTCTAAACCAAAACTCATGATCTTCATTCCCACTCGTGCGTTTTGAAAACTAATCACTAAAACACCTTCTATACATCATACCAAAGCAATCCAGACCCTTATTTCAAGTCTGTAGCTCCTCCATCACTATCCACTATTTTTAAAAACCAAGCTTGCAGGTTGACTTGAGTAGAGAGATTCAGAGACATTCAAGGCAAAGTAAGAGTTGGGATACACTCAAGGAGGTCCAGGAAAGCTAAACAGATCCTCATGCCATATCAAAAGTTGCTCAAACTCCATTCACGACTCCAGCTGCAAGAGGTAAAAACTCAAACTTCTATCTCTTCATACAAGCATCATTTGATCCTGATTTGTGAAAACAAAATGTAGATATCCTTGCTGTAAAGCTAACCATGTTCATAGTTTCCATTTATATTAACTGTGTATAGAGAATTTTGGATTTGAAATTTTTGAGAAAATTAGGTTTCAATTTAGGGCCAGCAAAATTAGTTTTTTATCTTTGACATTTAGTTTACATAAGTTATATGTTTTAATTCGTGAGAAGAAACAGCATAATTTTCATGTTTGGAGTTTCCATTTTTTGTGGAGAAATGAGGAAGATACAGGTGGTCCGGCCATGGCTCAAGGTTGAAGATGAAGTTGCCTTCAGAAAGCAGTTTCTAATATATATTTATGCTTTGATTATATGATCGGATGAAACAGCCACCCCAGTGGCAAGCGCGCGCGTACTAAGGCATATGTTACCTAAAGGGCGAGGTTTCGAACCAATGTGAACCCCCCCACCCCCCCCCCCCCCCCTTGCATTTTTTCCATTTTTTTCTGATTTCCTAACACATTTTTGCAGGCGCTGGGCCCTTTGGGCCTGACATTGTTTTTTTTTGCTAGCTCACCCCCACTGTTTACTTGTGACACCTCCCTGGCCCATTTCATTTTTATTTATTTCTTTATTTCTTTTTTCTTTTAAATATATTTTCTAAAATACCAAAAAAATCATAAAATGTATAAAAATAATAGATTTATATTTTGACATGATTTAAATATTTTTCTACATGAAAAATTATTTTTATTCACCATACTTTATTTACTTGTATTAATTTTCTTATAAATATTAAAATAAAACTAGGTTATTATTTATCTAAATATATTTATTTTAATGTTAAAAAAGACCAAAAATATTTCATAATACCACAATTTATTTTTTAAGACAAAAAAAATATAAAAATACAAAAAAAATACTTTTTCTTTAAACTTATTTTCTTTTAATCAACTAAAATAGATTTAGGGTTTCATCCAAAAAATCTTTTCTTAAATAATTTCTTTATTTAACTTAAGTTTAATTTAATTTAATTACTCTTTTCTTCTAATTAGGTTTAGGTCAAAACCTCCTTCATATTAAGAAACCAAACAAAAAATCTTTTTTCTTTGCATTTTACAAAATTCTTGCATATTTAATTCATCTTGTATATTATTTATTCCAATTCTTGTATAAATTCAATTTGGTTGTAATAGATTAATTAGGTTTATATTATTGCAATCCCCATTCATAAATTATATACCCCCTCTCACAAATGTTGTAATAGCGTAGTAATTTTAAATTTCACAATTTATCGCTTTTACATAATATGTTAGTAATTAGGGTTTATATGGCAAGATAAAATCAATCAAACAGAAAACCCTAATCCAAGACAAAAACAAGCATGAAAATAACACACTTGCACACAAGCACCCCTAGGGTTATCCCTCTTGGATGCCTTACAAAATGGCCATATTACGCATGTAAGGTATCTTAGCAAAAACAAACAAATACAAGATCATAGTCTCTCGATGACGCTATTCAAAGTTGCCTTAAAAATGATCTTAGTCCCTCAAAAAGAATGCTAAGATATTTTGCAAATATTGCTAATCATGGCTATACGATGACCCACGCCCGTCCCGTTTACATCCAAAGGTAGGGTTGCTTACCAAATCAATGGTAAGACAACAATATCAAAGGAAAAGAAAATGAACAAGAAAGACATTTTAGTAGGTAGATTGCTCCTAATTACTTGCTCCATTCTCAAAACAAATATCCTTGCTATTTTCAAAAACAATCACACATATTTTCAAACCATCTTACAAAACTTGAAAACATTTTTAAAATATCAAACATCTTTGTATACATTCTTACGAACGAGAATCATTATAAAGATTACCTAAACAATGGCCTATTTACAAAATACTTTCAAAAACCACACAAAGCATAATTTCAAACAAAAGCAAGTGATCTAGCAAGTAACTAAGAGCCCATGGATAAAAAGAGCACTAATACCTTCCCTTTTATAATCTACCCCCCTAACCCAAGAAACAATCTCAAAGGTCTTTCTTGTGCTTTTTCACCTTTCCTTTTGGATAAAAGAAAAGTCGGTGGCGACTCTTACTAACCGCAACATTTACGATAAAATGCGAAAACCTCAAGTCAGTTCTCCCACCACATCACAATCACCGTAGAGACTAAAGTTTTTTTATTTTATTTTTTATGATAAGAACAAGTCTTGCAGATAATTTGGTCGAACCCATTGACGAGATCGAGTGTTTCCTACAAGAAAGACTCTGAGCTCATAGAAGACTAATAATGGGTGCACCTGTTGTTGACACGAAACTGTTGAAGGATTATGCAGTTATTGTACCCTAATTTTTGACCTAATATCCCACCTCATATGCAACACTGAGTCTCTAACAAAATACAAAAAAAATATCTTGTGTGTTTGTTCTCTGTGTCAAGCAGCCTTTGAATCAAGAAATTTCATCAGTGCAAGTATTGATCAAATTAAGGTTTTGAATGGCGAAAGCGGAACTTTGACTTTTGGTTCAGTGCATGACCTAGTGGTTTGAGGCATGATTCAAAGAACTAAAATATAACATCTTGACCTAACTATGTGTCTGAAGACATTTCCAAAGATTCAATTGATTGATAGTGAAAGAATTGGAATCATCTAATAAAAAGTCAATTGCCACACAAAAGTCAAACTCAAACTTTTTAGTTAACATTGAACTTCAAAGATCTAGGATCATCAAAGCACTCAAATTTATCAAACTTGTGCACCAAGATTCAAGAGAATCAAGAAAAGTCAACAAAATTCAAAGGTTGAAGATTTCGAACACTTAGAAAAATTCAAGTGTTTTTCACTTAAAAAACCCTAACTTCATGGACAAGTTTCACCAAGATCCCAGCTAATTCAAGAAAAACTTTAAACATGAAAGTTGTAGGGAATTAAAAGATATGCAACTTTTTCAGTGAGGGTTCATCCCTAAAAAGTGCTCAAATTAAGAGTTATGGGCATGTGAACTTCTGCCAACACTTAAAAAAAATATCAAACAGTTTTTGACCTAAAAAGTGACCAACTTTGTGGCCAATTTTCACTATGATTCAGATTGATTCAAGAAAAGTGTTCAACATGAAAGTTGTATATGTGGTTTAAAGCTTTCCAAAATCTTCAAGAGCATGGATTTATCTTACTTGAGTTGGAAGTTTTGAATTTATGAAGTTGGGTGATCAAAGTTGCATTATAAGTCATTTTTGAGATAGCTTAATGATCAAATCTTCAAGCCATGTTATGCAATATCTATTTTCAGTTCATAGTACCTCTAAATATATCCAAGGTCAGAATAGTACACAAGCTTTCAAGCCTTTACCCAAGAGATACAAGCCATTATATAAATAACTTGCCATTTTTAGAAGAAAGTTACCAATACCTGTTCTGGACTGGGTCCGCCCTGGCCCAAAAGCAAGAACAAAGGCCCAATCCAAGCAACTCCTCGAGGGGCGCGCACCCGCGGATTCTCTCCAGCGTTCCCGACCACAGACTGCAGCCGTGCCCGTCGTTACCCGCGACACTTGGTGTCCCCGACCACGGGAACTCCAGCTCGAGCCCAGCTCGAGCACCCTCCTCGTAGGGAAAATTCTGACCGTTACCAAATCACTTAAACTCCGAAAAGACCGTGTCTTCGTCCCTCCTCATTTCTCGCAGAGCATCACTAGGAAGGAGACCACGCACGGGTCCCCACTACACACGTAGAACCTGGCAGTTCCTTTATTGGGCCGGTTCTGGTCGGCCCAATGAGGGGACCTTGGCCCCGCGCTGGGGGCTATAAATACCCTTTGTTCCTAGAGGGTCAGGTATTCATCTCTTACATTCCGTCACTCATTTTAGCATCGGAGTGCCTTGCAGGTACTCCCCTATCTCACTCAACTTCTGCTCAGAGCCAGTCGTGACGGTCCAAGTCTGATCAGGTAAGATCAGTGGCGCCGTCTGTGGGAATCTAGCTTCCCCGTCTTGCAAAACCTTGAAGTCTAAAGCTCAAAATCACCTCATACCGTCATGGCTGACCAAGTTCGGGATGACCAAAACATCCGCATCGTCGACACCAATAACGGCCTCGCAGATAAAAATGGGGTCCCCGACAACACCGGTAACCCCGACCATAACACACTCCCCGGGGGCGCCATCCCCGGGCCCTCAGTCCACCGCGACGGAGCTACTGCCTCATCTTCTTCAGTCCATCCGCCGCTCGAAGAAGACAACGCAGCTCCCACAAACTATCGAGCTGCCCAATTTCAGGAAGTCCCTGTCCCCGCCGGGGCAGATGCCACAACCCGCGCACTATTCGCGATGATCAATCAGACGAATTACCTCATCTTTGCCCAGGGGGAAAGATTGAGGGCACTAGAAGACGATCGAAGACCCGCGAGGAGACACAGGAGGCCCCAGACTCCACCTCCTTGAGTAACAGAGGTACATCTCCCGTCTCCCCCGCGGAGACAATACAAAGATGCCTCCCGAAGCCCGTCGCCCCGACCCTCGGGGAGACGACCCCCTTTAGAGAGGCAACCCATCATTGAGGTCGGGGGGCGCGACCACGCCCCCATACGGCAAGAAAGAAGACACTCCAGAGACATGCATGGAAGAATTGATCAACGAGCACCGCGCTCGAGAGATACCTAGCACGACCAGGACCGTCAGGCACGACAATATTTCAGGTCCCCATCCCTGTCCCCGAAGCGAAGTGACGAGGACGACCCCCGCGGTCCCCTGTCACAAGCCATCATGGAGGCGCCCATTCCCTCGGGCATGGAGAAGCCTCCACACCTAAAGGAATACGACAGAGTCGCGGACCCGGTCGACCACATAGACGGATTCGAGGCTATGCTGCACTACCACAACGTCGGGGGACCCATCAAATGTCGGTTGTTCCCCACGACCCTCAGAAAGGCAGTAATGGATTGGTATAAAGGCCTCGCTCCGAGATCAATCACCTCATGGCGGAACCTGAAGAACCAATTCATAAGTTCATTCACTGCGTCTCGGCGACATCCAAAGACCGAGGCAGCACTCGAGGCCATCATCCAGAGACAGGATGAAACCTTGAGAGAATTTATCAATCGCTTCAATCGCGAAGCCATACAGGTCCCCTGCCCGGACCACATGAAAAGGTACTTGCTGGAGATGGGGCTCCTCCCCGGCACAGAATTCAGAAAGGCAGTGGGCATCGAACCTCCCCGAACATTCGATGCCCTCCTCGAAAAATCCCGGGCATATATGGATTACGAGGAAAGGGAGGCGGCCAACAGAGCCCGGGACCCCAGAACTCGCGGATCCAGCAGCAACCCGCGCCAGGAAGCCGCTTCTCCTCGACGAGCCGGGGAGAAAAGAAAAGAGGACAAACCCCGAGAAGTCCGAGAACAAAGAGGACCCTCGGGGAATTTTACTGAATACACTCCGCTCACAGCTTCCCGCGAGCGCATTTTGGCGGAGTGTGCCAGCACGGATTTTAAAGACGACGACGTCAAACGCCCCTGACCTGCCCCTGCCAAGCCCGGAGCAGACAAAAGCAAATACTGTCAGTACCATAGGAGCCATGGTCATCTGACTGAAGACTGCGTCCACCTCAAGGACGTCATCGAAACCCTCATCAAGGGAGGGAGGCTCGCCTAATACCGGCGAAACGACGCTCACCGTCGTGACGCCCGGGAGACAAGAGAACCAAAGGAAGACGCCCGACCATCTAACGAGTCGGTCCCCGTCCAGACCGCCTTCTCCGTCACCAGACCGGAGGACTTCAACATCCCCGAACACCTGCAGGAGCCGCTCACGACACACAGCAGGTGGGAATACTTTCCCTCTGCCATGGTCATCAATGGTGGAGGATTCAACGACCTAACTATCAATTCGGCTAAAAGAAAGCTGGATGAACTGGTCGACGCGGCACCTCCGCAAATAGTGACCTTTGAAAGGGTAAAAGGTAGGTCGGAGCCTATCACCTTTTACCTCGAAGAGCTCCCCGGAGGAGCCCCCAACGCAGTCATTCCTCTACTAATAAGAGCGAGAATGGCTAACTTTGATGTGCACTGCATCCTCGTCGATGAAGGAAGTTTCGTCGATGTGATGTACAGTCAATTATTCTAGACTTTGCAGTTAGACGACTCGCACCTCTCGCCGTATGTGGGGTCGGACTTACAGGGCTTCAACGGCTCGACCTCCAAACCATGGGGATATGTCGAGCTCATGGTTACCTTCGGAGAGGGCACGACGACGAGGCAGGTTAAGGTACGCTTCCTCGTCGTCGACTGCCCGTCCCTCTACAACTACATCCTGGGGAGACCAACACTGGCAGAGCTGACCGCGGTGCCCTCCACCGTCCACTTGAAAATGAAGTTCTACACCAAGAGGGCATGGGTGGCTACCATCCAGGGAGACCTAGCCACTGCTCGAAGGTGTTTCAATGCCGCATCTAAAGGGCGCGACATTGTCGACACTGGGACAAGGCCCACCAAGAGACCAGCGACAACACGACAGGAGAAAGAAGAGCCCGCCAAAGAGGAAAATCAGAGAGCTCCCCCAAAGGTCGACTCCATAGCTCTGGATGCTCGTTTCGATCAGGACGAACCTCCCAACGGAGAGCAAATCCCCCTCCAACCAATCTCGGACGGGGACTTCGAGCTAGTCCCCCTCGGCGCAGACCCAAGCAAAGGAGTGAAGATTGGCATCGACCTCTCCGACCTGGCAAGGAAGCAGATCAAAGCCTGCTTGCGCGAGGATGCGGACCTGTTCGCCTGGAGCGCCGTAGAGATGCCCGGACTCGACCCTGAGGTTGCCTGTCACCGTCTCGCCATAGATCCTGCCGCTAAGGCCGTAGTACAACGTAGGCGCAGGAAGTCTCCGGAGAAAATGGAGGCTGCTGAAAAAGCTGTAAAAGACCTCCTAGAGGCGAATTTTATTTCTGAAGCCCGGTATTCAACCTGGCTGTCAAACATTGTACTAGTTAAAAAGAATAATGGAAAATGGCGGATGTGTGTTGACTATACCGATCTCAACCGGGCGTGCCTGAAGGATGCTTTCCCTTTACCAAACATAGATATGCTGGTCGACAACTCGGCCGGCTACAAGACATTGTCGTTCATGGATGCCTATTCAGGCTATAACCAAATCCCAATGGCCATGGGCGACAAACATTGCACAGCCTTCATGACCAGCTCGGGCAATTATTACTACAACGTAATGCCCTTTGGGCTAAAGAATGCAGGGGCAACTTACCAACGTATGATGAACAGGGTGTTCCACAAGAAGATCGGAGACATGCTCGAGGTCTACATGGACGACATGATCGTAAAATCCCGAACAGACACCAATCATGTAGCACATCTCAAGGCTGTCTTCGCCCAAGCAAGACAATATAAGATGAGATTCAACCCCGAAAAATGCATGTTCGGAGTCAAGGCGGGGAAATTCCTCGGGTTCTACCTAACAGAACGAGGAATTGAATCCAATCCCAACAAATGTCGAGCGTTCTCTGACCTCCCGACACTGACGTCGAAGAAATCAATACAAGTCATGAACAACATGCTCACGTCATTGTCCCGCTTCGTCGCAAGATCCGCTCAGCACGCCTTCCCCTTCTTCAGACTCCTTCGCAAAGAAGCAGCCTTCGAATGGACCGAGGAATGTGAACGGGCACTGCGCCACCTAAAACAAAGTCTATCCCAACCACCCGTGCTATCTCGACCAGTCGACGGGGAGCCATTATTCCTATACTTGGCCATCTCGAACAAAGCCATCAGCGCAACTCTCATCCGCGAGACCACCGACGGGCAGAAACCCGTTTATTTCACGAGCAAAGCCCTACAAGGACCCGAGAGCAGGTACCAACAGATATAAAAAGTAGCTCTAGCCCTCATCAATGCAGCGAGGAGACTCAGACACTATTTTCTGGACCACACGATCATCGTGTGAACCAGCCAACCAGTGAAACAACTCTTAGGACGACCTGACATGGCAGGCCGAATGTTGAAATGGTCCTTAGAGCTCTCCGAATTCGAAATTCAATACGAAAGCAGGAAAGCTCTGAAAGCACAAGCCCTGGCCGACTTCATCACGGAAATGACCGCTCACGACCCGCCCGCAGGGAAAGAGCACAAATGGACCATCTTCGTCGATGGAGCCTCCAGCTCGTCCGGAAGCGGCGTGGGGATCCTCCTGGAAAATGAGGAAGGCGTAGTGATCGAACACTCGTTAACCCTCTCCTTCCCGACGTCGAACAACCAAGCAGAGTACGAGGCCCTGCTCGCAGGACTAAGGCTAGCCGAGGACCTGGGAGCCCGCGAGACACAAATCTTCACGGACTCACAACTCGTTGCTTCCCAAGTCCAAGGGAGTTACCATACTAAAAACGACAGCCTCGTCGAATACTTAAACTTAGTCAAAAAAACACATGACAAAGTTTGAGCGAGCAGAAATATCACACGTCCCGCGCGAGAAAAACACAAGGGCAGACATATTGTCCAAACTCGCAAGCACGAGAAAGAAGGGCAGAAAAAAATCTGTCATACAAGAATCCCTGTCACGCCCGAGCATCGAAAGGTCCTAGACACCAATCGAGGTACACGCCATAGGAGACGCCTCGTCCTGGATGACCCCGGTGTACAATTTTCTGACAAAGGGAGAACTCCCCTCGGACTAGGCAGAAGCGACCATCACGAAGCGACGAGCATGCTCCTACGTGGTGCTCGAGCACAAACTATACCGCAGGGGATTCTCCATTCCCCTCCTGAAATGCATCGACGAATCCACAGTCCCCGAGGTATTACGAGAGATACACGAAGGGATTAACGCCCATCACATGGGCGGTAAGTCTCTGGCGAGGAAAGCCCTTCGAGCGGGGTACTATTGGCCGACGATGCAGCAGGACACCAAGGAACACGTTAAGAAATGTGACAAGTGCCAGAGGCATGCCGACATGCACCTCGCCCCCCCCCCCCCCCCCCTCACGAGCTGAGCATACTGTCATCCCCGTGGTCGTTTGCATGGTGGGGGATGGATATCCTCGGACCTTTCGTGCAAGGAACTTACCAAAACAAGTTCCTCATTGTGGTTGTGGATTACTTCACGAAATGGATAGACGTCGAGGATCTCGCGAAGATCACCTTGCACAACATCCTCTGTTTCTACAAAAGAAACATCCTCGCCAGATTCGGGATCCCGAGAGCACTGGTCACCGACAACGGCACCCAATTCACCGACCACAGATTCCAAGACTTCGTCACCAAACTGGGAACAAAACAACACTTCACCTCGGTCGAGCACCCTCAAACCAACGGGCAAGCCGAGGCCGCTAACAGAGTCATCCTCCGAGGACTCAAATGCTGGCTCGGCGAAGCTAAAAGAGGCTGGGTCGAGGAGTTGCACAGTGTCTTGTGGGCGTATCGCACCACGCCCCATTCGACGACGAGTGAGACCCCCTTTCGACTAACATACGGCACCGAAGCCGTCATCCCAGTAGAAATCAGGGAACCCTCCAGGCGGACAGAAACTCCCCTCGATGAAGAAATGAACGACGAAGCACTCAGGGACGAACTCGACTTAGTTGAGGAAATTCGATCGAGGGCAGCCCTGCGCGAGGCCACTCTAAAACAACGAGTGGCCCTTCATCACAATGACAAGGTCATTAAACGCGAGTTCGAGATCGGCAGCCTGGTATTACAAAGAAACCAGAAAGACTTCCGCGAAGGGAAATTGGCCGCGAACTGGGAAGGGCCTTACCACGTCCACGGCACCACAGGTACCGGGGCATACTACCTCGAGCAGCTAGAAGGAGAACCATTGCCATGACCCTGAAACGCTGCTAAACTAAAGCCGTACTATAGTTAAAAAAACCCTTAAACACTAAGGACGCTCGTTGACAAACATCCACATCTAATCAACAGAGAGAAATGTCTCGACCACGTAGATAGGCCAAGGTACGAGCCCAATCTATGCCCAAACGACATGACGCTGTTCGGCCAAACAAGGACGAACGACGATGCCTGACAGGGACACCTCAATCGAGCCCCACTGTTAAAGTACCCACATGGCAGAACACCCAGCTCACGATGGGCAGTTCACGCCACGGGCATACGACCCCGATCTGGGCCATACGCCCGAGCAAGCGGGCTTTGCTCCGCACAACCGGCGCATTTCGAAGTACGTCGGACCACTAAATGGGTCGAAAGAATCTCCACTCGAGGACGCAACTTAGGAAAAATTCGCCATAAAATAACAAGCCGAGCACACGCATGCCCCGAGGAAATAACTTAGGAAAATTTCGCCACAAAGTAACAGCCGAGCACAGGCGTGACTTGGGGACATAACTTAGGCAAATTTCATCAAAATATAAAAACCTAGACACAGGAAAGATTAAAGGTCGAAATAAACATCCATTTAAAAGCTCGTGAGCAAAAAACAAATAAAAATAAACCGACCAAGAAGGCCGGCGATGTTCAGAAATTACACGCTATGGCACGACGGCCGAAAAAATTTGTACGGGCACGCAGGCCCCAAAAATATGCACGGGCACGCAGGCCCCAAAAACAACTACCAATAAATGGGCGCGCAGGCCCGACCAGAATTCCACGGCTAGACTTCCCCGGGGCTACCAGCATCCACGACAAGAGAATCAGGAGGAGGCACGACCTGGCCGTCGATGATCTGGGACATGAAACCCACTCCCTCGGTATTCATGCCCGGATTCAATAAGGTAAGCTGGCTAACCGCGGCCTCAAAACCGTCTGCTAAAGCACCAACACAGTCCGTTTCGAGGAGATGGATACGCGCGACCAGATCCGAACGACTCCGCAAGGGGGCTGTCTCCTCCGACTCATCTTCAGCAAGAAGCATGGCGGCCTTCAAATCCTCGACTTCTTTAGATAGACGCTTGTTGTCGGCCTCCAAGCGTTCCCGGTCCAGTCAAAAATAGTCCCTCTCCTCGGCAACCTTCCCCGAGTTTTCCTTCTCCACAGCCAGCAGCTCGGCTTGCTCACAGAACATCTCCTCAGATCGCTCCAGAGCAGCCTTCAACTTACGAGAGCCGGCGGCGAGGGTAGATTTCTCCAACTCTAGTTCCCTGACCCGGTCAGAGGAGTCCGACCCCCCCTCAGCAAGGACAACGACCATCTCGGCCATCTTAACCATCCCGACCATACTGGCGGCCAGGTGTTTTCTCCGACTCTCCTTGTTAAGCCGCCTGATGGTCTCAGTCTCGTCGGCACTCATTGTCAAGGGAAACCCCTCGAAGAAACCCTCCTCTTTAAAACAAGGGGGCAAGCCAAAGGCCCTCACTGCGACGGACTCGTTGCCGACTTCTGACTGGTTCTCTTCCCGGCTTCTCTTTCTCGTTATCAGCTCAGTGGGCTGCTCGACGTCGGGAGAACCCTGGGACCCGTTGGAAGCATCGCCTGAACTGGTTGGCGGGCCCATCCTCGTGTCTTGAGGAGCTCGCACCAACCTTCTGCTTACTCTCTTGTCCTGAGACAGCTTTAAAAGCCTCTCCCTCCGTTCGGCCATATTGCCTGCAAAGAAAAAAAGCTCGGGTTAGTTACGAGCAAGTAACAAACAAAGAAACTAGAGCAAAACTATAAGACAAAAAAGTAACCTAGTAGATCTATGGCCTGCCCGTAGGATTGACACTCGACAAGCGCCTTGGTATCGATAGGACGGGCCTCGAACGTCGGGTAACCCTCCTCATCGAGAATATCTTCCCCCTCCCTTGTAACCCACCGGGCAGGGAAGAAGCTGTCGACATACTTACAAAGGGTACCATATGCTTCCTCATCCTCGACATTCATTCCTCCCGCGGGCATATGGTAGTTCCCGGTACCATGCTCGTAATGGCGCGAGCACCAATGCAACGGGAACTTGGACACACGCCCCACCACCGGGCGACCCTCATCGTCCATAAGAGGCTCCCCATTCTCGTCGGCCGCTGCGGTTTCCTCTTCATACATAGAATCCAAAGCAGCCTGGGTGACCGGCCGCAGGACGTACCATTTGTCCTTGAAACCCTGGACCGAATCCATGTACATCCTGAACAGCCTCTTCGACTATTTCAGGGAAACCGAGTTATGCCTGCCTCCTCGAGACTGGCATTGCAAGTGAAAAACTCTGAAGAAGAGAGGAATGGTCGCCCCGATCCTTAAGAAGCAACATGTTAGCTCGAACGCCCAAAGAAAGGTGATCGAATTGGCGTGAAGCTGCGAGGGGGCCAAGTCCAGATGGCAGAATACCCCGACCTGGAAATCACTGAAAGGGAGCTTAAGGCCGAGGTCCTTGAATGCGATTTCATACATTGGAAACCCATACTCAGAGAACTCCGAGCAGATCCACGCGTCGAGGGACGGCCTTGTGACAACAAAGTTCTTCTGGAAGCTCGGCTGACTACTGCCGTGTTCGACGATAGTGTATGCGCTCCGACTACGCCGACTATATGCCGAGGCAATCCCTCGGGGCTCGGCCCCCACCCAATCCAGTGAAGGATCATCAACGGTATCAACTAGAGTTACATTATCCTCGGCACTCTGGTCCTCGACCTCATTACGCCCCGAAGACTCCGGTTCGTCAGCCATTTACCTGCAAAGCACAAGAAACCGGTGAAATTCGAGAGCAAATCCATATGCTTGCCATAACTGACGGGAAGTAGTGCACGACAAGCCAAGACACACTCCGCGCGCGTTAAAACATTGAGGACTCGAACAAGATCCTGGTTTCGCCTCCCCGATGCTAAGGTGCCGCGACGAGTTGTCCTACATACTTCCTAATGGGCCAACATCCCGGCCAACCATGAGTACGCCGACCTAAACTATGAATGTGACGAGCGATATCATGAATCCTAAACCTAGAACTATGGGTTTACCAGGCAGTATCATAGATTATGCGCCCAAAACCATGAAGGTCCCGGGCAGCATCGCGAGTCACATACCTAAAGCTATGCGTTTACCGGGCACAAACATGAATATACCGGGCACAAACATGAATGTACCAGGTGCAAATCCCAAATGTGGGTTTCTAACATCCAAATAACGGAAAAATTACCTACAACAAAGAAAAACAGGAGGGATAAACGCTTACTTGGAAGTTAAGAAGAATGTATGGCAGCAGTGAAGAAAATCGACGGAGGAAGGTACGGTAATCTTGCGAAGTTGTAGAAAAACAGTGGCGGCAAAGGCAGAGGAAGAAGGAGAAGCGCGAAGAGCAAAAACAAATTATGGGACCCAAGGACCCTAATTATAGGGATGACGTGGAATATGAAACGTCGCCTCGGGGAACCACGAACTTCCCCTCCTCGACGTCTACTCCCCTAGGCAATAATGTCCCTACTTTCGCTAGGGTGGCGTCACGGTTCCCAAGGGTTGCCTCGTATACCCAACGAACACAGCCCGCGAGGAATCCCCCGAGCATGCATCGACAAGGATTACGCCACGAACGCAACTCATGAGAAACTTCTCAAGCAATCACGAAGGAGCAAATATCCTGGGCCGGGCATCAGACCCCGTGGCAAAGGCGAGTTGAGGTCAAGTCATAACTCCTGCTCTAGGAGCCACGACTTGGGGGGCTCCTGTTCTGGACTGGGCCCGCCCTGGCCCAAAAGCAAGAACAAAGGCCCAATCCAAGCAACTCCTCGAGGGGCGCGCGCCTGCAGATTCCCGCAAGTGCGCCCGACCACAGACTGCAGTCGTGCCCGCTGTTGCCTGCGACACATGGTGTCCCCGACCACGGGAACTCCAGCTCGAGCACCCTCCTCGTAGGGCAAATTCTGACCGTTACCAAATCACCTGAACTCCGGAAAGACCGTGTCTTCGTCCCTCCTCATTTCTCGTAGAGCAATACCAGGAAGGAGACCACGTGCGGGTCCCCACTACACACGTAGAACCTGGCAGATCCTTTATTAGGTCGGTTCTGGTCGGCCCAATGAGGGGACCTTGGCCCCGCGCTGGGGGCTATAAATACCCTTTGTTCCTAGAGGGCCAGGTATTCATCTCTTACCCATACATACGCTTTTTTCCTGCTCATTCTGTTACTCATTTTAGCATCGGAGTGCCTTGCAGGTACCCCCCCCCCCCCCCCCATCTCACTCAACTTCTGCTCGGAGCCAGTCGTGACGGTCTAAGTCTGATCAGGTAAGATCAATACCATTCTTGAAAAGCAATCTTTTTGTACAAAGCTTGTCTTGGTCCCATACCTCTACCTCCTTCTGATCACACTCCACCATGAAACAAGGAAACAATGTCTCTTCATCCAGCCACTCTTTGTACTATGCCTTGAAACCAAGGAAAGTTCACATAACTTGTTATTTACCTTTGAACCAAAACCATAACTTGATAACTTAAGAAACAATTAATCTTATTACCTCTGAGTTTTATCTATAAATAGTGATCTCATTTGCACTTCATAACCACCAATTCATAGCTCCAACACACCCTCAAACTCTCTCAAAATCAGAATTGGCCATAAAACTCCATTTTTGAACCTTGAAGACCATATCTTTGAAATCTCTCAAACCTTGCAAGTTCCTTGTGATATAACAACCTAAACACTTCATACACATCATATAGAACTCATCCAAACCCATGTTACACCTATGTAACATCATCATCACCATCCTCTAAACTCCATAACTAAAGCTTGCAACTTGATTTGGTTGGACTGATTCAGCAACTTTTAAGGCAAAGTAAGGATTGGAATAATTCCAGGGAGGTCCAAGGAAGCTTAATCAATCCTCACATTACATCTGGAATAACTAGAAGAAGCATTGGACTTTCTCCAATTTGGTAAAAAATTTCAAACTGTGATATCCATATACATGCAACATTTGTGTTTGACTTTTGAAGATAAAATGTCGACATCAATGTCCTAAAGCTAACCATATTATTATTTTTCATTAATTTTGCATGTGGAGTGAGAATCAAAGCTCTGACCAGTTAGGGTTTGTTTTTGGTACCAATATAAATTCTTATTAATCTTTGAGTGTTAGCTAAAATAAATGATATGGTAGAATTCGTGATTAAATTTCAAACAAGTTTTGTGTTTACACTTTTCAAAAAGGTTAAAAAATGAAGCTTTTAGAAATTTAAAAATGGTGATGTTGTTGTCCGCGCGAGGAAAAAGAAAAAGAGGAAATTCAAATTTTTGAAAAAGGAGTTTATTTTATACTTAATGGTAATTGTTTTACAATCGGATGAAACAATCACCCATTGGAAAGAGAGTGCATGTTAAGTCTTTGGCAAGCATAAGGGTGAGGGTTCGATCAAGTGTGAACCCCCTTTTTGCCAAATTTCCATACTTTTCTGATTTATGATCTTTCTGAAGCGTTTTTCATATATTTTAAACTGGATGCACCCTTTGTACAAGCCAAGCGCATGACCTAGTGGTAAGGTTTTTAACCAATGACCACTAGGGTGTGGGTTCAACCCCTTTGGCCAACAAAACCTATTTTCTTATCAATAATTTCTTTATTTTTTTATCAAACTTCAACAATTTTCTTGATCAATCAAAATAACTCATTTTGAGTTGATTTTTTGCATACTATTTAGTTTATCACTTCTATTTTATGAATATAAAAAATATCACAAAAATATTAATTATTTCTTCATTAATTAAATCAAAATAAGTACTTTTTTAGGGTTTTAAAGACTTTCCCTTTATCTTTTGATTGATTTTTTAACTTTTCTCATTAGGTTTGATCTTACCATGATAGATCTTAATTATCACTTGATATCTTGACTCTTGAGTAAGTATTTCACGATAGCTTGAGTTTATTTTTAGGGTTTCTTCCCTCAAATTCAAAACAAACCTTGAAACATGTTCAAAAAACCAAAACTATGCTCCATGACTTTCATCTTGATTGTGATGCATACATTGATTCAAACATTAAACTCCTTTATGTTATCACAAGTTTGCCTCACCTTTTAAAACATATTTCCCTCATAAACTCCTTTAATCCAATAATACTATGCTTGCTTGTTTACTTTTTTTCTTATTCTATTTTTTGTCGCAACTTTTACTTTGATAAACATGTTAACCTCCCCCCTTTATGTTTAAATACTTGTGATGTGTATGTTTGCTACCATGTTAGTAGTTAATATTAAGATACTTGTGCCCCCAAAAGTCCAAGGAAAAGGATAATATTGTTGACTTTATAGTCATAAGCATGTGCTTTCCCTTTTATATAAAACCCCTTGTGAATAATTACCCAATGTATCTTCTTATACTCTAAGAACCTCTTAAATCCTAAAAAATTATTTTCAAACTTTCACCACTTTCATATAAAAACTTTAACTTTGTATCATTGAATTTTCAAACTTTCTTTTTAATCAAATGCTTTAATATATCTAAGTATATTAAAACAATTTCAAAAGACTAAAAGTGAATTAACCTCACTCAAATATTTTTGTCACTTGGCTTTTCAGTTTAAACCTTTTCTCAAAGAGATCGAATATTAAATCCTCTTTATATTTGAGATATGATTCTCCTATCCCCATAGTAATTGTTGAAGTAAATGTGATTATTTCCACATGAAGACGTTAGTTTGCAACTTGTTGATCTTTGCGTCTAAGTTAGTAGTCATTCCTTCATGATGATGCAAGATCCATCTTCTCATACTTTTGGTGGTTTTAAAATTGAGCCTTTTGTCTCTTAAAGATGATTAAATATTTTTTTCTCCTAAAATTAACCACAACAAACCATTTTGTTATTTTTACCACAAACTATGAGGTTTTGATTCTTAATTGGTACATAGGTATAAGACTATGTCTTTCCAAAACAAAAATGTAAATAAAATATATTTCTTTTCCCATCTGCATACTCATTTAAACAAACAAACAATTTTTAACCAAAAAATAGATATTATAAGTGGTTTCTATATAGTACTATAGATACATAGGATGCTAATACCTTCTCTTTATATAACTAATCCCCATACCTTGGATCTCTTCCTTATGTTTTGTTTTTATTCTTTACTTCTTGCATTGTATGTTAAACAATAGGATTTTGATCTTTTCCCTTTTCCTTGGAAACAATAAAGTTCGGGGGTGACTTCTTTAAGTATTTATGAGTCAAGTTTCTCAATAGCTTGGTCTCCTCTATTTTTCACTGCGACAACAATTCCTACAGAAGAGGAATCACACTACAGTATCGTGCATCTGCCTATCAAGGCAAACAATTTCGAGCTGAAACCTTCATTGATAGGTATGGTCCAACAGAATCAGTTTCCAGGCTTACCTTAAGAAAACCCAAATCAACACTTGTCTATCTTTATTGACCATTGTGGCATCGTTAAGTCAAATGGTGTTTATCAGAATGCTATCCACTTAAGGTTGTTTCCCTTATCTATGAGAGATCAAACAATGGATTGACTCCAATACTTGCCCTCCAATTATATTACTTCTTGGACACAGTTGAAAGATGCTTTTCTTGCCCGATATTTTCCTCCGAGTAAGACATCCCAAGTTAGGAACGAGATAAATAATTTCAAGAAAGAAGACGAGGAATCTTTATTTGATGCATGGGAACATTTTAATGATTTGTTAAGGCTTTGCCTTTTTCATGAGTTTGAAAAGTGGATGATAATTCATACCTTCTAAAATGGTCTCCTTTAATCTACAAGGATGACCCTTGATGCAGCTTCTGGCGGAGTCCTTATGAATAGCCCACAAGATGTGGCCTATAATCTCATAGAGGAAATGGCCAAAAAACCATCATTCTTGGGGAAGTACGCGACAAGATGCCGCCAAGACCACCCCTAAAATCGGGGGAATGTATGAAATGAATTATTTTGATCACATGAATGCTAAAGTTGATGCTCTTTATAAGAAGATTGATGAGTTAAACGTGACTCTTATTGCACTTGTTGCCCCTGTTGCCTCTGTTACCCTCGCTACACTCAACTGTGAAATTTATGGAGTAAACAGACACATTGCTAAAGATTGCCAAATGATTCTCGTTGGAGGATCTAATTAACAAGGTGTTAATTACTTGAAAAATAAGAGGAATAACCCTTACTGCAACACCTATAACCCTGGTTGTAAAAATCACCCAAATTTCTCCTACAAAAACAACCAACCACAACAAGTTGCAGCGCCACCAGGTTTTCAAGATGTATCCCTCAAAAGAAGTCTAATCTCGGATTAATGTTGGAAAACTTTATCGCGACTCAAGATCGCCAAAATGAAGAATTCAAAAACCAAAATCTCCACATCAGTGAAGTACTCAGGCAGTTAGGCACAAAGGTTAAAGGCATTGTCACCCACTCTAAGATGCTAGAAACCCAAATCTCCCAAGTTGCTCAACAACAAGCATCCATTTCTGTTCCTCTGGGAAATTTCCTGGGACAACCATAGCAAAATACTATGAGATAAGTGAATGCCATAACCATTTTGAGTGTTATCAAGTTAACAAACTTAAGAAGAAGGAAGTTGTTGTTACAGAGAATTTTTAGGAAAGAAATTGACAAACTCAAGAAAGAAAACTTTAAGCTTCCTTGAAGGGAAGTAATTGAGATTAAGGAAGAAGCACACCTTAAGAACTTCATAAAGTCACTAAAGAAACTCTACAACTACATCCCTCTTTCTGAGATCCCACCTTGGATGTCCTCCCTTCTGCGAACCTTGAAAAATATTTTCTCCAAGAAAAAAATGAAGAAGCATGGAATCATAAAGCTAACTTCTATGTGTAGCGCCTTGATGCAAAATGGAACCCCATAAAAGTTAAAAGACCCCGGGGATTTCTCGATCCTTTGTGTGATTAGTGCTCTAAAAGTTGAAAAGGCTCTTTGTGACCTTGGCACTGGGGTCAATATGCTCCCCTTGGCCTTCTATAAGAAACTTGTCCAAGGGGAACTTAAACCTTGTGATGTATCACTGCAACTTGTCGATAAATCAGTCAAAAAAGTCTCAGTGCTTCTTGAATACGTCCATGTATAAGTTAGGGACCTTTGCTTTCCCACCGACTTTGTAGTAAGGGATATAAGTGAAAATCTTCAAGTCCTGGTAATCTTAGGAAGACCCTTTATGGTCACAGCAGGGACAATCATTTATGTTAAACAAGGAATGATAACCTTCGAGGTGGGAGAAAAACATATAGGATTCTATATCCCTGAAGACCAGACCTTTTATGATACTCTAAATCCATGTCAGTACCTTAGCCTTGTCCGACAGGATGTCACATAGAAGAAGCATGAAAAGAAAGGAGGAGAGAAAGAGAAAGCTACTGAAAAGTGAGTGTAAGAAGAGAACATCCACAAAGGAAGAAAAAGGTTGGATGTTTGGCATAGGTAAAAAGTATTGGATGGAGACCCAAGTTAATAGCAACAAAACCACATATTCAACTTTGAAGGAAGAACCGTCCTGAGTGGTAACACTTGAGGACTGTCGAGCCATGCGACGTTAAACGAAGCATTTAGTGGGAGGCAACCCATAATTTTTATGCTAATTATTCTTTTTCTTGTTTGTGTGTTTATTTTTTAGTCAATAAAAAGGTACTTGCAAAGGGGAAGCAGAAAGGATCATTTTTTAGTCGTCAAAAGAGTCGAGAAGGGGTTAATATAGGAAATCAAGTGTCAGACAAAAAAATTAGAGGAGTATTACACCACCTCGTAACAGCATTACAACCCGTAATGACTCCCAAACATCAACTTTTTTTCCGTTTGTCCTACAGGAAATAAGTAGAGGAGTGTTACATCCCCCTGTAACAAGCCTTATGCCCTGTAATATATCCCAACAATTTTTTTCAATATTTCTTGATTTTTCTCCCTTTTCCTCTTCTTACACGCATGTGAAAATTGATGCTGCATTTTCCTCCGCCTCCTCTTCCTCAATGACACTCTTTGTGAGTTCCCCTCCATATTTTTAGCTAAAACATTAGGGACAATGTTTAGTTGAGGTTTCCTACTATTTGCTTTCATTATTTCTCTTCCATAAAAAACAACATTTTGAATTTTTCCCCGAACCATGACCGATTTTTTTTTCTTCCAAAAAAAGAGTTTTGACTTTGAGACAACTAGGAAAGTATATAGAGTTATAAGAAGTAGAAGAATCTGACAAAAAGAGGCTTTACTTGAACACCCTAAGTTTCTCCAAAAAGAGATATGAGTCTAACATGTAGATTTATACCATAGTACTTAGACCCTGAGAAGTACTCCCTGATTAGTTTAATTTGACAGTCTGGCATAAATTGTAGAATCAAGAGCTTACCACTGAGCTAAAAGCAATTGCTTGTAGCCAAGGTGCAACTTTATTTCCATATAGTACGAGCATTTCCAGGGGATGCACCTAGTTTACTAAGCGCCCATGGGTGGGATGTTAAGCCCTTTTGAATCCCTAAGGTTGATGCTGGATATTTTAATCCAACAATCTCCCCCCTAGTGTCAGCCGGGGGGATTCGAACCCATGACCATGCTCTGATAACACTTGTAGGATCAAGCGCTTACCATTCAGCTAAAAGAAATTTCTTATAGCCAAGGTGCAACTTTATTTCCATATAGTACGAACATTTTTAGGGGATGCACCTAGTTTACTAAGCGCCCATGGGTGGGATGTTAAGCCCTTTAGAATCCCTAAGGTTGACGCTGGATATTTTAATCCAACATAAATTAGATTTGCATGCATGTATGGTGGATTGAGAAAAAAAAAATTTTCTTATACAAAAAGGCGGTAAAAGGCAACAAACCCTCTAAGTCGGGTAACCCTCACTCAGTTATTCAGCCTAACGGTAGTTAATTCCCGATGTTGTTCTTAATAAAGGACAATATATATAAGCTTGAAAAGGCTTTGAAAATTTTGTCAACACCAAAAAGATGAAAAGGTGATAAAAGGAAATTGGCCCTCTAAGTCGGATAACCCTCACCCGGTTATTCAGCCTAAAGGAAGTTCATCCTCAAACTTCATCCTAAATAAAGGATAATATACAAGCTTGAAAAGGCTTTAAAAATTTCATCAGTGGATAACAAATGTTGCATAAATAGAAAATTCTCAATCGACCTTGTGCATGTGATGATTATCATAACTTCCATTGCCTCAATTTGACTGTCCAAAAAAAAAGGGAGAAAAATCAGAGACAAGAATTAAGTACAAAGCATAGTTAGAGAGGTGTCCAAGTAAGGAAGCTAAGGTCCATAGTTTCACTATGGTTCGTGTTCTTGTAAAGACTTTTAAAAGTCGGATGAGTACCTAAAGGATTGAATATTAAATATCTTGAACAAAAGACTCACGTATGAGTACCAGTTCGTCTCATCTTTCATGAACTCTTCCTTTTGATGTTTTTGCTTGGTCCAAAAATCAGTTTTGCAAGCCATGTTGCTTGAGGACAAGCAATGGTCTAAGTTTGGGGGAGTTTGATAAGTGTGTTTTGTATCATTTTTATAAGCATATTTTAGTCATGTTATTGTCATGTTTTACTTGTTTTTCTTCCCTTTTCCGTATTTTATGCTTTAGTATTGTGTTTCTATCACTTTTCCGTCCCTCATGATCACACAAGAAGGAAAAGGAATCAAATCGGGTGAAAAACAAAGAAAAGCACAAAAACCGGAACTCTCCGGTACTAAGACCAGAGGCAATTTACGGGTGCCCGTAACACACGTTACGACCCAAAACGAGCTCCAGCCTAAAGCCCCTCTACTTGCACGTGTTGTACCCTAAAATTTTCCCTCCCGTTTTATTCAAGACATTCTTCTAGGGCTCTCAAATGCTCAAGGTTGCCCAAGAATTGACCAGAAAAATTCTCCTCCTAAGCAAAGGGTCCACAACTAGGGTTTCATCTTTCACAAGGAAATTTGGGTTTATAAAGTCTAAAATATAATTCTTGGTCTCTTATAGGTATCAAAGAATGCTCATACCAAGTTTCATGCCTCGCATCACAAGTTTGCTCAGTCAATTGCTCAGATGACTGAAAATTAACTATATTGGGTAAAAAGTCAATTGTGGTCAACATACAGTCAAACTTCAAGAATTTTGGTCAACAATATTTGTAAATCACATTCATCATTTGATCAAGTGTTGATCATTATTCTTCAAGGAAAACTCTCAAATCATCAAAAGTCAAAAGTTGCTAAATTAGGGTTTTCCTTAGGAGAAGTCAAATGAACTTTGACCAAGCATAACTTTCACATGCTTCATCAGTTTTTCCCCAACCAAAGCTCATTTTGAATAAAATCCAATTTTATACAACTTTGTCTCTCTAAGCTCAAGTTCAAAAAATGCTTCATTTGAGAGATATGGGTCAATACATTACAGATCATTTAAAAAATCAACAAAAAGACACTTTTTGTCAAGGCAATTTACATCAGGATAAAGTTTCAAATACAAAAATGATCAACATATATATTTTATAGGAAACCTTGGGCTTTCCAAAAAGTCCAAGATCACTTTCAAAGGATGAAAATTGAGAGAGTTATGACCAGTTCAAGTTGGGAAATTTTGGGCAAATGCATGAAGTTCAAATTGAGTAAACTTGATATTTTGGGCTATTGGGCCATTGCTTTAAATTCCAAGCATGTATTACACTCCTTATACACCTCATATATCGTTCATGTACCCATTAATCTATTTTATTGTAATTATGTTTGATTTATTCATTAATAATTAAAAAATAATTAAGATAAAATACAAGGCTTCTTACATAAAGTCCAAGCCCATATCTTTGACCTAATTCCATGCTATTTAACCACACTCATTCAGACACAAAAGGCATGAAAAACCCTTGTCCAAGGGACCTCCCAAAAAACACAAAATCTTCAAACCTAGGGCAGCTTGTAAAACAAGGTTTCCATCGTGTTCAATACATACTAACCACCCTATTCATTCCCAGAAAGATCAGAGGGTAAGCTGAGATCACTTGCCATGATCTAAAAGGCTCGAAACACCCCTACATGCAGCACCATCTTATCTTTATTTCATACATTCATATTTTTGTTTTCTTACTGTTTTGATTAAATTTAACGTTACTAATGTGTTCCTGAGGTTCATTAGCACAAGTTTGGACCCTCGCAGATGTCCCATGTTGATCGAATCATGAAACATCATAACTACACTAATTCCATATGTTTTTGCTATAGATGCCAAATCAATGTGTTTTAGCCCATAATAATCCTTCCATTGGATTCGTAGGGTTTGATTTAGGGGGGTATGGTCCCCTTGGTTTGTTAATATCTTTTATTTTTACAGGTTGAGTAAAAGGGGTTACCGAAGAAGACGACCAGAGCTGGGGCTCTGGCGTCTCTCCGGTCTAAGCATTTTTGTTTAATATTTCTTTTAATCGTTTCTCATAAGTTAACAGATGTACAACCACCCAGTGGCAAGTGAGCGCACATTAAGGCATACCTGTCCCAGGGCGTGGGTTAGATCCTGGCGCTCACAATATTTTTTTCACAATTATTTGTTTTCTGATTCATGTAGATCCAACGTAGCAATCCACACGCCTCAATGATGCACCCTATCATCATCACCCTTGGATCTCAACATATCCAGATCCAACAGACTCAGAACGAGTCCTCACCATAAACTTCCATGAAGTCAGCACACTGAATTGGGAGGATTAAACAATTGGGCCTTGGACTTCATGTTATTCACACCCCTCCAGTTTGCTATTATTCAAGCCCAACTTTTCCTTTTTCTTTGTTTTTTTTACAACACAATTAGATTTTTTAGTTAGCTTAATTAAAATTAATTTAGACTTTAGGTTTTTTTAATTAACTTAACTAATTATTATTTTAATAATTAAATTAATTTCATTTTTTAATCAATATTAATTTAGTTCTTTTAGGTTTTTTATTAAACCCTTTTTTCTTAATTAAAAATCAATTAAGGGTTTCCTAGGTTTTAACTAGTCAACTCCTTTTCTTAATCAACATTAATTGTTTTTTTAGATTAATCACAAACATTTCTTTTTTCACAAAAAACAACAAAAGAACATTTCCTTTCCCGTTGATTCCAATTTTTCCTTTGATGTTGCATTTGCGAATTTTTATCATTATATAACTGCTTACGGTTTGTAATAGATAATTAGAGTTTTACTTTTCCCCTCTGTATTTTATTACTTGTACCCCATTCCCGAAGCCTTGTAATAGCGTAGGAATCTTTAATTTCTGCCTTTACTTTATGCATTTATCGCTTTCCTTATAACTGTTTAGGTAATAGGATTGTATGGCAAGAATAATAGAGAACGATAGCTAATCTAATCAAAGACTAAAAATAACTGAAACACAAATCATTTGCACACCCTTACCTCTAGGGTAACCTCACTTGTTGCCTTCAAAAAAACAGCCATGTCCCTCGATCATGGGGATGCTTTAGCACTGTCCCTCGATTAAGAAGATCATAGTCCCTCGATGACCCTTTTGACGCTACCTTCGGTAAATGATATAGTCCCTTACTAATTGCTAAAGTGCCCCTACAAGTTGCCTTCAATGACTGTATGATGACCCGTGCATGTCCCTTCACATCCAACGATAGGGTTTCTTACTAACTAATGGTATGGATTTCACTATCTAATAGAGGAGGAAAAGAACAATAAAGACCTTGAGTAGGTAGATAATTCCTAATCGCTTGCTCACAAATAAAATAAAAACATATTTTTCACAAACGCTTTCAGAAATATTTTCAAAACACTTTGTACGCATTCTCGAGGAAAGATACGATAATCATTACAAAGTTCAACTTTTCAAAAATATTTTTCAAACGCACAACACAAAGTATTTTCAGACAAAGTGAGCTAGCGATTAGGAGCCCATAGATAACTACGAATGAAAAGGGTGCTAACACCTTCCCTTTTTATAATCTACCCTCCGAACTCAAGAAAATCTTGAAGGTTTTTCCTGTTCTTTTCACCCTTTCCTTATTGGATAAAAGAAAAGTCGATGGCGACTCTTACTATCGGCAACATCCGTAATAAAATGAAAAACCAGTTAGTTCTCCCGCCGTATTACAGCATGCCCCAGTAAAAATATATGTGGCCTATTACGGCCCCCCATAACTCGTGTTACGGCCCGTAACAGGCGGGCGAAACTCCCATATTTTCTTTCCTTTTTTGGTTTGATCGTGTTGTTTTGGGATTCCTTGCACATTGAGATCTGGTTTGATTTCACTTAATTGCCAATATCTTTTGTTTAGGTATATTTTCTATTTAAGAAAATAACTTTATAAGGATTAGCATCCAACTTTTATCATAGAATTCTCTCTACATTTTTTATCAAGTTTTGCAAAAGTCTCCATTATAGCAGTTGAATCAAGAATTCTCAATATAATTAAGTATTTTATTTTCATCGGGTTCTTTTTATTACTTTCTTATTATTTAATTTAATTTGATCATCTTTACTGTTATCTTTGAATTGTTTTTTTATTTTCTCACCATGAGTGAGTAGTTCTATAAGGATGAAGGTTCATGAGACCTAGCTCTTAATAATCCATGTATTTAATTTACCTATTATGAGAATTCTAACGCATTTATTTTATAAACCCGAGTCTTTATAATTTACCCTTGTTACGAAAGTAAAAGAGTTCTCAGGTATCGATAATGATTTGAAAGGACTTATATCGATACCCAATAACATGTTTTTAAACAATTAAGTTTGATGATGCGAAAGTACTCGAATAAGGTTGAGAAAGGTTCCACTTTTATAGCTACGCAAAAGTAATGATCTTTGATAAATAACTCTGCATGAGCGAAAGCCGACGAGCATCTTGTTTATTAAAGATAAGATAACATGCTTGTGAAAGCAGGTATTGTCTATATTTATCTATTTTCTATAAATCGCGCAAGAATTCTCATAGCAAGAGTAATTGAATTACATGGAATCATTAGAGTAAGAAATCATGACCTCGCATCCTTTTTGTTCCAAATTTATTTCCAAATTATTCACCAATAAGTTTTTTTATTTAAGTGCTTTTCTAAATAAGTTGTTTTCACTTAAGTTTGCCTCATCCCAAATTACTCGATCGCTCTAGATTTACATCGATAAAATAGAAATTGGTACTTAACCATTGGTCCTTGTGGTTCGATAACTTTTTACTACTCTGACATAGTTGTGCGCTTGCGATCGTGTCAGCTTTACTAATAGATTAACAACTAGGGTTAATCAATTAAAATATGAAAAATGCCCATGTATAATTTCCTTTTTGAGTCAAATCTTTTTCTCTAAAAAGAGGGCTTTGCTGTGTTTCATTTCACACTACATTTGAAAATTGAAAACTCTTATTCTCACATTCTACTCCCATTGTTCTACTTTTTTTATTCTTTCCCCAAAGTTGTCTCAGTGTTGAGAAAGTGAAAAATATATGTGAGAATCTTGTTGTATTAGTGATGTGTTATTATTGTATTTTACTCAATAGGGTATTGTCTCTTGTAAAATATCTTTGAAAGAAGTGTTGTTTGGTTGTTGATAAATTTAAAAGCTTGGATTGATTCTTGAGATTAGTCTGCAAAATCTCTGTTTGACTTTTGAGATTAACTTGTTAAAATATCTGTTTTCTTCTTAAGACTAGCTAATTAAAATCTCCGTTTGATTATTGAGTTTAGTTTTTGAGCTCAACATGGTAAAAACGTTGTTTGGATCATGAAAATAGCCCGTTAAAATCTATTTTTTGGTTTTTAGATTAACCTATGTAAAATATGTCATTTAATTGTAAGAAAGTTTGTAGACATAAGTTTTGAAGTGCTAAAAAATCTATATTTAGTGGAAACTCTTGGAGACACGAGTAGGCCAAATGGTTAATCGAACTTGTATAAATCTCTAGTACATTTATCTATTCCCTTATCTCTCTATGTTTTTGTTCTTTATTTCTCTCTGCTACATTTCCCGATGAGAGATAAACGGTATACCAGGATCACATGCTTTGTGTTTGGTTGATGTCTCACTTATTTCTACTTATATTGTTTGTGCTTTCCATTTTTAACCTCGTGATTGAGCGTTTGCCTATGAATTTTACTAACATTCTAAAATAGATAATACTTTTGATACTTGTATCGAATTATTTATTAATAATAACAGGTATTTATTTATTATGTTTAATTTTCCAAAATAATAAAGTCCCTAGAATAGTTAGTTTGTTTAATGAAATGTTAAGTGTGACTTAATCATGAGATTCTATTAAACATAAGGACATTATTCTTAAAGTATCCATAATCGAGCTTTATTGTGAAGTGAAATAACATTAAAGTATTGAGATTATTATGTAGATAGACCGATGATCAAATCTCATGGATCATGGATAAGGAGTTATCAAGTCTTGACATAGGTATGAATATTATGAGTAATATTTATACCGGATTGACCCGCTATGAAAATATTACATAGAATGTTATGCAAAGTGTCATAAGTTATTATCATGGTGATAAGTGGTGTATACCATCCTTCGACCTGAAACCACTATGGACCCTAGATGTAGAGTCAAGTACTTTATTGTTGATCAAACTTTATCCGTAACTGGATGACCATAAAGACAATTGATGGGTACTTCACAAAGTATGCTGAGGGACATGAGTGACCTAGATAGAATTTGCTCATCCTGTGTAACAGGATAAATGTCTAAGGGCCCAATATTGAACTGGATAAGGGTGACACGGTCTATGCCTCGTGTTTATATAGACATAAGGGAAAAAGGGTAATTGTACACATAAGTATTATCACGAAAAGGTTTTGTCATATCACATGACATTTTCGTGACTTCGATAGCAGTGACATGTTGCCAGATACCGCTCACTGTTTATTGTGTTAAATGTGTGATTTAATATAATTGTCAATATCGCAAAAACCTACAGGGTCACACACATAAGAACAAGTTGACGAGAGATAAAGTAAATAAGGAACACTGTAAGATATGGTGCACTTAAGTGAATTATAGAACACCCTAAGGTACGATACGCTTAAGTGGAATACAAAATATGGTAAGGTAGCATCTGCGTAAGTGATATATGGTATATCTTAATGTATGATTTCTGTAAGCTTAATAGGATTTTAGCTTGCGCCTTAATTGGGCTTTTATCTTGCAGTCTACACAAGTGGATCTATAAATAGAACCCTCGTGCTGAAGCATTTAACTTGATGAATATTCGGTCTTGAAACTCTAGCCGTATTTTTTCTCACTCAAAGTTTTCATTCATAAACAACTAGCACTATGATCGGAAGCAATTTTTCCGTATGGACTGAGTAGAGTCGTTGTTCTTCATCAACGCTCGATATCACAACATATAATGTCTGAATCACCATAAGAGCTAATAGATTCTATCATTGACCATGCCCATATGTGTGTGTGTTCTGGACTGGCCCAATGGTTAAGTAGGGTCCTAACTACTTCTGCATGCAAGACGGCCTAATGACCTTAGCCCAATAAAAAATAAAGGATAAAGGATATTTTATCCCTTTTGCATCTCACTCGAGGAGCCCTGGTCGGCTGATCATCAGGGTCTTCACGGTTACTTTTGCCCGCTCAAATAGGTTATTCCTCATATCCTGCCCAGCTGCACGAGGATAGCCACCCAGGAACAAATAGAAATCACACTTGCCCGTGAGATACTTCTCTTCCCATTGCAACAGCTATTTACGAGCACCTCTTCCCGTCACAACGGCTAGTTCATAGAAGTTACCTATTTTTGAGGAACCTCATATCTAGGCCCAAAAACAGGGACCAATGGCCAAGCGCAAGGGGCACTATATAAACCCTCACACTTGTGAGGTCCAATTATCCAATATTCACACAGAAAACCCTAATCTCATTCTTGTATCTCTCTGCACCCTTTCTTACTTGATCATCATAGTTCCTTACAAGTATACCCCCCTCTCATCATTTTCCAGCCTAGCAGACGAAGTTGTTGGCCCCTTGGAAGTTCTGATCAACCTGTAAGATCAGTGACATTGTTTGTGGGAAACTTTTTTCCCTTTCTTCTTTTCTCCAGAAACCGAAGATAAAAGCAAACATCACCAGATTTTGATCATGGACGATCATAAGGACGACCATCTCACTGGAGAATTGACACACAATATGTTCAATGCTTAAAAGCTTGTGAGAATTGACATACAACATGTTTAATGCTTAAAAGCTTATGAGAATTGACACATAATATGTTCAATGCTTAAAAGCTTATAAACATCTAACAGAGAACTTACAACCCAATAATAAGGATTATAAAAACCCTAACACAAGTATATATGTAAGTTCCACCTAGTACTAGGTATACACCGGTTTATTTATAACTTTATTCTAGAATGGGTTGGGCTTCAAAACCACGGTAGTGAGGTTGCACAAAGTTTGCAAAATCTTCTCCAAGAAAATAGGTCTTTAATCATTAGTTTCCTAAAATGTCTCCATATTTAGAAAATAATCATATCTTTGAAAACCAACACCAAATATTCTGATTTGTCAATCTTGGACGCCACATAAGCTAACTGAATATTCCCTAAATATACAGCAGCTAAAAATCTGCTGATCCACAACTGTCAGCTCGCTGTAGATGTGATGTCCCATCTTCTTGTTGGGACTTATTACTCGACATGTTGAAACAGACTGTTGGAACATCTTGTTCAACATGTTGCTGCTACAATGGTTTTACCAAAATGTAAGCCAATCATAATTTTAGAGAAATAACAAAAACCTTCCCGTCCGGGGGCACATGATAGACCACTGACCCAGACGACCATCTCGAAAATATCGATGCCCTGCTCGACTCTAGAAATGTCAAAGGTGCCATAAAATGCAGATTCTTCCCCCACCATGCTCAGGAAAGGAGCTATGGCATGGTATAAGAGTCTTCCTGACGAATCAATCATATCTTGGTGGAACCTTAAAAAGCAGTTCTCTAGGAATTTCAAGGCTTCTCGTCGGCACAAGAAGTCGGAAGCATCACTCGAAGCGATCTTGAAAGCAAGGATGAATCCCTTCGGGAATACATTGAGAGGTTCAATAGAGAGGTCGTACATGTCTCTACCATTGATGATATGAATAAGTACCTACTCGAGCACAGACCGTGCCCGTGCAACGACTTCATGAAACCTACCAGCATAAAAAATCCCTCCTCCCTGGATGCCCTCCTCCTCAAGGCACAGACGTACATCCAATACGAGGAGAAGGAGGCTATTAACTCCTCCCGAGACTCAAGGCACCAGGAGAATTCCAGGGGTTCAAAGCATGAAGACCCCTTGACATCTTGTCAGGGAGGGGACAAAAGAAAGGAGGACAAGACTCGCGACTCACGAGACTACAAGGAGCCTCCTGGTCATTTTCACGACTACACACCTCTTACCACCTCTCACGAGCACATCCTAACCGACTGTGCCAACTCATAGTTGCGCCAGGCAGGAATTTGGTTTCCTCGGAAGACACCGTCCAAGCCAGGGACAAAAAAATCCAAATATTGCAGATTCCACAAAAGCCACATGCATACAACGGAAGATTACATCCAATTAAAAGACGGCATTGAGATCCTCATCAGAGATGGGAATCTCAAGCAATATAAGAAGAAGGACGGTCCTTCCGAGGATGCACATGAGTCAAAGAAAGTTGAGGAACATAAGTTTGCCTCTGACAATATCAACATGCTCGTACCCATGGGCATCTTGCAACTCGAGGATTTCTACATCCCCGACAAAGTCAAGGTCCCCATGTACTTCGCGACACATAGTCCCCGGGAGACGTTCCCGTATACCATGGTCATCTCCGGTGGAGGCTTCAACAAATGTACAGTGGGCTCAGTAAAGAGAAGGTTCGAGCGACTGAGTAAAGAAAGCTTCAACCAGAACTCCACCCTTGACAAATTTCTACTGTGAGGAGCTTCCTGGAGGGGCTCAAAATATGAGCATCCTTCTACTCGTTCGGTCACAAATGGAAAACTTTGATGTCAGGCGGATCCTTGTCAACTAGGGAAGTTTGATAGACATCATATATTCCCAACTGTTCACCACCCTGCAGCTCAACGAAACTCACCTGGTGTCTTACGTGGGCTCCAACCTCTAAGGGTTCAACAACGCGGTCACCAAGCCATGGGGTTTCATAGAATTTATTGTTACTTTTAGGGTAGATGAAACAGCCAGGTATACCAAGACCTAATTCCTATTGGTGGACTTCCCCTCCTTATACCAATTTATATTCGAAAGGCCAACTTTGGCCGAACTCATAGTGGTGCCTTCGAAGGTATACTTGAAAATGAAGTACTACACTTCAGAAGGGATGGTCTCCATGCTCCACGAGGATATTGATGCAACATCCAAGGGGAATAACATAATCAATGAACCACCCAGGAAAGCCATCAGACCTCCCTAACCCAGCAGTTGCGAGGAGCCAATGCCACTATAGCATGTTGATACAATCGACCTCGACAGTCGATTCTCCGAAGACGACCTATGAGAGAAGAAGTGAAATGGGAAGGGAATCCAACCAGCAGATACTTCCTCGGCCATGACCACCCTCAACGAAGATCCTACACGATACCCGCGACCAATTCCGGATGGGGATTTCGAGCTTATCCCCCTCGGGGACGACCCGAACAAAGCAGTGAAGATTGGTACGAGTTTGCTCGATTTAGCAAGGAGACAACTGAAGGCTTGCTTAAGGGAAAACATGGACTTGTTCTCACATAGTGCATCTGAAATGCTCGACCTAGACTCAGACATAACATGTCACCAACTGACTATAGATCTTGCCCTTAAGGTAGAAGCTCAACATAGGCGAAAGCAGTCTCCAGAGAAAAATGGAGGCTGCCGAGCAGGCTGTAAAAGACCTCATAGAGGAAAAATTTGTAAGCAAAGCCCAGTACACAACCTGAATCTATAATGTTGTACTCGTAAAGAAATATAATGGAAAATGGCACATGTGTATTGACTACTCCGATCTTAATAGGGATTTCCCCAAAGACGCTTATCCCCTGCCTAACATAGATAAATTAGTTGATAATTCTGCAGGTTTTAAACTGTTGTCTTTCATGGACACGTGTTCTAGTTACAACCAGATCCCCATGGCAAAGTGCGACAAAAATATATGGCTTTCATGACTGAGTTGGACAACTATTACTACAACGTAATACTCTCCGGCTTGAAAAATGTTGGCGACACCTATTAGAGGAATATGAACAAGGTCTTTTGGGGAGAAATCAGAGACATGCTTGAAGTCTACATGGACGACATGATCGTAAAATCCCTAGAGGAAAGCGATCACACGATCCACTTTAAGAGGATATGGTTCAACCTAGAAAAATGCATGTTCAACGTATGGGCAGGGAAGTTCCTTGGGTTCTATTTAACCGAACAAGGAATCGAGACCAACCCTGACAAGTGTCGAACTTTCTCTGAATTTCCAACGCCCAGCTTGAAGAAGTCCATCCAATTTTTGAACATAATTTTGACCTCATTTTCCCACTTCGTAGCGAAGTCTGCCCAACTGTTGTACCCCAAAATTTACCCTCTTCATTTCGACCCTTTTGGCTTATATTTCATCATTACATGCATGCATATTATTATTTTTATGTTTATGGGATCAAGATATATCTAGCAAGCCTCGTCATATTACAGGTGACATTTATTTCGTTAATGGATGTTTTCAGAGTATTTTTCATGCTGAAGATCGGTTCGCCGTTTCGCAATGATTCAGGGTTCAAAGATTCACAAGTCCAATCTGGCGTGTCATATTCCAGTGTTCTTTTGCCAAGATATCCCTGGTGACGTATTCTCAAATTTAGGTTTGGCTCAAGAGCCAATTCGTTAAAGAAGGTCTCTGAATGTGTGAGTTTTCTCGAAGAAATATGGTGAAAAAGTGTGTTGAAAGTGCAATTTTTATGCACTAAAAAATTCATAACTTGAAGCCCGTGACTCTTTATGAACCCGTTTTGGTAGCCAAAATTTTGTCTTGACGTCATCTATGTTTTCATCTCTCACATCCGGAAGCCAATTTCATTCAGAAAGTCTCAGAAAATATGGATTTATCAAGTGTTTTCGCACAGGAAAATTGTGATATATGTTTATCTCCTCCGTATTCAAAAAATCACAACTCGGTCGATTTTTATCGTATCAAGCTGGTTCCAGTGGCATTGCCTAAAAAATTGAGTTAGTTAAATTTTGGTTTATATTTTTAAAAGCAAACAGTAACCCGAAGGCTTCCGTTTTTTACCCGAATCACATGCAACTCACTGAAAATTTTGAAGCTGGAAATTAAGTTATCTGAGACGAAACTTCAAAAATTCATAACTAATTCACCATTTATCCGATTGAGCTCATTTTCGGACAAGAGTTTTTTTATCAATGCCGGCTACATTATATTTTCACACTTTAAATTTAAAAATCGCATTAAGGTCCCTTCGAATTTGCCTGGAACGTGTTAAACTCAAGTGAATAAAAATTTGCACTATTGCTTGTGGTTATTAGAGGCCCAATTGCACACCCAAAGCCCATATCTTTGCCCTAATTTCCATTATATAATCTCATTTTTTTCATACAAATAAGGACAAAAAAAATCAATGCCACAACCTTGTCAAAATATCAAATTCTTTCAAGAACCCTAAAAATCTTGAAATCCTTGTTACAAACCCCCATCTCACTACAAACAAGTCATCTCATTCACTTTCAGTAACTCAGTAGGGCAAGGATGGTTTGATCTCCATGATCAAAAGGGTGTAGAAGCATTCATACATGCCATGTCAGTTTTAACATTACAAAATTTCATATATTTGTTTTCTTTAAATTTCATGGTATACTAATTTGTTTAATGTGTTCATGAGATTCAACACTGCAGGTTTGGACCATTGTAATGGTCCCATACAAGTTTAGTACAAAACACGCTGAGGTCAGATCATAACACCAACAAATACATGGAAAAGGCTAGAAGGGCATGGGTTCAACACCCACCCCTACTAGTTTTGGTTTTCTTCCATTCTATTTATCCTTTTACTTATTTTCCTTCTTTCTATTTAAAACTTTTTTCATAAAACCTAAAATTTTTCACAAACCTTTGATTTTTCATAGTAAACTCAAATAATTAATTTTAGGTTTTAATTTAATTTTAGGTTTTTTAATAAAACCAACTTAGATTTTAGGGTTTTATTTAAATTAATTACCTAACTTTTTCTATTAATTAAAATCAATTAGGTTTTAGGTTAATCATCAAACTTTTTTTATCAAACAATCAAAACAAATTTTATCTTTTCTTTTCCTTTTATTATTTTGCGTATATTATTACTGTCGCGTATTTTATTATTTTTTCCGATTATTGTAATTGCTAAAGGAATGTAATAGCTTAAATTAGGATTTTATTCGCTTGCTATTTTCCCCTAATTTTGTGGTTTTGTACCCCTTCCCAAAGCGATGTAATAGCGTAGGGTATTCCTTTACTGTTTTATTATTACTGTTAATGCTTAGATTAATAGGATTGTATGGCAAGATGAAATTCTGGCTGCAGATACTCAATGTCACGTTCAATGTTATGACACCGTATCTGACTTTCTATAAGACAGTAAATACAAAAACAGTAAAGAACACAGTCAATTGTTTACCCAGTTCAGTGTGCAACAACACCTACTCTGGGGGCTACCAAGCCAGGGAGGAAATCCACTATAAGAGATATTAATTCAGGAATAAACCAACCAGTTTATCTCCTTCACTTAAGACCTACCCAATGCAACTTCAATCTAAGTACAACTTAAACCTGAGTTCCTACTCACTCCCCCTCAATCACAGCAGTGATACTTAAAACAATTTGACTAATGAATTGATGAAGACACTCTTCAAAACATACACTTGATTATGCTTCACAGCTTTTTAATCAAGCAACACAAACACTCTTGCTTCACAGCTTTGAGTGATACACAAATCTAACTTGACTTTGCTTCAAAGCTTTAGTCAAGAGACACAAAAACACTCTTGCTTCAAAGCTTTGAGTGGTACACAACCCTTACAATTAAAACCTATTCCAAGTCACTTATCACAATGATACTTGCTTGGATTACAATAGTTAAAACTATACAGCTTCTAAATGATCTTCTGTCAAAAAAGGGATTGATTCCAAAACAGCAGCTCTGTTGAATATATAGCAGCTGCATCTTCAGTTAGGGTTTCCACAAAAATCTAGGGTTAATTCCGTTTGACCTTAAGACTGGGTCACAGGACTTTATCAACCAGGTTAGGGTTGAGCTAGGTTAACCCCAAGTCCACGAGATTTTCTGTTCTGGAAAGACTGAGTCATAATCCTGAAAAAAACTCAGAATTACCCAAACTGCATAACTGTTAGTTCAGAACAGGATGTCTTAACATTTGTTATGACATCTGAATTCCTGTCTACTGATTTTGGTAAATGTGATATTTTTGCAAAAAGCTCAGATACACACTCATAAACAACAGCACCTGTATGACAATATTTTTCTGCAAAGGTATCTAATGAATCAGTACCTAATAAACTAGAATGTTATGACATCAGTCATGACATTCATTCACACACCTGGTTTTACCAAAAATGCATGCCAATAACTAAACAACTACAAACTCCCCCTTTGGCAGACCTTTGGCTAAAGACCCTAAGCAATCAGAGATAGATAGCAGCAGAATAAATATGACTGCAGAAAAATAGAATGTCTAATAAAGTCTACCAAAATATATCTCCCCCTCTTTAGCCACAAATGGGCCAAAGAAATATGTTCTTAAAAGATTATACAGTCATCCAGAAAATAACAACTAAAAATTGAACACACTTGCAAACTCCACCAGGAATCAGCATCAACTCCACCAACCTTCAAGCACTGTCCCCTTCAGAGGAGCTAGTTTCTTCAGTATTGAGTTGATCTTCATCTTCTGCACCCTCTTCCCTTCTGTTTCCTTCAGCTTCCTCCTTTTCTAACCTAGCAATTAGGTTTTCTAGGGTCTTTTTCCTAGCTTCCAGCTCTTTGCAGGTCTCTTTCAATACAGTTATAACATCAGATGTTTTGGACTGAGTCTTTACAGATGATGTCTCGGCTGATGTTATGACAATATCAGAAGCATGAGATCCCTGAAACAGCTTGTAGTGTAACCCAAGAGCAGGAGCTCTTTTGCAAGCAGTGTCTCTTGCCACCAGGATATCAGGGTATTGTGCAAGGATAATTCCACAAAGGAGGGAGGGAAAGGCAATTGGGCCTTTGACAGCATAACTACCAGCATGTTTTAAAGTTTGTTCAAAAATATACCTGCCATAGTCAAAAACAGTCTTGGTTCCCACAGCATAAATAAATCTCCCCAATCCTGTGGAGATAGTTGATTTATGGTTTGTAGGGACCCAGTTGGCTGCACCAATTTTGTGCAGGATGGCAAATTTCATGCTAAGTTTGCTGGAATTCAGCTTGCCTTTCAAGGGCCAGCACTTGACTTGTCTTATTGTGATGGTTTGACAAACTTCATTGTTAGTGACTTCCAGTTCAGGGCAATCCTCATTTGATTTTTCAAGAAATTTGTTAATTTCTGATGAAGAGAAATTAACACTTCTTCCTCTAACATAAACACTTTCAAAGTCAGCTGACCTTCCATCGGCACATTCATCAGACAAGTTAACTATGAACTCCTTGACCAGATTTTCATAGCACTTGGTAAATTTTACCAGTCTTCATCAGTCCAGCAGTTTTAATCAGGTCCATGATGTCCTTGCACTCCATGGCATCATTGTTTAGCTCTCTTTCTAAAGCTATTCTCTTTAAGCAAACATACTTCCATCTGTTTGCATTGTCAGGATGGTGAAAAGAGATGTTGTCTGTTGGGACTTCAGGAACTCTAGCAATTTTGCTGGAGGGGAGTTTCCTTCTGATAGGAATTTCTTCAGCATCAATCTCAAACTCTGATTCCTCATTAGAATTAGAAGATTCAGGTTCTTTTCTCTTCTTTGTAATTGGTTGTATACCAGTATGCACCTGGGCTTTCACCTTCCCTTTGGACTGACCAGTTTTCACAGATTCTACCCCAGCCTTGCCTTCAGCCTTGGGTTTCTTATTAGCAGGTTTATCTTTGGTCATACATTTTGCAGCATTCTGATTACCCTTTCTTTTCATCATTATCCTATCTATGCTAGGGTTTACATTGGCAATCAGATCATTGTCTGAGTATTCCTCATCCACATCAATGATAGGTGGATCAACAGTCTTCTCTGAAGGGTTCTGAATGTTGTCATTTTGTGTCACAACATTCTCAGAGACATCTACATTCTCAGAGACATCCACATTTGGGCTTGCTGATTCTTGATTCAATGGGACAGAAATCCCCGGTACAGATTGGTTTCCGCTTAGTATTCTTGTAACAAGCCTAGCAATTGCTTGATGTACTTGAGCTGATCCTTCCCTATTTGGTACAGAGGAAGAAGGATGAGAAGGATTACCAGAAACAGTAGCTTGAGCTCTTCCTGCATGCCTAGTTCTCAATTTTTTGACTTTGGAGGGGTCAGTTGCCATTTCTCTGAGAGGAGTGATCTCCAGGACTTCAGAATCTATGCATGTGGTGATTGCTCGAGAATCTTGGTCAGATGATGAAGATGAAGTGGTCGCCTTGGTTGAAGATGATGTTTGAGACATTTTGATTGACTTAGAGCACCAGTAGCAATTTGAGAGAAAACTTTGATTGAGAGAAAGGAATAGGTTGCAAAGACGAGAGAGGTAGGAGGCAATTGAGAGTCTATTCAACTTCTTAATAATTTTTAAAGAATTGGAAATACATATGATTAACCCACTAAAAATAGACTTAACACAAATAACTCCTTCAACCCTTATTTTAAGCAAAATTAATTGCTATAATTTCTCACGTTGGCAAATACCCATCTTGCCCCTCAAGTTTTCAAGTTGATTTCCAACAAGAGCCTTGGTAGAAGAATCAGCCAGCTGAAGCTTAATGATACCATGTTCCAGTTTAATTGACTTCTTCTCTACAAGGTCAATGTGCTTGGTCCTGCTATGCTGAATGGAAATATTGATTGTATTCAGATTGTCACAATACAATGTCACAACATCTTGTGAGACATTATACTCAGTGAGCATCTGTTTTGTCCAGATATTTTGAGAACAGCTACTACCAGCTGCAACTATTTCAGCACAGAGTTGGGAAGGCATTCTTTTGACATGAATCATAGCTCTGGCAGATTCCTGTATGATCTTATTTTTCTTTTTGTCAACTCCATTTTGATGGTGAGTTATAGGAGAAGAGACTTCATGACTCATTTCTTCTGGGAAACATAATTTATTAGACTTGTTGCTTCCAAATTCCTTGTCATGATTACTTCTGGTTCTGACAGCACATCCTTCTTCAAGTTTATTCACCACATCATAGACATGTCTCTTTTTACCAAGCCTTTCAATTTGAAGCTCACCACAAACCCTCCTTTTATCAATTTGCAGTCTTGGAATCCTTCTGACTGCTTCCATAGAGATAGTTCTTTTCATTCTTCTTAGATGAAGATGGCCAAGCTTATGGTGCCACAATTTCATCTCTTTTTCTTCTTTGGTAATTGAACACATAGTGGAGTTATTAGTGTTCTCAGGCTGCCACAAGTAACAGTTATCTTTAGATCTGATTCCTTTCATTACCACTTCTAGTTTTTCATTAATTACTAGACATTCAAATTTTGAGAAGTTGACCTTGAATCCTAGATCACACAATTGACTGATACTAATGAGATTAGCAGTCAGGCCTTTTACCAATAGTACTTCATTTAGATTTGGAACTTCAGGGCAGTCCAAATTACCAACTCCTTTGATTTCACCTTTAGCACCATCTCCAAAGGTCACATAACTAGTGTTGTGAGGTTTAACATGATTGAGAATGTTATTTATTCCAGTCATGTGTTTAAAGCACCCACTGTCAAAGTACCAGCCTTCCCTTGCAGAGACTCTCAGGGAAGTGTGGGCTATCAGGGCAGTAGCCTTTTTCTTCCATTGAGGAGTATGTGGTACCCTTTTTGACTTAGGTTTAACACCTGAGTTTTGATTAGGGTATCCATGCAATTTGAAGCAGAAAGGCTTTATGTGGCCATACCTCCCACAATGATGACATCTCCATCTTTGGTACTTTTTCTTCATATATCTGTGTTTCTGATGTTGAGAGTTGTGTTGAGACATCTGCTTTGACATTTGTTTAACAGGCCTGATCTTCTTGTCTGCACCAGATTTCTTAGCTTCCACAAATCCTAGTCCAGATTTGTTTCCCACATTTTGTCCAACTTGAAGAATCTCTTCCAATTTGTCTGTTCCATTAGACAGCATCTTGACAGATTTGGTCATTTGGTTCAGTTGTGAGTTCAGCAATTGAACTTCCCCTTCTAGATGACTTATAGTTTCAAGGTCTGCCCTTTTTTCAGCCTCCAGCTTTATGATGAGTTTTGATTGTTTCTCATTCTGCACACAGACTTCAGCACTTCTGATACACAATTTCTTGTAAGTATCGGCCAGTTCTTCAAATGTCACTTCTTCATCACTAGTGTCACTTTCAGAGGTACAAACACCAGTTAGAGCAATAACTAGTTTGGCAGATTCTTCTTCAGAATTAATTTCTGAATCACAGTCAGACCAAGTAACAGTCATTCCTTTCTTTTGTTTCTTAAGAAAGGTAGGACATTCAGCTCGAATATGCCCATATCCTTCACAACCATGGCATTGAATTCCTCTGCCTTGATTTCCCTTCTCTTCTGACCTTGGTATTCTGCTGGAACTGTCAATGTCAGAGGGAATGTTATGAACATTAGACCTTGACTTTGGATCTATTCTTTTGATGAGTTTGTTGAATTGTCTTCCAAGCATGGCTATAGCTTCTGAAATATTTTCTTCTTCATCCTCCTTGTTTTCAACATCAGTGTTGGATACAAGTGTTATGCTCTTGTTCTTCTTGTCACCATTATCAGTGATCCCCATCTCAAAAGTCTGAAGAGACCCAATTAGTTCATCCACTTTCAACTTGCTGATGTCCTGGGCTTCCTCTATGGCAGTTACCTTCATAGAAAATCTTTTAGGCAAGGATCTGAGAATCTTTCTCACCAATTTTTCTTCTGACATCTTTTCTCCCAGTGCTCCTGAGGTGTTGGCAATCTCCAAGATGTTCATGTGAAACTCATGAATGGTTTCATCTTCCATCATTTTTAGATTCTCAAACTTGGTAGTCAACATCTGAAGCCTTGACATTTTCACTTTGGAAGTGCCCTCATGAGCAGTTTTGAGAGTGTCCCAAACTTCCTTGGCCAGTTCATATTGATGTACTAGTCTGAAAATGTTTCTATCAATTCCATTAAACAAGGCATTTAAAGCTTTAGAATTTCCCAGGGCTAACTCATCTTCTTCTTTACTCCAATCTTCCTCAGGCTTCAGACTGATTGTCCCATCTTTCTCAGTTATGGTGGGATGGTTCCATCCTTTGTCAGCAGCTCTCCAAGCCTTTTTGTCCAGAGATTTTAAGAAGGCTATCATATGAGGTTTCCAGTAGTCATAATTTGTTCCATCCATAATGGGTGGTCTATTTCCAAAAACTCCTTCTTTGTCCATAGTGCCAGAAAGTGATATCTCTAGATCTCACCCAGTAATACAGGCAGGGTGCCTGCTCTGATGCCAATTGAAATTCTGGCTGCAGATACTCAATGTCACGTTCAATGTTATGACACCGTATCTGACTTTCTATAAGACAGTAAATACAAAAACAGTAAAGAACACAGTCAATTGTTTACCCAGTTCAGTGTGCAACAACACCTACTCTGGGGGCTACCAAGCCAGGGAGGAAATCCACTATAAGAGATATTAATTCAGGAATAAACCAACCAGTTTATCTCCTTCACTTAAGACCTACCCAATGCAACTTCAATCTAAGTACAACTTAAACCTGAGTTCCTACTCACTCCCCCTCAATCACAGCAGTGATACTTAAAACAATTTGACTAATGAATTGATGAAGACACTCTTCAAAACATACACTTGATTATGCTTCACAACTTTTTAATCAAGCAACACAAACACTCTTGCTTCACAGCTTTGAGTGATACACAAATCTAACTTGACTTTGCTTCAAAGCTTTAGTCAAGAGACACAAAAACACTCTTGATTCAAAGCTTTGAGTGGTACACAACCCTTACAATTAAAACCTATTCCAAGTCACTTATCACAATGATACTTGCTTGGATTACAATAGTTAAAACTATACAGCTTCTAAATGATCTTCTGTCAAAAAAGGGATTGATTCCAAAACAGCAGCTCTGTTGAATATATAGCAGCTGCATCTTCAGTTAGGGTTTCCACAAAAAGCTAGGGTTAATTCCGTTTGACCTTAAGACTGGGTCACAGGACTTTATCAACCAGGTTAGGGTTGAGCTAGGTTAACCCCAAGTCCACGAGATTTTCTGTTCTGGAAAGACTGAGTCATAATCCTGAAAAAACTCAGAATTACCCAAACTGCATAACTGTTAGTTCAGAACAGGATGTCTTAACATTTGTTATGACATCTGAATTCCTGTCTACTGATTTTGGTAAATGTGATATTTTTGCAAAAAGCTCAGATACACACTCATAAACAGCAGCACCTGTATGACAATATTTTTCTGCAAAGGTATCTAATGAATCAGTACCTAATAAACTAGAATGTTATGACATCAGTCATGACATTCATTCACACACCTGGTTTTACCAAAAATGCATGCCAATAACTAAACAACTACAAACTCCCCCTTTGGCAGATTTTTGGCTAAAGACTCTAAGCAATCAGAGATAGATAGCAGCAGAATAAATATGACTGCAGAAAAATAGAATGTCTAATAAAGTCTACCAAAATATATCTCCCCCTCTTTAGCCACAAATGGGCCAAAGAAATATGTTCTTAAAAGATTATACAGTCATCCAGGAAACAACAACTAAAAATTGAACACACTTGCAAACTCCACCAGGAATCAGCATCAACTCCACCAACCTTCAAGCATTGTCCCCTTCAGAGGAGCTAGTTTCTTCAGTATTGAGTTGATCTTCATCTTCTGCACCCTCTTCCCTTCTGTTTCCTTCAGCTTCCTCCTTTTCTAACCTAGCAATTAGGTTTTCTAGGGTCTTTTTCCTAGCTTCCAGCTCTTTGCAGGTCTCTTTCAATACAGTTATAACATCAAATGTTTTGGACTGAGGCTTTACAGGTGATGTCTCAGCTGATGTTATGACAATATCAGGAGCATGAGATCCCTGAAACAGCTTGTAGTGTAACCCAAGAGCAGGAGCTCTTTTGCAAGCAGTGTCTCTTGCCACCAGGATATCAGGGTATTGTGCAAGGATAATTCCACAAAGGAGGGAGGGAAAGGCAATTGGGCCTTTGACAGCATAACTACCAGCATGTTTTAAAGTTTGTTCAAAAATATACCTGCCATAGTCAAAAACAGTCTTGGTTCCCACAGCATAAATAAATCTCCCCAATCCTGTGGAGATAGTTGATTTATGGTTTGTAGGGACCCAGTTGGCTGCACCAATTTTGTGCAGGATGGCAAATTTCATGCTAAGTTTGCTGGCATTCAGCTTGCCTTTCAAGGGCCAGCACTTGACTTGTCTTGCTGTGATGGTTTGACAAACTTCATTGTTAGTGACTTCCAGTTCAGGGCAATCCTCATTTGATCTTTCAAGAAATTTGTTAATTTCTAATGAAGAGAAATTAACCCTTCTTCCTCTAACATAAACACTTTTAAAGTCAGTTGACCTTCCATCAGCACATTCATCAGACAAGTTAACTATGAACTCCTTGACCAGATTTTCATAGCACTTGGTAAATTTTACCAGTCTTCATCAGTCCAGCAGTTTTAATCAGGTCCATGATGTCCTTGCACTCCATGGCATCATTGTTTAGCTCTCTTTCTAAAGCTATTCTCTTCAAGCAAACATACTTCCATCTGTTTGCATTGTCAGGATGGTGAAAAGAGATGTTGTCTGTTGGGACTTCAGGAACTCTAGCAATTTTGCTGGAGGGGAGTTTCCTTCTGATAGGAATTTCTTCAGCATCAATCTCAAACTCTGATTCCTCATTAGAATCAGAAGATTCAGGTTCTTTTCTCTTCTTTGTAATTGGTTGTATACCAGTATGCACCTGGGCTTTCACCTTCCCTTTGGACTGACCAGTTTTCACAGATTCTACCCCAGCCTTGCCTTCAGCCTTGGGTTTCTTATTAGCAGGTTTATCTTTGGTCATACCTTTTGCAGCATTCTGATTACCCTTTCTTTTCATCATTATCCTATCTATGTTAGGGTTTACATTGGCAATCAGATCATTGTCTGAGTATTCCTCATCCACATCAATGATAGGTGGATCAACAGTCTTCTCTGAAGGGTTCTGAATGTTGTCATTTTGTGTCACAACATTCTCAGAGACATCTACATTCTCAGAGACATCCACATTTGGGCTTGCTGATTCTTGATTCAATGGGACAGAAATCCCCAGTACAGATTGGTTTCCGCTTAGTATTCTTGTAACAAGCCTAGCAATTGCTTGATGTACTTGAGTTGATCCTTCCCTATTTGGTACAGAGGAAGAAGGATGAGAAGGATTACCAGAAACAGTAGCTTGAGCTCTTCCTGCATGCCTAGTTCTCAGTTTTTTGACTTTGGAGGGGTCAGTTGCCATTTCTCTGAGAGGAGTGATCTCCAGGACTTCAGAATCTATGCATGTGGTGATTGCTCGAGAATCTTGGTCAGATGATGAAGATGAAGTGGTCGCCTTGGTTGAAGATGATGTTTGAGACATTTTGATTGACTTAGAGCACCAGTAGCAATTTGAGAGAAAACTTTGATTGAGAGAAAGGAATAGGTTGCAAAGACGAGAGAGGTAGGAGGCAATTGAGAGTCTATTCAACTTCTTAATAATTTTTAAAGAATTGGAAATACATATGATTAACCCACTAAAAATAGACTTAACACAAATAACTCCTTCAACCCTTATTTTAAGCAAAATTAATTGCTATAATTTCTCACGTTGGCAAATACCCATCTTGCCCCTCAAGTTTTCAAGTTGATTTCCAACAAGAGCCTTGGTAGAAGAATCAGCCAGCTGAAGCTTAATGATACCATGTTCCAGTTTAATTGACTTCTTCTCTACAAGGTCAATGTGCTTGGTCCTGCTATGCTGAATGGAAATATTGATTGTATTCAGATTGTCACAATACAATGTCACAACATCTTGTGAGACATTATACTCAGTGAGCATCTGTTTTGTCCAGATATTTTGAGAACAGCTACTACCAGCTGCAACTATTTCAGCACAGAGTTGGGAAGGCATTCTTTTGACATGAATCATAGCTCTGGCAGATTCCTGTATGATCTTATTTTTCTTTTTGTCAACTCCATTTTGATGGTGAGTTATAGGAGAAGAGACTTCATGACTCATTTCTTCTGGGAAACATAATTTATTAGACTTGTTGCTTCCAAATTCCTTGTCATGATTACTTCTGGTTCTGACAGCACATCCTTCTTCAAGTTTATTCACCACATCATAGACATGTCTCTTTTTACCAAGCCTTTCAATTTGAAGCTCACCACAAACCCTCCTTTTATCAATTTGCAGTCTTGGAATCCTTCTGACTGCTTCCATAGAGATAGTTCTTTTCATTCTTCTTAGATGAAGATGGCCAAGCTTATGGTGCCACAATTTCATCTCTTTTTCTTCTTTGGTAATTGAACACATAGTGGAGTTATTAGTGTTCTCAGGCTGCCACAAGTAACAGTTATCTTTAGATCTGATTCCTTTCATTACCACTTCTAGTTTTTCATTAATTACTAGACATTCAAATTTTGAGAAGTTGACCTTGAATCCTAGATCACACAATTGACTGATACTAATGAGATTAGCAGTCAGGCCTTTTACCAATAGTACTTCATTTAGATTTGGAACTTCAGGGCAGTCCAAATTACCAACTCCTTTGATTTCACCTTTAGCACCATCTCCAAAGGTCACATAACTAGTGTTGTGAGGTTTAACATGATTGAGAATGTTATTTATTCCAGTCATGTGTTTAGAGCACCCACTGTCAAAGTACCAGCCTTCCCTTGCAGAGACTCTCAGGGAAGTGTGGGCTATCAGGGCAGTAGCCTTTTTCTTCCATTGAGGAGTATGTGGTACCCTTTTTGACTTAGGTTTAACACCTGAGTTTTGATTAGGGTATCCATGCAATTTGAAGCAGAAAGGCTTTATGTGGCCATACCTCCCACAATGATGACATCTCCATCTTTGGTACTTTTTCTTCATATATCTGTGTTTCTGATGTTGAGAGTTGTGTTGAGACATCTGCTTTGACATTTGTTTAACAGGCCTGATCTTCTTGTCTGCACCAGATTTCTTAGCTTCCACAAATCCTAGTCCAGATTTGTTTCCCACATTTTGTCCAACTTGAAGAATCTCTTCCAATTTGTCTGTTCCATTAGACAGCATCTTGACAGATTTGGTCATTTGGTTCAGTTGTGAGTTCAGCAATTGAACTTCCCCTTCTAGATGACTTATAGTTTCAAGGTCTGCCCTTTTTTCAGCCTCCAGCTTTATGATGAGTTTTGATTGTTTCTCATTCTGCACACAGACTTCAGCACTTCTGATACACAATTTCTTGTAAGTATCAGCCAGTTCTTCAAATGTCACTTCTTCATCACTAGTGTCACTTTCAGAGGTACAAACACCAGTTAGAGCAATAACTAGTTTGGCAGATTCTTCTTCAGAATTACTTTCTGAATCACAGTCAGACCAAGTAACAGTCATTCCTTTCTTTTGTTTCTTAAGAAAGGTAGGACATTCAGCTCGAATATGCCCATATCCTTCACAACCATGGCATTGAATTCCTCTGCCTTGATTTCCCTTCTCTTCTGACCTTGGTATTCTGCTGGAACTGTCAATGTCAGAGGGAATGTTATGAACATTAGACCTTGACTTTGGATCTATTCTTTTGATGAGTTTGTTGAATTGTCTTCCAAGCATGGCTATAGCTTCTGAAATATTTTCTTCTTCATCCTCCTTGTTTTCAACATCAGTGTTGGATACAAGTGTTATGCTCTTGTTCTTCTTGTCACCATTATCAGTGATCCCCATCTCAAAAGTCTGAAGAGACCCAATTAGTTCATCCACTTTCAACTTGCTGATGTCCTGGGCTTCCTCTATGGCAGTTACCTTCATAGCAAATCTTTTAGGCAAGGATCTGAGAATCTTTCTCACCAATTTTTCTTCTGACATCTTTTCTCCCAGTGCTCCTGAGGTGTTGGCAATCTCCAAGATGTTCATGTGAAACTCATGAATGGTTTCATCTTCCATCATTTTTAGATTCTCAAACTTGGTAGTCAACATCTGAAGCCTTGATATTTTCACTTTGGAAGTGCCCTCATGAGCAGTTTTGAGAGTGTCCCAAACTTCCTTGGCCAGTTCATATTGATGTACTAGTCTGAAAATGTTTCTATCAATTCCATTGAACAAGGCATTTAAAGCTTTGGAATTTCCCAGGGCTAACTCATCTTCTTCTTTACTCCAATCTTCCTCAGGCTTCAGACTGATTGTCCCATCTTTCTCAGTTATGGTGGGATGGTTCCATCCTTTGTCAGCAGCTCTCCAAGCCTTTTTGTCCAGAGATTTTAAGAAGGCTATCATACGAGGTTTCCAGTAGTCATAATTTGTTCCATCCATAATGGGTGGTCTATTTCCAAAAACTCCTTCTTTGTCCATAGTGCCAGAAAGTGATATCCCTAGATCTCACCCAGTAATACAGGCAGGGTGCCTGCTCTGATGCCAATTGAAATTCTGGCTGCAGATACTCAATGTCACGTTCAATGTTATGACACCGTATCTGACTTTCTATAAGACAGTAAATACAAAAACAGTAAAGAACACAGTCAATTGTTTACCCAGTTCAGTGTGCAACAACACCTACTCTGGGGGCTACCAAGCCAGGGAGGAAATCCACTATAAGAGATATTAATTCAGGAATAAACCAACCAGTTTATCTCCTTCACTTAAGACCTACCCAATGCAACTTCAATCTAAGTACAACTTAAACCTGAGTTCCTACTCACTCCCCCTCAATCACAGCAGTGATACTTAAAACAATTTGACTAATGAATTGATGAAGACACTCTTCAAAACATACACTTGATTATGCTTCACAGCTTTTTAATCAAGCAACACAAACACTCTTGCTTCACAGCTTTGAGTGATACACAAATCTAACTTGACTTTGCTTCAAAGCTTTAGTCAAGAGACACAAAAACACTCTTGATTCAAAGCTTTGAGTGGTACACAACCCTTACAATTAAAACCTATTCCAAGTCACTTATCACAATGATACTTGCTTGGATTACAATAGTTAAAACTATACAGCTTCTAAATGATCTTCTGTCAAAAAAGGGATTGATTCCAAAACAGCAGCTCTGTTGAATATATAGCAGCTGCATCTTCAGTTAGGGTTTCCACAAAAAGCTAGGGTTAATTCCGTTTGACCTTAAGACTGGATCACAGGAGTTTATCAACCAGGTTAGGGTTGAGCTAGGTTAACCCCAAGTCCACGAGATTTTCTGTTCTGGAAAGACTGAGTCATAATCCTGAAAAAACTCAGAATTACCCAAACTGCATAACTGTTAGTTCAGAACAGGATGTCTTAACATTTGTTATGACATCTGAATTCCTGTCTACTGATTTTGGTAAATGTGATATTTTTGCAAAAAGCTCAGATACACACTCATAAACAGCAGCACCTGTATGATAATATTTTTCTGCAAAGGTATCTAATGAATCAGTACCTAATAAACTAGAATGTTATGACATCAGTCATGACATTCATTCACACACCTGGTTTTACCAAAAATGCATGCCAATAACTAAACAACTACAAACTCCCCCTTTGGCAGATTTTTGGCTAAAGACTCTAAGCAATCAGAGATAGATAGCAGCAGAATAAATATGACTGCAGAAAAATAGAATGTCTAATAAAGTCTACCAAAATATATCTCCCCCTCTTTAGCCACAAATGGGCCAAAGAAATATGTTCTTAAAAGATTATACAGTCATCCAGAAAACAACAACTAAAAATTGAACACACTTGCAAACTCCACCAGGAATCAGCATCAACTCCACCAACCTTCAAGCACTGTCCCCTTCAGAGGAGCTAGTTTCTTCAGTATTGAGTTGATCTTCATCTTCTGCACCCTCTTCCCTTCTGTTTCCTTCAGCTTCCTCCTTTTCTAACCTAGCAATTAGGTTTTCTATGGTCTTTTTCCTAGCTTCCAGCTCTTTGCAGGTCTCTTTCAATACAGTTATAACATCAAATGTTTTAGACTGAGTCTTTACAGGTGATGTCTCAGCTGATGTTATGACAATATCAGGAGCATGAGATCCCTGAAACAGCTTGTAGTGTAACCCAAGAGCAGGAGCTCTTTTGCAAGCAGTGTCTCTTGCCACCAGGATATCAGGGTATTGTGCAAGGATAATTCCACAAAGGAGGGAGGGAAAGGCAATTGGGCCTTTGACAGCATAACTACCAGCATGTTTTAAAGTTTGTTCAAAAATATACCTGCCATAGTCAAAAACAGTCTTGGTTCCCACAGCATAAATAAATCTCCCCAATCCTATGGAGATAGTTGATTTATGGTTTGTAGGGACCCAGTTGGTTGCACCAATTTTGTGCAGGATGGCAAATTTCATGCTAAGTTTGCTAGCATTCAGCTTGCCTTTCAAGGGCCAGCACTTGACTTGTCTTGCTGTGATGGTTTGACAAACTTCATTGTTAGTGACTTCCAGTTCAGGGCAATCCTCATTTGATCTTTCAAGAAATTTGTTAATTTCTGATGAAGAGAAATTAACCCTTCTTCCTCTAACATAAACACTTTTAAAGTCAGCTGACCTTCCATCAGCACATTCATCAGACAAGTTAACTATGAACTCCTTGACCAGATTTTCATAACACTTGGTAAATTTTACCAGCCTTCATCAGTCCAGCAGTTTTAATCAGGTCCATGATGTCCTTGCACTCCATGGCATCATTGTTTAGCTCTCTTTCTAAAGCTATTCTCTTCAAGCAAACATACTTCCATCTGTTTGCATTGTCAGGATGGTGAAAAGAGATGTTGTCTGTTGGGACTTCAGGAACTCTAGCAATTTTGCTGGAGGGGAGTTTCCTTCTGATAGGAATTTCTTCAGTATCAATCTCAAACTCTGATTCCTCATTAGAATCAGAAGATTCAGGTTCTTTTCTCTTCTTTGTAATTGGTTGTATACCAGTATGCACCTGGGCTTTCACCTTCCCTTTGGACTGACCAGTTTTCACAGATTCTACCCCAGCCTTGCCTTCAGCCTTGGGTTTCTTATTAGCAGGTTTATCTTTGGTCATACATTTTGCAGCATTCTGATTACCCTTTCTTTTCATCATTATCCTATCTATGTTAGGGTTTACATTGGCAATCAGATCATTGTCTGAGTATTCCTCATCCACATCAATGATAGGTGGATCAACAGTCTTCTCTGAAGGGTTCTGAATGTTGTCATTTTGTGTCACAACATTCTCAGAGACATCTACATTCTCAGAGACATCCACATTTGGGCTTGCTGATTCTTGATTCAATGGGACAGAAATCCCCGGTACAGATTGGTTTCCGCTTAGTATTCTTGTAACAAGCCTAGCAATTGCTTGATGTACTTGAGCGGATCCTTCCCTATTTGGTACAGAGGAAGAAGGATGAGAAGGATTACCAGAAACAGTAGCTTGAGCTCTTCCTGCATGCCTAGTTCTCAGTTTTTTGACTTTGGAGGGGTCAGTTGCCATTTCTCTGAGAGGAGTGATCTCCAGGACTTCAGAATCTATGCATGTGGTGATTGCTCGAGAATCTTGGTCAGATGATGAAGATGAAGTGGTCTCCTTGGTTGAAGATGATGTTTGAGACATTTTGATTGACTTAGAGCACCAGTAGCAATTTTAGAGAAAACTTTGATTGAGAGAAAGGAATAGGTTGCAAAGACGAGAGAGGTAGGAGGCAATTGAGAGTCTATTCAACTTCTTAATAATTTTTAAAGAATTGGAAATACATATGATTAACCCACTAAAAATAGACTTAACACAAATAACTCCTTCAACCCTTATTTTAAGCAAAATTAATTGCTATAATTTCTCACGTTGGCAAATACCCATCTTGCCCCTCAAGTTTTCAAGTTGATTTCCAACAAGAGCCTTGGTAGAAGAATCAGCCAGCTGAAGCTTAATGATACCATGTTCCAGTTTAATTGACTTCTTCTCTACAAGGTCAATGTGCTTGGTCCTGCTATGCTGAATGGAAATATTGATTGTATTCAGATTGTCACAATACAATGTCACAAAATCTTGTGAGACATTATACTCAGTGAGCATCTGTTTTGTCCAGATATTTTGAGAACAGCTACTACCAGCTGCAACTATTTCAGCACAGAGTTGGGAATGCATTCTTTTGACATGAATCATAGCTCTGGCAGATTCCTGTATGATCTTATTTTTCTTTTTGTCAACTCCATTTTGATGGTGAGTTATAGGAGAAGAGACTTCATGACTCATTTCTTCTGGGAAACATAATTTATTAGACTTGTTGCTTCCAAATTCCTTGTCATGATTACTTCTGGTTCTGACAGCACATCCTTCTTCAAGTTTATTCACCACATCATAGACATGTCTCTTTTTACCAAGCCTTTCAATTTGAAGCTCACCACAAACCCTCCTTTTATCAATTTGCAGTCTTGGAATCCTTCTGACTGCTTCCATAGAGATAGTTCTTTTCATTCTTCTTAGATGAAGATGGCCAAGCTTATGGTGCCACAATTTCATCTCTTTTTCTTCTTTGGTAATTGAACACATAGTGGAGTTATTAGTGTTCTCAGGCTGCCACAAGTAACAGTTATCTTTAGATCTGATTCCTTTCATTACCACTTCTAGTTTTTCATTAATTACTAGACATTCAAATTTTGAGAAGTTGACCTTGAATCCTAGATCACACAATTGACTGATACTAATGAGATTAGCAGTCAGGCCTTTTACCAATAGTACTTCATTTAGATTTGGAACTTCAGGGCAGTCCAAATTACCAACTCCTTTGATTTCACCTTTAGCACCATCTCCAAAGGTCACATAACTAGTGTTGTGAGGTTTAACATGATTGAGAATGTTATTTATTCCAGTCATGTGTTTAGAGCACCCACTGTCAAAGTACCAGCCTTCCCTTGCAGAGACTCTCAGGGAAGTGTGGGCTATCAGGGCAGTAGCCTTTTTCTTCCATTGAGGAGTATGTGGTACCCTTTTTGACTTAGGTTTAACACCTGAGTTTTGATTAGGGTATCCATGCAATTTGAAGCAGAAAGGCTTTATGTGGCCATACCTCCCACAATGATGACATCTCCATGTGTTGAGACATCTGCTTTGACATTTGTTTAACAGGCCTGATCTTCTTGTCTGCACCAGATTTCTTAGCTTCCACAAATCCTAGTCCAGATTTGTTTCCCACATTTTGTCCAACTTGAAGAATCTCTTCCAATTTGTCTGTTCCATTAGACAGCATCTTGACAGATTTGGTCATTTGGTTCAGTTGTGAGTTCAGCAATTGAACTTCCCCTTCTAGATGACTTATAGTTTCAAGGTCTGCCCTTTTTTCAGCCTCCAGCTTTATGATGAGTTTTGATTGTTTCTCATTCTACACACAGACTTCAGCACTTCTGATACACAATTTCTTGTAAGTATCAGCCAGTTCTTCAAATGTCACTTCTTCATCACTAGTGTCACTTTCAGAGGTACAAACACCAGTTAGAGCAGTAACTAGTTTGGCAGATTCTTCTTCAGAATTACTTTCTGAATCACAGTCAGACCAAGTAACAGTCATTCCTTTCTTTTGTTTCTTAAGAAAGGTAGGACATTCAACTCAAATATGCCCATATCCTTCACAACCATGGCATTGAATTCCTCTGCCTTGATTTCCCTTCTCTTCTGACCTTGGTCTTCTGCTGGAACTATCAATGTCAGAGGGAATGTTATGAACATTAGACCTTGACTTTGGATCTATTCTTTTGATGAGTTTGTTGAATTATCTTCCAAGCATGGCTATAGCTTCTGAAATATTTTCTTCTTCATCCTCCTTGTTTTCAACATCAGTGTTGGATACAAGTGCTATGCTCTTGTTCTTCTTGTCACCATTATCAGTGATCCCCATCTCAAAAGTCTGAAGAGACCCAATTAGTTCATCCACTTTCAACTTGCTGATGTCCTGGGATTCCTCTATGGCAGTTACCTTCATAGCAAATCTTTTAGGTAAGGATCTGAGAATCTTTCTCACCAATTTTTCTTCTGACATCTTTTCTCCCAGTGCTCCTGAGGTGTTGGCAATCTCCAAGATGTTCATGTGAAACTCATGAATGGTTTCATCTTCCATCATTTTTAGATTCTCAAACTTGGTAGTCAACATCTGAATCCTTGACATTTTCACTTTGGAAGTGCCCTCATGAGCAGTTTTGAGAGTGTCCCAAACTTCCTTGGCCAGTTCATATTGATGTACTAGTCTGAAAATGTTTCTATCAATTCCATTGAACAAGGAATTTAAAGCTTTGGAATTTCCCAGGGCTAACTCATCTTCTTCTTTACTCCAATCTTCCTCAGGCTTCAGACTGATTGTCCCATCTTTCTCAGTTATGGTGGGATGGTTCCATCCTTTGTCAGCAGCTCTCCAAGCCTTTTTGTCCAGAGATTTTAAGAAGGCTATCATACGAGGTTTCCAGTAGTCATAATTTGTTCCATCCAGAATGGGTGGTCTATTTCCAAAAACTCCTTCTTTGTCCATAGTGCCAGAAAGTGATATCCCTATATCTCACCCAGTAATACAGGCAGGGTGCCTGCTCTGATGCCAATTGAAATTCTGGCTGCATATACTCAATGTCACGTTCAATGTTATGACACCGTATCTGAATTTCTATAAGACAGTAAATACAAAAACAGTAAAGAACACAGTCAATTGTTTACCCAGTTCAGTGTGCAACAACACCTACTCTGGGGGATACCAAGCCAGGGAGGAAATCCACTATAAGAGATATTAATTCAGGAATAAACCAACCAGTTTATCTCCTTCACTTAAGACCTACCCAATGCAACTTCAATCTAAGTACAACTTAAACCTGAGTTCCTACTCACTCCCCCTCAATCACAGCAGTGATACTTAAAACAATTTGACTAATGAATTGATGAAGACACTCTTCAAAACATACACTTGATTATGCTTCACAGCTTTTTAATCAAGCAACACAAACACTCTTGCTTCACAGCTTTGAGTGATACATAAATCTAACTTGACTTTGCTTCAAAGCTTTAGTCAAGAGACACAAAAACACTCTTGCTTCAAAGCTTTGAGTGGTACACAACCCTTACAATTAAAACCTATTCCAAGTCACTTATCACAATGATACTTGCTTGGATTACAATAGTTAAAACTATACAGCTTCTAAATGATCTTCTGTCAAAAAAGGGATTGATTCCAAAACAGCAGCTTTGTTGAATATATAGCAGCTGCATCTTCAGTTAGGGTTTCCACAAAAAGCTAGGGTTAATTCCGTTTGACCTTAAGACTGGGTCACAGGACTTTATCAACCAGGTTAGGGTTGAGCTAGGTTAACCCCAAGTCCACGAGATTTTCTGTTCTGGAAAGACTGAGTCATAATCCTGAAAAAAACTCAGAATTACCCAAACTGCATAACTGTTAGTTTAGAACAGGATGTCTTAACATTAGTTATGACATCTGAATTCCTGTCTACTGATTTTGGTAAATGTGATATTTTTGCAAAAAGCTCAGATACACACTCATAAACAGCAGCACCTGTATGACAATATTTTTCTGCAAAGGTATCTAATGAATCAGTACCTAATAAACTAGAATGTTATGACATCAGTCATGACATTCATTCACACACCTGGTTTTACCAAAAATGCATGCCAATAACTAAACAACTACACAAGACATAAAAGAAATAATTAGCTAGCCCTAATTGCAAGATAAATGAATTGGATCAAGCATAGTTTGCACACTTCACCTCTAGGGTAACCTCTCTCGTTGCCTTGGAAAAACAATGGTCATGTCCCTCGAACGTAGGTGTTGTACCCCAAAATTTGCCCTCTCATTTATCAAGTATTTTCTCATAAGATCTCCTTTGGTTCAAGACTCCACAAGGGTTGATCAGCTCAAGACACCTCCTTAAACACCGATGACTGAAATTAGGGTTTGAGATTTCACAAGGATAATTGAACTTTTAATACCTCATATGACTTTGTGGATCATTATGGACCCTCAAGATTGCTCATGTCAAGTTTCAAGTCTTGGATCACATTTTTGCTCAATCAATTAATCAGTTGACCTAAAAATCAGTTGTATTGGTGAAAAAGTCAATTGTGGTCAATTTACAGTCAAACTTCATAATTTTTTATCCATATCAACATTTTGAACTCCTATATGTCATTTGATCAAGTTTGGACCATAATTCCTCAAGAAATTTGATCAGATCATTAAAAGGGCAAAATGGTCAAAATTAGGGTTTTGACTGAGAAAGGGCAATTTCTGATTTTTGACCTAGAAAATGGTTATTTGGTTTGAGACATGATCTCAAGTTTTAAAATGAATCATTTTTACCTAATTGTATGGCTCAAAACTTCCCTCGAGATCAATTGATTGATAGTTGATTTTCAGTCAACTGATCAAAAGTAAACTGTACACTGAAAAGTCAAACTTTGACTTTTTGGTCAAAATCAAGTGTCAAAGATCACAATTCATAAAAACATGTCAAAATATGAAATAATTTCATCAAGAAATCAAAAATTCAAGATTTCATTTTGAAAAGTCAAAGTTTCCATACTTAGAAATTTTTCTATGTTGAAAACTTCATATTTTTTCACAACTTTGAGCCAATTTTTCACCATGATGCAAGATGATTCAAAGGAAACTTTCAACATGAAAGTTTTAGATCTCAATGATATATAAAACTTTTATTTAAACAACTCCTCCTAGAAATGCTTGGATTTCAAGTTATTAATCCATGAAATCATGGTCATGAAACTAAACACTTAGTGAAAATTTTGCCCTAGTTAGGCAGATTTTTGGTACCAACTTCCTAGCAACTTTTCACATAGCTCCATTTTGAATTTGAAAAATTGATTCAAAGAGGGGTCATAGAGCATGTTATAAGCTTTCCAAAATGTCCAATAACTCATTAAGATCATGTTTGAGTAGGGAGAATAAAAGAGATAAAGTTAGGGTTTTCAAACTTGAATTACAAGCCATTTCATGATGAACAAGAATTCAAATCCAAGCCTAGGATGCATAATGTTTACTTTGCAGGCCTCAAACTTGTTTCTCACTCCATAATTAAATGTTTACACATCTGTTAGAGCTTTCATCCAAGCACTTGAGCCTTTATCCAAGTTAGATTTCCATTTATGGCACAAAGTAACAATTCCATTCTTGTAAAGAAGCTTTAATCACAAAGTCAATGCATAGAGCTTTACACTTGTTCCTTCTGATCACAAGAAATGTCAAAGGCAAAAGCAACATCTCTAGAGCTTCCCATAAACTCAGGCCATGCTTATACTTTTCCTTGAAACTATATTTCCACTTTTCTTCAAAATCAAGTAAGATAGCCATAACTCTATATTTGACACTTCTGACCCTCTCAAGTGCTACAACCTTTTCCTTACTTATGCACAATTTGTTTGGAAGCTAACACGCGAATACACAAGCTCCAAAACTTCCCCAAACTCATAACTGCATCAAAAACCATCATTGTTGCATATTCTGACCAAGAACTTCAAACTTCAATTTCACTCGTGCGTTTCTTGGCCTTTTGTTTCCAAAAGCTTCCAAACATCATACATAAGCCATCCCCATCCCTGTTACATGACTGTAACACAATCTTCACCCATTTCCAAGTTCAAAAACAGAGCATCACAGTTGGACTTCTCCAGACCATTCATGCCACCTTCAACTCAAGCCAACCATTGCATTAGCTTCCTAGAGGTCCAAGGAAACTAACCTGATCATCACCATCACTTGAAACAAGCTCAAACTCATTTCACGATTTCCAGTTTTGAGGTATTTTTCTTGAACTTCTATCTCATTATTTAGGAATTGTTAGGCTTGCATTTGTGAAGATAGAATGTAGATATCATTTCCCTGAAACTATACATGTCCATAGATTTCATTTATGTTGCTTGAGCATGGAGAATTTTGAGCTTAAACTTGTTGAAACATTTAGGTCAAAATTTGGTACGTTCATAAAATCATCCTTATCTTTGAATGTTAGCTTAAATTAGTTACATGGTTGGATTCGTGGTGAAAAAATACACAAGTTTCATGTTTACATTTTTGAAAATGGTTGAGAAATGAGCAAGTTTGAAATCCTTTGGCTGGAGGTTGAAGATGAAGTACAGTCATGGCGAAATATATGTTATGTATTTATTATTGTGCCAATGTTAACGGATGTATAGCCACCCCAGTGGTAAGGCAATGCGCTGGTAACCAAGAGGGCGTGGTTTTAATACCCAGTGCGCTACCCTTTTTTTTCATTTTCCACATTTTCACCTTTTTTTTGTCACAAACACACAGCACGCCTGGACCTCCACATTGGGCCTTTGTTCTTTTTGCTGGCTTCTAACTCTCTGCCTTACTTCAGTACCCCCTGTCCCAATTTTCATTATTATTTTCTTTTTCTTATTTTATTTTATTTCTTTTTCCTTTATTATTATTATTATTATTATTATTATTATTATTATTATTATTATTATTTTTATTGTTATTAATAAAAATACAAAAATAATTTATTTATTATTTTTACACTTATTTAGTTTATTTGTTTTATAAAAATAAAAGAACAAACACATTCTCTTAATAAATTAATTTCTTTCTTAATAATTAATATTTAGGTTTAGGTTTAACTATTATATTATTTTCTTGTAATTAAAATTAATTTAGAACTTAGGTTGCTTTTGATTAATTAAAATTCATATTATTTTTATTAATTTAAAACATTTTCATAAATAAAACCCTAAAAAAAATCCTTTTTTTAGTTAATTTCTTTTCTTATTTAGTTTAAGTTAATTTTATTTAATTTTCATTAATCAGTTTTCTTAATTAGGTTTAGGTTAAAACCTTTTTTATAAAACTAAATAAAAAATCATTTCTTTTTTCCATTTTGCATTCTTGCATTTTATTTTCAATTTTGTACAATATTCAATATGGTTGTAATAGTTAATTAGATTTAATTTTCTTGCAAAAATCCCCATTTGTAAATTTGTACACCCCCTCCCCTATTGATGTAATAGCTTAGTATTTTTATTTTCCGCAATTTAATGTTTTATATATAAATGCTAGTAAATTAGGATTTGTGTGGAAAGATAAAATCAATGCTTAGAAAACCCTATTTCAAAGACAAAACAATGCATGTAAATCAATACACTTGCACACTTACACCCTTAGGGTAAATCCACTTTGTTACCTTATGAAAATGGTCATAATACGCATGTAAGATGTCTTGGCAAAAGCAAACAAAAATACAAGATCATAGTCCCTCGATGGCGCTACAAATGTTGCCTTACGAATGATCTTAGTCCCTCAAAGAAAATGCTAATATATCTTACAACATTGCTATTCATGACTATACGATGACCTGCGCCCGTCCCTTTACATCAAAAGATAGGGTTTCTTACCAAATCAATGGTAAGATAACAATGTCAAGGAAAGAGGAAAAAACATGAAAGACTTTTGAGTAGGTAAAATGTTCCTAGTTGCTTGCTCATTTTCAAACCAAAACATCCTTGTTATTTTCAAAACAAACACCAACACTTTCAAAAACATCTTTCAAACTTGAAAACATTTTCAAAAGATCAATACTTTGTATACATTCTTACAAACAAGAATCATTACAAAGTTTTCCTAAACGATGGTGCCTTTTCAAAAACATCTTTCAAACTTGAAAACATTTTCAAAATATCAACACTTTGTATACATTCTTACAAACGAGAATCATTACAAAGTTTTCCTAAACGATGGCGTCTTTTCAAAATACTTTCAAAAACCACACAAAGCACATTTTCAAACAAAAGAAAGTGATCTAGCAAGCAACTAAGAGCCCGTAGATAACTACGGATGAAAAGGGTGTTAATACCTTCCCTTTTCATAATCTACCCCCCGAACTCAAGAAAACAATCTCAAAGGTCTTCCTTGTTCTTTTCAGCCTTTCCTTTTGGATAAAAGAAAAGTCGGTGGCGACTCTTGCTAACCGTAAAATTGCGATCAAACGCAAAATAACCAAGTCAGTTCTCCCACCGTGTTACAGAACTGGCGACTCTGCTGGGGAATCTTAAAAGTGAGGTTACCTTAGGGCTAGATCACATTTACTTGCTTTCTTTGTTTGACTTGTATGCTTTACATTTTGGTTCTTTGTTTGGGCTTGAATCCTCTACCCGGATTTGGGATACCTTATAGGTAAGTAGCAATACGTTATGGAAACTGTGCGGGGTATACCGACATGGTCTAAGAAATAGCTACATTAGTGCGACATATTTGTGGGTACCGGTAGCCCTTGAGTAGTCAAGGAGAATACGGGGCTGTTGAGTGATGTCATTAAGCACTAATGAACTTTTAGAACCTTTACTTGACCAACTTGGCCATTAGGACGTAGTGAGATGACCGGCTTTGGTGCAGTATGAAGTTGGTAGATACTCGATACTACACTCATTGAGGTTTGTTTTTTGGGGATATTTCAGTCGCCATTAAAGAGGATTGCGCTGAAACAATGTCCGAGAAGACAAACCAGTGATATTGAGCTCCCTTAGAACCCGATTACTATTACTAGGACTGGTTTGAGCCAACTAAACTTCAAGAGGGTACTTACCTATGAGACTCCATGCAAGCCTAAACCTAAGGAATTTTTTGTTTTGTTTGTATATATTTACTTGTACATAACATCATAAACATCATAACATCATACTCATACTCACTAACCATTTCAAGGATTTCAAGATTTATCTTTGTTCTGTTTTTTAGGACATGGATTCTATTTGCAGGAAAACCATTAAAGTCAATCTCGTAAGGATCCCTCCTCAACTTAAAGAGTTAGTGTTGTACCCCAAAATTTGCCCTCCCATATTCTTCAAGATTTGTCAAAAGCATGCTTCAAGATTCCCCAAGGGTTGCACAGTTCAAGGGCCTCCTAAACAGTCAAAATTAGGGTTTTGGTTCTGATCAAGAAAATGAAGTTTCCAAGGGTCCAATCAAGTCCCACATGCCTATAAACATGTTCAAGCATCCTCGTACCAAGTTTCAAGACTTACAGTACAAAATTGCACAGTCAAAAACCCTAAATGCACTACAGTCAACTGTAGGGGCAAAATGGTCATTTGACAGTCAAAAGTTCAAATTTTTGGTCAACATCTCATTTTGAAGCCACAAACATCATTTGATCAATGCTTGATCATGATTCTCAAAGCTGGGCTCAAAAATCATCAAGATGCAAAAGTTTCCTTATTTGGACAGTTGAAAAAGTCAACTGTAAATTGACCAGGGCATAACTTTCACATGGATTATCAGAAAAATTCCATCCAAATCTCATTTTGAAGATAAAGACATTTCCTACAACTCCTCTTCATACTTAAAGTCCAAGAAATGCTCTCACAAAAAGTTATCAATTTCAACATTATAGGTCATTTTCAAAAGTCAACAAAAAGGGACTTTAAGTCAAATTTAATTACCATGTAATTAATTAGGTTAACTTAGGTTTAAACTTTAATATTTTTTAATAAACTAAAAAAAATTAGAATTAGGGTTAGCATTTTAATTTCAATTAATCTCATTAAATTCTCATAAATACAAAAAAACCAAAATAATTTCCTTTCACATTTAATTTAATTAATTTCGTAATTTTAATTCAATTTCTTTAAAAGGGTCCAACGCCCTCGCTTGCTATTTTTTATTCTCTTTGCGCATCTTATTTATTTCCTTCTTTTAATTATTTATGTAACTCTCCCAAAGCCATGTAAATGTTTATCTTTCGCACTTTTACTTTATTATTTTTCTGTCAAATCGGGTCCTGGAAATTTTGGCGATGTGGACCCGCGCCTTTTGTAATAGTTTAGAACTTTACCTTTCTCGCACTTTTTAACTATTAAATAAATGCATGCAAGAATGAATGACAAAAAAATAAAAACAAACGCATAGATCACCCGTAACCTGACAAGACAAAAATAAATGAATCTGACACACAAATCACACACCACCCCTAGGGTACGCCTCACTGTTGCCTTGCCTCGAAAGGTGATCGTCGAGTAGAGGATGTCTTAGTAAGTCCTCATGATCCGGGAACCTGGCATGAGGGTAGCTTCTAAGGTATCTTCCTATTTCTCTGGTGATCACCATGTCCCGAACCTCGAATTGACCCGAACACCTCCAACGGTGGTGCTACCTACCTCTCAATGGTGGGATGGCACTACTTTAAAGGACATTTACACAGACGAATTCCTTAGGGTAGGTAGACGACTCTAGATACTTGCTCTAATTTCAAAAAACAAATTCAAAATACTTTTCACACCTACACATTTTTAAAAAAGCTTTCGAAAGCATTTTTTCAAACACTCTTGAGGACCGATACAAGAGTCGAACTGGAATTTTCAAAGAAACTTTTTTAAAACCCACAGTTGAAAAGCAAACAAACCATTTTTGAAAACACAAATGAGCAAGTATCTAAGAGCCCATGGATAACCATGGATAGAAAGGGTGCTAATACCTTCCCTTTCTATAATCTACCTCCCGAACCGAGAGCAATCTCTATAAGGAATTTTTCTGTGTTTTTGTCCTTTCCATTTGGAGAAAATAAAAGACGGTGGCGACTCTTGCTTCCGTGACATTTCGCGAACCAGCGTTTAAACAGTCAGTTCCAGATCCACCGATCACAGAACTGGCGACTCTGCTGGGGACTTAACTTAAAGTGAGGTGTACCTTAGGGTTAGTTCATAACTGTGTTTTCAATTGTATTCCTTGTTTGCTTTAAATTGTGGGAGTGTCTTGGGAGTTCTATAGATCCTAACTCGGATCTGGGGATACCTTCTTAGAAAGTAGCAACAAGGCTGTGAGGGAACTGTGCGGGGTATACCGACATGGTTGAAACAGTCTGCTACATTGATGTGGCACTTTGGTGTGTACCGGTAACCCTTGAGTTCAGTCAAGGAGAGTACGAGGCCTCCGCGTGGTGTCGTGAAGCATCAACAGACCTTAGGAACCTTAATTGAACTATCTTGGCCTCTTTAGGGTAGTGAGATAACTGACTATGGTGCAGTCCGAGGTTGGTTGATACTCGATACTACACTCAATTGAGGGTTGCTTTCCTAGAATATTTCGGTCGCCAGTTCAGTGGCTAAATCGAAACGATGAACAATGAAAGCAATCCAGTGATATTGGGACCCTTAGAACCCGGTTACTTCTAATAGGACAGGTTGAGCCCACCAACTTCAAGAGGGTACTACCCAGACCCCATGCTGGCCTAAACTCTAAGGGTTTCTCTTGTGTGACTTGTGTGCCTTCGTACTTGACTATTTGCATGCTTGTTGTCTGACACTTGAGCTTCTTGCAGGTTTTGTTTGTAGTCCTTAATTAGGACTCATAACAAGGTCTACCGAGTTTCTTGCAGGTTTCGTTTATAGTCCTTAATTGGGACTTATAACAAGGTGTACTGAGTTTCTTGCAGGTTTTGCCTATAGTCCTTAGTGGGGACTCAAAACAGGGTTACTTACATCACCCCATGCATACCATAACATCATACCATTGCATACATACTAACCCATTTCAAGGATCGCAAGGGCTTGTGTTGCAGGTCATGATAAATCAAACACCTAGCAAGGGGCAAAGAGGATTTATTTTCCTCTAGCCAAAGTTGTCAGGGGCTATGACCCACTGGATATGGTGAGCCTTTGACCCTTGACGAAGGACTCTCAACAATATGAAGTTCTTTCAATCAAGCTACCGAATCCAAATGCTAACCAATTTTCTTGTCTATCCCGCGAGATCCTTGAAAACATTGCATGCATATCATACATATCATTGCATTGCAGGTACCCTTTTGACAGGTTGCTTACCTTCTTCGCTGTTTATTTCAGTCCGATCGTCATGAATCCCGAATCGTCTATTGAGCAGTCCATCAAGGCCCTCCAAGCTCAGAATGCCCAGTTCCAAGAGCTGATCATGAATTTGGCCCAGGGGCAACAAGACCTGAAGACTCTGCTCCTGAAAAAGAAGAAGAAGAGGACTGTTTTGTTCAGCCCTAGACGTAGACCTGGGAATACACTGCAGATTGAAACTGAGAGGACTACTCCATCTGTGAGGGAAGGTAGTCTCCATGAGAGAGAGGTGCCTAGTCCAGTGGTCTCCGACAACGAGGCAGATTTCAACGACGAACAATACCCTCCTGTGGAAGACAAGTACAAACAGTTGGAAGACCGTCTGAAGGCCATGGAAATTCAACAAGCACCTGGTTTGGATTTCGGAGATTTGGGTCTAACTTCTGGCGTGGTGATCCCACACAAATTCAAAGCACCCTCTTTTGCTAAGTACGATGGGACATCCTGTCCCAAGCTGCATCTCAGGTCTTATGTGCGAAAGATTCAACCGTATACTGTGGACAAGAACTTGTGGATCCACTTCTTCCAGGAGAGTCTTTCAGGGACTCATCTCGAATGGTTCTATCAGCTGGACGGAACCAAGATTCGTAATTGGGAGGAGTTGGCTACTGCTTTTTACAAGCAGTATCAGTACAATGCTGACCTCGCTCCTACGCGTACCCAACTCCAGGGTATGTCGTTAGGATCGGGAGAAGGTTTTAAAGAATATGCGCAGAAGTGGAGGGACCTTGCTGGAAGGGTACAACCACCTCTGACTGACCACGAGCTCGTCGACATGTTCTTAGGGACCCTGTCAGGTCCATTCTTCAACCATCTGATTGGGAACTCTTCTGCTGGGTTTACAGATTTGATCTTGACTGGGGAGAGGATCGAAGCTGGTATCAAGGCTGGGAAGATACAGAAGGATGCTTCATCGAGCACCGATAAAAAACCTTTTAAGAAGGAATCCAATGCCGTCCATGGTTCAAAGAGACAGAATAGACCAGAACTCCGCCAAGCTGCCAATGCAGTGGTGATCTCAAAACCTGCTGGTGCTCTGCAACATCACAACCAACAAAAGAGCGAGAGAAGGCAGTTCACTCGGCTCAGCATGACCTTATCCCAGATATTGCCACAGTTGCTGGAGACCAAGCTGGTAACTCTAAAAGAAGCTCCGAAGAATCAAAATACAACGTCACCGAAGTATAACCCCAACGCCCGCTGCGCTTATCACTCTGACAGCCCGAGGCATACTACAGATGATTGTTGGAGCTTGAAAAATAAGATCCAAGACTTGGTTGACGCAAAGGAGATTGAGTTCGAGGCGCCCGAGGCTCCCAACGTGATCACTGCTCCCATGCCAAAACATGGCTAGGATAGAAAGCACTTCTTTTTTGTTCATTTGAATTCAAGTCGTATTTTTCTTTGTTTATTCAAACAATAATATTCATGTCAAACATTGTTATTTCATTAATGCATTACATATGTCCGTTTTGAAGTAATTATATTTTCATATATTTGTGATGCTCAACTCTCGATTATTAATTCTAAGCCTCTTGAGGGAGGATGACGAAAACGAATACCACAATCTACAATATGCTTTTGAACAGACCCCGCTGATGAGGTACAGGCATTGTTTCAATCCCTAAACACTGGAGTTATAAGGAAGATAATCCCTCGTCAACCCCTCTGAGCCAAAGAAGTAGGAGTTTTTCTTTTCGAAAATTAAAACCCTTTATCATAACCTGGGGCAGGGTAGTTCTCTCAGTTGATCCAAGTGCATAACGAATGGCACCAAAGATGTCCTTACAAAACAAAAGATAGTGATGGTTCCGAATAATCAATAAAGGCAGTCATTATCTTTCAAAATAAAAAATCCATTAAGTCAAAACCCATGAAGGAGACTTACAAAACTGGGGCATCCCGCTGACTATAATTCCAAAAAGGAAACAGCTCAGGCAAAAAACAGGGATAACAAAATCAAAAAGAAAGAGGTCTTATAAACCCTCAACAAAAAGGAAATGACTGCCTATTCCAAAAAAATCATCAATATCTGAACCATCACCGGAAAATCAGAGCAAAGACTCAAACAAGGTCTAATGCACGATCAACTGAGTTTAGGTTTGAAGAACATCACGAAGAGCGGGTGGGTACAAATAATTTGAGCCTTTATCCTTTATTTCTTAAACCGTGAACCAGGCCACGTTATAACCCTTAAAAGTCTTAGCTGAAGCATGGGTTAGTTCGAAAGCATACTGTTACGAAAGGTATCCTGACTCCTTAAGGCCTACAGTAAATACGGAGTTGACATCACGTTTTACAAACATTCACTTGTTTTATGAAAAAGAATGCATTTTCAAAATCTTCAAGACAGACATAGGCTTTGCATTTTTAACATAACTTTGTTTGCATATGACTTTTATTTGAACAGCATAGAAATTCGCACGACGAATGCCTAATGAACAGAAGTACTTCCAATCAAGGGGCATGATATGATCATGGTCTATTATCTGGGGCAATCCAATCAAGATTCGGAGAATCTCTCAAAGGCCAAATAGCCTGGGGCAAATCTCCGCCTGAGTCAATTGGGGTATTCCAACAACGAATCTTGCCAGATCAAACACTTTCTGGTGGCATGACAAAAACTTCTAACAAGGGCAACTCCCTACATTCTGAAAGCACGGACATAGTCGAAAAAATACTACGCGTAATCAAAGACCCGCTAGGTTGACATACCTAGGCAAAAATTAGGGCTTCCCGGCGAACCAAAAGGGTTCGGGCAAAATGAAGGGATGAAATGGAAAAATCTGTACACCCGACAAGTCGAAAACCTGAAAAGGCGGCTTGGGCAAAAATGGGTATCCCGGTGGACTGAAAACCCGAAAGGGCGGTCCAGGCAAAAGTTAGGGATCAAAAGCGTACGACTATGTCCCGACATCTTGTCACTGGCCTATCAGAAGAAGAGTTTGTCCATCAACAATTATCAGCATCCCACAGGTGCCTTCCCCCATAGAAACAGGGGCAATAAAGAGTTGTCTAAGCAATCTGATTGTTCTGTCCTCCAAGGTATCAAGGTAGGTTCCGTTGAAGCACCTAACCAATACAGTTCAATACTTCCCCAGGAGAGTCCAACCCAGTTTCCCCAGGAAAGATGGAATTCATCTCCCCAAGCAGTAAGCTTATCCCCAGCAGATTCTGGAAGCTTATCCCCGTAGAGCACGAACGCGTCGCCCGACTTTATTCAAAGAGTTATTTCCTTACCAGGATATAACTGGGTTATCCTCAGCCAAAAGCCACGGAAAGATCGTCCCCGACGAAGTCTTCTTATCCCCGGCGAAGTCTATTAACGCCTCCAACATAACTTATCAATGGTATCCCCAGCGAAGTTACCATCAACATTTCGGAAAAGTATCTCTCTCCCCACAGAGTATTGCTCCCCAGCAAGATCGTTAGAGTACTTTTCTCCCCGCAGAGTAATCCATTCGCCAAGTTTATTCCTCAACGAAGTCATCTTCTCCTACCGGTTTATTCTTGCAACCATCATCCCCAGCGGAGGCAAAAAAATCTATTCTCCAACATCAGTCCAGGAGTGACTTCCTGGCACCCGTAAAGGATTTATTTTCCTAAGACAAAAGATACATTCATAAACATCGCATTCCCATACATTATAGCATGCATATACGCATCGTATATTACAAATCTCATTTATGTTGAGAACAATCATTGCTTGACCCATATCATGCATTGCATATGACTGACCTTTACCTTTCAGGAAAGATCCAGTTAAGTTCTCAAGCTACATTCCAAGACCTTGTCTGGTTCAGTTAAATCGACTCCCAAAGATTTTCCTGGTTATTATCCAGTCAAAGGCCTTCTCTGGTCTAGTTAAACCGACTCCTAAAGGTTTTTTATTTTGAAGACTCAGTTGAAGACTCCAAGACCTTGTCTGGTTCAGTTAAATCGACTCCCAAAGATTTTCCTGGTTATTATCCAGTCAAAGGCCTTCTCTGGTCTAGTTAAACCGACTCCTAAAGGTTTTTCTTTTGAAAACTCAGTTGAAGACTCCAAGACCTTGTCTGGTTCAGTTAAATCGACTCCCAAAGATTTTCCTGGTTATCATCCAGTCAAAGGCCTTCTCTGGTCTAGTTAAACCGACTCCTAAAGGTTTTTCTTTTGAAGACTCAGTTGAAAACTCCAAGACCTTGTCTGGTTCAGTTAAATCGACTCCCAAAGATTTTCCTGGTTATTATCCAGTCAAAGGCCTTCTCTGGTCTAGTTAAACCGACTCCTAAAGGTTTTTCTTTTGAAGACTCAGTTGAAGACTCCAAGACCTTGTCTGATTCAGTTAAATCGACTCCCAAAGATTTTCCTGGTTATTATCCAGTCAAAGGCCTTCTCTGGTCTAGTTAAACCGACTCCTAAAGGTTTTTCTTTTGAAGACTCAGTTGAAGACTCCAAGACCTTGTCTGGTTCAGTTAAATCGACTCCCAAAGATTTTCCTGGTTAGTATCCAGTCAAAGGCCTTCTCTGGTCTAGTTAAACCAACTCCTAAAGGTTTTTCTTTTGAAGACTCAGTTGAAGACTCCAAGACCTTGTCTGGTTCAGTTAAATTGACTCCCAAAGATTTTTCTGGTTATTATCCAGTCAAAGGCCTTCTCGGGTCTAGTTAAACCGACTCCTAAAGGTTTCTCTTTTGAAGACTCAGTAGAAGATATCCAAGATTCTCTCAATGATTGATGTTGAGGTTGTAGTCGCCTATGGTTCTCTCCCCGATACTGCGGAGGTGGTAATCCCAGATTTCGCTCAATGATTGCTGTTGAAGTGAAGTTATCCAAGATTCTCTCAATGATTGCTGTTGAGGTTGTAGTCGCCTATGGTTCTCTCCCCGATCCTGCGGAGGTGGTAATCCCAAGATTCGCTCAACGATTGCTGTTGAAGTTGAAGTTATCCAAGATTCTCTCAATGATTGCTATTGAGGTTGTAGTCGCCTATGGTTCTCTCCCCGATACTATGGAGGTGGTAATCCCAGGTTTCGCTCAACGATTGCTGTTGAAGTTGAAGTTATCCAAGATTCTCTCAATGATTGTTGTTGAGGTTGTAGTCGCCTATGGTTCTCTCCCCGATACTGCAGAGGTGGTAATCTCAGATTTCGCTCAACGATTGCTGTTGAAGTTGAAGTTATCCAAGATTCTCTCAATGATTGCTGTTGAGGTTGTACTCACCTATGGTTCTCTCCCCGATACTGCGGAGGTGGTAATCCCAGATTTCGCTCAACGATTGCTGTTGAAGTTGAAGTTATCCAAGATTCTCTCAATGATTGCTAGTGAGGTTGTAGTCGCCTATGGTTCTCTCCCCGATACTGCGGAGGTGGTAATCTCAGATTTCGCTCAACGATTGCTGTTGAAGTTGAAGTTATCCAAGATTCTCTCAATGATTTCTATTGAGGTTGTAGTCGCCTATGGTTCTCTCCCCGATCCTGCAGAGGTAGTAATCGTCCCCAGATTCTCTCAGCGTCCCTGTTGAGGTTGAAGTCATCCAAGGTTCTCTCACCATTCCTGTTGAGGTAGTAACCATCCCTGGTTCATTCATCACCGTTTGAAGCTCCAGATTCAGCTCCTGTAACCAGTCAGGACACATCTACACAAAGAATTTGAAGACCAGCTCCCGTAACAGGTCAGGTAATCATTTTTCTTTTTTGCAGGTATGCAAGTTCTCGCTAAGGAAGCTCTTACGCGATCAACATCCAGATGGCATCTATAAGCCCATCCACTCTCCATCATCTCTTAGCATGGAATCTATAAGCCCATCATCCTATCCATCAATCTCCAAATGGCATCTGTAAGCCCATTCCACCATCACACTGCTACTATGTGAGCGCAAATTTATGGGCACTCTAGTGTTCAATCATCTTCCACCTTCGGATTACGAAAGGCACGTCAGCCAATCTGCATCCTCAGGTTTAAGAAGATTGAATAGGGGCAACTGTTGTACCCCAAAATTTGCCCTCCCATATTCTTCAAGATTTGTCAAAAGCATGCTTCAAGATTCCCCAAGGGTTGCACAGTTCAAGGGCCTCCTAAACAGTCAAAATTAGGGTTTTGGTTCTGATCAAGAAAATGAAGTTTCCAAGGGTCCAATCAAGTCCCACATGCCTATAAACATGGTCAAGCATCCTCGTACCAAGTTTCAAGACTTACAGTACAAAATTGCACAGTCAAAAACCCTAAATGCACTACAGTCAACTGTAGGGGCAAAATGGTCATTTGACAGTCAAAAGTTCAAATTTTTGGTCAACATCTCATTTTGAAGCCACAAACATCATTTGATCAATGCTTGATCATGATTCTCAAAGCTGGGCTCAAAAATCATCAAGATGCAAAAGTTTCCTTATTTGGACAGTTGAAAAAGTCAACTGTAAATTGACCAGGGCATAACTTTCACATGGATTATCAGAAAAATTCCATCCAAAGCTCATTTTGAAGATAAAGACATTTCCTACAACTCCTCTTCATACTTCAAGTCCAAGAAATGATCTCACAAAAAGTTATCAATTTCAACATTATAGGTCATTTTCAAAAGTCAACAAAAAGGGACTTTAAGTCAAATTTAATTACCATGTAATTAATTAGGTTAACTTAAGTTTAAACTTTAATATTTTTTAATAAACTAAAAAACAATTAGAATTAGGGTTAGCATTTTAATTTCAATTAATCTCATTAAATTCTCATAAATACAAAAAAACCAAAATAATTTCCTTTCACATTTAATTTAATTAATTTCGTAATTTTAATTCAATTTCTTTAAAAGGGTCCAACGCCCTCGCTTGCGATTTTTTATTCTCTTTGCGCATCTTATTTATTTCCTTCTTTTAATTATTTATGTAACTCTCCCAAAGCCGTGTAAATATTTATCTTTCGCACTTTTACTTTATTATTTTTCTGTCAAATCGGGTCCTGGAAATTTTGGCGATGTGGACCCGCGCCTTTTGTAATAGTTTAGAACTTTACCTTTCTCGCACTTTTTAACTATTAAATAAATGCATGCAAGAATTAATGACAAAAAAATAAAAACAAATTCATAGATCACCCGTAACCTGACAAGACAAAAATAAATGAATCTGACACACAAATCACACACCACCCCTAGGGTACGCCTCACTGTTGCCTTGCCTCGAAAGGTGATCGTCGAGTAGAGGATGTCTTAGTAAGTCCTCATGATCCGGGAACCTGGCATGAGGGTAGCTTCTAAGGTATCTTCCTATTGCTCTGGTGATCACCATGTCCCGAACCTCGAATTGACCCGAACACCTCCAACGGTGGTGCTACCTACCTCTCAATGGTGGGATGGCACTACTTTAAAGGACATTTACATAGACGAATTCCTTAGGGTAGGTAGACGACTCTAGATACTTGCTCTAATTTCAAAAAACAAATTCAAAATACTTTTCACACCTACACATTTTCAAAAAAGCTTTCGAAAGCATTTTTTCAAACACTCTTGAGGACCGATACAAGAGTCGAACTGGAGTTTTCAAAGAAACTTTTTTAAAACCCACAGTTGAAAAGCAAACAAACCATTTTTGAAAACACAAATGAGCAAGTATCTAAGAGCCCATGGATAACCATGGATAGAAAGGGTGCTAATACCTTCCCTTTCTATAATCTACCTCCCGAACCGAGAGCAATCTCTATAAGGAATTTTTCTGTGTTTTTGTCCTTTCCATTTGGAGAAAATAAAAGACGGTGGCGACTCTTGCTTCCGCGACATTTCACGAACCAGCGTTTAAACAGTCAGTTCCAGATCCACCGATCACAGTTAGCATCAAGGGTTCCTGAAAATTCTCCATTTACCGAAAGACATGGTCGCCTCCTAAACTTGGTTACCTCCAACACTGATGAAGATATGATGAAGGTTCTCTTCCAAATCTTTGATCCTCTACACCATTGCTTCATATTTCCTAATTATCAACTTGTGCCAACTTTGGAAGAATTATCCCAACTCTTGAGGATTCCCATTCTCAATCAACTACCCTTCAACGGTACGGAAAGAGATCCAAAACCAGAAGAGATTGCTCAAGCCCTACACTTGCAACAATATGATGTCACAACTAATTAGGAAACAAGGAGTGGTGTCAAAGGTTTCTTAGACAAGTTCTTGTTTGAGAAAGCTCAAGACTGTTGGAACTCTTTAGATTTTCAAGCTTTTTAGGAAATTGTGGCCCTTCTCATCTATGGGATGGTTTTGTTTCCAAATCCTGACCAACTCATAGATGTAAACGCCATCAAAATCTTCATGTCTCGTAACCCGGTGCCTACTTTGTTAGGAGACATCCTACATTCTTTTAACTCTCGCACTATGAGGAAAAGGGGTATTCTCATGTGTTGTACTCCTCTCTTGGCAAGATTGTTTATTTTGCATCTTCCCCAATATGTATTGAAGAACGAGCAAGGTTCAAGGTGGTCCCATAGGTTGATGACGCTTAGACATTCAGATATTGATTTGTGTTCCCGATCTGTGGAGAATGTTACTATCATCGACCATTATGGATAATTACCTAATGTCCCCCTACTTGGCATTAGGGGAGGTATCACTTACAACCCCTGTTTGGCCTTACGACTGTTTGGTTACGCCCGAAGGGATGGTCCACATGAGATGTTTATTCAAGGGTTGATATTTGATTACGAGAATGACGATCAAGGTTACCGCCAGAGGTTTATCCGAGCTTGGAGAATGTTGAACAAGGTAGATAGCAAGACACTGGGGCACAAGAATTCCATCCCTCTTGAGCCTTATCTCAAATGGGTACGAGCTCGTGCTCAAAGTCTTATGATGCCTTACCCCTCCATTCTCCCAGTTATCATAGAGACTATTGTGGAAGGAGATGTCCCATACACTATCCTTCATCCCAACATGCCCACCTCTCTCGAAGACTTGCAAAGGGATTGGATACAACTTAAGGAAGAGCGAGACACTTTCGAAGCCCAATTCTACACCAGTGAGAAGAAAGTTCTGTAACTCACCAAGAAACTTCATGAAGAGTGGAGTTTGAATGCCTACATTGCACCAAAGAGGATGCGTTTAACTTTTTTATCTTAGAGTTTTGTATTTTATTTCTTTCATTGTAAGCCCAAAGAGGAATGATGTACTCAAACTTTAATTTATTAATATAAAGTGTGTTCCTTTTTTTCTAAAGCAAATTTAAATCTTTAATTTCCTTGAAATCATTTGCATATGCATCTTCATTCATCATAACACAAACATGTTTCTTACAACATGTCTCCTTATCTTTCTACTGTTTATTTCAGTGAGATGGATATGGAACAGACAGTAAAAGATCTTCAGGCGCAGAACGCTCAGTTTCAACAAATGTTCTTGACTCTGGCCAAAGGTTAAGAGGATTTTAATACTTTACTAATCAAAGAAAAGAAGAAGAAAGCAAAGAAATTAACCGGTGTTTTGAATCTGGGAAGAAGGTTCCAAGGGCCATCCAGATGGACCCTAGACTTCACAACATCATCAGATGAAGGGGACCATCAAGAAGGTAAAAACAAGGAAGTGACTGACCATCCAGAATCTGAAGAGGAAGAAGAGGATGATTACTCTGAAGAGCAATATCCTCCAGCTGATGAGAAGTACAAGCAGCTGGAAGAGCGTCTAAGTGCAATGGAGATTCAGAAAGTGCCTAGGATGGACTTTAAAGAGCTAGGTTTGGTATCTGGGATTATTATTCTACCAAAGTTCAAGGCACCAGTGTTTTCTAAGTACGATAGGGTTTCGTGTCCCAAGATGAACCTCTGATCTTATGTGAGGAAGATACAGCCTCACACTGCTGACAAAGATTTATGGGTCCACTTCTTTCAGGATAGTCTATTCGGGACTCAACTAGATTGGTTCTATCAACTGGAGAGGGCCAATATCCATAATTGGGAATACCTAGCCGCTATTTTTTATAAGCAGTATCAGTACAACACAGACCTTGCTCCCACCCGTACTCAACTCCAGAATCTGGCTATGGGTTCGAGTGAGGGTTTCAAAGACTATGCTCATAAGTGGAGGGACTTAGCAGGAAGAGTCCAGCCTCCCCTGTCTGACAGGGAGCTAGTGGACATGTTTCTGGGTACCCTGTCCGGTCCTTTCTTTAATCATCTAATTGGAAGCTCCTCATCCGGCTTTCACTGAATTAATCTTGACCGGGTAGAGAGTGGAAGCTGGGATTAAAAGTGGGAAGATCCAAAAGGACGCATCCTCCAGTGCCATGAGAAAACCATTCACTGGGAAGAAATAGGTTGTTGTTGTGTACCATCAAAGGAATCAGGACAGAACTGAACACCGTCCAACAGTAGGGGCCGTCATGATCCCTAAGCCTGCACCTATTCAACAAAGAAACAACTGGCCTAGAACGGAAAGATCGGTAAGACAGTTTACCTGGATAAATATGACGATGTCTCAAGTCTTGCCACATTTGTTGAGATCTAATATGGTAACCTTGCGGGAAGCTCCGAAGAATCTCAACACTGCCTCTCCCTGTTATAACCCAAATGCTCATTGTGCTTACCATTCAGAAAGTCCAGGTCGTGATACAAAAGACTGTTGGGAATGCCAAGATCAAAGGCTCGAATGAATTTCCAAGTAAGTAAGTTAGGAGCTCAGAAAATAAATCTGAGAACCATGTAGTCACCAACAGAACACCATATGCATAAGTCAACGACAGAAATCCAGAACATAGTCATTAGAACCACTAATCACTGTCTGATCATAGTCACTATCTGAACATGAGTAACCATTTGTACCTGTAATAATGATTCCCTCCCTACTCACGGGTGAAGACTAGGTCAGGGTAAGACAATGGTAACTCGAAAATCACGGGTCTGCCTGAAAGTGTTATGGGCTTACCCACAGACGTGGGTGCCGATAGTAATTCATTTGAACCTCATCCAAGCGTGGTATATGACATGACTGCACTAATCGGACCACGTCCTATAGCCGTCATGCCCCCACTCTATTCCTAGTGTCCTAGTGCACTCTGGCCTGGGTACTGGGCCTTTTGCCTCAATAGTAACACCCACCCAACATGGAAAACCAGAATCCAGCATAATAGATAACCAATATGCAAAGCGATAAAATGCGATGCAAACTTATGCTCAGATAAACATGTACAAATGAGTAAACTGAAAGCATAAAAATAAACACCCAAAGAAAAGAAAACAAGAGCTAGGATCGACTCCGGTATGGACCAGCATTTGGTCGACCTGTCCCTAGTGAAGTCGCCAGCTGAAACAACCGGCTGAAAATTATCAAATAATGAAGTCGCCATCGAAAGTTTTTTATCCCATAAGAAGGGAAAGGTAAACATCGAGAAAACCTGAGAAGGGAGAAGATTTATTTCCCCTAAGTATATTAGCCAGGTTCTTGTTTGAGAAAGCTCAAGACTGTTGGAACTCTTTGGATTTGCAAGCCTTTGAGGAAATTGTGGCTTTCCTCATCTATGGGATGGTTTTGTCTCCAAATTCTGACCAACTCGTAGATGTGAACACCGTCAAAATCTTCATGTCTCGTAACCCGATGCCTACTTTGCTAGGGGACATCCTACATTCCTTTCACACTCGCACTATGAGGAAAAGAGGTATCCTTATGTGTTGTATTCCTCTCTTGGCAAGATGGTTTATTTCGCATCTTCCCCAATATGTATTGAAGAACGAGCAAGGTTTAAGGTGGTCACATAGGTTGATGACACTCAGACATTCAGATATTCATTGGTGTTCCTGCTCTTTGGAGAATGTTACCATCGTCGACCATTGTGGAGAATTCCCTAATGTCCCTTTACTTGGCATTAGAGGAGGTATCACCTACAACCCTTGCTTAGCCTTAAGACAGTTTGGTTACGCCCGAAGGGATGGTCCACACGATATGCTTATTCAAGGTTTAGTATTTGACTACGAGAGCGACGATCAAGGTTACCGCCAGAGATTTATCCGAGCTTGGAGGATGTTAAACAAGGTGGATAACAAGACACTAGAACACAAGAATTCAATTCCCCTAGAGCCTTACCTCAAATGGGTGCGAGCTCGTGCCCAGAAACTTGTGATGTCTTATCCCTCTATCCTACCAGTCATCATGGAGCTTGTGGTTGAAGGAGATGTTCCCTACACTATCCTCCATCCAGACATGCCTACCTCTCTCGAAGACTTACAAAAGGGTTGGATCCAGCTGAAGGAAGAACGAGATACTTTCGAGGCTCAATTATATGCTAGTGAGAAGAGGGTCTTAGAGCTTACTAAGCAGCTACAAGAAGAGCAAAGTGTGAACGCTTATCTCGTGCCAAAGAGGATGTGTTCAGTCTTTTTATCTTAGAAAGTTATTTTGTAAGCCCAAGAGGCATGATGTAATCTTTCTTGTTTTGTATAATGAAAATTAACGTTTGTTCATTCTTTTTGTCTACACAAATTTAAATCTCATTAATCCTTGAAAACATTTGCATGTACATATCCCATGCATCATAACATGACAGGTTTTTCGCATAACAGGTTTCCTTATCTTTCTGCTATTTATTTCAGCAAGATGGATCTAGAGAAAACTGTAACGGATCTCTAAGCCCAGAATTCTCAGTTTCAGGAAGCTCTACTAGCCCTAGCCAAGGGGCAGCAAGATATGATGGCTTTGTTGGCCGTTAAGAATAAGCCAAAGAAGAAATCTCTACTCAACATGGGTAGAAGGTTCAAGGAGACGATCTGTCAAATCCCAGTAGGAGGAGACTCATTTTAAGAAGACGAGAACCAGGTCAGTGAAGTCAAGAGTACTCAAGCTGAATGTGTTAATGATCAAGAATCTGATGATGATTATTTCAAAGAGCAGTATCTACCTGCTGATATCAAATACAAGAAATTAGAAGACATATTGAAAGCTGTTGAAATCCAAGCTGTCCCCGGTTTAGATTTTGATGATTTGGGTTTGATCTATGGGGTAGTCATTCCCCATAAATTCAAAATACCAACCTTTGCAAAGTACAATGGGGTTTCTTGTCCAAAACTCCATTTGAAATCTTATGTGCACAAGATACAGCCGCACACTACTGATAAGAAGCTATGGGTTCACTTTTTTAAGAGAGCTTGGCTGGAACACAACTTGATTGGATTTATCAGTTAGATGGTTCTCGTATCAATACTTGGGAGGATCTAGCTACTACCTTCTACCATCAGTACTAGTACAATGCCGACTTGGCGCCAACGAGGGTTCAATTGCAAGATATAACTATGGGAAAGAATGAAGGATTTAAGGAATATGTGCAAAAGTGGAGAGACCTTGCTAGTAGGGTCCAACCTCCCTTGATTGATAGGGAGCACATCAACATGTTCATGGGTACTTTATCCGGTCCTTTCTTTAATCTGTTGGTTGGCTGCTCTTCTTCTGGTTTCATCAAATTAATCTTAACCGGTGAAAGAGTTGAAAGTGGCATCAAAAGTGGGAAGATCTCAGTGGCATCTACCTCCACTCTCAATCCTATCAAAAAACCTTTTGCTGCAAAGAAGGAAGTCAATGTTGTGTATGGAGTAAGGGCCCATACCAAGAAGAATGATCACTCGTCTGTCAATGTTGTCTGAATCTCCAATCCAACTCCTACTCCAAGACCATCTGCAAATCATCAACATTTTGAAACTCCAAGAAGAAAATTTACGAGGTTAGGCATGTCACTGTCTCAAGCCCTTAAACATTTGCTCAAGGCTAATTTAGTGACATTGCGCGATCCCCCCACCAACCCTGACACCTCATCACCAAAGTATAATCCAAACGCTAAATGTGCTTACCATTCAAGCAGCCCCGAGTACGAGACTGAACAATGTTGGACCTTGAAGAATAAAATCCAAGATTTGATTGACAACAAGACTATTGAGTTTGATCCTCCTCCGACACCGAATGTAATTACCGCTCCAATGTTGAAGCATGGCAAAGGTGTTAATGTTGTCGAAGATACAATTTTTGTTGCCTTTGTTGAAGAATTGACTACTCTGCTGAATGTAATCAAGAACAATCTGTTGAAAGTTGGGATCTTCCCTGGCTGTGAAAAAGATTGTGTGTGTTATACAAGGCAACTCAATGGATGTGAAAGGCTGAAAAAAGGCATTCAACGCCTGGTGGATAGCCACGAAATTCTATTTGAGAAGACTCCACTTGCCAAGAGTTTGATTAACAAATGTGAAGACCTTTCCATTATTATCATCTCAAACAAGCCCCTTAGGATCACCTCCAAAGGTCCTATTAGGATTTCAAATAAACCTACTGTTGCTCCCTTAATAATTACCAATCCTGGACCGATTCCTTATTCTTCAAATAAAGCAGTACCATGGAATTACGGTGCTGAAGTGTTCTATCATGGGAATAAACAAGATGCATGGATCGAAGAAGGAAAAGATGACAATGTTGGCAATATAACTGGCTCAAGAAAAGTAACTAGAACTGGGAGAATATTTTCACCCAATATCTCACCACCAGTGGTTACAAAGATGCCCATCCGCATTACTACCGCCAAGCCAAATACCGATACCAGAGGGAAGGGGAAGGTTGTTGAGCCCGATGTGATTGAAGTACCCTCCAAGGACGTAGCTAATGAAGAACCCTCTACTCGCGAGATGGACGAGATTTTGAAGATTATAAAAAGAGGCGACTTCAAAATTGTAGAACAGTTGGGGAAAACCCCTTCTAAGTTTTCAATGTTGTCATTGTTGCTTTGCTCTGATGCCCATGCTCGGACATTAATCAAGTTCCCGGAAAAGGCTCATGTCCCCATGAGACAACAACAGACCAATTTGAGAATTGCGTGGCTAGCCTGACAACTAATAATGGCTTTGGATTTTCAGATGCTGACTTAACACCTCTCGGGAAGAATCACAATAAAGCTTTACATGTGTCAATCGAGTGCAAAGGGACTACCTTAGAACATGTGCTAGTCGACACTGGTTCTTCTATGAATGTATTACCCAAGGGGGCATTAGACCGTCTAGATTGTGAGGGTTTAGTCTTGAAGCCAAGCGATATCATTGTAAGGGCATTTGACGAATCAAAGAGGACTGTTCATGGGGAGGTAGATCTTCCAATCAAAGTGGGATCCCAAATCTTCAACTCCATATTCTATATTATGGATATTCGTCCTGCCTATTCTTGTCTGTTAGGTCGCCCCTGGATCCATAAAGTTGGGGCAGTAACCTCAACCCTCCACCAGAAACTCAAATATCTAGTCAAGGGCAGAATAGTCACCGTCTGTGGGGAAGAAGGGTTTATGGTGAGCCACCTTAACTCTTTCAAGTACGTAGAGATGGACAGAGAATTCATTGAAAATATATGTCAAGCCTTTGAGGTTGTACCACCGATGATTGCTGCTACTAAATGTTCTTTTGATGAGTCTAAAGCTGTCAAGGCCATGCCAAAGATGGTTTCAGTCAAGGATGCCCGCGCGGCAATTAAAGAAGGAAACTGTGATACTTGGGGGAAACTCCTCGATATCCCATTTAAAGTGGACAAGTTTGGTTTGGGATTCACCGTTAAAGCTCAGAAGGAAGTGAGGTGTGCTCGTGCTGGAAAGCCACCTCTTGGCATTGGAAGCAATGAAATCAACGCCATGGATGATTCTGAAGAAGAAGCTGCATTTGAAGATGGGTGTATCCAACTACAACAGAGCTAAAGAATTGGCATGCGAAGGACTTTGTGCCCATCTCCTTCATTGAGGAGTAATCTACTTGTTATTGCTTTTCTTTCAATTCAAGAACTTGTTGTTTGTAATATTTTAACAATGACTTTTAAGCCATGTGCCTGGCCCGGGGCACTTTGGTCCATTTGTCAAGGGTTTTATTTATATTCATCTAATCATATGATCATTCAGTACATTGGACTCTTTTGAATTCAAATACTTGTGTTCATTGTCTTTCCTTTCATTCAAATACATTTTTCAAAAAAATAGCCATGTATCTTACATGCACACACACACTCTTGCAGGTCCACATCCACTCTGGATCCTATTTCTAATTACTCTACTATTACCGACTACGACTTTGAATGTCCTATCAACCAAGCCAAAGATGAAGGTGAGGAAGATTGTGACATACCGGGAGAACTAGCCAGACTTCTATTACAAGAGGAAAAAGCTATTCAACTGCACGAAGAGTCAGTTGAGGTTACCAACCTGGGTACTGAGTCAGATAAGAAGGAAATCAAGATTGGTGCTGACTTGGAAAGCAGTGTTAAGAGTAGGTTGATTCAGATGTTGCATGATTATATGGAAGTATTTTCTTGGTCCTATGAAGATATGCCTGGGTTGGATACCGACATCGTAGTTCATCATCTGCCGACAAGAGAGGACTGCCCTCTTGTTAAACAAAAGGTTCGTCGCATGAGGCATGATATGTCTGAAAAGATCAAAGCTGAAGTGATGAAACAATTTGATGCGGGGTTCCTAGTTGTGACATCCTACCCTCAATGGGTTGCCAATGTGGTGTCAGTGCCAAAGAAAGACGGGAAGGTTCGCATGTGCGTAGACTATAGGGATCTGAATAGGGAAAGCCCCAAGGATGATTTCCCTCTACCACACATTGACGTCTTAGTCGATAATACTGCTCAATATAAAGTCTTCTTATTCATGGATGGCCTCTCAGGCTATAATCAAATAAGGATGGCTCCCGAAGATATGGAAAAGACTACTTTCGTTACACAATGGGGCACCCTCTGCTACAAGGTCATGTTGTTCGGATTAAAGAATGCAGGGGAAACATATCAAATGGCTATTGTAGCTTTATTTCATGACATGATTCATCATGAGATAGAGGTATATGTGGATGATATGATTTCCAGATCACAAACCGAAGAAGAAAATCTCGATCATCTGCACAAATTATTCGAGAGGCTGAAGAAGTACAAGCTGAGGTTAAACCCTAACAAGTGCACGTTTGGAGTACGATCTAGAAAGCTTCTAGGTTTTATTGTCAGCAATAAAGGCATTGAAGTTGATCCGGCCAAGGTAAAGGCCATCCAAGAAATTCCATTCCCTCATTCTGAAAAAGAAGTCAGAGGATTCTTGGGTCGTCTCAATTACATTGCCCGTTTCATATCTCACACGACTTCTACTTGTGAGCCACTCTTCAAACTCTTGAAGAAATATCAAGTAGTCAGATAGAATGATGAGTGTCGTATTGCCTTTGACAAAATCAAAGAATACCTACAAGAACCTCTTATTCTTATGCCTCCAGTTGAAGGAAGACCCTTGGTCATGTACTTGACAGTACTAGAGAACTCTATGGGGTGTGTTTTGGGCCAACATGACGAGTCTGGCCGAAAAGAGCATGCTATTTATTACCTGAGCAAAAAATTTACCGACTGTGAAACTATATATTCACTGCTCGAGAAACTTGTTACACTCTGGCATGGGCTGCTCGCCGGCTAAGACAGTATATGTTGACTCATACCACTCTGTTGATTTCTAAGATGGACCCAATCAAGTACATCTTCGAGAAACCTGCCCTTTTTGGACGGATAGCCAGATGGAAAATGATCTTGACTGAGTACGACATTCAATACACGACTCAAAAAGCCATCAAAGGAAGTGTACTAGCAGATCATTTGGCCCATAAAGCTGTGGATGATTATCAGACAATGAACTTCGACTTCCCTGATGAGAACATCATGCTGGTAACCGACTGCGCGAAACCTGGACCGTATGACGGACCTGAACAAGGATCCCGATGGACTATGGTCTTCGATGGGGCTTCCAAATCTTTAGGTAACGGAATTGGTGTTGTGATCATCTCTCCTGAAGGTTTCCACACTCCTTTCACTGCCAGACTATGCTTCGATTGCACAAATAATATGGCCGAGTATGAAGCATGCATCTTAGATCTGAAAGCTGCTATTGACTTAAGGATCAAGCATTTGGATGTGTTCGGGGATTCCGCCCTAGTGATCAGCTAAGTAAAAGGAGATTGGGACACTAAACACCCTAATATTATCCCTTACAAGGAACTTGTGCTATCCTTAATTCCTTACTTCTAAGAGATCACTTTTGAGCACTTCCCTATAGAAGAAAACCAGTTGGTTAACGCTTTGGCAACCATGTATTCAATGTTCAAAGTCAAATGGGACAACGAATCGCCTATGATAACAATTGAGAGATTCGATGAACCTGCACATTGCTATGAGCTTGACACTGATGCAAAAAAAGCCATGGTACCATGAGGTGATGAGATTCCTTGAAGTACAAGAATATCCAGAAGGGGCATCTATCAATGACAGAAAGTTCTCGGGAAGATTTACAGCCAAGTTCTTCCTAAGTAACGGGATATTATACAAGCCCAACCATGATTCAACTCTACTTCGATGTGTGGACAAGAAGGAGGTGGAGGAAATTATGGAAGACATGCACGATGGTCTCTTCGGTACTCACTCAAGTGGACATACGATGGCTAAGAAAATCTTAAGAGCTGGTTACTATTGGTCAACGATGGAGATTGATTGCCATCAACATTCAAGAACTTGTCACAAATGCCAAATCTATGCTGACAAGGTCAATGTGCCTCCTATCTCTCTGAATGTCATGACCGCTCCGTGGCCATTTGCAATGTGGGGCATTGACATGATTGGAGAGATCAAGCCCATATCTTCCAACGGACATCGCTTCATACTTGTTGCTATCGAATATTTTACCAAATGGGTCGAAACCACCTTGTTTGCCTCAGTCACCAAGAATGTGGTAGCCAGATTCATCAGACACAACCTCATCTGCCGTTATGGTATCCCCGAAAGGATCATCACCGACAATGGGACTAACCATAACAATGCTATGATCACTGAGCTTTGCACTCATTTTAAGATCAAGCATCACAATTCTTCTCCATATAGACTGAAAATGAATGGCGCAGTCGAAGCAGCCAACAAAAATATCAAGAAGATTATGCTGAAAATGGTAGTAACCTATAAAGATTGGCATGAGATGTTGCAGTTTTCTCTACATGGCTACCGTACTTCATCTAGAACATTAACTGGGGCAACTCCCTTTTCTCTAGTCTATGGCATGGAAGCTATTTTGCCAGTGGAAGTTCAGATTCCATCGTTGGGAATCATGAATGAGGCGGGCCTAGGCAAAGACGAGTGGATTCAAACGAGATTGGATCAGCTGAACTTGATCGACAAAAAACGATTAGTTGCTGTTTGCCATGGTCAGACGTACCAAAAACGGATGATCAAGGATTTCAACAAAAAGTTCAAGCCTCGAGTATATCAAGTTGGTAACTTGGTGATAAAGCGCATCATTTTACCGCAAGGCGACCCCAAAGGAAAATGGACTCCCACCTATGAAGGGACATTTGTTATCAAGAGAGTTTTCTCTGGTGGTGCCATGATGATGACTACCATGGATGGTGAAGATTTCCCACATCCTATAAACGTTGGCATAGTTAAAAATACTATGCATAAGAGACCCGTTAGGTTGACACACCTAAGAAAAATAAGGGCATCACAGCAAACCAAAAGGTTTGGGAAAAAATTAGGGATATATGCAAAAGATTGTACACCCGACAAGTTGAAAACCCGAAAGGGAGACTTGGGCAAAAAAGGGTATCCTGGTGGGCTGAAAACCCGAAAGGGCAGTCCAGGCAAAAGTTAAGGATTAAAAGCGTATGACTATGTCCCGTGGAATCAACACAGTCAATTTTATCACCAAGGTCCAAGTTCAAACGGCCCAAGATCAATCCAACCAACTTCTATCAAACAGCGAGGGACATTCGAAGACATTGGGGAAATAGTAGACTTGGAAGACAATGAGATCATTTCACATGGCTATTTGTTTTCATTCTCAATTTTGTTTTCCTTTTTACGATTTCCTCTTACTAGGATCTCTGTCTCTCTGTACAAAAAACGCCTATTCATGGGAAAAATATCAATACAAATATACTTTGAAGTGCAAAAATTTTGTATTTGTTTTGATGCAAATTTGTCCATAGACTAAAATTGAATGAACATATGCATATGAACATAATTAAAATTATTTAGCACATGTGTCATGCTAAGAAGAGGCAAGCATATCTTTGATGTATATGAAATATCCCTACAGAGTTATCTCATTATCATTATCCCCACGAGGAAGGTTGCAATAAACCTTTCCCCAACAGGTTTTATTTCCCAAACAATAATCGAGGAACCACAAAACTCCCCAGCCGAGTTCAAATTTCCTCAACATACAACAATCAAGACACCGCGAAGTTCCCCAGCTGAACCTGTCTTCCCCAGCTGAGTATATCTTCCCTAGCCAAGGATATTATCCCCAAATGGAGTCTATTCTCCCCAGTTGAGTGTGTCCTCCCCAAGCCGAGTTTGTCCTACACAACTGAGTCCACACTCTCCAGTTTGAATTTTCCTTTCAGATTATTGCAAATCATAGGGCCACAACCCCTGATCCCTAGTAAAGCCATCAGCAAGGCCTTTACGATTTCCAAAAATATACTATGAAGCCTGGACCCGGCCAGATATTAGCATAATTTTCAAGTAATTACTGAAACATGGACCCGACCAGATAACAGTTTGAATACCTGAAACCTGGATCCGACCAGATGACAGTTGATCTCAATTTCAAGATACTATGAAACCTGGACCCGACCAGATAATAGTCTAACTCTTCAAAGATATAGAAGAACCTGGACTCAATCCAACCAAGGTTTAACTTCTTTTCCCCATAGAGTTTGCCTCTGCCCCAACAAATTATTGAGAAACCTAGATCCGACCAGATATCAATTTTCAATTCCATCTTATCAAGCAAGTCATTCTGAAGCCTGGATCCGACCAGATAGAAATTACCCTCAAAGATTCATTATGAAACTTGGAAACTGACCAGATAATGACTAAATCCCTAAACAGTTTATTAGGAAACTTGGGCCCGACCAGATAGCAATTGACCTCATCAATCTCAGAAATCCGTAAAGCTTGGACCAGACCAGATAACATTTTTTGAACAGTTTATCGTGAAACCTGGAGCCCGACCAGATAACAATTAACTATGATCCTCAGAGAGACACTATGAAGCCTGTACTCGACCAGATAATAGTACAACTTTCCAAAAAAAACATGAAACCTGGACCCGACTAGATAGTAGTTACCGCTTCAAGATACTTAGAAGCCTGGACCCGACCAGATAACAGTTAAACTCTCGTATCCCCAGCAAGTTGTTGTGAGGCCTGGATCCGACCAGATAACTATTCAATTTCAAGAAATTTTCTGAAAATCCTGGAATCCAACTATATAACAGTTAATTCTTCTCCTCCCCCAGTAAGTTTCTGTGAAGCCTGGATCCGACCAGATATCCGTTGACTACTTCATCCTTAGCAAATTATGAAGCCTGGATCCGACCAGATAACAGCTGACATTCAAGAGATATTTTCTAGTGAAAGCATCCTTTCAGCAACGTTTGAAGATATGCATATTCTTCATCCCCAACGACAATCAGGGATTCAATCTCCCAAAACTTCCTCAGCAGCAGTCAGGGATTTATTTTCTCGGACAAAAACATACATCTCACATTCATACATCATAGCATGTATATACCATATGCATTTAACATAATACCACATCTGGTGAACATCATGCAAGCATCTGCATTTTATTAACTCTTTTCCTCACAGGTAAAACATCAAGTTTTAGTATAAATCAACAAGAGATTTATGATGATACTTCTTCCAGTATTTACCAGCATTCCTCCAAATGGCATCTATAAGCCCATTCACAATCCATCTTCGAGTGCAAATTTCTGGGCACTCTAGTGTTCAATCATCTTTCACCTTCAAGTCACGAATGGTGGATCCGCCAATCTAACTCTTCAGGTTCAAGAAGATTGAACAGGGGCAGCTGTTGTACCCCAAAATTTTCCCTCTCATTCATCAAATATTTTCTCACAAAGATCCTTCTTGGTTCAAGACTGCATTAGGGTTGATCAGCTCAAGACACCTCCTTAAACACTGATGACCAAAATTAGGGTTTGAGATTGTACAAGGATAATTGAACTTTCAATGCTTCATATGACTTTTATGGATCATTATGGACCCCCAATATTACTCATGTCAAGTTTCAAGCCTTGGATCACACTTTTGCTCAATCAATGGAGCAGTTGACCTAAAAATCAATTGTATTGGGGAAAAAGTCAACTACGGCCAATTTACAGTCAAACTTCATAATTTTTATCCAAATCAATATTATAAACTCATATGTATCATTTTATCAAGTTTGGACCATAATTCCTCAAGAAATTTGATCAAATCATCAAAAGGGCAAAATGGTCAAAATTAGGGTTTTGACTGAGAAAAGGCAATTTCTAATTTTTTTTTGACCTAGCAAATGGTCAATTGGTTTGAAGCATGATTTCAAGAGTTTAATTGCATCATTTTGACCTAATGGCATGACCTAAAACATTTCTCAAGATCAATTGGATTGACAGTGAATTTTCAGTCAACTGATCAAAAGTCAATTGTACACTAAAAAGTCAAACTTTGACTTTTTGGTTAAAATTCAACGTCAAAGATCACAATTCATCAAAACATGTCAAAATATGAAACTTATTCATCAAGAAATCAAAAAGTCAAGATTTCATTTTGAAAGTCAAAGTTTTCTAACTTAGAAATTTTTCTAAGTGTTTAAACTTCATGTTTTTTCTTAATTTTGGGTCAATTTTTCACCATGATGCAAGAAGATTCAGAAGAAACTTTAAACATGAAAGTTGTAGATATACATGATATCTACAAAATTTCTTTACACAACTTCTTCTAAAAAAATTTGGATCTTAAGTTATTAATTCACAAAGTCATGGTCTTGAAATTGGACACTTAGTGAAATTTTGCCCTAGTTTTGGTCAGGATTTTGACCTAACTTCATGACACTTTTTCATATATTTCCAAGGTGGATTTTCAAAAGTTATACAAGGAGGGGTTGTAGAGCACATTACAAGATTTCCAAAATGTCCAAGAACTCCTTGAGATCATTCTTGAGTAGGGAGAATCGAAGAGATGAAGTTAGGGTTTTCACACTTGAATTATAAGTCATTTTGTGATGAACAAGAATTCAATTTCAAACCTATGTTGTACAATCTTGTTTTACAGGACTCTAAACCTCAAGATCTATCCATAATCAGAAGATTACAGTTTCTTTTGAGCTATTATCCACTTGATTCAAGTTTTATCCAAGCAAATTTTCCATTTATGGCACAAAGTAACCATTCCATTCTTGTAAAGAGGCTTTAATTACAAAGTCAATGCATAGAGCTCCTAACTTGTTCCTTCTGATCATAAGCAATGTCAAAGGCAAAAGCAACATGTCTAGAGCCTCCCATAAACTCAGGCCATGCTTGTACTTCATCTTGGAACCATATTGTCATTTTTCTTCAAAATCAAGTAACACAGCCATAAGTTTATATCTTGCTTTTCTGACCTCCTTAAGTGCACCAATCTTTTTCATATAACCATATAAGTGTATTGTAAGCTAACACACGATTAAGCAAGCCCTCAAACTCTCCAAAACCATAAATTGCAATACAAGCACAAAAACTTGTCATTTCTCATTTTTGAACCCAATCTCCAAATCCCCTCGTGCGTTTCTTGGCCAAACCATCCACAAAGCTTCTAATACACATATAGAAGTGATCCCAATCCCAGTTTTCAAATTGTAATACCATTTGCACCATCCTCCATTTTTAAAAACAGGGCATTGCACATTAACTTCATCAGCTTGATTCAAGAACTCTCAGTATAAAGTAAGCTTTGCAATAGCTTCCTGGAGGTTCAAGGAAGCTAACCCAATCATCAAAACACTTTGAAAACAGCTCTAACTCAAAACACGATCTCCAGCTGCAAGGTGAGTTTTCTGAACTTCTATCTTCATATTTAGGCATTGTTAAGTCTTAATTTGTGAAGATACAATATAGATACCATTTCCATGAAACTGTACATATCTATGGTTTGCATTTATATGGCCTGAGCTTAGAGAATTTTAGAGTTGAAGTTTTCTGAAATTTTTAGGTTTTAAATTAGGGCCAGAAAAATTCTCATTCATCTTTGATTGTTAGCTTAAGTTATTTACATGGTTGGATTCGTGGGAAGAAATGCCACAACTTTCATGTTTGAACTTTTCATTTTTGTTGAGAGATGAAGAAGATACAGGTCATTTGGTTGGAGGTTGAAGATGAAGTCATTTTCAGGACTGGATTGATGTTATGTATTTGTTGTTTTGCTTATATTAACGGATTTATAGCCACCCCAATGGTAAAGCGCGCGTCTGTTCACCCTTAGGTCCTGGGTTCAAGCCCCAACGTGACCTATTGCATTTTTTCACAATTTTCTGACTTTCTTTTATTTTTTTGGCAGCGTTTGGGCTCTCACTGGACCTAGTCTTTTTTTCTCATTTTACTCCTTGGGTTACTAATTCACCCCCCTGACTTTTTCTTTATATTTTTATTTTTATTTATTTTTTCTTCATTATTATTATTATTATTATTATTATTATTATTAATATTCTTATTATTATTATTATTATTATTATTATTATTATTATTATTATTATTTTCATAAAATCATAAAAAAATCCAATTTTATTTTTATTTATTTTTTATACTCATGTAATTTATTTTCGATAAAACAAAAGACTAAAAATATTTTCTTAAGGACAAATTAATTTCGTTTCTCCTTAAATAAATTCTTAGACTTAGGATAAATTAATATATTATTTTATTTTTTTAGTTAAAATCAATTTAGAATTTAGGTTATTTTAGTAATTAATCTTCATTTTATTTTCATTAATTTAAAACTTTTTTCATAAAAAACCCTAAAAATCCTTTTCAAATTACTTTATTTTCTTAATTGGTTTAATTTTATTTTATTTAATTTTAATTAATCTTTTTCTTTAATTAGGTCAAGACAAAAAACCCCTTTCATAAAAACAACAAAAATCATCTTTTTTTTCATTTATATTCTTGCATTTTATTTTCAATTGAAATTCTGGATGCAGATACTCAATGTCACGTTCAATGTTATGACACCGTATCTGACTTTCTATAAGACAGTAAATACAAAAACAGTAAAGAACACAGTCAATTGTTTACCCAGTTCAGTGTGCAATAACACCTACTCTGGGGGCTACCAAGCCAGGGAGGAAATCCACTATAAGAGATATTAATTCAGGAATAAACCAACCAGTTTATCTCCTTCACTTAAGACCTACCCAATGCAACTTCAATCTAAGTACAACTTAAACCTGAGTTCCTACTCACTCCCCCTCAATCACAGCAGTGATACATAAAAACAATTTGACTAATGAATTGTTGAAGACACTCTTCAAAACATACACTTGATTATGCTTCACAGCTTTTTAATCAAGCAACACAAACACTCTTGCTTCACAGCTTTGAGTGATACACAAACCTAACTTGACTTTGCTTCACAGCTTTAGTCAAGAGACATACAAACACTCTTGCTTCAAAGCTTTGAGTGTTACACAACCCTTACAATTAAAACCTATTCCAAGTCACTTATCACAATGATAATTGCTTGGATTACAATAGTAAAAACTATACAGCTTCTAAATGATCTTCTGTCAAAAATGGATTCCATTCAAAACAGCAGCCCTGTTGAATATATAGCAGCTGCAACTTCAGTTAGGGTTTCCACAAAAAGCTAGGGTTAATTCCGTTTGACCTTAAGACTAGGTCACAGGACTTTATCAACCAGGTTGGGGTTGAGCTAGGTTAACCCAAAGAAAACGTAGGATTCTGTTCTAGAAAGACTGAGTCATTTTCCTGAAAAAACTCAGAATTAACCAAACTGCATACCTGTTAGTTCAGAACAGGATGTCTTAACATCTGTTATGACATCTGAAAACCTGTCTACTGATTTAGGTAAATGTGATCATTTTGCAAAATGCTCAGATACACACTTATAAACATCAGTACCTGTATGACAATATTTTTCTGCAAAGGTACCTAATGAATCAGTACATACTAAACTAGAATGTTATGACATCAGTCATGACATTCACACATACACTTGGGTTTTACCAAAAATTCAAGCCAATAACTAAACAACTACAAACTCCCCCTTTGGCAGATTTTTGGCTAAAGACCCTAAGCAATCAGAGATAGATAGCAGCAGAAAGAAATGACTGCAGAAAAATAGAATGTCTAATTAAGTACCAAAATATATCTCCCCCTCTTTAGCCACAAATGGGCCAAAGATACATGTTCTTAAAAGTTATACAGTCATCCAGAAAAAGTAATGAGAGCAGAACTAAAAACTGAACACACTTCCAAACTCTACCAGGTACCAGCACCAACTCCACCAATCAGCAACTCCACCAACCTTTAAGCATTGTCATCAGACTCAGAGGAGCTAGTTTCTTCAGTATTGAGATGACCTTCAGCTTCTACACCCTCTTCCCTTCTGTTTCCTTCAGCTTCCTCCTTTTCTAACCTGGCAATTAGGTTTTCTAGGGTCTTTTTCCTAGCTTCCAGTTCTTTGCAGGTCTCTTTTAAGACAGCTATGACATCAGATGTTTTGGACTGGGTCTTCATAGATGATGTCTCAGCTGATGTTATGACAATATCAGGAGCATGAGATCCCTGAAACAGTTTGTAGTGCAACCCAAGGGCAGGAGCTCTTTTGCAAGCAGTATCTCTTGCCACCAGGATATCAGGGTATTGTGCAAGGATAATTCCACAAAGGAGGGAGGGAAAGGCAATTGGTCCTTTGACAGCATAACTACCAGCATGTTTTAAAGTTTGTTCAAAAATATACCTGCCATAGTCAAAAGCAGTCTTGGTTCCCACAGCATACATAAATCTCCCCAATCCTGTGGAGATAGTTGATTTATGGTTTGCAGGGACCCAGTTGGCTGCACCAATCTTGTGCAGGATGGCAAATTTCATGCTAAGTTTGCTGGCATTCAGCTTGCCTTTCAAGGGCCAGCACTTCACTTGCCTTGCTGTAATGGTTTGACAAACTTCATTGTCAGTGACTTCCAGATCAGGACAATCCTCATTTGATCTTCCAAGAAATTTGTTAATTTCTGATGGAGAGAAATTAACCCTTCTTCCTCTAACAAAAACACTTTCAAAGTCAGCTGACCTTCCATCAGCACAATCATTAGACAAGTTAACTATGAACTCCTTGACCAGATTTTCATAACACTTGTTAAATTTTATCACTGTCTTCATCAATCCAGCATTCTTGATCAGGTCCATGATGTCTTTGCACTCCATGGCATCATTGTTTAGCTCTCTTTCTAAAGCTATTCTCTTCAAGCAAACATACTTCCATCTGTTTGCATTGTCAGGATGATTAAAAGAGATGTTGTCTGTTGGGACTTCAGGAACTCTAGCAATTTTGCTGGAGGGGAGCTTCCTTCTGATAGGAATTTCTTCAGCATCAATCTCAAACTCTGATTCCTCATTAGAATCAGAAGATTCAGGTTCTTTTCTCTTCTTTGAAATTGGTTGTCTATCAGTATGCACCTGGGCTTTCACCTTCCCTTTGGACTGAACAGTTTTCACAGATTATACCCCAGCCATGCCTTCAGCCTTGGATTTTTAATTAGCAGGTTTATCTTTTGTCAAACATTTTCCAGCATTCTGATTATTCTTCCTTTTCATCATTCTCCTAGCTATGCTAGGGTTTACATTGGCAATCAGATCATTATCTGAGTATTCCTCATCCACATCAATGATAGGTGGATCATCAGTCTTTTCTGAAGGGTTCTGAATGTTGTCATTTTGTGTCATAACATTCTCAGAGACATCTACATTCTCAGAGACATCCACATTTGGGCTTCCTGATTGATTTAAAGGGACAGAAATCCCCGGTACAGATTGGTTTCCGCTTAGTATACTTGTCACTAGCCTAGCAATTGCTTGATGAACTTGAACTGATCCTTCTCTATTTGATACAGAAGAAGAAGGATGAGAAGGATTACCAGAGGCAGCAGCTTGAGCTCTTCATGCATGTCTAGTTCTCAGCTTTTTGACTTTGGCGGGGTCAGTAGCCATCTCTCTGAGAGGAGTGATCTCAAGAACTTCAGATTCTATGCATGTGGTGATTGCTCGAGAGTCTTGGTCAGATGATGAAGATGATGAAGATGAAGAGGTCGCCTTGGTTGAAGATGATGTTTGAGACATTTTGATTGACTTAGAGCACCAGTAGCAATTTGAGAAAAAACTTTGATTGAGAGAAGGGAATAGGTTGCAAAGACGAGAGAGGTAGGAGGCAAGAGAGAGTCTTTTCAACTTCTTAAAGATTTTGAAAGAATTGGGAAAACATATGATTAACCTACTAAAATTAGACTTAACAAAATTAACTCCTTCAACCCTTGTTTTAAGCAAAATTAATTGCTATAATTTCTCATGTTGGCAAATACCCAACCTGCCCCTCAAGTTTTCAAGTTTATTTCCAACAAGAGCCTTGGTAGAAGAATCAGCCAGCTGAAGTTTAATGATACCATGTTCCAGTTTAATTGACTTCTTCTCAACAAAGTCAATGTGCTTGGTCCAGCTATGCTGAATAGGGTTCATGGAAATATTGATTGTATTTAGATTGTCACAATATAATGTCACAACATCTTGTGAGACATTATACTCAGTGAGCATCTGCTTTGTCCAGATATTTTGAGAACAGTTACTACTAGCTGCAACCATTTCAGCACAAAGTTGGGAAGGCATTCTTTTGACATGAATCATAGTTCTGGTTGATTCTTGAATGATCTTATTTTTCTTTTTGTCAACTCCATTCTGATGGTGAGTTATAGGAGAAGAGACTTCACAACTCATTTCTTCTGGGAAACAGAATTTATTAGACTTGTTGTTTCCAAAATCCTTGTCATGATTACTTCTGCTTCTGACAACACATCCTTCTTCAAGTTTATCCACCACATCATAGACATGTTTCTTTTTACCAAGCCTTTCAATTTTAAGTTCACCACAAACCCTTCTTTTATCAATCTGTAGTCTTGGAGTCCTTCTGACTGCTTCCATAGAGATAACTCTTTTCATTCTTCTTAGATGAAGATGACCAAGCTTATGGTGCCACAGTTTCATCTCTTTTTCTTCTTTGGTAATTGGACACATAGTGGAGTTATTAGTGTTCTCAGGCTGCCACAAGTAACAGTTATCTTTGGATCTGACTCCTTTCATTACAATTTCTTGTTTTTCATTGATTACAAGACATTCAGATTTTGAGAAATTGACCTTGAATCCTAGATCACACAATTGACTGATACTAATGAGATTAGCAGTCAGCCCTTTTACCAGCAGTACTTCATTCAGACTTGGAACTCCAGGGCAGTCCAAATCACCAACTCCTTTGATTTCACCTTTAGCACCATCTCCAAAGGTCACAAAACTGGTGGTGTGAGGCTTAACATTATTGAGGAGGTTCTTGATTCCAGTCATGTGTCTGGAACATCCACTGTCAAAGTACCAGTCTTCCTTTGCAGAGACCCTCAGGGAAGTGTGGGCTATCAGGGCAGTAGCCTTTTTCTTCCATTTAGGAGCATGTGGTACCTTTTTAGACTTAGGTTTGACACCTGAGTTCTGATTAGGGTATCCATGCAATCTGAAGCAGAAGGGCTTTATGTGGCCATATCTCCCACAATGATGACATCTCCATCTTTGGTACCTTTTCTTCATATGTCTTTGTTCCTGATGTTGAGAGTTGTGTTGAGACATCTGTTTTGACATTTGCTTATCAGGCCTGATCTTCTTATCTGTACCAGGTTTCTTTGCTTCCATAAATGCTAGTCCAGATTTATTTCCCACATTTTGTCCAACCTGAAGAATCTCTTCCAATTTATCTGTTCCATTAGACAGCATCTTGACAGATTTGGTCATTTGGTTCAGTTGTGAGTTCAGCAATTGAACTTCCCCTTCTAGATGACTTATAGTTTCAAGATCTGCCCTTTTTCCAGCCTCCAGCTTTATGATGAGTTTTGCTTGTTTCTCATTTTGCACACAGACTTCAGCACTTCTGATACACAATTTCTTGTAGGTATCAGCCAGTTCTTCAAATGTCACTTCTTCATCACTAGTGTCACTTTCAGAGGTACAAACACTAGTTAGAGCAGTAACTAGTTTGGCAGATTCTTCTTCAGAATTACTTTCTGAATCACAGTCAGACCAAGTAACAGTCATTCCTTTCTTTTGTTTCTTAAGAAAGGTAGGACATTCAGCTCGAATATGCCCATATCCTTCACAGCCATGGCATTGAATACCTCTGCCTTGGTTTCCCTTCTCTTCTGACCTTGGTCTTCTGCTGGAACTGTCAATGTCAGAGGGAATGTTATGAACATTAGACCTTGACTTTGGATCTATTCTTTTGATGAGTTTGTTGAACTGTCTTCCAAGCATGGCTATAGCTTCTGAAATATTTTCTTCTTCATCCTCCTTGTTTTCAACATCAGTGTTGGATACAAGTGCTATGCTCTTGTTCTTCTTGTCACCATTATCAGTGATCCCCATCTCAAAAGTCCTAAGAGACCCAATAAGTTCATCCACTTTCAACTTGCTGATGTCCTGGGCTTCCTCTATGGCAGTTACCTTCATTGCAAATCTTTTAGGCAAGGATCTGAGAATCTTTCTCACCAATTTTTCTTCTGCCATTTTTTCTCCCAGTGCTCCTGAGGTGTTGGCAATCTCCAAGATGTTCATGTGAAAGTCATGAATGGTTTCATCTTCCATCATTTTTAGATTCTCAAACTTGGTAGTCAACATCTGAAGCCTTGACATTTTCACTTTGGAAGTGCCCTCATGAGTAGTTTTGAGAGTGTCCCAAACTTCCTTGGCCAGTTCATATTGATGTACTAGTCTGAAAATGTTTCTATCAATTCCATTGAACAAGGCATTTAAGGCTTTGGAATTTCCCAGGGCTAACTCATCTTCTTCTTTACTCCAATCTTCCTCAGGCTTCAAACTGATTGTCCCATCTTTCTTAGTTATGGTGGGATGGATCCATCCTTTGTCAGCAGCTCTCCAAGCCTTTTTGTCCAGAGATTTTAAGAAGGCAATCATACGAGGTTTCCAGTAGTCATAATTAATTCCATCCAGAATGGGTGGTCTATTTCCAAAAAATCCTTCTTTGTCCATAGTGCCAGAAAGTGATATCCCTAGATCTCACCCAGTAATACAAGCAGGGTGCCTTCTCTGATGCCAATTGAAATTCTGGCTGCAGATACTCAATGTCACGTTTAATGTTATGACACCGTATCTGACTTTCTATAAGACAGTAAATACAAAAACAGTAAAGAACACAGTCAATTGTTTACCCAGTTCAGTGTGCAACAACACCTACTCTGGGGGCTACCAAGCCAGGGAGGAAATCCACTATAAGAGATATTAATTCAGGAATAAACCAACCAATTTATCTCCTTCACTTAAGACCTACCCAATGCAACTTCAATCTAAGTACAACTTAAACTTGAGTTCCTACTCACTCCCCCTCAATCACAGCAGTGATACATAAAAACAATTTGACTAATGAATTGTTGAAGACACTCTTCAAAACATACACTTGATTATGCTTCACAGCTTTTTAATCAAGCAACACAAACACTCTTGCTTCACAGCTTTGAGTGATACACAAACCTAACTTGACTTTGCTTCACAGCTTTAGTCAAGAGACATACAAACACTCTTGCTTCAAAGCTTTGAGTGTTACACAACCCTTACAATTAAAACCTATTCCAAGCCACTTATCACAATGATAATTGCTTGGATTACAATAGTAAAAACTATACAGCTTCTAAATGATCTTCTGTCAAAAAGGGATTCCATTCAAAACAGCAACCCTGTTGAATATATAGCAGCTGCAACTTCAGTTAGGGTTTCCACAAAAAGCTAGGGTTAATTCTGTTTGACCTTAAGACTAGGTCACAAGACTTTATCAACCAGGTTGGGGTTGAGCTAGGTTAACCCAAAGAAAACGCAGGATTCTGTTCTGGAAAGACTGAGTCATTTTCCTGAAAAAACTCAGAATTAACCAAACTGCATACCTGTTAGTTCAGAATAGGATGTCTTAACATCTGTTATGACATCTGAAAACCTGTCTACTGATTTAGGTAAATGTGATCATTTTGCAAAATGCTCAGATACACACTTATAAACATCAGTACCTGTATGACAATATTTTTCTGCAAAGGTACCTAATGAATCAGTACACACTAAACTAGAATGTTATGACATCAGTCATGACATTCACACATACACTTGGGTTTTACCAAAAATGCAAGCCAATAACTAAACAACTACATCAATTTTGTACAATATTCAATATGGTTGTAATAAGATAATTAGATTTAATTTTCTTGCAATCTCCATTTGTAAATTTGTACACCCCCCTCCCCTAATGATGTAATAGCGTAGTAATTTTACTTTTCGCAATTTATCGCTTTATATAAATGCTAGTAATTAGGGTTTGTATGGAAAGATAAAGTCAACAAGTAGCAAACCCTAATACAAGACAAAATAAAGCATGAAAAATCAATACACTTGCACACAAGTACCCCTAGGGTAAATCCGCTTGGTCGCCTTACAAAATGGCCATGTTATACATGTGAGATATCTTAGCAAAAAAAAACAAACACAAGATCATAGTCACTCAATGACACTATCAAGAGTTGCCTTTCAAAATGATCTTAGTCCGTAAAGAAATATGCAAAGATACCTTGCAACATTGCTAATCATGTTTATACGATGACCCACGCCCGTCCCGTTCACATCCAAAGATAGGGTTACTTACCAAATCAATGGTAAGATAACAATGTCAAAGGAAAGGGGAAATGAACATGAAAGACTTTTGAGTAGGTAGAATATTCCTAGTTACTTGCTCAATTTCAAAACCAAAACATCCTTGCTATTTTCAAAACAAACACCAAACACTTTCAAAACATTTTTCAAAAGATCAACACTTTGTATACATTCTTACGAACGAGAATCATTACAAAGTTTGCCTAAACGATGGCGTCTTTTTCAAAATACTTTTAAAAACCACACAAAGCACAATTTCAAACAAAATCAAGTGATCTAGCAAGTAACTAAGAGACCATGGAAAACCATGGATGAAAAGGGTGCTAACACCTTCCCTTTTCATAATCTACCCTCCGAACTCAAGAAATAATCTCAAAGGTCTTTCCTGTGCTTTTTCACCTTTCCTTTTGGAAAAAAGAAAAGTCGGTGGCAACTCTTGCTAACCGCAACATTTGCGATAAAACACAAAACACCCAAGTCAGTTCTCCCACCGCATCACAGTCATCCAACTAACCACTAATTCTTAACAATTGACTTTATTTTGTGCTTCTATTTTTATGCTTTTATTTTATGCACCATTTACTTCAGCATTTACATTTCATGCTCTTTTTCATCTTTGCTCACTTGAGCCTTTATATTCATGTCATTTTATTTTGCTCACTTGAGATTTTCATTTCTTTTTGAAGATACCTAATAATCAACTTAAACCCTAAAAAACTTTAATGTTACTTGGACTAATTGGTTACTATCCTTGGCATTATGGAGTGATGGATTTCTTTGACTTAGGAATAGAAACCTTAACCTATGTTGGAGACCTTGTGTCCTTAATTGATATTTTATCTGGAGTTATTGGGGTTTACCCTAAGATATTGGGTTGTTTGTTTGTTTTGTGTGCAGGTTATGGTGATTACATATATTGTCAATAATCTGGATGTCATATGTATACAGCTGTTACTCTGCCCAATTTTTGTGAGGACTAAATACAATTAAAGTTTGGTATTCTTAAGAGGTTTATTAATTGTTTTCTTGGTTTCAAATCCAAAGGATGGGATTCTACATTGACTCATCATATCAAATGTTGGCTTCTTGTTTTATTAGATGGTTCTTCTCCTTAGATTTTACCTTATGCTTTAGCATAGTCTCTTCATCTCCTCCCATCTTCTTTAATTTCAAAAATCTTCTCCCTCCTTTTAAAAACTCTTCTTGTTTTAAAACTTGAACCACTTTTATAATGAACTTGGACATATCTCCATGCATTTTCAAAAATTATTTCTTAACCAAATTTTAATCAACTTAAAAATACTTTGACATTTTTGTGAGAAGACTAAAAGTCAATCAATCTCATTCAAACCATTTTTCCATCTTGGCTTTTTACTTTAAAGTTTTCTCAAAAAGATTAGACTCTTGTCAAATCCTTATAGTGATGCAAACAACTATACTTCTACACTATGTAGTGAAGTGAGATATTTTCCACTTGGGTGTTGAGTGAGGCTTTGTTGATTTTAAAATCCAATTCATATCCTCCACTTTGAGATGATGTAAATTCTCCTTTCTCATAATTGTGGGTAGTAAGTATGTTTTCCACTCGGACAATGACGATGACGTCTTGTCTCTTAAAATTAACCAACACACTTATGTTTTAAATTTTTCAAAGATGAACTGCGTGTACCCCTGATCCTCTTTTGCACGGAAGGTGGTGCGTAGGCACTAAAGGTCCACAACCGCAGCGGGTGCAAAAATCATAAAAAATATACTTCTCTTTTCTTATCTCCACAATCTATTTTATATACAACATTTTATAGCCAAAATATGCAGATTTTTCAAAGAGGTTCCTGTGGAGTACCGTGATGTTTAGGGTGCTAATACCTTCCCTTTGCATAACCAACCCCCTTACCTAGAATCCCCCCCCCCCCCTCTTTTGGGTTATTCGCTCTTTTCCCATTCCTTTGGAAACAATAAAGCACAGTGGCGATTTTTATTTTGATCCGTATAAGTCAAGTCAATCTAATGGCTTAGTCTTAACATTTCTACCGCTACAGAAAAAAATGGCGACTTCACTGGGGAAAGATTGACCTCTTGCTGGTCCATCCCTAAGTGGGTTAAGCCTATCTTTGTTTATATCTGTATATGTGCTATTGTATGTTATATCTTATATGTTGTATATATGTTTGTCTGGGTTTTCCTGGTTTTCTGGGTGCTTGGTGATTTCTCATAAGTCATATACCCGGACTTGGGCAAACTTAGGATAGGACGGGCGGTATAGTCATGTTAAATTTGAGGGAGTAATCCCAAAAAAGGAGACATGAGATCTCCCACTTAGTGGAGGCCCCTTTGACTGTAGTGTCGTTTACCGAGTAATTGGGAAGACGTACTGCTTTCGACCTGGGAGCCTGCTGAAACTAAGGACCGTAGAATACCCAACCCATCTTGGCCTTTTAGGTGTAGTTCGGAAGCTATGACGGAGTAATCCGGAAATAGTTGTCACGCGATACTATGCTCGAATGAGTTTTTCTTGAGAAATTACTAATTACCGAGTCAATCAGGAAGTTGGTAATATCTGAAGGAAGGATGTAGACTCTGGGAATCTCTAGAACCTTATTAGGAAAGTGATAACTTTTAGACCATACCTTATGGGTAATAACTTCGACCTCATGCTCGTGACATTGAACCTATGAACCCTATGTTTGTGACCTTGTGTGTGATTGTTGCATCATGCATTCATGCATTCATAAGCATCTTTTGAAGAAGTTATGTTTCAAGGGACTTAAAAGTTGACTATTTGTGAATATCTCAGGTACCTTTTGACTATGGATTCTGGAAAAAGAAAGACTGGGAAGTACAGTTTCAAAGATCCCAAGATAGATGAGTTGATGAGTCTGATTCCCGAGATTGAGTGTTCTGCAGATTTTCGGAAGAAGTATGGGTCCATCATTTCTCTCATGAAGCTTAGGATGAAGGGGGGTATTCTCTCGACCTTGGTCCAGTTCTATGATCCGATGTATCGATGATTTACTTTCCCTGACTATCAGTTGATGCCTACATTAGAGGAGTATTCTTATCTGTTGGGTTTGCCTATTATCAATCATATTCCTTTTACTGGATTGGAGGGTGAGCCAAAACCACATGAGATTGTTGCTTTGATCCATTTGGGGAAGTCTGAAGTTGAAGCCCACATGACTACTAAAGGAGGGATTAGAGGATTACCAGCTCAGTTCTTGTTGGAGAAAGCTTGCTACTTTTCCAGGATGAAGAGTACAGTCGCTTTTGAGGCCATTTTTGCTCTACTTGCTTACGGGTTGTTCTTATTTCCTAATATGGACAAATTTGTTGACATTAATACCACCAGGATCTTCATGATTGGAAACCCATTTCCCATATTGTTAGGGTGATACTTATTACTCTATTCATCTTTGGAAGTCTTATCATGGGGGATGATTATCTGCTGCACGCCTCTATTGTATCGGTGGTTTACTTCTCATTTTCCTCAGTCTGATGCTTTCTGGGATGTCAGGAAGGAACCCCGTTGGGCTCCTAAGATCATGGCACTTACTCACTCAGATATTGTTTGGTATCATCAAGCTTATCATGATATAGAGATTGTCGACAGTTGTGGTAGTTTCCCCAATGTACCTCTTCTTGGTACAAGGGGAGGAACTAACTACAACCATGTTCTTGCACGACGGTAACTTGGATATCTGATGAGGGATAAGCCAAATAGTATTCATTTGAGTAGTTTCTTCCTGAAAGAGGGAGAATACCATAGGGAAGCTAGGGAGCAGATTGCGAAGGCCTGGCGTCATATTCACAGGAAGAGTAGGAAGGACTTGGGACCTAGGGGGCTGTTTCTTTAGAGCCTTAATGTTGTACCCCAAAATTTTCCCTCTCATTTCATCAAGAAATTCAAAATATGAAATTTGATCATCAAAAAGCACTATATGCTGCCAAGTCCTATATGCTGCCAAGTCCAAGGCTGTTGTACTGTCCACATAACAGCCCAAAACCATGTCAAAAACAGTCTGATGTACTACTATGAAACAGCCCTGCACCAAGGTGCCACAACACTCCAAAATTGTTGCAAAAACATCCCTGTTATGTTACTACCAACCCAGTCCAAGCCTGTATTATCCCACTCCCATGTTTGCACCAAATTTGCATATGAGAGCTGCATCTAAAAGGCAATGATACAACATACCCAAACTGTTCAAAAACTTATTTGTTCCCCCCCCCCCCCCCCAAATCTCAGCCAAACTTCATCTATAAAATAAACTGTTTCACAACACACAGGAGCTGGTTTTTAGAGAGAAAAAGAGAGAAAAAAAACAACATTCTTTGTAAACTCTGCTCATTCACAAAAGACCCTTGCTCATACTCATCTTTATTCTCAGTCACAAAAACAGAACCTCAACCCATTATTCCATCTTGTAAACTCTCCTATAAACCAACCAGCCAAACACTTCACATCACAAAAAGATTGTTCAAACACAAGAAAAGTTTCTATAGTGTTATTATCTTCTCCTTCCAAACACAAAAAAAACAGTATTGTACAACTTGACTGAGTTAGTTGGTTCAAACAACTTGGAATGACTTCCCGGAGGTTCACTAAGGCCCTCACAGCTTCTTGAAAAGTATTCAGACTCAAAACACTAAGTGCAATCTCAAGGTAAGTCTTATTGACTTTGCATTTTTCATACATCACAAACGATTTTTTTTAAGATAAAATGCAGTAATCATTCCCCTTTGAAGTTAACCATTTACTTGCTATTCATTTTTATCAATTATATGTTGAAAATTGTCTGATACATGTAAAAGAATGATGATATAGGCAAAAAAACCGTAGCAAGAGTCGACACATACCCACATGGGTCGACTCATTCTAGTGACAAAACAAGGTATGAGTCGACACATGGCCTTATGCATCGACTCATACTGTTATCCAGGCCCCAAAATAGAAGGATGAAAGGTGCATGAGTCGACACAAAACGTGTATGTGTCGACACAAACAGGTGCATGAGTCGACACATCCCACTATGCATCGACTCACACTGAGTTGATTTTATTTTACAGGAGCCAGAAGAGTTATGTGTCGATGCATAGCAGCATGTGTCGACACATAATAGTTCAAAATGCAATTTTTCTTTCTTTTTATACTGTCTTTACATTTTTCACAGATTTTCTTCATTGTTGTCCATTTATTCGATATGGTTGTAATGATTAAAGCTTCTACTTCATCCCCATTTGTAAATTGTACCCCATACCCCTAATGATGTAATAGCGTAGGATTTTAATTTTCGCAAATTTATCGTTTTTCATATAAATTGTTAGTAATTAGGGTGTGTATGACAAGATAAAATAACCCGTTAGAAAACCCTAATCTCAAATACAAAAATTCATGCAATCAAACACACTATTCACACGTGCACCTCTAGGGTAACCTTACTTGTTGCCTTGGAAAATAGTCATGTCCCTCGAATATGGGCATTTTAGCAAAGACCCTCGATAAAAAAGATCGTAGTCCCTCGATGTCCCTCGATGTTGCCTTCAGCAAATGATCTAGTCCCTTACGAAAATTGCTAAAACGTCTCATAAGTTGCCTTCTATGACTATACGATTGACCCACGCCCGTCCCTTCACATCCAACGATAGGGATTCTTACCAATTAATGGTATGGTAGCAACATCTAAGGGAGGAGGAAAAGAACAAAGACCTTTTAAGTAGGTAGGACGTTCGTAGTTGCTTGCTCACAAACTAAATTCCATTTCTACACTTACACTTTCAAAACATCTTCAAAAACAAACATCTCTTTGAACTATTTTCAAAACAAACACTTTGTATGCATTCTTATAGAGACGAGAATCATTAAAAAGTTAGTCGAAACAAAGGCATTTTCAAAATATTTTCAGACTTACACCAATCACAAACACATTTCAAACAAAGCATTTTCATGTTGATCAAGCAACTAAGAGCCCGTAGATAACTACAGATGAAAAGGGTGCTAACACCTTCTCTTTTCATAACCTACCCCCCAAACTCAAGAAAATATCTCAAAAGGTCTTTCCTGTTCTTGTCACCCTTTCCTTTATTGGATAAAAGAAAAGTCGGTGGCGACTCTTGCTATCTGCAACATTTGCGATAAAACGCATAACACCCAAGTCAGTTCTCCCACCATATTGTTGAACTGGCGACCCTGCTAAGGAATAACTTAAAAGTGGGGTTACCTTAGAGCTAGATCACCTTTATAATGCTTTCCTTGTTTGACTTGCTTCATTTACATTTTTGGGTCCTTGTTTGGGTTTGTATTGACCCTCTACCCGGATCGGGGAACATTATTAGGTAAGTAGCAATAGATCATGGAGACTATACGGGGTATATTGACATGGTTGAAGCGATGGCTACGTTAGTGTGATACATTTGTTAGTACCGGTAGCCCTTGAGTCTAGTCAAGGAGAATACAGGGCTGTTGTGTGGTGTCATGAAGCACTAACTGACCTTAGAACCTTTAATTGAACAACTTGGCCATTAGGAAGTAGTGAGATAGCCGACTTTGGTGCAGTCCGAAGTTGGTTGATACTCGATACTATGCTCATTGAGATCAGACTTTCGGGATATTTCGGTCGCTAATAAAGAGGCTTGCATTGAAATAATGTCCGATGAAGAAAGATCAGTGATATTGAGATTCCCTAGAACCCGATTACTTTCTAGGATAGGTTGAACCAACCAAACTTCAAGAGGTTACTTATCTATGAACCTCATGCAAGCCTAAACCTAAGGACTTGTTTGCTTTGCCTGTATATGATTATTTGTACCAAAAATCATGACATCATACCATAGCATTTTCAATAACCATTTCAAGGATCTCAAGGGTTTGTAATGCAAGGTTATATTGAACCATAGGTCTATCAAGGGGCAAGAGGATTTATTTTCCTCTAGTCAAATGCTGTCAAAGAACCCAAAGCACGATAACTTGAGTCAAGGGCTATGACCCACTTGACATGGTGTGCTTGATTCTCGTAGAAGGACATTCAACGATGCGAAAGTTGTAATCAAAGTTCAACTTCTAAAATCTTCTTGTGTTTACCCCGCGAGATCCTTGAAAACATCGCATACACATATCATGCATCATATCATGACAGGCTTTCCCCATACAGGTTTCCTCATCTGCTGACTGTTTATTTCAGTAAAAATGGCCCTCGAGAAGACTGTCCAAGATCTTTAGACTCAAAATGATCAGCTTCAAGATTTGTTCCTGAATTTATCCAAGGGGCAAGAAGTGAAAGCCCTTCTCATTGAGAGCATGACCAATAACAATCTTGAAGACGACAAGGATGTCCAGTTGAAGCAATTGCAAGCATAGATGGCAACAATGAGAATCCAGATGTTAGGACAGATGGCTCTTATCCAAAACTTAGCTCGAGGACAAGAAGAGCTAAGATCCCTCATGAACAAGCTTCATCAAGATGGATGCGACCATATAGAGCAAACAACTAGAATTAGGGATCGAGTCATTAAGCAGCCTCAATTGAAACAAGAAGATTTGGTTGAGAGAACACCTTTCAAAATAACAGTTATGCCAAGAGTCCAACAATGACCTCACCAACCAAGACAGGGTGGCCCGCGTAAGCAAGATACGCCCAAAAGATAATTTATCGAGATCAGTATGTCCCTGGCTCAAGCATTGCATCATATGTGAAAGCCAAGCTGGTTACATTAAGGGAGCCTCCTCAAAAACCTAACACTTCTTCTCCCAACTACAAATACAATGAAAGGTCTGCATACCACTCCAATAGTCGGGGACACGACACTAATCACTGTTGGGTATTGAAAAACAAGATTCAAGACCTGATTGGCAAAGGAGTGTTGGAATTTACACAAGATGGTCAACTGGAGTTTTTATGTCACCCCTCAAAGACACACCATCTGAAGCGAGAAGTTTAGGCGGAGAAACTTTTGTTTATTCGAATTTTCAGTTGTAATTTCTTTGTTTGCTTAAACATTTGTCCTTATGTCAAACTTGGGTTATTCTCATTAATACATTGCATATGTTTGTCTTGAGCTAATCCATTCGTTTTCACTATACTGAAATTATGCTTTTACCTCTTTTTGTATGATATTCAACTCTCAACTACAAGTCTTAAGCCTTTAGAGGGAGGATGACAAAAATAATACCATAATCTCATACAGTATGCTTTCGGACAGACTTTGTTGATGATGTATAGGCGTTGTTTCAAATCCTAAATAGTGGAGTTATAAGGAAGATAATCCCCAGTCAACCCCTTTGAGCCAAAGAAGTAGGAGTTTTCTTTTTTCACACAAATTAAAACCTTTAACGTCATAACCTGGGGCAGGGTAGTTTCTTAGTTAACTCAAATGTGTGTTCAGTCGCAAGCTTTCACTTCATACACAATGAATGACATCAAAAACATCCTTCTGAATCAAAAGACGACGATGGTTCCCTGTAAAATAGGTAGTCGTTATCTCTCAAAAGAAAAAGCCAACTGAGTAAAAACCTATTAAGGAGACTTAAGAAAAACTGGGGCATCCCGCTGACTGTAGTCTCAAAACAAAAAAATAACAGTCAGGCAAAAATTAAGGATAATAAATCAAAAAGAGGTCACTACAAATACTCGACAACAAAAAATGTTGCAAAAAATGTCTGCCTTCCCAAATAAACTTCCAGTATCCGAACCATCACCAAAATACCATTCCATATTCAATAGGAATTCAAGCGCACAATTAAATGAGTTTAGGACTGGAGAACATCATAAAGAACGGTTGGGTACAAATAAACTTTGAGCCTTATCCTTTGTTTTTTAAACCGTGAACCAGAGCCACGTTACAACCCCTTAAAAGTCCTAATTGAAGCATGGGTTAGTTCGAAATCATACTGTAACAAAAGGTATCCTGACTCCTGTAAGGCTCACTGTAAATCCTGAGTCGAATTCATATTCTTACAAAATTCTTTTATCTGCTAAAAAATGCATTTTCAAAACTTCAAGACAAACATAAAATTTGCATTGTTTGAATACCGTTGTTTGCATATAGATAATTGTTTGACGACGGAGAAATTAGCACGACGAATATCCAATGAACAAAAATTCTCTCAATGAGAACCACTTCAAATAGAAAGACACTTCCAATGACAAACCCTCCATAATCAATGAGGCATAACGTGATTATTATCCAACATATCTGGGGCAGTCAAGTCAAGATTCCAATAAATCTCTCATAGTCAGGGGTAGGTCTCCATCTGAATCACTTGGGGCATCGAACATGAATTCCAGTAAAAGGTCACGTACGACCAAGCAAACATTTTCTGTTATTTCTACAAAACTTACTACTATGGACAGTGGCAAATCCTCACGAAGTCCTTTCATAAGGTGATCCTAGTGAAGTCGCCAGAGCCACCTCTATAAAGTTATCCCCACAGAATAATCTTCACAGATAAAGGTCCAAACCCCACAAGGCCAAATTCATGGATATCCCCACAGAATTATCCCTACAAAGTTAGATTCATGCAATCCCCAGCCAGAGTTTCAATCTCCGGAAAACCCAATCCCCAGTCAAGTTGGTCTTAAAAGAAAAAGCCTTGTGGAATTCTACCTAAAGAAGTCACCTCCCCGGCAGGTCGTCAAAATACTTTCTTCAATAGGGTTCATTTCCCCAACAAACTACAAATTCCCCAACTTGAGTTGACCTCTTGGACTATTACAAATCAATAGACAAAACCCCTTAACCTCTGGTTTAGTCATTACAACCCCCAACAGAGTCGTTACTATCACCAGAGGTTACTGTAAAGCCTGGAACCTGACCAAATAATAGTTTATTCCATTCTTTCAAAGTAAGTTACTATGAAGCCTGGACCCAACCAGATACTAGTTCAACTTCACCTCTTTCAAAACAGGTCAAATTGTTGAAACCTGGACCCGACCAAATAACAGTTCAAGTTGTTGAATCCTGGACCCGACCAGATACTAGTTAACCTCAAGATCAAATTGCTGAAACCTGGACCCGACCAGATAATAATTCAAGTTGCTAAAGCCTGGACCCGACCAGATACCATTTAACCTCAAGATCAAATTGCTGAAACCTGGACCCGACCAGATAACGGTTCGAGTTTCTGAAGCCTGGACTTGACCAGATACCAATTAACCTCAAGATCAAATGGTTGAAACCTGAACCCGACCACTCGAGTTGCTGAAACCTGGACCCGACAAGATAACCGTTCGAGTTACTACGAAACCTGGACCCGACCAGATAATAGTTTAACTTCTTCAAATCACTAACATAACTCCTCTTCCCCGGTAAAGTTTGCCACTATCCCCAGTGAGTTGCTGCAAAGCCTAGAAGCCGAACAGATAACAGTTAACTTCTTTATCCCAAACAAGTTGTTAACTTCCATTCTCTCCAATCAAGAGTATAACTCCCCAATAGAGAAACAGGCAACTAAAACTCCTGAACTCTTTTCCCCAAGCAGAAATCAACACTCTCCACAGAGTTTCCCTCAAGCGAAATCAATATCCCCTGCAGATTTTCCTCAAAGCAAACACGAATTCCCAGCGGAAGCACTCTAAGCAAGATTGAAGATACACATACTCTTCATCTCTAGCAGTAGCCCTGGATTTCAGCTTCCCAAATCTCCCCAGCATTTGTCAGGGATTTATTTTCCCAAACATAGATACCTTTCAATAACATTACACATTCACACATCATGACATATGCATACAAAACGCATATAACACAATCTCATTTATTTTGAGAACATAATTACGCAATGTATGCATTATGACATCGCATACAACTAACTCTTTACCTTTTCAGGGAAAGATCAATCAACAGATGAACGTCATCAACTATCTGTAAACTTCTCCGAGACAAAATCAAGCTTGGATTTTTTCTGATACTTATTGAAGTAGTAGTCTTCTGAGATTCCTTCATTACCTGTTGAAGTAGCCTAGATTACGACCAGATAGCGGTAAAAGACATTGAAGCCTAGATTACGACCATGAAGCTTTGGTCTTGATCAGAGTTTAGAGTATGATAAGCGCAGATCTGTTCATCAAGCTTCAGCGTAAGCACATGCTTTGATCTTCTGATGCTGGCATATGATATTTCATCTTCTGATGCTGGCATATGATATTTCATCTTCTGATGCTGATGTTGACATTCTTATGCTGATATCCATTAGAGTTTCTGTAAATGCACACTATAATTTTTAGGTAGCATATATGTCTCATATGAATTATACAATTTATTTAATCTAGCATTTTGTTATCATCAAAACTTTAACTTAGGGTAGTAGATTCAAACTTTGTTCTAAAAATCTCCCCATTTTTGATGATGACAGAAACCGGATATTTTCAATTGAAATTTAAAGAAAAAAATATCAGAGATAACCAATTAATAAATTTGTATCAGCGATAAACAGAAAGGTATCAAAGATAAGAAGATAGGGAATAGAAAGGTATCAGAGTTATGATCAGAAAAACTCCCCCTGAGTTTATTACTTCCTTTTTAATTCCATGAGTCCTTTAGTATCAGATCTTTATTGAACTTTCTTTGAGCATCAGATCTTTCCTTTACTAGAGCAGAGCTTCAGTGTATTAGAGTTCATCAGATTCTTGTACCTGTAAGCTTATGCAGAACAAAGAAACATTCAAGTATATCAGAGTGTTAGAATGTTTAAGACTTTTGTCTCAGTAATCCGTTATTGAAAAATATCATTCTTTCTCCCCCTTTTTGTCAGCAATCAAAAAGTGCAAATAATTGAAGTTAAAAACGATCAGTGCAGAAAAACGATTGTATTCAGTTCAGAGCTCAGAAAATATTACAGATAACATGTAAAGAAAATAGTGAAAACGTCAAGAATCAAAATCTAAGAATGGGGAGGAAGGCGTGTGAACAGAGCTTCTAGCATGTTCTTAATCTGATCAGTGGTTTCCTTCTGCTGATGCACCATGCTGACTACTGAGTCAATCTTACTATCCTGAACATCCATCCTTTCCTTCATTCGTTGATCATTCTCATCCATTCTCTCCTGCATTCGAAGATCATTTTGCTTCAGCTCTTCAAGAGTCTGCCTGTCCAATGCAGCTTGAGAGATGTCAGAATCAGGATGCTTCTGAGAGCTTTCTGCAATAACTTCTTCTTGACTTAAATCTTCAGCTGGAATCGTCTGTTCTTCTGCTGGTTGAACTGTTGAAGTTGGACGCTTTTCAGACCAAGGCTCACTGTCCAGAAGAAGAACGTTATCATTCAGCAGACCTTCAATTTCTTTCAGCAGATTGCTAAAGTTTTGTTGAGCCTGTTCATAGCTTTGGTCTTGCAGCTTAAAGGTTTTAGCGCATACCCATCCTCTGAATTGTGTCCAGAGTTGGTCTGAAACAGCAGGATCAATCACTCCCGGACTAGCCTGTTTTAGAGAAGAAATCCACTTCTGCATGTCTGTTTCAAAATTCAAGATGCTAGAACCAACACCTGGTTGTTTGGGTTTGGGAATGGCGGTTTTATTTTTAAGGGCAGCAAGGCGGTCAAGGACTGTTAGATCATTGAAGGTCTTGTTGTGGTCATATGGATTTTGCTTGGGTGAGGGAGTAGGAGAATCAGAAATGATTATTGGACTGGTGGGGTATTAGGTGGCGTAATTTCTGGTGAGGATGGTAGTTGAGGGATATTAACAGTGGTACCACCAGGAAATTGTATGGCTAAGGGTTGTGGTTCAGAGGATTCAGATGATTGAGGTTCAGGGGTTTGAGCCTCAGAGTGTTGAAACTCAGGTTGTTGAGATGATTCGTGTTGAGGTGAAGGTGGATTAAGTTCTGGTTGTGGAGATGGAGGTTGTGGAATTTCTGGTTCTGGTGAGTGGAGAGTTTCTGTTTGAGGATTTGGATTTTCTGTATGGGGAGCGGAAGAGTGTTGATCAATTTCTGAAAGAACTTTTTCAAGTTCTGGTTCTGTTGTGGTTGTAGGTTTTGGATTGTGAGGTTTAGCGCGGGATCTTCTGAGGGTTAATGACTCAGAAGGGTCAAACTCAGGTTCAATATCATCAATGGTTGGAATGGGAATTGGGATTTCAAATGAAGCTGGGGTTGGAATAAATGTTGGAACAGCAGATAAATTTAAAACATTAACAGAAGACAGATTACCTCTCTTCTTTGGGGTCTGCTGAGACGATCCTTCTGATGCGGCCTTTCTCTTCTTAGTCTTCTTCAGAGTAACCTCTGGTGCCTTATGGTGAAGATCTTGAATGTTTAGATTGGGTGTTGTTCCATCAGCTTTGCACGCATCCAAGTATCTCAGAACTATTTGAGGCTTGGAGTCAATCTCTGAGAACATGGGGAAGCCGTCCAGGGGAATTCTTCTGCTGGAGATTTCAGCAAAAGGAGATCCCTTGCTATAACAGCAACATCTGAGCACCTTTCTGCCATGTCTATACAGCAAATGCCACCACCATTGTATCCAATCAGCCTTGCAATGTGATCTTCAGTAATCACAATCTTCTTTCCCATGATATACGAAGTAACCTTGTGCCTTAATTTCTTCAGACAAATCAAAGCCATTTTCCTTCAACGTGTTGAAATCTACTATCAATTCTGACAGAACTTCCAAGTTCTTGACCGGAGTGAGGAGCGTTCTAAAAGGAATCTGATACTGTTCAGAAGAAGCATCTTGCTGGGAACCTGCAGAAGGAGTGCTAGAGGATGTCATGTTCACACACAAGTGTTTTTGAGAAAAAGCTTTGAAAAGGGTTTCTTTGAAAAAAAATGAACACACAGTAAGAACACAGAAAAATGTTGAAGATTGTAAGTGACGGTAAAAATGAATGAATGATGTTTAAGGCGTTTAAATAGGTTTCAAAAAATGTTTTGAAAACATAAACGTTTTAAGAGAGAAAATTAAATCATGATTACTCGCATTTAATGTTGGCTGATTTTGGGGGATTTAGAAAGATATTTGGAACGGTTACCCATGACATGTGTCTCAATGCATCCAATCAGCGCTTTGCCTTCTCAGAAGCGTGCACGCGTGTTCTGCCTCAGAAATTAGCTGATGACTGGATGACACTTGTTTGATTTAGTGAACAGCACATCTATCCTTGAAATGAAACGCTCAGATCTTTATGGATAGAATCTGATACAATCTGCATGTCTAAATTTCTGAAAGAAGATTGATCAGAAGTTAATAGTAAAATAAAGCAAATTCTGAAGGTTAATATATAAAATTAAAACATTTTCACTCTGGGCAGAGCTTCATGCTGAGATGTTTCAGAATGAAGTTGAACCTATCTTCAGAAAGTGGTTTTGTGAAGATATCAGCCCATTGATGGTCTGTATCGATAAATTTTAAGTTTAAAATGCCTTTCTGAATATAGTCCCTAATGAAATGATGTTTTATTTCAATATTCTTAGCCCTAGAATGCAAAATTGGATTTTTACTTAAGCAAATGGCGGAAGTGTTGTCACAGAGTATAGGAATGTTACTCTCAAATATCTGGAAGTCTTCAAGCTGACTTTTCATCCAGAGCATTTGTGTGATGCATCTTGCTGCTGCTATGTATTCAGCATCTGTTGTTGATAGCGCAATTGTGGATTTCCTTTTGCTGGACCAAGAGATCAGATTTTCTCCCAGAAACTGGTAGCTTCCAGAAGTACTTTTACGCTCTACTCTGTCTCCAGCAAAGTCAGCATCACAATAACCTACTAAGCTGTAATCACTAGATTTTCTATAAAATAAACCCAGATTAGTAGTACCTTTCAGATACTTGAAAATTCGCTTAACAGCTGTTAAGTGAGATTCTCTAGGATCTGATTGGAATCTTGCACAAATGCATACACTGAATAAAATATCAGGCCTTGAAGCCGTCAGATAGAGAAGAGAACCAATCATACCTCTGTAGACCTTCTGTTCTACCTTTTTGCTTACCTCTTCTCTTTCCAGAATGCACGTGGGATGCATTGGAATCTTTGATGACTTACATTCTGAGAGATCAAATTTCTTCAGAAGTTCTCTGACATATTTGCTCTGATGAATGTAAGTTCCCTCTGGAGTTTGATTGATCTGAATTCCCAGAAAGAATTTCAGTTCCCCCGTGAGGCTCATCTCAAATTCTGCCTGCATACACTTAGCAAATTTTCTTCCAAGAGAAGGATTAGTAGACCCAAATATAATATCGTCAACATAAATCTGACACACTAAGATGTCATTCTTAACTGTCTTACAGAATAAGGTTGTGTCCACTTTCCCTCTGGTGAATTCCTTTTCTAACAGAAAGTTACTTAGTCTTTCATACCAAGCTCTGGGAGCTTGTTTCAGACCATACAGTGACTTCTTTAGTTTGAAAACATACTCTGGATTTTTTGTACTTTCAAAACCAGGGGGTTGGTGCACATAAACCTCTTCTTCTATATAGCCATTTAAGAATGCACTCTTGACATCCATCTGATATAGAGTGATGCCTTTATTAACAACAAAAGAAATTAAAAGTCTGATAGATTCTAACCTGGCGACTGGAGTAAAGGTTTCTGTATAGTCTATCCCCTCTTGCTGACTATAACCTTGTGCTACCAGTCGTGCCTTGTTTCTGATGACTTCACCTTGTTCGTTCAGTTTTTTTCTGAACACCCATTTTGTTCCAATGACGTTGAATCCTTTTGGTCTGGGAACTAGATCCCACAAGTCATTTCTGGTGAATTGATTCAACTCTTCTTGCATTGCTAGAATCCAGTCATTGTCCAGAAGTGCTTCATCAATTGAAGAAGGTTCAATCAGAGAAACAAGTCCCATGAGGGATTCTTCAGAGTTTCTGAAGATGGCTCTTGTTCTGATTGGATCTTCCTTTCTTCCTAAGATTGTTTCTTCTGGGTGATCCATGCTGCTTCTGGGTAGTCTTTTTTGAGGTTGATCAACAGATGTTGCTGGATTGCTTGCAATGCCTCTTTCTCATGTTGAAGGAGTGTCTTTGTTGAAAGCTTCTGATGACTTGTCTTCAGAACCTGTGAATTCAACTTCCATACCTGCAAAGACTTCATTCTGCTTTGACTTTTCAGAGTCAAGCTTATCATCAAAACGAACACTGATTGATTCTTCCACAATCTGTGTTTCTGTATTGTATACTCTGTACCCTCTTGAGCGTTCAGAGTATTCTAACATAATACACTTCTGTGCTTTAGAGTCAAACTTGTTCAAATAATTTTTTGTGTTTAACATAAAACAAGTACATCCAAATGGATGAAAATATGAAATGTTGGGCTTTCTGTTCTTCCACAATTCATATGTAGTCTTTTCCAGAATAGGTCTTATGGAGATTATATTCTGCATGTAGCACGCTGTGTTTATTGCCTCTGCCCAGAAGATCTTAGCAACGTTTGTCTCATTGATCATGGTTCTGGCCATTTCTTGCAATGTTCTGTTCTTTCGTTCTACAACTCCATTTTGCTGGGGAGTTCTAGGACAAGAGAAATCATGCAAAATGCCTCTGTCATTGAAGAATGACTCAAAATCTTTGTTTTCAAATTCTCCACCATGATCACTTCTGACTTTAACGATTCTAAGATCCTTTTCATTCTGAACTTGGTTACAGAAGGTGACAAACACAGAGTGTGACTCGTCCTTGTGTCTTAAGAACTTTACCCATGTCCATCTGCTATAGTCATCTACGATTACTAACCCGTACTTCTTGCCACTGACTGAAGCAGTTTTAACTGGTCCAAATAAGTCAATGTGCAGAAGTTCTAATGGCTTAGAGGTGGAAACAATGTTTTTTGATTTGAAAGCAGGTTTTGCAAACTTGCCTTTCTGACATGCTTCACAAAGAGCATCTGAATTGAACTTCAGATTAGGAAGTCCTCTGACCAGATTGAGTTTGTTAATCTGAGATATTCTTCTCATACTAACATGCCCCAATCTTCTGTGCCAGATCCATTGCTCATTGTTAACAGACAGAAGACACTTTACATTCTGACTTTTCAGTTCAGAAAGTTTGATTTTATAAATGTTGTTTTTCCTCTTTCCATTAAATAGGATAGTCCCATCTTTCTGACTAACAGCTTTACATGATTTTTGATTAAAGATTATATCATAACCGTTATCACTTAATTGACTTATGGATAACAGATTATGCATTAATCCATCTACTAATAGAACATTATTTATAGAGGGAAGATTTCCATTACCTACTATTCCAGAGCCAATGATCTTTCCCCTCTGATTGCCTCCAAAGCCTACGTGGCCTCCAGGCTTAAGTTCCAGGCTTTGGAACATATGCCTTCTTCTCGTCATGTGTCGTGAGCAGCCAGAGTCCAGGTACCATGACTGGTGTTTTTGATTTGCTGCTAAAGATATCTGCAACATGTATTATTTTATCCTTAGGTACCCATATTTTCTTGGGTCCTGATTTGTTAGCTTTACCAAAACTCTGGTTGAATTTTGGTTTCACGGAATAATTACTACTAGTATATTTAATGTCATGTGTGTGACCATACACAAAGTGTGAATTCAGAGGAGTGCGTTTAATAATTAGATCCATGGCATTCTTTGGTGTAGGTACCTTACCTTGGTATCCTATTCCCTTTTTGCTGTTTCTGCTAACTCCATAGATCATTGAAGCCATTTTGCTTCTATCTATGCTTTTAGCAAGGAACTTCTGAAAGTTGTGATCATACTCCTTGATGATCTCATCAGCGCTGTTGGGAGCTTCAGAAATTGTTTCCTTCTGAAAGTTTTGTAAAAGATTTTCTAATTTTGAAATTTTATTTTTCAACTCAGAATTTTCCAATTTGAGACTCTCAGTTTTATCAGAGTCAGAATCAAGATTCCTTTTCAGGTTTCTGAATTTAACTCTGATCTGCTGATATCTTTCCAAAATTTCGTTAAGGCTTTCAGCAAGTTCAGCCTTAGTAAAATTAATTGCAAAGTCAGGGAATACCTCTTCGGTGTCTGATTCAAAGTCTGATTCAGAAGCTTCACTGTCTTCTAATATGTTAGCCATGAGAGCTATGTTTGTTCTCTCATCATCTGATTCTGAGTCAGCTTCAGACGAGTCAAAGTCATCCCATGTAGCCATGAGGCTCTTCTTCTTTTCCCTTCCAAACTTCTTTTTGGGCTTTTCCCTCTGAAGCTTTGGACAGTCACTCTTGTAGTGTCCTTGCTCGTTGCATTCATAGCAGATGATGTCCTTGGTGTTTGGCTTTCTGCTTCCTGAAGAGCCTTCAGATCTTCTGTATCCAGAGGAGGAGTATGACCTTCTGTATCTGAAGGAGGACTCATTCTGATCGGATCTTCTGGTATTCCTGAACTTTCTTTGCCTCTGCTTCCATAGTTGGTTCACTCTTCTAGAGAGGAGGGAAAGTTCGTCTTCTTCTGATGAGGACCCATCAGAGGTTTCTTCAACAGCCTGCAAAACTTTGGAGTCATATTTTCTGTTAGATTTTAAAGCTAAAGGCTTACCTTGCTTCTGAGGTTCATCAGCTTCTAGCTCTATCTCGTGACTTCTGAGGGAGCTGATAAGTTCCTCCAGAGAGATTTTGTTGAGATCTTTAGCTAGCTTCAGCGCTGTAACAATTGGCCTCCACTGTTTTGGCAAGCTTCTGATGATCTTCTTGACATGATCAGCAGTAGAATACCCTTTGTCCAGAACTTTGAGACCAACCACCAGAATTTGAAACCTTGAGAGCATCGTTTCAATTGATTCATTTTCTTCCATTTTGAATGCCTCATACTTCTGAATGAGCGCAAGAGCTTTAGTTTCTTTGACTTGAATGTTGCCTTCATGCGTTATTCTGAGAGAGTCAAACATACTCTTTGCAGTGTCTCTGTTAGATATCTTTTCATATTCAGCGTAAGAGATGGCGCTGAGAAGAATAGTTCTGGCCTTGTGGTGATTTTTAAAGTCACGCTTTTGTGGATCATACGTTGCCTTCCTGTCAATCTTCTGACCACTTGCATTTACTGGGTGTGTGTATCCATCTGTCACCATGTCCCACAGATCAGCATCATGTGCCAGAAAGAAGCTTTCAATTCTGTCTTTCCAGTAATCAAAATTCTCTCCATCAAAGACTGGAGGTTTGCCGCTGAATCTGTCTCTATCTTCATTGTTGTCATTGCTGGTGTGTTGATATGTTCCTGCCATTGTGTTTTTCTGACGCTGGATCTTGTACTGACACGGTTAAGTGTTTTATCTCAGAACCAGGCGCTCTGATGCCAATTGAAGAAGTGAAAAACACAAGAAGGGGGGTTGAATTGTAAAACTTGAAATCAAATGCAAACAACACGTTATTTTTATCCTGGTTCGTTTGATCTCAAACTACTCCAGTCCACCCGTCAAGGTGATTTCGGCTCTCTCCAACGAGGTCTTAATCCACTATATTCAACTGAATATTACAACTGCTTTAACAACTGCTAAAGCCTTCTTAAGTCTAAACCACATACCGGTTTCTCAAGGAAATTCTTTCTTATAGATAAATGAATACCATGTGTGTTGAATGTTTTCTACAAAACTTTATATCACAACTGTGATAATACACAAATTAAGCTTATGTGAAACTAGGATGCTATAACTATAGAGTAAGCAATTTGAGAGATATAACAAGTTGTATGAGTGAGGATGAAGATGATTTGCTTTTTGCGTGTAAAGAGTTGTAGAGCATTGGCCAATTCATTTCTCACTGACTTGTTTATATAGCCTTTGGAAAAGATACGTTGTAGTCAATTATTCCATTTCAATGCCCATTACGTTCTTTCCATATTGAGAAGATCTTTATCTTAGAATACAGCCGTTGGTAATAAAGTGTCTTGAATGCACAGTATTGTTGTCAATTAAGCGTGTTATTGGCTTTGGCTTATTCTGACGCTTCTAAGTGCTGATGATATTGTTTTGGTCTTTATCAGAGTTTAGAGTATGATAAGCGCAGATCTGTTCATCAAGCTTCAGCGTAAGCACATGCTTTGATCTTCTGATGCTGGCATATGATATTTCATCTTCTGATGCTGATGTTGACATTCTTATGCTGATATTCATTAGAGTTTCTGTAAATGCACACTATAATTTTTAGGTAGCATATATGTCTCATATGAATTATACAATTTATTTAATCTAGCATTTTGTTATCATCAAAACTTTAACTTAGGGTAGTAGATTCAAACTTTGTTCTAACAATATCTCCAAGCTCAGAATACGCAATTTCAACAGTTGCTCATGACCCTAGCCAAGGGGCAAGAAGAGTTGAAGACTCTGCTGGCTGAAGAGAGGAAAAAGAAAACAAAGAAGGTAACCAGAGTCTTAAACATGGGAAGAAGATTTCATGGGCAGACAAGAAGGACTTTGGACTTTGCAACAACATCCGGTGAAGGAGAGGGGAAAGGCAAGGAAATAGTTGTCCCGTCAGAATCGGAAGAGGAGGAAGAAGAAGAGGACTACTCTGAGGAACAATACCCTCTGACTGACGACAAGTATAAACATCTTGAAGAGCGTTTGAGCGCGATGGAAATCCAAAAGGTTCCAGGCTTGGACTTTGAGGAATTGGGACTAGTGTCGGGGATTGTGATTCCTCCAAAATTCAAAGTACCTATGTTTGCCAAATATGATGGAGTGTCATGCCCTAAAATGCATCTCCGGTCATATGTGAGGAAAATCCAACCCCATACCGCTGATAAAGACTTATGGGTACATTTCTTCCAAGACAGTCTGTCAGGTACTCAACTTGACTGGTTCTACCAATTAGAAAGAGCCAACGTTCTCAATTGGGAAGATCTTGCCGTATCTTTCTACAAGCAATATCAATACAATACTGATTTGGCGCCTACCTGTACTCAACTCCAGAGTATGGCCATGGCCTCCAGTGAAGGTTTCAAGGATTATGCATAAAAATGGAGAGATTTGGCTGGAAGAGTTCAACCCCCTCTGTCTGAGAGAGAATTGGTAGACATGTTCCTAGGAACCTTATCCGGTCCCTTCTTCAATCATTTAATCGGAAGTTCATATGCAGGCTTTACTAAACTAATATTGACCGGAGAGAGGGTAGAAGCCGGCATAAAGAATGGAAAGATTCATAAAGACACATCTCCTTCTACAGTTGTAAGGAAGCCCTTTATCGGAAAGAAAGAGGTGGCTGTCATATATCCGCAGAGAAACCAAGATAGGGCCGAACGCGAACAATGGTGGGGGGTTGTTATGATCCCAAAACCTACGTCTGATTAGCAAAGAAATAATCAACCAAGGGTAGAAAGGCCAGTCAGGAAGTTCACCAGAATCAACATGACCCCGTCTCAAGTATTACCTCATCTACTAAGATCCAACTTGGTGACCTTGAAAGAAGCTCCGAAAAACCCCAATACAACATCCCCTCATTATCATCCCAATGCCCGTTGCGCATATCACTCTGAAAGTCCTGGTCACGATACTAACAACTGTTGGGCTCTAAAGAACAAAATACAAGACCTCATTGAAGCAAAATAAATTGAGTTCGACGCGCCCGAGAAGCCAAATGTCATTTCTTCTCCTATGCCTAGACATGGCCACAATACAAATGCCATTGAAGAAGGATTGTTTGTTACTTCATTTATGAACTTATGACCCCACTTCTGACTGTTAAGATAAACTTGTTGAAAGTCGGTGTGTTCCTGGGCTATAATGAAGTTTGCCATCTCTGCTTATCCTCACCAATTGGCTGTCCTTTGTTGAAGACGGGCATTCAGTGCCTGATGGATAACAAAGAGATTTTGTTTGAAAAGACTCTCGTTTCACCTATTCCTGTTGAAGGTGTTTCTATCATTACTGTTTCCACCAATTCTTCCAGGGTCTCCACCAAAAGACCCGTTAGAATTACATCAGTTCCGAAAGTAGCTCCTTTAATAATCACAATTCCTGGGCCAGTCCCATATGAATCAAACAAAATTGTGTCGTGGAATTACGGAGGGGACATTTACTACCATGGCGTCAAGTAAGACTGGCCGGCCGCTGAAGAGATAAACTCCGAAGAAGAAGATTCTGACATCAGTAATATTTCCGGAACTAGCAAAATTACCCGAAGTGGTAGGATCTTTTCTCCATAAATTGCTCCCCCCAAAACAGTTTCTGGACCCGTGATCATCCTTGTGGCTGCTCCAAAGGTTGATCTTGTACCCATAATCATCTCTACAAGTACTCCTATTGACAAAGCCGTTACAACCCCTGTAATCATTCTTACTGACACTCCTGCGGCCGAGTTAACCAAGGCTCGAGGAAAAGGTGTTATGGCTGAGCCTGTCCGGACGAAGGCTCAGTCATTGACTATCCTTGAGACCTCCAAGAAGGAAATGGAGGAGATCTTAAAAATTATAAAGAGAAGCGACTACGGTGTAGTTGAACAACTGGGGAAAAATCCCTCTAAGATCTCAATGCTGGCATTACTACTATGTTCCAAGGCACATGTAAAAGCCTTGGTGAAGTTCTTAAAAACCGCCCATGTACCTCAAGAGATATCTGCTGATCAATTTTAAGATTGCATGGCCAGCCTAACTGCGGATAATGGTTTGGGTTTTTCAGATGCTGATCTGACGCCGAGGGGAAGAAAGCATAATGAGGCGTTACATGTCTCAGTGGAATGTAGGGGCACCACTTTGGCGCATGTTTTGGTGGACAATGGCTCATCTTTGAATGTATTACCCAAAAAAGCTCTTGATAGACTTGACTGTAAGGGATTGACTTTGAAGCCAAGCAACATAGTGGTAAGGGCTTTTGACAGTTCGAAGAGGATGGTACATGGGGAGGTGGACATTCCCATAAAGGTTGGAACCCAAACCTTCAATTCAACTTTTTATGTGATGGGCATCCGCCCTTCATACTCCTCCTTGCTAGGCCGACAATGGATTCATAATGTTGGCGTTGTTACTTCTACGTTACACCAGATGTTGAAATATCCGGTTCAAGGGAAGATTATCATCGTCCATGGAGAGGAAGAATACATGATAAGTTATCTCAATTCCTTTAGATATGTGGAATTAGATGGTGAATTAATTGAAACTCCATTTCAACACTTTGAAGAGGTCCCTCAAGATGTGGCAGTGACCAAGACTGTTCCCAAGATTACAAGGCCTCTACTCCGGATGTCGTCACTGAAAGATGCTAAAGCAATAGTAGAAGAAGGAGGATGCACTATCTGGGGACAACTCCTAGATATCCCATATAAGTCTGACAAGTTTGGCCTAGGCTTCACTTCAAATGCTTAAAAGGTTGTATGTTGTGCCCGTGCTGGAGGACCACCCCTAACGATCAGCAACCGTGAAGTCAACACAGTAGAAGATGGTGAAGATGATTACAACCTGGAGGATTGGATCTTTCCGACTGTCAATGGATGGCTCAGTAATTGGGAGGCTAGAGACTTCATCCCGATCACTTTCATCCCTCAGTAATTTGTCTTTACATTTTGTTAGATCTGTAATATTCAAAATAATTCGCACTCTTAAAACCTTGTGTCTTACCCGAGGCACAATGGTCCATTTGTAAGGGTTATTATCTCATTTTTCATATGACATCAATGAATCATGGACATTTTCACATACAAACTTTTGTGCTCATTGTTTTTCTTTTTACATTTTACTTTCTTTCAAAGATAGTTATACCCTTACACCCACCCACACTCACAATGCTACATCCATTCTGGATCCTATGGGTAACGATACTACTATGACCTTTTGTGACTCTAAGAATCTAATCTACCAAGCTGAAGATGAAGGTGAGGAAGATTGTGAAGTACCAGGGGAACTTGCTAGACTGCTACAACAAGAAGAAAGAACCATTTAGCCTCACGAGGAACCCGTGGATACAATCAACCAAGGTACCGAAGAAGATAAAAAAGAGGTCAAAATGGGTGCCAATCTGGAACCCAGTGTCAAGAAGTGTTTGATTCAGTTGTTGCATGATTATGTTGAAGTCTTTGCATGGTCTTATGAAGACATGCCAGGACTTGATGAAGATATTGTGGTACATCGTCTGCCTACAAGAGAGGATTGTCCGCCAATAAAGCAAAAGGTTCGTCGAATGAGGCCGGATATGTCAGAAAAGATTAAAGCAGAGGTCATGAAGCAATTCAACGTTGGATTCTTGGTTGTCACCTCTTACCCCCAATGGGTTGCCAATGTTGTTCCCGTGCCCAAAAAGGACGGAAAAGTGAGAATGTGTATGGACTACCGAGATTTAAATAGGGCAAGCCCTAAGGATGACTTTCCACTCCCCCACATTGATATCCTAATTGACAATACGGCACAACACAAATTGTTTTCCTTCATGGACGGATTTTCAGGTTACAACCAAATCAAAATGGCACCTGAGGACATGGAGAAAACAACATTTGTCACACAGTGGGGCACATTCTGCTACAAGGCAATGCCATTCGGATTGAAGAATGTTGGGGAAACCTATCAACGCGCCATGGTAGCTTTATTTCACGACATGATACATCATGAAATAGAAGTCTACATGGACGATATGATAGCCAGATCGCAAACAGAAGAAGAGCATCTTGATCACTTACAAAAATTGTTTGAGAGATTGAAGAAGTACAAACTAAGGTTGAATCCTAACAAATGCACATTCGAGGTACGGTCTGGTAAGCTCCTAGGCTTTATAGTCAGCAACAAAGGTATCGAGGTCGATCCTGCCAAAGTTAAAGCAATAAAAGAGATGCCTGCTCCTCGTAGTGAGAAGGAAGTCAGAGGATTCTTGGGATGTTTGAACTATATCGCCAGATTCATTTCTCACCTGACAGCTACTTGTGAACCAATCTTCAAACTGTTGAAGAAAGATCAAGTAGTCAAATGGAATGAGGAATGCCAAGTTGCTTTTGACAAAATCAAAGAATACTTACAAGAGCCTCCTGTGTTGATGCCACCAGTCGAGGGAAGACCGTTGATTATGTATCTGACTGTTTTAGAAAACTCAATGGGGTGTGTATTGGGGAAGCATGACGAGTCTGGCCGGAAAGAGCATGTTATTTACTACCTAAGCAAAAAGTTTACCGACTGTGAAACCAGATATTCACTGCTCGAGAAAACTTGATGCGCTCTGGCATGGGCTGCTCGCCGGCTAAGACAGTATATGCTGACTCATACTACCTTATTGATATCTAAAATGGATCCGATAAAATACATTTTTGAGAAACCTGCTCTTTCCGGAAGAGTAGCGAGATGGCAGATGATCCTGACAGAATATGACATATAGTATACTACCCAGAAAGCAATAAAGGGCAGTATACTAGCTGATCACCTCGCTCACCAAGCTGTAGAAGACTGCCAGTCCATGAAGTTCGAATTCCCGGATGAAGACATCATGACATTAGACAACTGTGAAGAATTCAAGCCATATGACGGACCTGAACAAGGATCCCGATGGACCATGTTCTTTGATGGAGCCTCCAATACACTCGACAATGGTATTGGTGTTGTACTCATGTTTCCAGAAGGGTGTCATACTCCCTTTACTGCCAGACTTTGTTTCAATTGTACAAACAACATGGCGGAATACGAAGCGTGCATCTTCGGTCTCATAGCTGCCATAGACTTGGGAATCAAATCCTTAGATGTGTTTGGAGATTCAGCTTTGGTCATCAGTCAGATTAAAAGGGAATGGGAAACCAAACACCCAAACCTTATCCCTTACAAAGAACATGTTTTGACATTTCTACCACATTTTGAGAAGATTACCTTCGAGCATTTCCCGCGAGAAGAAAATCAGCTAGCAGACGCTCTAGCCACAATGTCATCTATGTTTAAACTTAATTGGGATAACAAGGCTCCCCAAATCACCATTGAACGAATGGATGAACCAACACACTGTCACAATATTAATATTGAAGAAGTAGTGGACCAGCCTTGGTTTCACGAAGTCAAGAGGTATCTCGAGACTCAAGAATACCCAGAAGGAGCTTCAATCAATGATAAGAAGTTCTTAAGGAGATTCTCTGCTAAGTTCTTCCTTAGTAACGGCATCCTGTATAAACACAATTATGACTCTGTGTTACTTTGGTGCGTAGATAAGATTGAAGCTGAAAGGATCATGGCTGAATTGCATGAAGGCACCTTTGGTACCCATTCTAGTGGGCATATGATGGCAAAGAAAATCCTACGGGCAGGCTATTACTGGTCGACCATGGAAGCAGATTGCTATCAACACTCTCGAACCTGCCATAAGTGTCAAATTTATGCTGAAAAAATGCATGTACCTCAGGTTCCTCTGAATGTCTTGACAGCTCCTTGGCCTTTTGCTATGTGGGGAATTGATATGATTGGGGAAATCAAACCGACAGCCTCCAATGGATACCGTTTCATCCTAGTGGCCATTGACTACTTTAAAAAATGGGTGGAGGCAGCTTCTTTCGCTTCTGTCACCAAGAATGTTGTTGCCCGCTTCATCAAGCAAAATCTCATCTGCCGATACGGTATCCCAGAAAGGATCATCATTGACAATGGAAAAAATCTCAATAAAACTATGATCACCGCATTATGCGAGCAATTCAAGATTCAACATCACAATTCTTCTCCTTATCGGCCAAAGATGAATGGTGTTGTAGAAGCCGCAAATAAAAACATTAAAAAGATCATACAGAAAATGACAGTCACATACAAAGACTGGCATGAATATTACCATTCGCTCTCCACGGCTATCGTACCACAGCTCGCACATCAATCGGGGCAACACCATTTTCTTTGGTTTACAGCATGGAGGTTGTCTCGCCTATCGAGGTTCAGATCCCCTCTCTGAGGATTATGAAGGATGCAGGGCTAAACGAAGACGACTAGATCCAGACTCGACTTGATCAACTGAATTTGATTGATGAGAAGAGACTTACGGCTGTTTTCCATGGTCAAATGTATAAAAAATGGATGATCAAGGCTTTCAACAAGAAAGTCAGGCGCCAAGTGTACCAAGTCGGAGACCTAGTGATCAAACGTATCATCCTGCCACAAGGTGATCCTAGGGGCAAGTGGACTCCTACCTATGAAGGACCATTTGTAATCAAAAACATTTCCTCTGGAGGGGCAATGATCTTGACCACTGTGATACGGTGGGAGAACTGACTGTGGTTTTGCGTTCGTTTTCGCACTTGTGCGGTTGAACAAGAGTCGCCACCGACTTTTTATTTTATCCTAAAGGAAAGGTTAAAAAAGCACAGTAAAAACCTTTTGAGATATTTCGTGGGTCCGGGGGGTAGATTATGAAAAGGGAAGGTATTAGCACCCTTTTCATCCATGGTTATCCATGGGCTCTTAGTTACTTGGTTTTTTAGATCACTTGCCTTGATTTTCGATTGCTTGAAAATGGTGTGTGTGTGTGTTTTTGAAAATGTTTTGGAAGAAGATGCCTTGTCTTAGGCTAACCTTGTAACAATTCTTTACTCGAATATTTTTCAAAGGCGTGTATCTTTTCGAAAAGATGTTTCAAAATGTTTTGAGAGTTTGTGTTGAAAGTGCTTGTGGAATGTGGTTTTTGAAAAGAAGGCAAGCATTTTTGCAAGTTGATCTCAAGTAACTAAGAGTTTTGTCTACCCTATTGTACTCAAAGGTTTTCTCTATGTTTTCAACCCTTTTCAACAATTTTGTTCCACCATTGAATTTGATGGACAATCTTGCGTTTAGGATGTTTAACGGGACGGGCGCGGGTCATCGTATGGACCATAAATGCAATGATGCCAAGTATCTTTGGCAATTTGCTTTGAAGGGACTATGATCATTCCATTTAGGCAACTTTCGAAAGCGTCATCGAGGGACTTATGATCATTTGAATTTGTTTTGCCAAAGATACTCGACGTGCAAGCATGGCCCATTTTGGAAGGCAACATGTGGGATTACCCTAGAGGGTGCAAGTGTGATTGTGTATTGATTTCATGTATTTGTCTTGTATTAGGTTATCTAGCGTTTGATTTTATATACATGCAAACCCTAGGTCTAACCATGGTATAATTGAAAACGGTAAATTGCAAGAATTTAAAGTCTACGCTATTACAAAATAAGTATCCGGGAGTGGGGGTACAAATTTACAAATGGGGATGAGACTTAGGAATGTAGTGTCCAATAGATTACAACCAAATCGAATCGGTCAAATGTAAATGTAACGAATATACAAATATAAGCAAATGTATAATGTATCATTGTGTAAGTGCACGTGTATATGTGTATGTAATTATTTACAGGTTAGGAAAATGAATTTAAGAGAGTATTATTAAGTATTATTTAACCTAAATGAAAAATTAAATGTTTATTTAATCTAATTAATAATCTTGTACTTTCTTTAATATATACAAAAAAAATGTTTTAATTAAATGTTTTAAATTCTAATTAAATCATGTATAACAATGTATCTTTATTTATTATGTACAAAAAGTATGTTTTAAATAAATATCAAGAATTAAACTAGAAAAAATGTATTTTTGTTTGTATGTACAAAAAGTATCTTAATTAAAAGAAAAAAAAGTGTTTTCAATTTTAATTACATTGTGTATAAAAGATACATTTCATTTTTATGTACAAAAAGTCTAAGAAAGGAAAATGTATTTATTTAAAAAAAGGAATTTATGTACAAAGAAAATTTAAGTCAAATGTTTTAAATTAAAAATGTGCTTTTATGTATTTTACTGTTAATGTATTATTGTAACAAATATATTAAGTTAGAGAAAGATATATGGTTAAAAAAATGTTATATAAAAGGGTTTGTATTAATTTAATAACAACATAACTTGTTTTTTTTTAAAAAAGAAGGGTAAGTTAAGAACTTGTTTTATAATAAAAGAGGCTAAGGCTTTTGAATGGGCCCTTGGGAGGTTAAAACGGGCAAGGCCCAGAAATGCAGACAAACGTTTTAGGGTTAGTTGTTTTTGTCTTCAAATGGGATTATGCTTAGGGTTTGTGAGGCGCGCCGCTCGTGCTTGTCTTCTTCGTCTTCCTCGTTTACGCGTTTCTGAATTTCCCCTTTCGCCCAAGCCACCAACGCCATCATCATCTCCTCTCCCTCTTCGGTCCAACGAGGCTGTAAGGTGATATCTCTGTTTCAACGCATTTTAGGGTTTTTGAACTTTAAGTCTTGCATGTTTAATTTGTATTCCGATTTCGATTAAGTTTCGTTATTGATTCTGACCATTTGTTTCCTTTTTGTTCAAGGTGCGAAGAGAAGAAAAAAAGTTACCTTCGTTGGAGGAGATGGTTAGGAGGCGTTTTGGAGGGCTCGACGGCGGAGAGAACGTGATTGTGAAGCTAGCTTACTTGGGGAAATCTGGTTTGTATCGTTGTCTCTTTAGGGTTTGATGATGACTTGAAAACCTTTTCCTCTTCTTTATCTCTTCTCCTCGTTGGCTTGCCTTCTGTTTATGTTGCCTTGAGATTAGTATGCTTCTGTTGCCTTAGATTTTCTCTCTTCTTCTGACTTGTTGCCTTGAGCTTGCCTTTGAAACTGTTGAGCTTGATAGTTGCCTTCTTTGCTCGTATGCTTATGTTGCTTGCTTTTTGATTGCCCTGTGATGATGTTTGGTTTGTTCGCCTATGATGAGAGTTTCTCTGAGGCTTGTGATGTTGGATCTTTTTAGTGTTGATGAGATATGTTTTGAGTTTTTGGCTTTTGCAACTGGTAAGGTTTTCTGGTTATGGGCATATGCTGGTTTTTGTGATATATTTGGCTTTGAATGGTTAAGGTTTTAGGCCATGTATTGCTGGTTTATGCTTAGGCAGGTTCTGGTTTTGATGAACTGGTTATTGGCTTTAGTGAGGCTTCAGGCAGGTTGTACTGGTTCTTTACAGGTTTTAGGCTCAATGCAAGCTTAAGGCATCTGATAGTTTTGTTTGTTTTCTTCAGACAGGTTGGGTTCTTGAGGCTCAGCAGGTTTGAGGATTTATGGTTTTTGAATGGCTTGAACTGGTTTTTTCTGGCTGGAGGCTTAACAGGTTTTTTGAGGCTTGACTTGCTCTAGGCTGGTATGTTGTTTATGCTGGTATGGTTTTGGATATCAGGCCAGGTTTTGAATGGTTCTTTGAAAACAAGGCTTTTTTTTTGAGACTTCGTTCTTTTTTTTGATGGTTTAAGCTGATATATTGTTTTTGATGTGGTAGCTTGATGGTTATGTGTTGAAAAGAATAAGGCTTCTGCAGGTCTTGTGCTTGACAGTAGTTTAAGGCTTTTTGGATTTGCTCCCTTTATCCATTGTGCTCAGCTTTTGTTTTATATGTTTTCTTTCTATCTGCCTAAAGCCTAAAAACCTGCTCTCTTATCTCCCTTCTCTTCTCTCTCTCAGTACAGTTAAATATTAAACTATGTTTTTGCTGTACTTTTCTGAAAGGGCCATTTTATGGGAAATGATGACATGAATATGTTTGCTTGCATAATAGTTTTCCTCTGCATATTTTATCTTTTCTTTTGACAGCTTTTGTACCTTTGGAACTTTTCATATCTTTGCCAAATCTTCTTTTCTTTGACAGCTTGGGTAACCTTTTTGGCATTTTGACAGCAAGTTGCAATTTGGATTTTTTTAGTTTGATTTGCACTTGGAGTTTGTTTGAGACTTGAACTATGCAATATGTTTGACAAGCTTTGCATTTTTTCTCAACTTTGCATTCATGATTAGCAAATAAAATTCGTCCCTCTTTGTGAACCGGGAGAAATCCCGTGATTTGCAGAGAGGGTTAACTGATCCCAATCAGTGGCCCTTAATGATGACTGTAATTTTATCTGTCTTTTCAATTCAATTTAACTGTTATTTGACTTTTCTTCTCTTATTTATTGCAGATGAATATTTGGATGGAGAGGAGCAAAGGATGAAGAATTTGAAGAATAGAAGACTTAGAAAAAATAGGATAGTTTCATTTTTTTATTTAAATTTAAATTAGTGTAAAATCATTGTTTGTAAATAAATTGTAAACAATAATTGTACAATTAATTTAAGAATAAATAAAAGTTTTCATTACCCAATTAATTCTATTTTCTCTTTTATTGTTTATTCATTTATTTAAAATTCTTTGAATTAAAATAATTGAAAAATAAATTCCAATTACTTAATTTTAGAACAATAAATAGTTTAAATAAACAAAGCTTTAACAAATTGATCAGTTAAACCTGGTACCTCTAACATCCAAAGAAAAGCAACAGTTAATCAAATCAACTGATCAGGCGCATTCCCTTTTCACTGATTTTTACCCAATACTGCAAATCCCAACTGAATGTACCTTTTGACTGGTTCAATCAAACAAACGTGAATTCAAACCAACTGCCTTCTTTTACTGATTAAATCAAATAATGCGAACTCAAACCAAATCTCAGAATAACTTGCAAAGTGCTGTAGAATTCAAATCCTTCTGAGAACGTGCCCAAAAACCCTAATTCCTGATTAAATTCCAAAGAGCGCTCGCCTGATCAAAGTTGAGCCTAAATCAACCAAAACCCTAAGCCAATTGTTTGAAGCATTCCAGAGCCCTGAAAATCAATAAAACCCTAATTGTGTCCTGACTGACGAGAAAAGTCTGTTTGACCGATTCTTGAGCCAGTTTGAAAGATCAGGAAAAGCCTGAAGCTGAGATTTCTTGTGGTAAAAAGGCGAGGGCAAATTTTGGGGTACAACAGTTGCCCCTGTTCAATCTTCTTGCGCCTGAAGAGTTAGATTGGCAAGTTTGCCTTTCGCGACTTGAAGGTAAAAGAAGATTGGACACTAAAGTGCCCAGAAAATTTGCACTCGTCGATGTGATGGTAGAGGTGAATGGGCTTAAAGATGCCATATGGTGATGGGCTTAAAGATGCCATCTGGTGACTGCTGGTAGGAGGATGGGCTTATAGATGCCATCTGGTAATGTTGAACTGTATGTCGATGGTGAGTAGACGAATGTCAGAAAGACATCCATGTCTTGGAACATCTCTGAATTAGGGGTCCGAATAAGCAATAGATTGACATCCATGTCTGGAGAATCCATAAACTATTTTCAGGAGTTGAGATTGAATAAGCAATAGAGCAGCATCCGTTGTTGGGAAGCGTCCGTAAACTGCTTTCAAAAGTTGGCATCTGAACAAGTTGGTAGATTGACATCCGTTGTTGGGAAGAATCCGTAAACTGTTTTCAGACGTCTTGAAGAGGAACCAGTGTAGGGTTTCCTGAGGATGAGCTCGTGTAAAACTGCATCTGGATGAATCTGGAATAAGTATCAGAATGTTGTCGTGTCCGGGTCACATCTGAACTATTTCTGGATGAATCTCGGAAGATGATCTGTGTCTACCGACTGATCTTACCTGAAAAGGTAAAAGGTTAGTTGTATGCAATGTTATGATGCCTGATGCAATGTATGTGGCATCAATGTTTATGACATGAATGGGATGAATGCGCATGCAAGCTGATGAGCTAATGCTGAGGATAAATGAATCCTGGATGGCTAAAGATAAAAGAATCTTGATTGCTGCCGGGGAAAATAAATCCTTGGCTGTTACTGGGGAAGAGAATTCCTGATGACCTCTACTGGGGAGTTCCAAACTAGTAGACTCATGCTGGGGAGATAAGATTGAGAATCTTCAGCTCGGTGGGAAGTAACTCTGGCGACTTCACTGGGGAACTCAAGATTTTCCCTCCCAAAACTTTGTGGGGAGAAGGTTCAATAGTCCGGCTCCGCTAGGGATTGATAATTTGAAGTTTTAGCTTCGCTGGGGATAATGAAGCTTGACTCTGAGTGGAGTTAGCTTGAGAAGAATCTGAACAAGCGATAGGTTAACATCCGTTACTTGGAGAACCCGTGAACTGTTTTCAGAAATCTTGAAGTTGAATAAGCAATAGAGCAGCATTCGTTGTTGGGAAGCGTCCGTAAACTGTTTTCAAAGGTTGCATCTGAACAAGCTGATAGATTAACATCCGTTGTTGGGAAGAATCCATAAACTGTTTTCAGAAGTCTTGAGAAGAATCTGAACAAGTGATAGGTTAACATCCGTTACTTGGAGAACCCGTGAACTATTTTCAGAAATCTTGAAGTTGAATAAGCAATAGAGCAGCATCCGTTGTTGGGAAGCGTCCGTAAACTGTTTTCAAAGGTTGCATCTGAACAAGCTGATAGATTAACATCCGTTGTTGGGAAGAATCCATAAACTGTTTTCAGAAGTCTTGAGAAGAATCTGAACAAGTGATAGGTTAACATCCGTTACTTGGAGAACCCGTGAACTATTTTCAGAAATCTTGAAGTTGAATAAGCAATAGAGCAGCATTCGTTGTTGGGAAGCGTCCGTAAACTGTTTTCAAAGGTTGCATCTGAACAAGCTGATAGATTAACATCCGTTGTTGGGAAGAATCCATAAACTGTTTTCAGAAGTCTTGAAGAGGAACCGGTGTAGGGTTTCCTGAGGATGGGCTCGTGTAAAACTGCATCGGGTTTTTGAACACTTTTGACATTCGAATGCCCCAAGTGGTGACGTAGATAATTTCCTGGCTTGTTACAGGTGTTGATCTGGAATTCTTCAGACGTGCCATGGCTGGATACAGGAATCAAATCTTCAAACTCTTCAGACGTGCCCTGGCTAGATACAGGAATCGAGTCTGGAAATGTGGTCAACAGATATGCCCTGGCTGGATACAGGAATCGAATCTGGAATTGTGATAATTGATAGATATGCCCTGGCTGGATACAGAAATCGAATCTTCAAACTCTTCAGACGTGCCCTGGCTAGATACAGGAATCGAATCTGGAAAGGTGATAGTTAACAAATATGCCCTGGATGGATACAGGAATCGAATCTTCAAACTCTTCAGACGTGCCCTGGCTAGATACAGGAATCGAGTCTGGAAATGTTGTAGTTGATAGATGTGCCCTGGCTGGATACAGGAATCGAATCTTCAAGCTCTTCAGACGTGCCCTGGCTAGATACAGGAATCGAGTCTGGAAATGTGATAGTTGATTTGTTGAACACTTTTGACATTTGAATGCCCCAAGTGGTGATGAAGGAGTCTTGAATCAGATTACTCTGCATATTGAGAGATTTCTTGAAATCTTGACTGGACTGCCCCAGGTTAACTGAACTTTGAAAGATCTGTTGGACCTTGACTGGACTGCCCCAGGTTAATTGGATGGTGACATGTCATGCCCCTTGTTGATTGGAGATTTGAAATGGAAGTGTTATCCTCTTGAAGTGATTTTTACTTACTAAGAGAGTCTTCGTTCCTCCGAACATTCGCTGTATGAATTTCTTCGCTGTCAAACAAAAGCCAAATGCAGACAGTGATATTCAAGCAATGCAAAGTTTATGTTTGTCTCGAAGTTTTTTTTTTGAAAAATGCGTTTTTAGCAGAAAACTTTTCATAAGACAAGTCAACACAAGATTTAGAGTAAAGCCCTACAGGAGTCAGGATACCTTTTGTAACAGTATGCTTTCGAACTAAACCATGCTTCAATTAGGACTTTTGAAGGGTTGTAACGTGGCCTAGTTCACGGTTTAAGAAACAAAGGATAAAGGCTCAAAGTATATTTGTACCCACCCGCTCTTCGTGATGTTCTCCAACCTAAGCTCAGTTAATTGTGCGTCACACTCTGTTTTGAGTTTGGAACGACTTTTGGGTGATGGTTCACCAGTTGAATTTGGGGAGACAGTCATCATCTCTTCTTTTCTTTTTCAACATTTTTCATGTTGTTGAGGATTTTGTAATGACCTCACTATTTTGATTTTGATTTGTTATCCCTAACTTTTGCCTGACTGTTACCGTTTTCCGGGATTACCGTCAGCGGGATGCCCCAGCTTTCTTAAGCCTCCTTTACAGGTTTTGGCTCATTGGGCTTTTCTCTTTTGAGAGATTGACTGTCTATGTGATAGGGAATCACCCTTGTCTTTTGATTCCAAAGGAATGCTTTCTTTTTTGACATCGTTCGTTGTGTTACGAACTGAGAGTTTGCGACTTCAATGCGCATCTTCTTTTGAATTAACTGAGAGACTACCCTGCCCCGGGTTTATATCAAAGGTTTTAATTGTTTAGAACAGAAAACTCCTACTTCTTTGGCTCGAAGGGGTTGACTAGGGATTAAATTCCTTATAACTCCAGTGTTTGGGAATTGAAAGAAATGCATGTACATCCTCAACGAGGTCTGTTCAAAAGCATATTGTATAAGATCAAGGTATTGTTTCGTCATCCTCCCTCTAAAGGCTTGCAACTTTTTATCAAGAGTCAAATATCATAAAGAAAAGCATAAGAGTAGTGAAACGAATGGATGAATTCAAGACAAACATATGCAATGCATTAATGAAAACAGAGTTTAACATCAACAGCTAATTGTTTGACAGCAAAAGAAATTACAACTTTGAAAATTCAAAAAGAAGCAAAAGTCTTTCAGCTTGAGCTTCGTCACTTCAAGTGGAGAACCTTTTAACGGAAGATTTTCATCTCGCCGTCTGGCATGAATTCCAGCACTCCAATGTCGATCAGGTCTTGAATCTTGTTCTTCAAGGCCCAACAGTCGTTGGTGTCGTGTCCCGGGCTGTAGGAGTGGTAAACACAAAATGCGTCGGGATGATAGTGAAGAGAGGAGATATTGGGCTTCTAAGGAGGGTCCTTTAAGGTAAGCAAGTTGACCTCCAACAGGCGCTTCAGTATGAAAAAAGATAGTATTTCAGTCTCCGTGAACTGTCTTCCCGACGTTTCTTGCTTACGCCGATTACCTCGTTGACGCTGGCGAGGTTGTTGATGGGCTTGTGACCCTGAAGCAAGCAAAGGAGCTTTCCCCTTGTCTTCTTGAGTGGGTGGAGGTTGAGCGGTGACTTGCTCTTCAACCTCAGATGTTTGCCCCAGTTGGTTATTTGGAAGCAGTTGGCGAACAAGAACTCTGAGTTCCTCTTGTCTTTGAGATAGGTCTTGGATGAGAGCCATCTGGCCCACCAACTGTCCCATCACTTGGGTCCTCAAGGTTGTCAAATCAAACTGCAGCTCCGCAAGCTGATCATTCCTGGCATTGTTGGAATTCTCCAAGCCCTTTGTGAGGAGAGCTTTCATCTCTTCTTGCCCTAGAGACAAGTTCAGGAACATCTCCTGCAGCTGAGCAGTCTGGTCTTGGATGTCTTTGACAGACCTTTCTAGAGCCATCTCTTACTGAAATAAACAGCAGGAGAGTAAGGAAACCTGAAAAAGGAAAGACTGTCAAAATGCAATGCATGATATGTGGATGCATGCTTTCAAGGATCTCTTGGGGTAAACACAAGAAAATATTAGGGGTTGAACTTTGCTCTTGGATTGGATATCTCCGCACCGGTGGATGTCTTTCCATGAGAATCAAGCTCACCATGTCAAGTGGGTCATAGCCACTGATTCAAGTTGTTGTACTTGAACTTTGACTGGAGAACTTTGTATCGGTGGATATCTTTCCACGAGAATCAAGCTCACCATGTCGAGTGGGTCATAGCCACTGATTCAAGTTGTTGTATTTGAACTTTGACTGGATTGGTTAGAGGAGAAACCCCTTGCCCCTTGATAGACGTCTGGTTCAACGTAACCCTGCATCAAAAGAACCCTCGAGATCCTCGAAATGGTTATTGAAAATGCTATGGTATGATGTTATGATGTTATGTACATGTATGCACAAGAGCAAGTGAGTGTATATACAGGAAAACATATTCACACAAAGCAAACCAGTCCTTAGGTTTAGGCTTGCATGAGGTTCAGGTACTACCCTCTTGAAGTTAGTTGGCTCATCCTGTCCTAAAATAGAAACCGGGTTCTAAGGAGCTCAATATCATTGGATTGTTTTCTGTGTTCATTGTTTCGGTTTAGCCACTTACTGGCGACCAAAATATTCCAAGAAAACAATCCTCAAAAGAGTGTAGTATCGAGGATCTACCAACTTCAGACTGCACCAAAGTCGGTCATCTCACTACCCCTAAAAAGGCTAAGATGGTCAATTAAGGTTCTAAGAGTTCGTTAGTGCTTCATGACATCACACAGCGGCCCCGTACTCTCCTTGACTACTCAAGGGTTACCGGTACTCACAAATATGTCACACTAACATAGCTTACTGCTTCAACCATGTCGGTATACCCCGCACAGTTCCCTCGCAGTTTTTTGCTATTTACCTAAAAAGGTGCCCCAAATTCGGGTGGAGGATTTACAACGAACCCAAACAAAGAACCCAAAAGATGAAGCAATCAAGTCAATCAAAGCAAGAAAGTAAAGGTGATCTAAACCCTAAGGTAACCCCACTTTTAAGTTAAGTCCCCAGCAGAGTCGCCAGTTCTGTGATACGGTGGGAGAATTGACTGTGGTTTTGCGTTCGTTTTCGCACTTGTGCGGTTGAACAAGAGTCGCCACCGACTTTTTATTTTATCCTAAAGGAAAGGTTAAAAAAGCACAGCAAAAACCTTTTGAGATATTTCGTGGGTCCGGGGGGTAGATTATGAAAAGGGAAGGTATTAGCACCCTTTTCATCCATGGTTATCCATGGGCTCTTAGTTACTTGGTTTTTTAGATCACTTGCCTTGATTTTCGATTGCTTGAAAATGGTGTGTGTGTGTGTGTGTGTTTTTGAAAATGTTTTGGAATAAGATGCCTTGTCTTAGGCTAACCTTGTAACAATTCTTTACTCGAATATTTTTCAAAGGCGTGTATCTTTTCGAAAAGATGTTTCAAAATGTTTTGAGAGTTTGTGTTGAAAGTGCTTGTGGAATGTGGTTTTTGAAAAGAAGGCAAGCGTTTTTGCAAGTTGATCTCAAGTAACTAAGAGTTTTTTCTACCCTATTGTACTCAAAGGTTTTCTCTATGTTTTCAACCCTTTTCAACAATTTTGTTCCACCATTGAATTTGATGGACAATCTTGCGTTTAGGATGTTTAACGGGACGGGAGCAGGTCATCGTATGGACCATGAATGCAATGATGCCAAGTATCTTTGGCAATTTGCTTTGAAGGGACTATGATCATTCCATTTAGGCAACTTTCGAAAGCGTCATCGAGGGACTTATGATCATTTGAATTTGTTTTGCCAAAGATACTCGACGTGCAAGCATGGCCCATTTTGGAAGGCAACATGTGGGATTACCCTAGAGGGTGCAAGTGTGATTGTGTATTGATTTCATGTATTTGTCTTGTATTAGGTTATCTAGCGTTTGATTTTATATACATGCAAACCCTAGGTCTAACCATGGTATAATTGAAAACGGTAAATTGCAAGAATTTAAAGTCTACGCTATTACAAAATAAGTATCCGGGAGTGGGGGTACAAATTTACAAATGGGGATGAGACTTAGGAATGTAGTGTCCAATAGATTACAACCAAATCGAATCGATCAAATGTAAATGTAACGAATATACAAATATAATCAAATGTATAATGTATCATTGTGTAAGTGCACGTGTATATGTGTATGTAATTATTTACAGGTTAGGAAAATGAATTTAAGAGAGTATTATTAAGTATTATTTAACCTAAATGAAAAATTAAATGTTTATTTAATCTAATTAATAATCTTGTACTTTCTTTAATATATACAAAAAAAAATGTTTTAATTAAATGTTTTAAATTCTAATTAAATCATGTATAACAATGTATCTTTATTTATTATGTACAAAAAGTATGTTTTAAATAAATATCAAGAATTAAACTAGAAAAAATGTATTTTTGTTTGTATGTACAAAAAGTATCTTAATTAAAAGAAAAAAAAGTGTTTTCAATTTTAATTACATTGTGTATAAAAGATACATTTCATTTATTATGTACAAAAAGTCTAAGAAAGGAAAATGTATTTATTTAAAAAAAGGAATTTATGTACAAAGAAAATTTAAGTCAAATGTTTTAAATTAAAAATGTGCTTTTATGTATTTTACTGTTAATGTATTATTGTAACAAATATATTAAGTTAGAGAAAGATATATGGTTAAAAAAATGTTATATAAAAGGGTTTGTATTAATTTAATAACAACATAACTTGTTTTTTTTTTAAAAAGAAGGGTAAGTTAAGAACTTGTTTTATAATAAAAGAGGCTAAGGCTTTTGAATGGGCCCTTGGGAGGTTGAAACGGGAAAGGCCCAGAAATGCAGACAAACATTTTAGGGTTAGTTGTTTTTGTCTTCAAATGGGATTATGCTTAGGGTTTGTGAGGCGCGCCGCTCGTGCTTGTCTTCTTCGTCTTCCTCGTTTACGCGTTTCTGAATTTCCCCTTTCGCCCAAGCCACCAACGCCATCATCATCTCCTCTCCCTCTTCGGTCCAACGAGGCTGTAAGGTGATATCTCTGTTTCAACGCATTTTAGGGTTTTTGAACTTTAAGTCTTGCATGTTTAATTTGTATTCCGATTTCGATTAAGTTTCGTTATTGATTCTGACCATTTGTGTCCTTTTTGTTCAAGGTGCGAAGAGAAGAAAAAAAGTTACCTTCGTTGGAGGAGATGGTTAGGAGGCGTTTTGGAGGGCTCGACGGCGGAGAGAACGTGATTGTGAAGCTAGCTTACTTGGGGAAATCTGGTTTGTATCGTTGTCTCTTTAGGGTTTGATGATGACTTGAAAACCTTTTCCTCTTCTTTATCTCTTCTCCTCGTTGGCTTGCCTTCTGTTTATGTTGCCTTGAGATTAGTATGCTTCTGTTGCCTTAGATTTTCTCTCTTCTTCTGACTTGTTGCCTTGAGCTTGCCTTTGAAACTGTTGAGCTTGATAGTTGCCTTCTTTGCTCGTATGCTTATGTTGCTTGCTTTTTGATTGCCCTGTGATGATGTTTGGTTTGTTCGCCTATGATGAGAGTTTCTCTGAGGCTTGTGATGTTGGATCTTTTTAGTGTTGATGAGATATGTTTTGAGTTGTTGGCTTTTGCAACTGGTAAGGTTTTCTGGTTATGGGCATATGCTGGTTTTTGTGATATATTTGGCTTTGAATGGTTAAGGTTTTAGGCCATGTATTGCTGGTTTATGCTTAGGCAGGTTCTGGTTTTGATGAACTGGTTATTGGCTTTAGTGAGGCTTCAGGCAGGTTGTACTGGTTCTTTACAGGTTTTAGGCTCAATGCAAGCTTAAGGCATCTGATAGTTTTGTTTGTTTTCTTCAGACAGGTTGGGTTCTTGAGGCTCAGCAGGTTTGAGGATTTATGGTTTTTGAATGGCTTGAACTGGTTTTTTCTGACTGGAGGCTTAACAGGTTTTTTGAGGCTTGACTTGCTCTAGGCTGGTATGTTGTTTATGCTGGTATGGTTTTGGATATCAGGCCAGGTTTTGAATGGTTCTTTGAAAACAAGGCTTTTTTTTTTGAGACTTCGTTCTTTTTTTTTATGGTTTAAGCTGATATATTGTTTTTGATGTGGTAGCTTGATGGTTATGTGTTGAAAAGAATAAGGCTTCTGCAGGTCTTGTGCTTGACAGTAGTTTAAGGCTTTTTGGATTTGCTCCCTTTATCCATTGTGCTCAGCTTTTGTTTTATATGTTTTCTTTCTATCTGCCTAAAGCCTAAAAACCCGCTCTCTTATCTCCCTTCTCTTCTCTCTCTCAGTACAGTTAAATATTAAACTATGTTTTTGCTGTACTTTTCTGAAAGGGCCATTTTATGAGAAATGATGACATGAATATGTTTGCTTGCATAATAGTTTTCCTCTGCATATTTTATCTTTTCTTTTGACAGCTTTTGTACCTTTGGAACTTTTCATATCTTTTCCAAATCTTCTTTTCTTTGACAGCTTGGGTAACCTTTTTGGCATTTTGACAGCAAGTTGCAATTTGGATTTTTTTAGTTTGATTTGCACTTGGAGTTTGTTTGAGACTTGAACTATGCAATATGTTTGACAAGCTTTGCATTTTTTCTCAACTTTGCATTCATGATTAGCAAATAAAATTCGTCCCTCTTTGTGAACCGGGAGAAATCCCGTGATTTGCAGAGAGGGTTAACTGATCCCAATCAGTGGCCCTTAATGATGACTGTAATTTTATCTGTCTTTTCAATTCAATTTAACTGTTATTTGACTTTTCTTCTCTTATTTATTGCAGATGAATATTTGGATGGAGAGGAGCAAAGGATGAAGAATTTGAAGAATAGAAGACTTAGAAAAAATAGGATAGTTTCATTTTTTTATTTAAATTTAAATTAGTGTAAAATCATTGTTTGTAAATAAATTGTAAACAATAATTGTACAATTAATTTAAGAATAAATAAAAGTTTTCATTACCCAATTAATTCTATTTTCTCTTTTATTGTTTATTCATTTATTTAAAATTCTTTGAATTAAAATAATTGAAAAATAAATTCCAATTACTTAATTTTAGAACAATAAATAGTTTAAATAAACAAAGCTTTAACAAATTGATCAGTTAAACCTGGTACCTCTAACATCCAAAGCAAAGCAACAGTTAATCAAATTAACTGATCAGGCGCATTCCCTTTTCACTGATTTTTACCCAATACTGCAAATCCCAACTGAATGTACCTTTTGACTGGTTCAATCAAACAAACGTGAATTCAAACCAACTGCCTTCTTTTACTGATTAAATCAAACAATGCGAACTCAAACCAAATCTCGGAATAACTTGCAAAGTGCTGTAGAATTCAAATCCTTCTGAGAACGTGCCCAAAAACCCTAATTCCTGATTAAATTCCAAAGAGCGCTCGCCTGATCAAAGTTGAGCCAAAATCAACCAAAACCCTAAGCCAATTGTTTGAAGCATTCCAGAGCCCTGAAAATCAATAAAACCCTAATTGTGTCCTGACTGACGAGAAAAGTCTGTTTGACCGATTCTTGAGCCAGTTTGAAAGATCAAGAAAAGCCTGAAGCTGAGATTTCTTGTGGTAAAAAGGCGAGGGCAAATTTTGGGGTACAACAACCACCATGGATGGTGACGACCTGCCGCATCCTGCGAACGCGGACATAGTCAAAAGATACTACGCATAAGAGACTCGCTAGGTTGACATACCTAGGCAAAACAAGGGCATCCCGGTGAACCAAAAAGGTTCAGGCAAAAATTAGGGATAAAACAAAAAAATCGGTACACCCGGCAAGTTGAAAACCCGAAAGGGTGACTTGGGCAAAAGAGGGTTTCCCGGTGGACTGAAAACCCGAAAGGAAGGTCCAGGCAAAAGTTAGAGAATTAAGGCGTACGACTATGTCCTGTTGGATCACTTTATGGACAAACTTTGTCCTCCACTGATAAACTCAGAGGTTCTGATCAATTCAGTCATCTTCGGGCAAGGCAACAAATAGACAAGACACTCGGAGATACGAAGGCTATAGCAGAATAGAAACCCTGTGGGATTTTTGTACACATAGCTATCCTTTCTTTGTATCAAAATGTTCTTTTTTTTATGACAACATTCTCTTACCAGAATGTTTGACTCCTTGTACAAAAATACTTATTCAAAGCCAATACAAAATATCTCTTTGAAAGTGCAAAAATTATCTGTTTTTCTTTACGCTTGTGTTTTATTTACGAAAATGTCCAACGATTCATTTTTGAACATATGCATTTGAACATAATTAATGTTTACAAATAAACAAAAAAAAAAGGGAGGCAATTACTGATAGGTTGAAAGGATAGGGAAATACCTCTAGGCTATCCCATAAGTAATCCCCTGCAGTACGTCATTTAAATCCCCAGCGGAACAAAGTTTCAAATTATTAATCCTCGGTAGAAGTCGTCAAATTTCTCAGGATTCCCCAATAGGATTTTACAAGCAGCACATGGAATTTCCCTTACAACAAGGTTTATTTCTCAAAATGGAAATTCATCAACGCTTCGACATCGAAGCATGAAAAGTTACACATCCTCAGCAACATTCAGGGATTTATTTTCCTCAACCCAATAGCAATACAACAGATTAGCTCACATACACATACATCACATCCATATATCATAAACATTGATAAGTGCATGTATCCCATTACACCATGCATTTCATACAACATGACTTTGCATATTAGCTAACATTTTACCTTTTTCAGGATAAGATTAATCAATGGCTACCATTAACAATGTTCAAAGGTTTCAGATGCAGTTCAGATACACTCCAAATGCGGATTCCATTCTAATACTCATTCAGATTCAATCTACAGATACAGTTCAAATACGCTCCAAACACGGATGCCATTCTGATACTCATTCAAATTCAGCTTTTAGATATTGTTCAGATACGCTCCAAACGCGGATGCCATTCTGATACTCATTTAGATTCAATCTACAGATACAGTTCAAATATACTCCAAACAAGGATTCCATTTTGATACTCATTCAGATTCAACTATTCAGATACAGTTTAGATACGCTCCAGACGCAGACGCCATTCTAATACTCATTCTTCCAGCTAACAAATTCAACAAATTACTTCTGGATGGCATCGTTAAGCCCATCTCCCACAACTTTCTATCACCTCTCCAAATGGCATCTTTAAGCCCATTCCCTCAACCTTCACATCAGCGAGTGCAACTTTCTGGGCACTCTAGTGTCCAATCATCTTCCACCTTCGAGTCACGAATGGCAAAACTCGCCAATCTAACTCTTCAGGTTTAAGAAGATTGAACATGGGTAGCTGTTGTACCCCAAAATTTTCCCTCTCACTTATCAAGAATTCCCTTAGAAGATCTCTTTGACTCAAGACTACATTAGGGTTTGACCAGCTCAAGACATCTCCTCACGCACTGATGACCAAATTTAGGGTTTGTGTTTGCACAGGGATTTTTGGACTATCAATACTTCATATTACTTTCAAGGATCATTAGGGACCCACAAGATTACTCATGGCAAGTTTCAAGCCTTGAATCACATTTTTGATCAGTCAATTGGATAGTTGACCTAAAAATCAACTATATTGGGGGAAAAGTCAATCATGGCCAATTTACAGTCAAACTTCATAATTTTTGATACGCATAAACATCTTAGACTCATATGCATCATTTGATCAAGTTTGGACCATAATTCCTCAAGAAATTTGATCAAATCATCAAAAGGGCAAAATGGTCAAAATTAGGGTTTTGACTGGGAAGGGGCAATTTCTGATTTTTGATCTAGAAAATGATCAATTGGTTTGAAGCATGATTTCAAGAGTTCAATTACATCATCTTGACCTAATTACATGGTTCAAAACATTACAAATCCATTGGATGGACAGATGAATTTTTCAGTCAACTGATCAAAAGTCAACTGTATACTGAAAAGTCAAACTTTGACTTTTTGGTCAAAATCAAATGCCAAAGATCATAATTTATCAAAACATGTCAAAATGTGAAACTTGTTCATCAATAAATCAAGGATTCAAGATTTTGTTTTGAAAAGTTGAAATTTCTTAACTTAGAAAATTTTCTAAGTATAGAAAATTTCTTATTTTTTCTCAACTTTGAGCCAAAATTTTCACCATGATGCAAGATGATCCAAAGGAAATTTCCAACATGAAAGTTGTAGATCTCCATGAAATCTACAACTTTGCTTCACACAATTTCTCCTAAAAATTCTTGGGTCTCAAGATATAATTTTGTAAATACATGCTCATGAACTAAAATAACTTAGTGAAATTTTACCCTAGTTAGGCAGATTTTTGACCTAACTTCATGGCAATTTTTCACATAGTACCAAAGGGAATTTTCAAAGTAATTCAAAGATGGATTTTGAAACACATTGCAAGCTTTCCAAAATGTCCAAGAACTCCTTGAGATCATTCTTGAGTAGGGAGAATTGAAGAGATGAAGTTGGCGATTTATCACTTTGATTTCAAGCCATTTCATGATGAAAAAAATTCAAATCCAAGCCTAGGCTGCATAATCTTTGCTTTGCAGGCCTAAAACTTGTTTCTCACTCCATAATTAAATGTTTTCACAGATGTTGGAAGCTTTAAGCCAAGCATTGAATGCATTGTACAAGAACAATTCCATTTTTGGCACAAAGGTGTCGTTTCCATTTTGATAAAGCACTACTTTTTCCTTTGTCAACTTCTTGAGCCTATTAATTGTTTTCTCTACACATAAGCAAAGTCAAAACTAAAAGAAGCTTGTCTAAGGCCTCTCCCAAACTAGACCATGCTTGTACATCACTTAGAGAGTTGTCTCCTCACTTTTCTTCAAAAGCAAGTTATAAAGCCAAAGGGCTATAACTCAGAAATCTGGAGTGGAGTTGATCTCTAACCTTTTCCATACATATACACAAATGTATTGCAACATAACAGACAAATGCTAAGACTCCAAAACACTCCCAAATACTCTGAAACTCAGAATCTTCCATAGCTTGACATTTTTTAACATTACACAGCTATCTCCAAAACCACTAGTGCGTTTTGAGTTTTAACCACCTAAACACTTAATATACCTCATATCTAAGTGATCCAGACCCCTGCTCTCTCACTGTAACTCCTCCTCCACTATCCACCATTTTCAAATATTGAGCTTGCAGGTTGACTTTAGTAGGGAGATTCAGGGACTTTCAAGACAAAGTAAGTGTAAGTGTTTAGTTATTGGCATGTATTTTTGGTAAAACCGGGTGTGTGAATGTCATGACTGATGTCATAACATTCTGGTTTATTAGGTACTTTATGCAGAAAAATTATGGCATACAGTAGCTACTGTGTATGAGTGTGTATCTGAGCATTTTGCAAAAGATCACATTTATTGCCTTCTACCAAAATCAGTAAACAGGAATTTTGATGTCATAACAAATGTTAAGACATCCTGTACTGATCTAACAATAGTGCAGTTTGGTTAATTCTGAGATTTTTCAGGAAGTTGGCTCATTCCTTCCAGAACAAAATCTCCCGTTGTCTTTGGGTTAACCTAGCTCAATCCTAAACTGGTTGATAAAGTCTTGTGACCAAGTCTTATGGTTAAACCTAATTAACCCTAGCTTTTTGTGGAAACCCTAACTGAAGAAACAGCTGCTATATATTCAACAGGATTGCTGTTTGGAAAATATCTCTTTGGACTGAAGATCAATTAGAAACTGTATAGTTTTAACTGTTGTAATCCAAGCAATTATCATTGTGATAAGTGACTTGGAATAGGTTTTGTTTGTAAGGGTTTTTGTACCACTCAAAGCTTTGAAGCAAGAGTGTTTTGTGTCTCTTGACTAAAGCTTTGAAGCAAAGTCAAGTTAGGTTTATGTATCACTCAAAGTTGTGAAGCAAGAGTGTTTGTGTTACTTGATTAAAAAGCTGTGAAGCATAATCAAGTGTATGTTCTGAAGAGTGTCTTCATTAATTCATTAGTCAATTGTTTTATGTATCACTGCTGTGATTGAGGGGGAGTGAGTAGGAACTCAGGTTTAAGTAGAACTTAGATTGAATTTGCATTGGGTAGGTCTTAAGTGAAGGAGATAAACTGGTTGGTTTGTTCCTGAATTAATATCTCTTATAGTGGATTTCCTCCCTGGCTTGGTAGCCCCCAGAGTAGGTGTTGTTTCACACTGAACTGGGTAAACAATTAACTGTGTTCTTTACTGTTTTTATTTACTGTCTTATAGAAAGTCAGATACGGTGTCATAACATTCACTGTGACATTGAGTATCTGCTGCCAGAATTTTCAATTGGCATCAGAGCAGGCACCCTGCCTGTATTACTGGGTGAGATCTAGGGATATCACTTTCTGGCACTATGGACAAAGAAGGAGTTTTTGGAAATAGACCACCCATTCTGGAAGGAACAAATTATGACTACTGGAAACCACGTATGATTGCCTTCTTAAAATCTCTGGACAAAAAGGCTTGGAGAGCTGCTGACAAAGGATGGAACCATCCCACCATAACTGAGAAAGATGGGATAATCAGTCTGAAGCCTGAGGAAGAATGGAGCAAAGAAGAAGATGAGTTAGCCCTGGGAAATTCCAAAGCTTTAAATGCCTTGTTCAATGGAATTGATAGAAACATTTTCAGACTAGTACATCAATGTGAACTGGCCAAGGAAGTGTGGGACACTCTCAAAACTACCCATGAAGGCACATCCAAAGTAAAAATGTCAAGGCTTCAGATGCTGACTACAAAGTTTGAGAACCTAAGGATAAAGGAAGATGAAACCATTCATGAGTTTCACATGAACATCTTGGAGATTGCCAACACCTCAGGAGCATTGGGTGAAAAGATGTCTGAAGAAAAACTGGTGAGAAAGATTCTCAGATCCCTGCCTAAAAGATTTGCAATGAAGGTAACTGCTATAGAGGAAGCCCAGGACATCAGCAACTTAAAAGTGGATGAACTCATTGGGTCTCTTCAGACTTTTGAGATGGGGATCAGTGACAATGTTGACAAGAAAAACAAGAGCATATCACTTGTATCCAACACTGAAGATGAAAACAAGGAGGATGAAGAAGAAAATATTTCAGAAGCTATTGCCATGCTTGGAAGACAATTCAACAAACTCATCAAGAGAATGGATCCAAAGTCAAGGTCAAATGTTGATAACATTCCCTCTGACATTAACAGATCTTATGACTCCAGCAGAAGACCAAGGTCTGAAGAGAAGGGAAATCAAGGCAGAGGAATTCAATGCCATGGTTGTGAAGGATATGGGCATATTCGAGCTGAATGCCCTACCTTTCTTAAGAAACAAAAGAAAGGAATGACTGTTACCTGGTCTGACTGTGATTCAGAAAGTAATTCTGAAGAAGAATCTGCCAAACTAGTTACTGCTCTAACTGGTGTTTGTACCTCTGAAAGTGACACCAGTGATGAGGAAGTGGCATTTGAAGAACTGGCTGATACTTACAAGAAATTGTGTATCAGAAGTGCTGAAGTCTGTGTGCAAAATGAGAGACAAACAAAGCTCATCATAAAGTTGGAGGCTGAAAAAAGGGCAGACCTTGAAACTATAAGTCATCTAGAAGGGGAAGTTCAATTGCTGAACTCACAACTGAACCAGATGACCAAATCTGTCAAGATGCTGACAAATGGAACTGACAAATTGGAAGAAATCCTTCAGGTTGGACAAAATGTGGGAAACAAGTCTGGACTAGGATTTGTGGAAGCAAAGAAATCTGGTGCAGACAAGAAGATCAGGTCTGATAAACAAATGTCAAAGCAGATGTCACAATATAACACTCAACATCGGGAACAGGGAAATATGAAGAAAAAGTACAAAAGATGGAGATGTCACCATTGTGGGAGGTTTGGTCACATAAAGCCTTTCTGCTTCAGATTGTATGGATACCCTAATCAGAACCCAGGTGTCAAACCTAAGGCTAACAGGGTACCACATACTCCTCAATGGAAGAAAAAGGCTACTGCCCTGATAGCCCACACTTCCCTGAGAGTCTCTGCAAAGGAAGACTGGTACTTTGACAGTGGGTGTTCTAAGCACATGACTGGAATCAAGAACATTCTCAATCATGTTAAACCTCACACCACTAGTTATGTGACCTTTGGAGATGGTGCTAAAGGTGAAATCAAAGGAGTTGGTAATTTGGACTGCCCTGGAGTTCCAAATCTGAATGAAGTACTATTGGTAAAAGGCCTGACTGCTAATCTCATTAGTATCAGTCAATTATGTGATCTAGGATTCAAGGTCAACTTCTCAAAATCTGAACGTCTTGTAATTAATGAAAAACAAGAAGTTGTAATGAAAGGAGTCAGATCTAAAGACAACTGTTACTTGTGGAAGCCTGAGAACACTAATAACTCCACTGTGTGTTCTATTGCCAAAGAAGAAAAAGAGGTGAAACTGTGGCACCAAAAACTTGGCCATCTTCATCTAAGAGGAATGAAAAGGATTATCTCCATGGAAGCAGTCAGAGGGATTCCAAGACTGCAAATTGATAAAGGGAGAGTTTGTGGTGAATATCAGGTGGAAAGTCTTGGTGAAAAGAGATATGCCTATGTTGTGGTGAATAACTTTGAAGTTTTTAAAGAACTGTGCAAAAGAACTCAAAAAGAAGGGTGTATTGTCAGAATCAGAAGTGATCATGACAAGGAATTTGGAAACAGCAAGTTTAATAAGTTCTGTTTCTCAGAAGGAATTAGTCATGAATTCTCTTCTCCTATAACTCCTCAACAAAATGGAGTTGACAAAAGGAAAAATAGGATCATACAGGAATCTGCTAGAGCTATGATTCATGTCAAAAGAATTCCTTTTCAACTTTGTGCTGAAATAGTTGTAGCTGGTAGTAGCTGTTCTCAAATTATCTGGACAAAACAGATGCTCACTGAGTATAATGTCTCACAAGATGTTGTGACATTGTATTGTGACAATCTGAGTACAATCAATATTTCCAAGAACCCTATTCAGCATAGCAGGACCAAACATATTGACATAAGACATCACTTTATCAGAGACCTTGTAGAAGAGAAGACGATTAAACTAGAACATGTTGCCACTGAGCTACAGCTGGCTGACATCTTTACCAAGGCACTTGATGCAAATCAATTTGAAAACTTGAGGGGCAAGTTGGGTATTTGCCAACAGGAGGAATTGTAGCAATTAACTTTGCTTGAAACAAGGGTAGAAGGAGTTATTTTTGTTAAGTCTGTTTTGATTGGGTTAATCATATGCTTTCCCATTTCTTTCATAATTATTAAGAATAGACACTCATTTGCCTCCTTCCTCTCTCATCTCTGCAACAAATCCCATTCTCTCAATCAAAGTTCGCTCTCTAGTTGGAACAGGAGGAGACTGAATGAATCAGAAGGGAAGAGGTTGCTACTGAAGATCAGCTCAATGCTGAAGAAAATAGCTCCACTGATGTTGATGTTGTTGCTGCAAGTGTCTTCAGATTTTATTTGTTGTTTTTATTACCTATTTTGGATAACTGTATAACATTTAAGTACATGTTTCTTTGGCCCATTTGTGGCTAAAGAGGGGGAGATAATTTCTGCGTTAATCACTTGGTAGACCTCATATTTTTTCTGCAGTCATATTCATTCTACTGCTCTATATTCTCTGATTGCTTAGGGGCTTTAGCCAACAATCTGCCAAAGGGGGAGTTTGTAAGTGTTTAGTTATTGGCATGTATTTTTGGTAAAACCAGGTGTGTGAATGTCATGACAGATGTCATAACATTCTGGTTTATTAGGTACTTTATGCAGAAAAATTATGGCATACGGTAGCTACTGTGTATGAGTGTGTATCTGAGCATTTTGCAAAAGATCACATTTATTGCCTTCTACCAAAATCAGTAAACAGGAATTTTGATGTCATAACAAATGTTAAGACATCCTGTACTGATCTAACAATAGTGCAGTTTGGTTAATTCTGAGATTTTTCAGGAAGTTGGCTCATTCCTTCCAGAACAGAATCTCCCATTGTCTTTGGGTTAACCTAGCTCAACCCTAAACTGGTTGATAAAGTCTTGTGACCAAGTCTTATGGTTAAACCTAATTAACCCTAGCTTTTTGTGGAAACCCTAACTGAAGAAACAACTGTTATATATTCAACAGGATTGCTATTTGGAAAATATCTCTTTGGATTGAAGATCAATTAGAAACTGTATAGTTTTAACTGTTGTAATCCAAGCAATTATCATTGTGATAAGTGACTTGGAATAGGTTTTGTTTGTAAGGATTTTTGTACCACTCAAAGCTTTGAAGCAAGAGTGTTTTGTGTCTCTTGACTAAAGCTTTGAAGCAAAGTCAAGTTAGGTTTATGTATCACTCAAAGCTGTGAAGCAAGAGTGTTTGTGTTACTTGATTAAAAACCTGTGAAGCATAATCAAGTGTATGTTCTGAAGAGTGTCTTCATTAATTCATTAGTCAATTGTTTTATGTATCACTGCTGTGATTGAGGGGGAGTGAGTAGGAACTCAGTTTTAAGTAGAACTTAGATTGAAGTTGCATTGGATAGGTCTTAAGTGAAGGAGATAAACTGGTTGGTTTATTCCTGAATTAATATCTCTTATAGTGGATTTCCTCCCTGGCTTGGTAGCCCCCAAAGTAGGTGTTGTTTCACACTGAACTGGGTAAACAATTAACTGTGTTCTTTACTGTTTTTATTTACTGTCTTATAGAAAGTCAGATACGGTGTCATAACATTCACTGTGACATTGAGTATCTGCTGCCAGAATTTTCAGTAAGGATTGAAATACACTCAGGGAGGTCCAGGCAAGCTAAACAGATCCTCAGACCTTCTCAAAACTTACTCAAACTCCATTCACGATCCCAGTTGAAAGAGGTAAAAACTCAAACTTCTATCTCTTCATACAAGCATCATTTGGTCCTGATTTGTGAAAGCAGAATGTAGATATCCTTGCCCTAAAGCTAACCATGTTCATAGTTTTCATTTATATTAATTGTGTATAGAGAATTTTGGATTTGAAATTTCTGTAAAAATTAGGTTTCAAATTAGGGAAAGTAAAATTAGCTTTGATCTTTGACTTTTAGTTTACATAAATTATATGGTTGAACTCGTGGGAAGAAACACCATAACTTTCACGTTTGAACTTTCCATTTTTATGGAGAAATGAAGAAGATAAAGGTGATTCGGTCATGGCTCAAGGTTGAAGATGAAGTTGTATTCAGGGGGCATTTTCTAATATATATTTATGTTTGTGTTTATATAAACGAATGTACAGCCACCCCAATGGTAAGGCAGCGCGCGTAAATGCTATAGGTCACGGGTTCGAGCCTTAGCGCGCTGCCTTTTGCAATTTTTTCACATTTTTATCATTTTTTGTCCCTTTGCAGCGCTTGGCTTTTTGTTTCATGGGCCTGTTGATTTTTTCTAACTTCCTACCCCTTGTCTGCTTGTGACACCCCTGGCCAAACATAATTTTATTTATTCATTTTACTTTCATTTTATTTTATTTTATTAAATATATTTTTCTTAATATTAAAAATCATAAAAAATATAAAATGATAGATTTATATTTTAGCTTATTTTATTTTATTTTTCTCACATAAAATATTTTTATTTAGTTATATATTATCTATTTTTATTAAATAAACTTGTAAATTAAATTATAACTAGTTTAAATATTTATTTTTCTTCACACTCATTAAACATATTATTTTAGTAAAAAAAAAGACCAAAATATCTCATAATGCCATATATTATTTTCAAGATAAAAAATACAAAAATATTTACTTTTTCTTAAAGAAATTTGTTTCGTTTTAATCAAATTGAGTTAGGGTTTATTCAAAAATATTTTCTAAAAAAATATTTTTTTTCTTAATTGATTTAAGTTAATCTTGATTTATTTATTAGGTTTAGGTTAAAACTTTTTTCACATAAAAAACCAAACAAAAATCTTCTTTTCACTTACATATCTTTGCATATTTAATTTATCTTGTATACTATTTATTCTAATTATTTGTACATATTCAATTTGGTTGTAATAGATTAATTAGGTTTATATATTATTGCAATCCCTATTCATAAATTGTATACCTCCCACAAGTGTTGTAATAGCGTAGCAATTTTTAATTTCGCAATTTATCGCTTTACATAATATGCTAGTAATTAGGGTTTGTATGGCAAGATAAAATCAATCAAATAGAAAACCCTAATTCAAGACAAAATCAAGCATGAAAATGACACACTTGCATACAAGCACCCCTAGGATTATCCCACTTGGTTGCCTTATACAAAATAGTCATATTACGCATGTAAAGTATCTTAGCAAAAACAAATAAATACAAGATCAAAGTCTCTCGATGATGATATCCAAGTTGCCTTTCAAAAATGATCTTAGTCCCTAAAGAAAATGCTAAGATATCTTACAACATTTCTAACCATGGATATACGATGATCCTTGCCCGTATCTTTTACATCCAAAGATAGGGTTACTTACCAAATCAATGGTAAGATAACAATGTCAAAGGAAAGAGGAAATAAACATGAAAGACTTTTGAGTAGGTAGAATGTTCCTAGTTACTTGCTCACCTTCAAAACAAAACATCCTTGCTATTTTTCAAAACAAACACCTACACTTTCAAAACATATTACAAACTTAAAAACATTTTCAAAAGATTAACATCTTTGTATACATTCTTATGAACGAGAATCATTACAAAGTTTGCCTAAACATTGGTCTCTTTACAAAATACTTTCAAAAACCACACAAAGCACAATTTCAAACAAAAGCAAGTGATCTAGAAAGTAACTAAGAGCCCATGGAAAACCATGGATGAAAAGGGTGCTAATACCTTCCCTTTTCATAATCTACCCCCCGAACTCAAGAAACAATCTCAAAGGTATTTCCTGTGCTTTTTCACATTTCCTTTTGGATAAAAGAAAAGTCGGTGGCGACTCTTTCTAACCGCAACATTTGCGATAAAACGCAAAACCCTCAAGTCAGTTCTCCCACCGTATCATAGAAATTGATTGTCATCATCACTCAAGAACTTGCCATAAGTGTCAAATATATGCTGACAAGGTCCATGTACCACCTATTCCCCCTAAATGTCATGACTACTCTGTGGCCGTTTGCGATGTGAGGCATTGACATGATCAGAGAAATCAAACCTACTGCCTTTAATGGACATCGTGTCATTCTTATTGCCATTGATTACTTTACCAAGTGGGCCAAAGCTGCTTCATATGCCTCAGTCACCAAGAACGTTGTAGCCAGGTTTATTAAGCATAATCACATCTGCCGTTACGGCACCCCCGAAAGGATTATCACCGACAATGGAACTAATCTCAATAATGCTATGATTACAGAACTTTATACTCAGTTCAAAATCAAGCATCACAATTCTTCTTGCTACAGACCCAAGATGAATGGCGCAGTGGAAGCTGCCAATAAAAATATCAAGAAGATTGTGCAAAATATGGTGCTAACCTACAAAGATTGGCATGAGATGTTACCATTCGCTCTCCATGACTATCGTACTTCGGCTCAAACATTAACTGGGGAAACTCCTTTCTCTTTGGTCTATGGCATGGAAGTCGTCTTGCCCATAGAAGTTCAAATTCCTTTTTAAGTATAATGAAAGAAGCAGGTCTAGGCGAGGATGAATGGATTCAGACTAGGTTGGATCAACTGAACTTGATTGACGAGAAACGGCTGGCTACTGTTTTCCATGGTCAGATGTATCAAAAGCGTATGATCAAGGCATTCAACAGAAAGATCTAGCCTCGAGTGTATCAAGCTGGTGAATTGGTAATAAAGCGCATCATTCTTTCACAAGGCGACCTCAGGGGCAAATGGACTCCCACTTATGAAGGACCGTTTGTTGTAAAGAAAGTCTTCTCTGGTGGTGCCATGATGCTGAATACTATGGATGGCGAATATTTCCCACATCCCGTAAATGCAAACATAGTTAAAAAATACTACGCATAAAATAACCCGCTAGGTTGACACACCTAGGCAAAAATAAGGGCATCCCGACGAACCAAAAGGGTTCAGGAAAAAATTAGGGATATATGCAAAAGATTGTACACTCGGCAAGTCGAAAACCTAAAAGGGTGACTTGGGCAAAAATGGGTATCCTGGTGGGCTGAAAACCCGAAAGGGCGGTCCAGGAAAAAGTTAAGGATTAAAGCGTATGATTATGTCCCGTGGAATCCCTACGGCTAGTTTTATTACCAAAAATCTAAAAGTTCAAATGGTCCAAAATCAATCCAATCGACTTCGTTTAAAGGAAAAGGTTTACTCGAAGACATAAAGGCAATAACAGTGTGGGGACAACAGATCACTTTCACATGGCTATTATTTTTGTTTTCACTTTGTACACTTTTCATTTCTTTTGGAGATTTCCTCTTGCTAGGATTTCTGTCTCTTTGTATAAAAAGTCTATTCATGGGAAAAACATCAATACAAATATACTTTGAAGTACAAACCTTTTGTTTTTTCTATTTTGAATGCGAATAGGTCCAATGACTAAAATTGAATGAACATATGCATATGAACATGATTAAACTTTTAGCAAACATATGCTTCAAAACAGTGACAAACATCTCCCTAATTGCATTCAAGACATATCCAGAGTTTTTTCCATTAGCATTATCCTCACAAATTTGGATTCATAAACTCCCCAGCCAGAGTTTCAATCTCTGAAAAACTCTCTTCCCATATGAGTTGGTCGTAAGAAGAAGTCTTGAGGAGTTTTGTACAAGAAATACATCTCCCCCAGCAGCTTGTCAAATATTCCTCAACAGGGTTTATTTCCCCAATAAACAACAAAATTCCCTAGTTGAGTTTATCTTCCACGGCTGAGTCTATCCTCTCCAGCTTGAGTTTATCTCTCAGACTATTACGAATCAAGGAACAACAACCCTTAATCCCCAGTGAAGTCACCAACAAAGTCTTTGATATCTCTAAAATTTACTGAAAAGCGTGGAACCCGACCAGATAATAGTCAACTTCATCCTTTCAAGCAAGTTACTACGAAACCTGGACCCGACCAGATACTAGTTCAACTTCACCCTACCCTTAACTTACTGTGAAGACTGGATCCGACCAGATAACAATAAAACCATTTTTCCAAGTTACTGAAGCCTGGACCCGACCAGATAATAGTTAACCACCAGTTTAACTTACTGTGATACCCGGATCCGACCGAATAACAGTAAACCATAATTCTAAGTTACTAAAGCTTGGACTCGACCAGATAATAGTTTAACTTCTCCATTTGCTGAAGCTCGGATCTGACTGGATAACAATCAATCCTCTTTTAAGTTGCTAAAGCCTGGACCCGACCAGATAATAGTTAACCTCCAGCTCAAGTTACTGAAACCTGGATCCGATCGGATAACAGTCACAATTTTAAGTTGTTAAATCCTGGACCCGACCAGATAACAGTTAACCTCCAATCCAAGTTGTTGAAACCTGGACCCGATCAGATAATAGTTTGACTTTTACAAATCACTAAACAAAACTCCTCTTCCCCATTAGACTTTTCTACAATCCTTGGTGAGTTGCTGCAAAACATGGAAAACAACCAGATAACCGTCAACTTCTTCATCCCCAACAAGTTGTTGTAAAGCCTGGAGTCCGACCAGATAATAACTAACTTTCAAGAGATAACTCCCCAGTAGAGTAATAGACAACTAAGACTCCTGAGCTCTTTTCCCCAAGAAGGAGATCAATACTCTCCTCAGAGTCTTCTCAAACAAAACAACATTCCCCAGTGGAAATATCCTAAAACAAAGTCTAAAGAGGAGCGTGCTCTTCATCTCCAGCAGCAGTCCGGGATTCAACTTCCCAAGGCTCCCCAACATTTGTCAATGATTTATTTTCTCATAAAAGGACACACTTCAATCATATTTCACCTTCATACATCATATAGCATAAGCATACAGCATAATCTCATTTATTTTGAGAACATCATTACACCATGCATACTTTTGCATGCAACTAACCCTCTTCCTTGCAGGAAAAGACATGCGAAACAAATACCTTTTTTTGTCACTATGGGTGGCATTTGTAAGCCCATTTCCAACAACTCTCCATCATCTCTCTAGATGGCATCCATAAACCCATTCCCAATTCAACACGTCAAGGGCAAATTTCTGGGCACTTTAGTATTCAATCATCTTTCACCTTCAAGTCACGAAAAGTAGATCTTCCAATCTCACTCTTCAGGTTCAAGAAGATTGAACAGGGGCAGCTGTTGTACCCCAAAATTTGCCCTCTCATTTCTTAAGGCATTTTCTTCCAAGGATTTTCAAAAGCTCAAAGCTTGAACAAACACGAAACAGACAAAAAGGGAAAAACAGATAAAAATTGTTTTTTGACAAAATTGAAGAAAACCAAGCTTGCTTCGACTCATTCATCCTTCGACTGAACATCCTGGCTTCTTCGTGCGAGCCTTGATTCACACGCTTTGATTAAGCACATGGCCCTCCACATGCTTGCTTTGATTAACAAAGTGTGTGGCTTCCTGCATGCTAGCTTCGACTGGGCATTATGACCTTCTGAAAAGCATCCTTCGATTTAGAAGGAGATGACCTTCTGAAATCTTTCTTCGATTCAGAGGGCAATTGCTTTCTGAAGGTTTTCCATTGACACAAAGCATGTGGCCTCCTGCATGCTGGTTTCGATTGCACCATTGGCTCCTTACGTGTTTGCTTTGATTCACAAGGCGGGGATTTTCCTCATGTTAGCGTGCATAAGGCATTGTCACCTGCATGTCTCCTTCGAATACACCTACATGAAAGCTTCTAATCAATCTTCAGGCTTGTTTCAAATCCATCTTTATGCAACCTTTGAATCCTCCTATAAACTTGCACGTACAAGGCAGGGGTTTCTCTCACGCTAGCACCCACAAAGTAATGATTCCCTTTTAAATTACTTTGAATACACCTTCATATCACCTTCGAATCCACCTTTAGGATTGTTTTGAATCACCTTCATATCACCTTCAAATCCAACTGCAGACCTTTCAACATACATAGCGCTGCATTATGACACACAACTTGGTGGCCCATTCGAAGGACTTGCCATGGTTGGGAAATACTTGGTTTTTGTTTACTTTTGAGTCTGATCAAAGGTTAGGCCTAAGTGATCAAAAGCAAGAAGACTCGGTGGCATATTCAGCTGAAGAGGGCCATTCGAAGAACACACAGTTGGTCCATTCGAAGGACACACAACTGGTGGAAACGAATGCTTCTTTGTTAAGTCTGGTCGAAGGCTATGGAAAGATGAAGGATTCGATTCAAAGAGTCAAGTTGTCCATAGGACAGGCTACATATGCCTCCAACTTGTGCCTCACTCCATATTTAATTGCTCTCCAAGCTAACTTGCTCTTGATGACATCACTACCTTTTTAGAAAGTTCTTGAGCCTTGGGTCTGCCTCTTCTGCACACTTGCCCCCTATAAACTAGAAGCCATCCATCTCAACCATTGATTTTAGTACTTTTATCTTGGGATTACAAAAAGTTGACACAAGTGGATGTTGGCCTTTCAAAGAAACTATATTTTATTCCTTCACAAAGCTGCTCATTCAAAAAAAAATCTCTATAAATAGAGAGTTCATTTGCACATCAAAGGGGCTGAAAAAGAAAAAGAAAGAAGAAGAACGCTGAATAAGATTTTGGATGTATGGAAAGAATCTTCGAAAACTCTCAAAACTCTCAAACATTTAACACCCTCCCAAACCCAGAACTTGAAGAAACACCACACTTGTTTCTTTAAAATCCAGAAATAAACAAACACAAATCAGCTTTTCTTGGTTTTCGAATCTAGCCAAAGAAACACCATGTTTGTTTCTTCCTATTCGAATCCAAGAAAGCCCAAGGAAACAACTTAAGTCCAAGACCCACATTCCAGCTTCAAGCAAGGTAAGTCCTCTTTACCTTAACCTTTCGTTTCAAGCATTACATGTGAATAGCCATTTCTTTTCGTTTCAAGCATTATCGTTACTCTTTGGCTTTGTTTTTGTTTTCACCTCTGTTTGTTTTCTTTGACAATATTTTGTTTTGTTTTCTTCATTTACCAAACATATTTTAAGAATTAATCTGGCCATGAAATAATGTTAGCATGGCCTCAATTCATGCTGCTACTTAGTCCCCAAACGAAAGAAAACAAGAAGAATGTTGTATGGATCGAAGCCTTTTAGGCTTCGCCCAATGCTGCTATCTAAAACGAAAGAGGAGTGGTCGAAGGACATATATTCATTTTGCTTTGCAGGTCCAGTCGAGGTAAGCAGAAAAAGGGGTGTGGTCGAAGGATACATTCATTTTTGTTTTGCAGGTCCAGTCGAAGTAAGCAGAGAAAAAAGGCATGATCGAAGGATACATATTCATGCTGCCTTACAGGCCCAGTCGAAAGAAGCTGAGATAGGGTGGATCGAAGGAGAATATTTCCTGGGTCGAAGGACCTACTTTTCCTCTCTTTTATTTTGTTTTTTATATAATATGGTTGCAATAGCTTAGGATTTATTCTTTGCATTTTTTTATTGCTTTCCTACATTATTAGTAATTAGGCTATATGGCAAGATAAAATCAACAAATAGATAACCTTTAAATTTAAGATAAAAAAATGCATGCAATCAAACACATTATTCACACACATGCACCGCTAGGGTAATCTCACTTGTTGCCTCGGAAAATAGTCATGTCCCTCGAATATGGGCGTTTTAGAAAAAATCCCTCGATAAAAAGATCGTATTCCCTCGATGTCCCTCAATGTTGCCTTCGGTAAACGATCTAGTCCCTAAACAAAAAATTGTTAAAATGTCTCATAGGTTGCCTTCTATGACTATATAATTGACCCACGCCTGTCCCTTTACATCCAAAGATAAGGCTTCTACCAATCAATGGTAAGATAGCAATATCAAAGGAAGAGAGAAATGAACAAAAGACTTTTGAGTAAGGTAGAACGCTCTTAGTTGCTTGCATACAATCTATTCTCAAAAACAAACATTTTTCAAACACATCAAACACTTTCAAAAACATGAAATATTTTCAAAAAGTCCAACACTTTGTATACATTCTTATAGAGACGAGAATCATTACAAAGTTTGCCTAAACGAAGGAGCTTTCCAAAAATACTTTCAAAATCCACCACAAACACATTTTCAAACAAAGAAAGTGATCTAGCAAGCAACTAAGAGCCCGTAGATAACTACGGATGAAAAGGGTGCTAACACCTTCCCTTTACATAACCTACCCCCCGAACTCGAGAAAATATCTCGAAGGTCTTTCCTGTTCTTTTCACCCTTTCCTTATTGGATAAAAGAAAAGTCGGTGGCGACTCTTGCTATCCGCAACAATTGCGATCAAACTCAAAACAAACCAAGTTAGTTCTCCCACTGTATTACAGAAGAGTTTAAAAGTCAGAAAACTCACCTTGAAAATGGAATTCGTGTTTTGAGTTTGAGCTTGCTTCAAGGTGCTGTAACGATCTGGTTAGCTTCCCTGGACCTCTAGGAAGCTAATGCATTGCTTAGCTTGAGTTGAGAGTGGCTGAAATGTTCTAGAGAAGTCAAGTTGCAGTTGGTTGTTTTTGAGTTTGGACAATGGTGATGGAGGTGTTACAGTTCCAAAACAGGGACAAGGATGAACTATGTTTGATGTATGGAAGCTTTGAAAATGATTTTGAGGGAAAACGCACGATGAAAATGGAAGATACAAGTCCAAGGGCAGAACTATGGTAAAAATGGAGTTTTTGTACAATTTCTGGTTGGAGGGAGTTTGAGGGAGTTTTCAAGCTTCTAATTTTGTGTCTTAGGCTTGTGAATGGAGGTTTAATTTTAGGAAGGAGTTTGGAAGCTTGGAGAGATCAGAAGTACAAAATCGCATGTTATGGCTTTTTGACTTGTTTGTGAAGCAAGCTTGATACACATTACCCCAATGCATAGTACAAGGCTATCTAGAGTGGTTACAAGATTTAAACATATTTGTCTGACTTTGTATGTTGAGTGTGTGTTGAACAAACAAGTTAGAAGCTTAAGACAAGTTGACTTTGTGGTTAAAGCAACTTTTCAAGAATGGAATGGTAACTTTGTGCCATAAATGGAAATGCAACTTGGATAATGGTTCAAATGCTTGGAAAATGGATCTATCAGTTGTGTAATTAATTAATTATGGAGTGAAACACAAGTTAGAAGCCTACAAAGCAATATTATGCAGTATGGCTAAGAGATTTGAATTCTTGTTCATCATGGAAATGACCTATAATTCAAGAATGAATGTCCAACTTCTTGTCTTCGAAACTTCCAGCTCAAGCATGATCTCTTCAAGTTCTTAGACATTTTAGAAAGCTTGAAACATCCTCTACAACCTTTATGTTGACTATTTTGACAAAATTTTCTTGGATCTTGGAGAAAATTGGCCATGAAGTTAGGTAAAAAATCTGCCTGAACTAGGTCAAATTTCACTGTGTTTTTAGAGAAAGTGCATGACTTCATGAATTTATAACTCAAAATCCAAACATTTCTAGGACTTGATCAGTAAATCAAAGTTGTAGACCTCATCAAGATATACAACTTTGATGTTTAAAGTTTTCTTTGAATCATCTTTCATCTTGGTGAAAAATTGGCATGAAGTAATGAATTTATCATGTATAAAACACTTAGAAAAATTTCTAAGTCTTGAAAAGTTTGTCTTTTCACATTAACTTTTCTTGAATTCTTGAATTCTTGATTCTTGATGATCAAGCTTCATATTTTTTCATATCTTGATGAATTGTGATCTTTGAAATTGAATTTTGATCAAAAAGTCAAAGTTTGACTTTTTGTGCATCAGTTGACTTTTCATCAGTTGATCAAATTTCAACTATCAATACATTAATCCTGAGAAATGATTTAAGCCATAAAATTAGGTCAACATGTTATGTTAAGTCCTTGAGATTATGCTTCAAGCCATTAGATCATGTATTAGGCCAAAAATCATTGATCAGTCAATTACATTCAAAACCCTAATTTTGACCATTTTGCCCCTTTGGTAAATTGAGTGCTTTTCTTGAGGGATTGTGATCAATACTTATTCAAATGATGAACATGAATTTAAAATGTTGATGTTGGCCAAAAATAATGAAGTTTGATTGTAGGTTGACTATAGTTGACTTTTTACCCAATATAGTTAATTTTCAGTCATCTGGTCAATTGACTAAGCAATTTTGTGATTCAAGACTTGAAACTTGACATGAGTATTCTTGGAGGTTTATAATGATCTATTAAGGTAATTTGAGGCATTAGAATTCCAATTATCCTTGTGAAAATAAAAACCCTAATTTGAGGCATCAGTGTTTTAGGAGATGGTTTGACCTAGTCAACACTTGTGCAAACTTGAGCTTTTGGAGATCTTGTGAGAAATGTCTTGAGAAAGGAGAGAGAAAATCTTGGGGTACAAAAATATCCTTATCATAAGAATATGGAATTGGTCCAGGTGCCATAATGATCAGAGGTGCAACTCTAGGTTCGACAGTAATCTTTACAAGACCTTTAGAAGTGATCCTTATAGGGGTACCGGGAATTATAGACACATCTTCAAGCTTCAGGTCCTGGGATATACTCTCCACAGAAGGAGTCTTATCAAAAGGAATTTTCTCAAATAGAATCACACAGTCATCCATCTAACACTGAATACCTTCTTTCAACAATGCATAACCATTGGATTGGGATGCACAGTAATAGTTGTCTTCGGCATAACCTGGAAATAAACTGGCTTGCAGCAGCTTCTCCTTAATAATCATCAAAGGTGTAGTTAAATCATTCACATTAGGAACATGAGAAACGTCTTCAATAGCATTAACGCCCTTGTCATGATTGGGCATAGGTGTAATAATCACATTAGGAGTTTTAGGAGGGTCAAATTCAATCTCCTTAGCGTCAATCATGTCTTGGATCTTATTCTTCAGAGCCCAACAGTTGCTAGTATCATGCCCAAGACTGTCAGAGTGATATGAACACCTTGCATTGGGATTGTAGAGGGGAGAGGAAGTGTTGGGATTCTGAGGAGGTTCTCTCAATGTAATCAACCCTGCCTTTAACATTTGTTGCAATGCTTGAGCCAAAGACATGTTGTTTTGTGAACTGTCTCTTGGGTGCATCCTGCTTACGCTGGTTATTCTGTTGTTATTGTTGTTATTATTGCATTGGCGTAGGATTAGAGATCAGTACTGCTCCCACAGATTGGTTGTGGTCACTCTTATTACGACCATTTGGCCGTACACAACATTGGATTCTCTCTTACTATTATAAGCCTTCTTCACAGTATTTGAAGATGCAGCCACCTGGATTTTACGGCTTCTGATTCCATTCTCAACAGGTTCCCCTGTCAATATCAGTTCAGTGAAACCAATCGAAGAACTTCCTAGCAGATGATTATAGAATGGACCAGTTAGCATGCTCATGAACATGTCAACCAATTCCCTATCATCCAAAGGAGGTTGAACTCTGCCTGCAAGATTTCTCCACTTTTGTGCATATTCTTTGAAACCTTCCTCAGAACCCACGGACATGCTCTGTAATTGCATGTGGGTTGGTGCCAAATCAGAATTATATTGATATTGTTTAAAGAAATTTGGTTAGAGGAAAATAAATCCTCTTGCCCCTTGCTAGAAATCTGGCTTATGATAATCCTGCACCAAAGATCCCTAAGATCCTGGAAATGGTTAGTAAAAATGTCATATCATGATGATATGATGTTATGATGTCATGTTCGCGTTAGATAGATAGAAAACACAAACAAGTCACACAAGAGCCCTAGGTTTAAAGGCTTGCATGAAGTCCATAGGTAAGTACCCTTCCCCATTAAAGTTAAGTTGGCTCAACCTGTCCTAAAAATAGTAACCGAGTTCTAGGAATCTCATATCACCGATCTTTACCGCATGCTTTATTTTAGCATGGAGACTGGCTTGCCACCAAAACATCCCTAGAGTCGTATCTCAATGAGTGTAGCATCGAGTATCAACCAACCTTGGACTGCACCAAAGTAGGCCATCTCACTACCTTTTAATGGCCAAGATGGGTCAATTAAGGTTCTAAAAGTAAGTTAGTGCTAATGAAACCACACAAAATCCTAATGTTATCCTTGACTGACTCAAGGAACATTAGTACAAACCAATGTGTCGCGCTAACCGTAGCCATCATTTTAACCATATCGGTCTATGCCATACAAACTCGATGATCTATTGCTACTTACCTAAGGCATCCCTAGATCCGGGTGTAGGATCTTTATAAGCAATAATAAACCCAAGCAACCCTTAAATTTAAATCAAACAAAGAAAACAAAGAAAGCGGGTAAAGTGATCTAACCCTATGGTAACCCCTCTTTTTAAGCAATTCCCCAGCAGAGTCGCCAGTTCTGTAATACGGTGGGAGAACTGACTTTTTTGATTTTATCCAAAATGTACGTATAGTTAGAGTCGCCATCGACTTTTCTTTTATCCAATATAAGGAAAGGTTGAAAAGAACAGGAAAGACGTTGATAGATTTTGAGTTCGGGGGGTAAGTTATGAAAAGGGAATGTGTTAGCACCCTTTTCATCTGTAGTTATCTACATGCTCTTAATTGATAGCTCACTTTTGAAAATTTTCTTTATGTATGTGATTTGAAAATATTTTTTGAAAAGGCAAAGTACGACCAACTTTGTAATGATTCTTATATCAGTCCTCAAGAATGCGTACAAAGTGTTTAAAAATATTTTGTTTAAAAAATGTGATGTGAAAAATGTTTATTTTAGAAAAAGAGTCGTGAGCAAGCGATTAAGAGTTCCTTACCCACTAAAGGTCGTTCTTATTATTTTCCTTCTCCTTTAGAGATAGTGTTATTTATACCATTAGTTGGTAGGTAGCCCTATCTATTGGATGTGAAGGGACAAGCATATGGTCACCAAATGGTCATTGAAGGCAATATATAAGGATACTTTAGCAATTGTATCAGAGGGACTAGATCATTTTTCATAGGCAACTTCGAAGGGTCATCGAGGGACTATGATCTTTATTCGTAAGGGTCTTTTGCTAAAGTATCCCTACTTTTGAGAGACATGACCATTTATCGTAAGGCAACAATAGAGGGTACCCTAGGGGTGCAAGTGTAAAGAGTGTGTTAATTTCAGTTATTTATCTTGAGATTAGGTTTTTTCTATGTTTGATTATTAGTCTTGTCATACAAACCCTAGTTACTAACTCATAGCATAAAAATATAAGTGTGGAATGTAAAGTGCGGAAAATTAAACCTAAGCTATTACATCCTGTGAGCGGTTACATAATAGGAAAAAATGCGGAGAGTAAATCTAAGCTATTAAATTAGAGAATTTAACCTATACACTTGATCTATGAATTTAAATGAACGAAGAAAAAGAAATAAGAAAATAGAAAAAAGAAGAAAAAAAAGAATGTAAAAATGTTTTTTGTGTAGAAAATGATTTAAGTGATAATAATTAATAACCTAAATTCTAATTGATATTAAGATTAAGAAAAAAAAGGTTAATTAATTAATTAGGAAAATTAAATATTAGTTAAAAATACCTAATCTTAATTTATTAGCAAAAAAAATTAGGTTAGTTTAATAATTGATTAACAAAACAAATTAGGTTTAGAAAAGGAAAAAAGTAAAGAAATTAAGTTAACAAAATAAGGAAAAAAGATTTGTATGGGGTGAGTGTTGAACCCAAACCCTCTAGCTTCATGCGCTGCACTGCTTGCCACTAGGCCAAGCGCTCGTTTGTGTTTGGAAATAGGAACTAGATAATATATGTGAAACCTGCATGTTAGTTTGGAAAAATAGCAAAAAAAACATTGCAAACGCAGGGATCGAACCCACACCCTCTTTGTTATACACCTTCGTCTTGACCAGTGGTGCCACGCTCTCATCTGGTTATAAAATACAAACAAGTAAATATAATATAAAACAGGTGGACCAGAGAGGCGTCGGAGCCCTAGCTCCGATCGTCTTCTCCGATGAGGTGATTTTTTTACCTGCAAAAAGAACAAACGTTAGAGATAAAAAAGGACCTTATCCCTTTAAATCGACCTTGTGAATCCAACGGTGTCATTATTTTTGGCTAATCCATCCTGTACAATGAGATACAAAGAAAATAATGTAAATCAGTTCAATAATGGTGATGGGTTATCTTGGCATCATGGGCCTCATGCAAGGGATCAAACCTGCACTAATTTGTATCAGGAACACATTGCAAACGTTAGTTCAAGTCAAAGCATTATGAAAATTAAAATACGAATTTCACAAAACATGTAAAAATGGTGATGCGTGGAATACATGTTTTAGGCCTCTTTTATCATCAAGAATGATCCAAGCCTACTCTATGATATCTCAGGAATCGATTTGAATGGTTGTTTGTCCTTGAGGGTGGTTGGAAATTAGATTTTGAATTTGCCCTAGTTTTTGACAAAAGTTGAGATTTTGAGAGAGTGTTCTTGAGCAACTTTTTTTCGTGTATCTTTGTCTGAATGTGAAGGGTATATATAGATGTAGAGATTAGGTTAAAGACATGGGCTTGGACCTCATCTAAAGCATGTATTTGATTTGTTTTGGAAATAGATTTAAAAGTGACAAAACTATGGATATTTGGTTGAAAAATAAGTGCACACGATTTTTACTTATCTTTGGGCCTCTAAAATAATCAAATCATAAGCCTTTTATGTATTACACATTTATCTAATATTTAATTGATTTAATTTTGAATTTAAATGAATAGAAATCAAAATAAATGAAATAAAAATTAGAATAGTGCATGCATGTACTTAGAGGTATTCTAAGGTGTTATGAACATGTTTAGACCTTAAAAGATAGGTCCATTAGCCCAAAAGTCAAGTTTGCTTCAAATTGAATTTCATGCAATTTCTCAAAATTTCCCAACTTGCACAAATTATATCTCACTCAATTTTCATCATATGAAGGTGATTTTGGATTTTTTGGAAACCTCAAGATGTCTCCTATAACTTTCATGTTGGTCATTTTTACTTTTGAAGATTTTAACTTGATGTAAATTGCTTTTGACAAAAAGTGTCTTTTTGTTGACTTTTAAAATGGCATGTAATGTTTTGGCTCATATCTATCAAATGAAGCATTTTTTGACCTTGAGCTTTGAGACAAAGTTGTAGAGAATTGAATTTTCTTCAAAATGAGTTTTGGTTGAGAATTTTATGATGAAGCATGTGAAAGTTATGTTTGGTCAAAGTTCAGTTGACTTCTCCTTAAGAAAACCCTAATTTAGTAACTTTTGACTTTTGATGAATCCTGAGTTTTCTTGATGAATCATGATCAACTATTGATAAAATGATGAATATGAGTTCAAAATCTTGATGTTGGCCAAAAATATTAAAGTTTTACTATAAATTGGTTAAAGTTGACTTTTTGTCCAATACAATTGATTTTTAATCATCTGGCTAATTGACTGGGCAAACTTGTGTTGTAAGGCTTAAAACTTGGTATGAGGATACTTTGAAGCATATGAGAAACCATGAAGTCCACTTGAGGCATTAGAAGTCAAATTTTCCATGATAAAACCAAAATCCTAATTGTAGGTCACTGCGTATGAGGAGGATTCATCTGATTAATTCTTGAGTAGTCTTGAGTACTTGAGAACCCTAGGAGCATGAGGAGATATCTTGAATCAATTTGTCTTGAAACATGGGAGGGAAAATTTTGGGGTACAATAAATACACAGTATGAAAAATCCTTATTCCACTAGCTTGAATTGTGGAAGAGAAAATGACATAACAATATTATTTGTAACGACTCTTTTTCAAATAGCCAACAACTCTGTTTTGCTTGGCTATATAAGAAAAGAATCAAATATTTAAAAAGTTGGTTGGTCGAAGAAAAATCACAAGATGAAAGTTGTTGGTGTTCAATGCTAAAAAGTTATCACTATTGGAACACAACCAAAAGGTTATCAACCACTATAACAACAAGTGTTATCAAAATGATCCTTCAATCATGTTGATAATGATTACAATGAAATCATTGATTCACAATGCGCTTAATTTTATATGCTGCACAAGGCTTGCTAAGCCGCAAAAGATAATACAGATGATCATGAAAGCGCCAGCTACAAATCCACAACATAAGTGTTGTGCTCTAAAAGTGATCATAGAAGAACATAAAACAAGGGATGTTGTCCAGAATGTTCTAAGGTAAATCAAGATGAAGAGTTTCTTCTCCTTACTACATCAAGATCAACAAAGCTTTCATAAGCTTACGAGAAGAAGACTTCAATGTTTCAAGTGCTTTGGGTTGTTGCCCATAAATAAGCTACTTGGAGAAAAGAATACCACACATTTAAGCTATAATACAATGTAATATCTTTTAATGTGTATTAGGTTCTTCTGATGTGCTTAATTCTGTTTACATCCAGCTTGTGTAGAAGCATTGTTATTGTAAACAAATATAAATCAAACAGTTGTTTAATGGTTTCTTGAGATACTTGGTTGAGTCAGGATTCTCAAGAAGACTTTGGCTGCGGTCATCGTAGATGAAATCTTGGTAGTGGATTCTATTGAGTCAATGATAGTCATATCTCAAAGGGGACTAAGTGAAGGTAATCCTTATGAGATCATTGATGGATATCATTGAAAGGAAATACTGATAGGAGATTCTGAAGAATCAGATTCTGTTGAGTCAATGAACGTTATATCCGATTTGGATCCCTGAATGCGTCATTAGATATTAGTCATTGGCGGTTACCTGTGCGATTGTAATCAAATTGGTTATAGTAGATTAAGTCCTTAAGTTCAAGGCAAAATCACCTTGGAAGGGTGGACTGGACTAGCTTGGGAGTTTCTCAAGTGAACCAGGATATATCACGTGTTCTTTACTTTTGCTTATGCTTTAGAGTTTATGTTTTCTTAACTTAATTAGAAGCATTACTTAGAAGTAACACTTAGAAGAATTGTTCAACGAATAATGCTTAGAAGCAAAAGTTATTCAAGAAAGGAAAACTCAATTCAAAACCCCCTTTCTTGTGTTTTCTTCACACCTTCACCCCTATCAGGTAGCTCCTCCCCGACACTCGAGCTGGTCTCAAGTCATCACCCTTTCACTTAAGGGCAATAACTTGGGGGCTCCTGTTCTGGACTGAGCTAGAACTTGCCCTACCGTTGGGGAAGACCCAGTCCATCGCCTTTATTGTGGCCCAATAGCTTTAAGCCCAATACTGATAGCCGTTAGGGATTTCTCCACGTGCCTATAGATGATGTGATACTTGGTCACCATAACTGCCACTTTCCCTCTGAGAATAATAGGTCTATTGTCCCTACATTCTCGGGGTACTTCACCAGGGAGGGGCCCACGTGTTGAACCCTATTACTCGTGTAAACCCTGACAATCCGTGTTATTGAGCCCAAATCATTTAGCCCATTACATGAATCTTGGCCCAACACTGAGGATTATATAAACCCTCTCACTCGAGAGGATTACGTATTCATTCATTCATTATACCCCACTTCTGTTACTTGCACTCTGGTTGTCCAGACTCTTATTTTGACATCAGAATATCTTGCAGGTATTCCCCACTTCACATTCAACCACTGCTCAACTTAAAGTTCGTGGACCTTGACGATCCCTTTTGATCAGGTACAATCACTTATACAAAAAATAATTTAAAAAAAATATATTTTTTGCTAGAATGATTTCAAGGTCTATTTGATAATTCTAATAAAGAACACGTGTTATTGTAATTAATTTTGAGAGTTTTTAAAGATGTACAATATGAAATACAATAAAATATATAATTTTAAATTTGTTCTGATTAAATTATGATCAAATATAATCTCATAATAGATTTGTGGATATTAAATTATGACTAAATAAAAACCCTCTTGGTGTAGTTTGTTACAATTGAACAAATATAATATATTCATAATTTCCACAAACTTAACATGTTAATTATATTTATTGTATTTTTTTTTTTTAAAATGATTTGTCTTAGTTTCTACTATTTTGTTGTTCAACAAAATATGATAAATTAATTATATTTTTGGGAAATTTCTTACCCCATCCCATATAGAAAAAAAAATATCCTATTCAATTTCGAAATTACTAATTAGAAAATCAGAAATATATTTTTAGTTTGTATTATATTTTGCACAAAACATGTCAAATGTAGTTCCACTCTTCAAAATATAAAAAACAATTTTAAAGATATACTTTCAATTCTAAGTCGAAATTCTGTATTGTGAAATTATGATGCAATTCAATAATGTTTTCTAGTTTTTGTAAAGTAAAACTGAAAATACACTTTTAATTCCAAATCAAAATTAAATTTCCAGATTTTATATATACTTTATCGGATTTAAATATGTATCAAAAATATATTTTCGATTATAAATGACATTTATAAAATTTTATGTGGTTGTTAAGAAAGTATTGCTCTGGGTTAAAAAATTCACTACTTTTGATGGGATCAATAGAATATCCTTTACTCGCAAAATCCTATAAAATAATTGAAAATATAAAAAATGAAATATAAATATATTATACATCAAAATAAAGAATAAAGTTGATATTAAAAGTTAGAAATATTAATTAAAAAGAAAGAAATAAAATGTTTGCGGTTGTGTCCAATCACGAGGAAGACAAATCCAAAAGCAAATAGCACCTCATCTTCTTCTTCTTTCTTCTCCCTCCACCACTATGAATCTCTCTCTCATTACACAATAATACGCTCTTTCACTATGATCATAATTGATCCTCCTATCGTCGCGCGCTTCCACCTCGCCGCCGCCGCCACCGCCACCACTCGCTTCTCCTCCGCCACACTTCGTACTATCTCTCTCTTTCTTTCGTCGTAACTACTTATTTCGATTTTATACGAATTTTGAGAAACTTAAACGACATCGTTTTGATCTGATTTGAGTTCCGATGGAGTAATTAATAGTAGTTGTTATTACTTACTGGTTAGTTAGTTGTACATTCGCTTATTCACATTTCACACTTTTTTTTTTTGTTGTTGTAGATAATAACCGTTCAATGTGGAATGCGGAGGATGTCAATGGCGGATTAGGTTATGCACCATCGTGCCGCCTCGCATGCAGCTGCGGTTTTGACGCTCCTTGGTATGGTTATTTAACTGTTTTTTTGTTGATGATTTAGGGGTGAAGAGAAAAGAGATGATGCACTTACAACCAAGACAAGTCAGACTGAAAATTTTTAAAAATTTATATGATATGGCAGAATAATATAACCTTATTGGGTGATAGTGTAAAATTTTTTACACTGTGCATTGTCAGTGCATGGCCATTAAACCCTAGGGGTGAAATAATGGAAATTAGTTTGATAAAGATTGTGATTAGGTTCTGAAATTGTGGATACTTTAGGAAAGATTATGTTGATATTGGCTGTTATTGTGGCTAGAGAGAGTTTTCGTTTTCTTGGTTTTCTAGCACCAATAGCAGTAAGTCTTTTATAGAGTCCAAAGGCTCAATAAGTCTTTTCCAGAGAGTTCAAAGGCTCAGTAAGTCTTTTACAGAGAGTTCAAAGGCTCGTGCATAACAATATTTTGTCTTCAAAAAGGTGTAATGGTGTAGTTTATTGTCCGTTTTCGGTTCGTCTTCTATTTCTATATTATCGTTATTTTATATATAAGTTAAGAATCCTATTGAGTGAATAAATAAATTCAAATATTGAACAACAACAACAACCAAGCCTTATCGCATTAAGTGAGATCGGCTACATGGATAAACTTTCGTCATAATGTTCTATGAAGGATCATGCTTCTATCCAAATCATAATTCGTCATAATACTAAACTAATTTCAGAACACTCATAAAATATTTATAAAATCTAATGTCAAACAAAAAACAATGCTTAATCAAGATTTAAAACATAAAGATTCAAATTCAATCTTAGTACTATTATGTGAAAATTCAAACAAACATAGAAATCATGTAACATCATCAAAATATTCCTCCAATTCTTCATCTTCTTCAACATATTCCTCCAAGGGGATGGAGGAAGAACCGAAGAAGGAGAGTAGCAAAGAGATGGAGGAAGAACCGAAGGAGAGTAGCAAGGAGATGGAGGAAGAACCGAAGAAGGAGAGTAGCAAGGAGCAAAGTTGTCAATAGCGGGCGCTCCAGCCGCTATCGTGGCGCACCGTAACGGTGCGGCACCCCCCGCGCGCTATTTAGGGTGCGGTGGCGGAGATGAAAAAGCGGCCGCTTCAGCCGCGTTCCCGGGTAGCGAGAAGTTCTCGGGCGGAGCGGCTCCGGTTCTCTTTTTTTTTTTAAACAATTTTCTGGGCCAAATTACTTAAATGCCTCTGTTTTAAAACAATTTTTGTTTTCTTTCTCCCTCATTCGCTGTGTTTTATCGTGTCCTAATTCCTCAACTCTCCTTCTACGATTCTGCCGCCATCTCCCTGCAACTCTCCTTCTTCGGTTCTTCCTCCATCTCCTTCTGCCATCTCAGGTAATTTCTTCTAATTCTTCAACTTATTCTACTTCAACTTATTCTACTTCTTTTCTTTCTACTGTTTCTTTCTACTTTCTACTTCTTCTATTTTGTTTTGTTGTAAACACTGTTTCTTTCTATTTTGAAGAAGTTGAAGATGAAGAATTGGAGGAATATGAAAAAGATGAAGAATTGGAAGAATATTTTGATGATGCTACATGATTTCTATGTTTGCTTGAATTTTCATATGATAGTGCTAAGTTTGAATTTGAACATTTATCTTGATTAAGCATTGTTCTTTGTTTGACATTAGATTTTATAAATATTTTATGAGTGTTGTGAAATTAGTTTAGTATTACATGACATATGTTTTATAGATTATTATATAATTATTAGTATACAAAAAGTTATCCTGCTATCTGGGAACCCGCTATTCCCACTTTTCCCATTCCCGGGGGTCGGCCGCTCCGCTCCGCTATCCGGGATTAATAACTCTGACAAGGAGATGGCGGAAGAACGAAGAAGGAGAGTTGCAGGGAGATGGTGGCAGAACCATAGAAGGAGAGTTGAGAAATTAGGGCACTATAGAACACAACGAATGAGGGAGAAAGAAAACAAAAACTGTTTTAAAACTATTTTAAAACAGGGGCATTTAATTAATTTGACCCAGAAAATTGTTTAAAAAAAGAGAACCGGAGCCGCTCCGCCCGGGAACTTCCCGCGACCAGCGAACCGGTAACGCGGCTGAAGCGGCCGCTTTTCCATCTCCACCACCGCACCCTGCATATCGCACGGGGGGTGCCGTACCGCTACGGTGCGCCACGATAGCGGCTGGAGCGTCCGCTATTGACAAGTCTGATCGTGGGGAGAGATTGTGGAAGTTAGTTGCAATGTGATTATTAAAAGGATTCCATTGATGCAGCCTCAATTGCCGTTGGAGAGACCTTTGCATGTGTCTACGTGTTTATACTTTATAGTTTATTTATACATTGTAGTTTATACAAAAGCATAGTGCTTCCTTTTGGATTGGTGAAAAGTTCTTGGTTACCTACCATTTACCATACACGCAAATCAACAGCTCACACGACTTTTGTCATTCTGTGTGAATGCTTTTACATGTGTCAAGTGTGTTAATGGGTTGTTAGTTCATATAGTAAACTTTGACTACTTAAGAGTTGTTTTTGTTCTTCAAGTTTGTTGCTCTTGTTCTACATGTTTTATGAGGATTAAAAAATTACTTCTCTTGTTCTACATGTTTTATGAGGATTAAAAAATTATCTTCTCTTGTATTTGTTTTCAAATGTTTTGTGAAATACCATATTGTGATTTCTTGTTTTACATGTAATGTATATTGAAAATTGTCTACCTTCTTGTCTAGAAATTCTAAGTGTGATGAGGAAATAAATAATATATGAATATAATTATGTAGGATAAGAAGTAAAAAGTATTCGGGCAATCCATTTACAAGAAGAAACAAACTTGTGAAGAATAGAATTGGAGTATCATCAGAACACCCTGGCTCAGATCAGGAGCCAGTAAAGAAAAGTGAGAAGTCATCCTATCACCCATTTGAGGAAATAGCTGCCTCGACATTGGAGAATAATGGAGATGATAGACTTACGGCAGCAGAAACAAGTAGAACTGTTATTGAGGTACTAATTTGTATTACTTTTGCTAATCAGTGAAGTAATCTCATGAGAAAATAAAATTTGGCAAACATTTAGGTTTTCTTATTTCATTTCTATTTTTTAAAACAGAGAAAAAAAACGGTACCACTTCGTTTAAATGATGCCTATCAATATCCTTTGCTGCTAGGCATGTAATATTCTTATATGAAAGAAAATTATTAATGAAACTTAAGCTGAGAAGAGCATAACAAAACTGAACTAAAAGTTGGAAGAAGAACACGACGATTGTTTGTGAGCAAGAACATAAATAAATGGATGAAGAGCACATCATTACTTTTCAAAGGGTTCAGATTGAAATTTATACCTTGAAATAAATTTATACCTTTAAAGAATTTATACCTTTTAAAAAAAGGACAACGTTTAAATTAAAGAATTTGAGGAATTTATCCCCGAAACTCTAATAGCAGCCGCAATAGTGCTTTGGGGTCGCAATTATCGGGTGCAACAAGCGCTATTGCTGACCACGACTAGCAGGCCAAATGCTTTGCGCCAAACCCTACCACCGCCATGATATTCCATAATAGTGGGCTATTGGCGACACGGGGAAAGGCTATAATTGAGAGAATAGCTATATTGTCGCAGCTTGTCAGTTCCTTTTATTCAGTTTGTCGAATGTATAGCTAATAATAATTGTGGCTTATGATTTTTAGGTTAACAGCAAAGCAACAATGGTGTTCTCAAGTTTCGTTAGTGATGAATTTCATGAAAATCTTGTTTGGCCAGATTTGCCTTATTTGACTGATGAACATGGAAGTAAGTGATCACTTTACGATTGTCCCTTACCGTGTAGTGATTTTCTTGCGCTCGGGAAGTTTCACCCCCCTAATTAAGTTCTACAAGCATTGCAGATATATATTTTCAAGCAAAGAATGGTGAAGATATTTTGCAGTCCCTAACTTCAGAAAATAATTTTGTGGTATGATTGTGTCTCTAACCTTGAAGATAATGCTGAAGAATTTCCTTTGAAATACTTACAATCAATGCACTTGAAGCATTCTCACATACTTTCCTTACTTTAAGGAACACTCACCATACCTAGAATTGATGGCCCAAATCTTTTTATTAATGCCATTTTATAAGCTAGAAATTACAAAATTACCTTCATTTTCTTGATGTTCATTTGTTGATATCAAGAGGCTATAATTTACTATCCTAACATTTTGGCTTGTTGTCTTTCATTGCACTATTTGAAGTATTAAGCCTCATCCAAGACTTGTTTGCTACAATTGATTCATTAGACCCCTCTTACATCTTTGATTTTATTTTTCAAATCCTTTTTGTTTGAATTTTGATTCTCAATTTTTGTTTTACTTTAAAAAGTTTGCATATCTTAATAATAGGGTTATGAATTGTCTTGTTTTCCTTGTTGTAGCAAGTCATAATTGGTGTGGATACCATGGAAATGATCTCTGAGATGGACTTATCAGGTCCATCAGAAATTGACTTTGGGATTGAGGAAATTGATGATCAAGATACTGATGATTTAGATGGCAGCGATGAAGAAGATGAAGATGAAAATGAAGACGAGAATGTGGATTATGACTCGGTCTGAATTTTTCATTGTTTTTAATGTAATTATGAGGCTTATGTTCTTTTCTCAACTGTAATCATACATTATTGAAACAAAATATTATCCACTATTTATTATTCATATTCTTGTTTACAGGAATGGCCGGAAGTTCTTTCAGATGAGGATGAGCAAGAAGACGACGATGAAACACTTGCAGACTGGGCAAAATTTGAGACGATGCGATTATCTCATCCAATGGATTTTGCTAAAAAATTGGCTGAGGTAGATGTTAATATTACCTAATTCTCGTCTTCTGGATACAACATTGTAACACCTTTTCTATCACAATTTTACTTCGGTTTTATTGATTTTAATTAACTTCATATTTTTATTTCTACTACTTTCTAGATTGCTTCAGATGATCCAATTGATTGGATGCAGCAGCCTCCAGCTTGTGTAGTCTTCCAAGGGGTTTTAAGACCTGCATTTATTGAAGAAAATTCTCCAATTCAGAAGCATCTATCTGCCAATCAATCCAGTGATGCTGAAATTAGTAAAGTCACAGAAAATAAAGAGGAAAGTATTGGTGCGATTAATGGTCATGAGCTCAATACAGAGTCATCTGAAGATAATGCATCACAACAGGTGGAAGATGGAAATAGTGATATCCCTTCTGATGAGACTTCCTTTTACAGATTGGAGATGGTTAAGATTCAAGTGTTTTCTGCACATGGACATCCTGTAAGCTGGTTGACTTTTATGTTTTTGTGTTAGATTGTTTAGAAACAAGTGCCAGGAACTCGTAGAGTTGATCCTGCCCCTTGTTCATATATTTATTGATATTGGTGTTTTATGATGCAATTTGGTGACTTCTTTAGTTGGTAATCATACTCAGTTTGCTAAGAAATAATGGATACATTTTAAAAAGGAAAGATACAGAAAAAACCAGAACAGCCTTTTAATGATTTATAAATATAAATATTGACCTGAAATTTCAACAACTATGATAATTTTCTCCTGCAACAACTTCAGATAGTTTCTCTAACTCTAAATTCAACTGTTTAGAATCGGTAGACGAATAGGTACACATATCACTTGAAATTGTGTTAATTAGCTGGAAATCAACTATCCTTTTTGCTGGCTTATTGTAAGAAATTAGGTAAATCACCTATCCCAGGGTTATGAGTGGATAATATAAAACATTGCATTGTAAAGTGTTAAATCATATGCTATTTAGACCTTTTCTTTACTGGAAACTAAAATTTTGTTCTGATTTCGCATAGATTGTCCTTGAATTAGAAGACTATGCGAAAGCTCAACCCGATGCTATTGCAAGGTCATCTTCCAAAATTATATCTCATTTGAAAGCTGGTGGAGAAAAGACCTTGCTAGCCCTTAAGTCTCTGTGTTGTAGAAGCAAGGGTATTAAAGTGGAGGTGATACATAAACTCTTGGAATGTTTTCTTTTATGCATTTTTAAGGGTGTTTTTCTCTTAACCTCCTCGCTAGTTGCCACAGTTAAATGGTTGTGAGCAATTTTAGCTTATTTGGTTTAGAGTCATTAAGAAAGTTCTCATTCATTTACAGCCAAAAATACAAGTTAATGCAATATCTGATTCTACATCATTTCACTACTAAAGATGGCAGAATAAGAATGTTGGTAGCCCAATCTTTATAAATGAGAAAACGTGACTTGTCAAAGGACATCTATCTGACTTTAAAATAGAAATGATTAAATACCATTTGGGAAGTTCAGTATCTTCCTTATCATCTTTTCCATTTTTTTAAAACATGTATGTACAATCATTAGTACATTTTCCATGTTACCGTCTGTAATAATTTTTTATTGCAATTCATTGCAGGAGGCACAACTTATCTGTGTCGACTCTCTTGGGTTTGACATAAGGGTTTGTTCAGGAACTCAAGTTCAAACACTGAGATTTGGATTCAAGAAAAGGGTACATCAGTTGTTTTTCATCGTTACAAATTCAAATGCCATTATATACGTTGCGATATCGTTTATGCCTTATATTATAATACAAATTCAAGCTAGTTAAAAATATTTGTCAGATTTAGGGTTTAGTAAAAGGCTGGTAAAAGAAAGTCGATATCTCGGAATTCTAAGTTTACAAAGTTGTGAGGGGAGGGGTGATAGTGTTTCATTTTTATTGATCAGTTATACAAATCATTGTGTTTAGATTTTGGGCTGCGGATTTGTTTTACCTTGATAAACAAGACCACCGTCTTAGCTTTAGTGCACGAAGTTGTAACTTAACCCTTCTAATCTTAATATTTGCAGGCTACGTCAGAATACAGTGCTGAGAGACAACTCAATGATCTACTATTTCCAAGAAATCACCCAAAGCAACCAAAAACGAAGCAAACACATCAAAACGAATGCTAAAATGTCACTTGACATGCGAATTTTTGTTTAGATTGTATGACTTCGGCCAATGATTGTGTACAGTAGTGAAGGCAAGGGTAAAATGTCCCATGCCGATGCCAATCAGGTTGTGTTATTTTTGTTGTATTGAATCAATAATTGGAAGTAATGTTTTCCTCAGTTGTTTCCATGTTGTCATTGCTCGTAACATAGAATACGCTTCCAACATTATTTGTTGATTAGTTTAATGCCTGCAAGTGAAACAAGTAGAGGTTTTAATCGCAATAAGCACATGAACCGGTTGCCGGATATAAAATTAAAACTGACAGCTATGGTTTATGTTAGCGGTAGGAGTTGGCATACCGTGTATAATGGATCCTGATTAAGTATGGGACATCAGGGCGAAGGGGGATCAGATCAATCTCTATCAATTTCATTTCTTTTCCACGTCCAGATGATAAGAATTTCTCCACTACTGGCACATTTTTAGGAGCTTAATTTCTACCCCGTATGGTATGACCATTGGATGATATGATAAAAGATGGTTGAGGCGGGTAGAGAATCAACTGGATGTGGAAATACATTTTGATATGAAGCTAATGAAACATAGCGAAAAGAATGGAGGGAAAATCAGTTGTTTATTATTAATAGTGGAAGTTTACTGCAAATCCGAAGTCCTTTTAAAACCGGAAATGTTTTCCTAGTGATGGGTGAAAAAGGAACATCTGGCTCGTGAGGATTCAACTGGCTACTCTTAAAATTATTCTTGGCACCCCCATATTTTTTTGTATTGACCAAAATGTCTTTATTATTATTTATCTTTAAAAAATTTACATTTTGTTAAAAAAAATTCACTTTGAACATTCGGTAAAACTTAAATTTCCGATATTCAAATTCCCATTTTTACCGAAAATTGTTTGTATTTTTCAAAAAATTTGGAGGTGATTTAGCGGAAATTTTGAAATTTCCGGTGTTTATCTAGAAAATATTTAAAAAAAAACAATTTTTTTTGAAATTTTCGAGAAGCAGCAAAGTTTACCGAAAAGTTGAAAGTTGGAGCCTGATTGCCTTTCGTCACTGACTGTTAGAGACAAAAGTGTACTGATGATGTAAAAGGATGAGAATAGCATAGTGGGTCGTTTTAGTCATCGGAAATATGTAAGTAGGAAGTCATCGTTGTTTGCTTTGAATTCTTATATGTATGACATTTATTATATGTATATATTAAGTTAGTAGCATTTTTATCGATTCGTTTTTTCGAGAAAAAGTCATGGAAAAAAGGGAAAAGCCTTACTGATGCTATACCAAAAATTTCAAATTTTCAAATTTTTTTTATAGTTATCAAAAAATTCAAAATTTCTGGTAAATTATAACTATTCCCCGAATATTTGAAATTTTCGGTAGCGGAAATTTGAAATTTCTGGTAGACAACTACCTGTTACTGTAAAAAATAGTAAATTTTATAAAATTTCCGGTACCCACATGTAATTTTCAACATTTCCGGTATTTTAGTAAGGGCAGTATCATAAAGGTGCCCAAAAAAAAGGGGAGGGGTGTCAGGTTTAACTAAGGGGATGGCAAGTTAAAGGCTCTTGTCTCGTTTATGCATATGTCCCACAAAACCTGTAAAAAGGGGGGAGGGTTAGGCATAATTGATGGTGGGGGTAAAACCTAGGCTTGCACCGCAATAAGGTGAGGGTAGAGCAGGGCGTGCACCCTTACAACCTAAAAGTTATAGAAAGTCATGTTAATATCCGCATTCGTACCTTAGTTCGACTCGTGAAAAAAATGCAGGCAAAATAAGCTTTTGTCCAACGAGCAACGACCCATACTCGTTTTTCTACCCTACCTCTAATGATGGAGAATGCTCATTCCACCTTTATATGAGCATACCACACCCTTGAAAAATCTGATTTTGCCCTTCAAGCGTCAGAAAATGCATCTTTAGACGTATCCAAAATCACGCACCACAGTTTTGAAAAAAATAGTCAACACATGCATCTCCATTTTGTGTTTGAGTGTATCCGGAGATTCGTCTCCGAAATACCCATGCACTCATTTAAGTTATTTTGTTATTCACGCAACTGATTTTGAAAACGATTCTGTGACATTTTTGGAGATACAAATGCCAGTGGAAAGGTTGATAAATCACCTCCTTGCACAAGCTTCTTCTTCATGCTAAACAAAGTAACCATTGCAACAAAAAAAACTTGAAAAAACTCTCTCATTCTCAAGCATCCTTTCACCACCAAAACATCTTTCTTGTAGTTTATCACTTCATAGGGAGCAAAAGAAGCTAGAATTGCATATATAGATAATTATTTTCATCCCTCATTGCTTGCATTAATCCATTATTGAATCTTAAAAATGAGCGTTGAGTATGGAGATGCATCTCCAGAATTATTTATAGGTGGTCCGAAAGTGTATTTGAATTATATTCTGAATTCTCACACAGTTTTTCTGTTTTTGGTGGCAATAAATATGGTGGACTTGGATATGTTTTCCAAAGCTATTATGAGTGTGGATGTTAAATCCGTCAAAGTGAAGCATGATGTTAAATCAGATAAAGTGAATGATGACGTTCAACTAGAAGAAGTGAATGATGATGCTAAACTGGATAAATTGAATGATGACGTTCAACTCGAAGAAGCGAATGATAATCTTAAATCGGATGCTCGATCGGTCGTTGTAGAGGTAGATGTTCGTGCAGAGTTTACAAATAAAGAAGTGTTTATGCTACAATGGGTCCTTAGGAAGACAGAAAAATTGGGGTTTAGGGTTGTAATTGGAAGGTCCTACAATAGTTTGGATATAAGACAAGCATTTGTAACAATGATATGCTAAAGAAGTGGCACGTACCAACCAAAGATTATAAAGTTGAAACGAGATGACACTGGAACGAGGAAATGTGAGTGTCTGTTTAAATTTTGTGAATACCGTATGGTGGATGAGACATGTAAATTTAATGTGATATTCGGTATGCATAATCATTGACATCCTAGCCAGTCATCCCATTGTATGTCGCCTTGTTCCAGAGGATATATAACTTGTTTCAAACATGACACTAAATACGGTGGCACCTAAATACATAAACGCGTCTTTGAAATGGAAAAAATATCTAAATGTTTCAAATATCAAGCAAATATACAATATGTGTGCTCAAGATAACAAGACGGTAAGAGGACCAAGTTGTGAGATGAAACAACTGTTGAAGCTTTTGGAAGATGACAACTATGTTTCAAAGTACATAATTTATGATGATAAAGTCACAGTTCGAGATAATACTTTATAGTCATTCCGATTCTGTGAAGTTCTTCAACACATTTCCCTATGTGCTCATAATTGACTCAACATACAAAATAAACAAGTATAGACTTCTACTCTTGGAAATTGTTGGTGTCACTTCCACGGAGATAACTTATTCAGTCGATTTTGCATTTTTGGAATCCAAAAAAGAGGACAGTGTTATATGGACCTTGAAAATATGCAAGACTATGTTGAAGGACCAAAATAATATGCCACAAGTCATAATGATTGTTCACGACACCACACTGATGAATTCGGTTGCAACGATTTTTCTACTTCTTCAACATTACTTTGTAAGTATCACATTACCAAAAATGTAAGGGCATGATTCTGGATTAGGTTAAAGATAAGATTGCATGTGCATGGACCGATCAGGTTCAAATCTTTGGCAATACAACAACTAACAAAGCTTAATCGACACATGCTAAACTTATGAATTGGTTGGGAAAAGTAAAGGTGATTTTTAGCGAGATTGGGACGTTGTGAACCAAATGCTATTATTCAAAGACAACATCCTTTACTCACAGTTGGTTGGCAAAGTATCTCAGACGACGTTGAATTTTATTTTTCAATAAGTCAAACGAGCGGATAAAATAGTTTCCGATAGCTCAAAGTGTGGATGTACATTTAGAAATACTCATGGTCTTCCATGTATTTGTGTAATTTCAAAGAAGTTGAAGCATGAAAAATCAATACGTATGGACAAAGTTTGCACTCACTGGACCCAACTATGTTTTGATGGTGATGGCGTGAAGAATGATGATAAATCAAATATATTTATCATGACCGAATGGAAAGTGATCCAAGAGAGATTCATGAAAGTATATGACATCAGGAAATTGCACATCAAAGATCAACTTAGGAAGATTGCATATCCAGAAACAACAGGTTTGAAACCACTGCCCGAACAAGTTAAAACAAAAGGTGCCCATAAAAAGGTAAAATCGACTCAAAGTGACAATTTCACGAGACAATCTCCTTCGTATTTTGAGAATGTTGAATCACAATTTTCGGATTCTCAGACTTCAAAATCCCAAAAAAAATATTTTTAAGGGTGCACGTATTAGCAAACCATCTCCTCCAGCAACGTTACCAAAAATCTAATTTATTGGTGAGATGTTGATTCTTATGCACAAATACATCGAGCGAATTGTAAATGTTTATAGTGATGACAACTGTGGGTTTCAAGCTATTTCGATTTTACTCGATAAGGGAGAGGAGGACCACCAACTTGTCCGCCTTCATCTTATACAAGAGATGACGATGCATAGGGAGTCATTCACAAAGCCATATGGAAACAAAGCAAATTACGATACAATTCTCAATGCTCTTGTTCCTTGTCTTAGTGGTCTGGCTCCATTTGACAAATGGATGTATTTTTCGGAAACGAGACATCTTATAGAAAGTATTTGTGATAGGGTGTGCATTGATTTAACACGATATGGTTTCCAAAAAACATTCTTTCCACTTCAGAGTAAGCCACCTCATAAGCCATATGAACGTGTCATGTGTGTTGGTTATAAAAAAACAACATTTTATTCAGATTTTTTTGAAGCCGAGATGTCTTATACTAAAGACATCACCAGAATGGACGATATATTTCAAATAAGATGTTGGAACACGGTCATATCAATTTCTTGAAATGATGGAAGATTTCATCAAGTTGAGCTACATTGAACGAGAAGCAAATAAGGAAAGGTCAAAGATTGAACCACAATAGATTTAGGTAGTGACTTAACTTTTGATGTGTTTTAATTGTAATCTAACACTATAACATATTTCTTTGTAAGTAACAGACCACTTAATGTTATAAAATTGGGTGCTATTTTTGGACAATTTTTGTTTTTTCAGATTCTGTGATGCATAACTATGGTACTTGATCTGGATTGGGCCTACACTTTCCCTTCGAACGGGAAGCCCAAAAATAGCCCAAGTTAGGGACCGTTGGGTAACTCCCCACACGATCGTTGGAGGACTTGGCCCACAATCCCACAACGCTCATCTTAAACTGCCCTCTGGGAATCACGGGTCCAACCCTATTCTCGCAGAGCAGTTGACCAGGGGGGAGTCTACTTGCTGGACTCCATACACACGTAAGCCCTGGCAGTTCCTGTTATTGGGCCTCAACATGGCCCAATAATGGGAACCTTGGCCCAACGCTGGAGGCTATAAACACCCTCTCTCCTAAGAGGGTCAGGTATTCAATTCATCACTTCTAAATATTTAACACTTGCTTGCTCATTTCGCAACTTACTTAGCCATCAGAGTGTCTTGCAGGTACCCCATCCCCCTATCTCATTCAACTTCTGCCATAGCTAGCTGTGACAGTCAATTTCTGATTCGGTAAGATCAGTGGCACCGTCTGTGAGAAACTTGCTTCCCCGTCTTACATTTACTCGAGACCAAAGTTAAACAATCCCCGACTGTCATGGCTGACCAGACTGCAGAAAATATGAACGTTTGTATCATCGACATCAACAAAAACATCACCGACAATAATTCTGGCCTCGACGACACCGGTACCGCCGGCCACAACACAACCCCCATAATTAATATGCCCGGGCCTTCTGACTATATAGACGAAGCAACTGCTTCATCATCATCACTGCCTCCACGACTCGAAGATGATCGACCACCTCCCCAGAACTACCAACCCGTTCAGTTCCATGAGGTCCTCGTTCCTGCTGGAGCAGACGCCACGACTAGGGCACTGTTTGCGGTGATAAATCAGACCAACTACCTGATCTTCACCCAAGGAGAAAGATTGAGGGTCCTAGAAGATGCTCGGAGAGCCCCCCAGAAGATACGTGAGACCTCAGTCTCCTCCTCCTCGACAAGCAGGGGAACGTCCCCAATCTCTCCCGCGGAGACGTAGTCGGGATATCTCTCGAAGCCCTTCTCCCCGACCAATTGGGCGACGCCCCGATTGGAAAGGGACCATCTCGTTGACACGGGGAGACGCGATCACGGACCCTCGCGCCAAGAACAAACACCCCTTGGAGATAAAAACGGGGGAAACAACGAGCGGCCATACCGCCCGAGGAACGCTCCACACGACCAGGGCCACCATAACCGCCACTACATCAGATCCCCGTCTCGCTCGCCCAAACAGACTGACGAGGAAGACCCCCGCGGTCCCTTGTCACAAGCCATCATGGAGGCACCCATTCCTCCGGGAATGGAGAAGCCTCCCCACCTAAAGGAATATGACGGCATCACCGACCTGGTCGACCATATAGACGGGTTTGAGGCCATGCTACATTATCACAATATCAGGGGACCAATCAAATGCCGGTTGTTCCCCACGACTCTGAGGAAAGCTACGATGGACTGGTACAAGAGTCTCGCCCCCGAGTCAATTACCTCCTGGCGAAATCTGAAGAACCAATTCATCATTTCATTCACTGATTCGCGATGCCACCCAAAGACTGAAGCAGCCCTCGAGGCTATCGTCTAGAGACATAATGAGAATCTGAGGGAATTTATTGATCGGTTCAACCAGGAGGCCATCCAGGTCCCCTGTACCGATTACATGAAGAGATACCTGCTCGAGAGGGGACTCCTCCCGAGCACGGAATTCAGAAAGGCCGTAGGCATTGAACCTCCCCAGACATTCGATGCCCTCCTCGAGAAAGCAAGAGCCTACATGGACTACGAGGAGAGGGAAGCGACCAACAGAGCCCGGGATCCCAGGAATCACGGATCTACCAGTCATCCACAACAAGACACCTCCCATCCTCGATAAACCAGAGAGAAGAGAAGGGACGATAAACCCCGAGGCCCTCGGGAACAAAGAAGACCCTCGGGGAGGTTTACTGAGTACACTCTGCTAACGGCTTCCTGCGAGCGCATCTTAGAGGATTGAACGAATACATATTTCAAGGACGGCGGCGTCAAGCATCCTCGCCTCGCTCCTGCTAAGCCCAGGGCAGGTCAAAGCAAATGCTTCCAGTATCATCGGAGCCATGGGCACTTGACTGAATATCGTGTCCATCTCAAGGATGCTATCGAGACCCTCATAAAATTTGGGAGACTCGGAAAATATCGACGCGGAGACGCCCCCCGTCGAGATGCCTGTGAAACAAGGGAGATATAGGAGGATTCCCGACCGTCTGACGAGTCGGTCCCCATCCAGACCGCATTCTCCGTTATGAGACCAGAAGACTTTTACGTCCCCGAACATATGCAAGAGCCTCTGTCTATGCACAGCAGGTGGGAAAACTTCCCCTCTGCCATGGTCATAAATGGTGGGGGTTTAATGACTTAACTATAAATTCAGCAAAGAGGAAGTTGGACGAGTTGGTCGACGCGGCTCCCCCATAAACGGTGACCTTCGAGAGGGTTAAAGGCAGATCATAGTTAATCATCTTTTACCTCGAGGAACTTCCCAGAGGGCCCCCCAATTCAGCCATCCCTCTTCTGATCAGGGATAGAATGGCCAACATCGACGCACATCGTGTCCTGGTCGACGAGGGAAGTTCTGTCGACGTGATGTACAACCAACTTTTCAGAACCCTCCAGCTCGATGACTCTCGCCTTTCACCATATGTGGGATCAGACTTGCAGGGCTTTAATGGATCGACCTCTAATCCATGGGGGTACATGGAGCTTATGGTCACCTTCAGAGAAGATACTACTACCCGGCAAGTCAAGGTGAGCTTCCTTGTCATTGACTTCTCGTCTCTCTACAACTGCATCCTTGGGAGGCCGACACTAGCAGAGCTGACCGTAGTGCCCTCCACCGTCCATCTGAAGATGAAGTTCTACACAAAGAGGGCACGAGCCACCACCATTCAAGGCGACCTAACAGCCGCCCGAAGATGCTTCAACGCGGCGGCCAAGGGATAAAGCACAGTCGACACCAGAGTACGGCCCGCCAAGAAAGCTATAACAACGCGACCAGAGCCTCAGCAGTCAGAGCCACAACCCATCAGAGCTGAGGTGCAGACGACTCCTCCAAAGGTCAATTCGATTTCGCTGGACACTTGCTTCGACCAAGACAAGCCCTCGAATAGCGAGCAGGAGATCCTCCGACCAATTCCAGATGGGGACTTCGAGCTCGTCCCTCTTGATGAAGACCCGAGCAGAGGGGTGAAGATTGGCACAGGACTCCCCAACCTGGCGAGGAAGCTGATCAAGGCCTGCGTGAGGGAGAATGCATATTTGTTTGCGTGGAGCACTGTGGAGATGCCTGGTCTCGACCCCGAGGTCGTTTGTCCAACTCACCATTGATCCAGCCGTTAGGGCAGTAGTACAACATAGGCGTAGGCAGTCCCCAGAGAAAATGGAGGTTGTTGAAAAAGTTGTAAAAGACCTCCTAGAGGAAAATTTTATTTCAGAGGCCCGGTATTCAACCTGGCTGTCTAATGTTGTACTCGTTAAGAAAAGTAATGGAAAATGGCGTATGTGTGTTAACTATACCAATCTTAACCGGACATGCCCTAAAGATGCATTCCCCTTGCCTAATATTGACATGCTAGTCGACAACTCGGCCGACTATAAAATCTTATCTTTCATGGATGCCTATTCGGGCTATAACCAAATCCTAATGGCAATGAGCGACAAACACTGCACTGCTTTCATGACCAGCTCGGGCAACTATTATTACAACGTAATGCCCTTCCGTCTGAAAAACACAGGAGCAACATATCAGCGGATGATGAACAAAGTCTTCCATAACGATATTAGAGACATGCTCGAGGTATACATGGAGGACATGATCGTCAAATCCCGAGTAGACACCGACCATGCCGCACATCTCAGGAAAGTCTTCGCCCAAGCAAGGCAATGTAGAATGAGGTTCAACCCCGAGAAGTGCACCTTCGGAGTTAAGGCGGGAAAGTTCCTCGGCTTCTACCTAACAGAACAAGGAATTGAAGCCAACCCCAACAAATGTCGGGTGTTATCTGACCTCCCTACACCCACTTCGAAAAAATCCATACAAGTCCTGAATGGTATGCTCGCCTCAATCTCCCGTTTCATCGCAAAATCCTCTTAATACACCCTGCCCTTTTTCAAACTCCTGCGCAAGGAAACAACTTTCGAGTGGACCAAGGAATGAGAACAAACCCTTCTCTATCTCAAACAGAGCCTTTCACAGCCGCCTCGTGCTATCACGATCAGTCTATAAGGAGACATTATTCCTATATATGGCCGTCTCCGTCGAAACCATCAGTGCGGCCCTCATTCGCGAAACTCACGACGGCCAAAAACCCGTGTGTTTCATGAGCAAAGCGCTTCAAGGGCCCGAGGTCAGATACCAACAGATCGAGAAGGGTGTATTTGGCCATCATCAATGCAGCGAGAAGGCTCAAACACTATTTCCTCGCGCACACAATCATCGTACGAATAGACCAGTCAGTAAGACAGCTGTTAGGTCGACCAGATATAGACGGACAAATGTTAAATTGGTCCTTGGAACTCTTGGAATTTGACATCCAATATGAAAGAAGGAAGGCTCTAAAGGCCCAAGCCCTGACCGACTTTGTCGCTGAGATGACCGCACTCAACCCCCCCGCAGGGAAGGAGCACAAGTGGACCATCTTTGTGGATGGAGCATCCAGCTCGACTGGGAGTGGAGTAGGAATCCTATTTGAAAACAACGAGGGCGTCGTGATCGAACACTCGCTCACTCTCTCCTTTCCAACCTCAAACAATCAGGCAGAATACAAAGCTCTGCTCGCAGGTCTAAGACTGGTCGAGGATTTGGGCGCTCGAGAGTTACAAATTTTCACTGATTCCCAACTCGTCGCATCGCAAGTTCAAGGGGAATACCAGGATAAGAACAACAGCCTCATTGAATATTTAAACTTGGTCAAAGAACACGTGAAGAAGTTTGACCGATTAGAAATTACACATGTACCACGCAAACAAAAAACGTGGGTCGACATACTTTCAAAGATAGTGAGTATGAAGAAAAAAGGCAGAAACAAATCAGTCTTACAAGAGTCCTTATCTCGCCCAAGCATTGAACGCCCCACAGTATTACTCGAGGTGAATGCCATCGGGGATAATTCATGCTGGATGACCCCGGTGTTCAATTTTCTAATGAATGGGGGACTTCCTCTTGACCAAAGGGAGGTAGCTGCAACCAAACGACGAGCATGCTCTTACGTCATTCTCGAGCACAAGCTGTATCGCCATGGATTCTCTATCCCACTCTTGAAGTGCTTCGAAGAGTCAGTGGTCCCCGAGATACTACGGGAAATCCACAAAGGAATCAATGCCCAACACATGGGCGGAAAGTCCCTAGCGCGAAAAGCATTACGAGCGGGGTACTACTGGCCAACCATGCAACAAGACGCCAAAGAACACGTCAAGAAATGTGATAAGTGCCAAAGACACGCCGACATGAACCTCGCTCCACCGCGTGAGCTAAAAACGCTATCATCCCCGTGGCCATTTGCCTGGTGGGGAATGAACATCCTCAGACCGTTAGTGTAAGGGACATACCAAAAAAAATTCCTCGTCGTGGCTGTAGATAATTTCACAAAGTGGATAGAGGCCGAAGCCTCACGAAAATCACCTCGCGGAACATTCTCCGTTTTTACAAACGAAACCTGCTCGCTCGGTTTGGAATCCCACAAGCACTCGTCACGGACAACGACACCCAGTTCACCGACCAAGGTTTTCAAAGCTTCATTGCCAAACTCGGGACCAAACAACAATTTACCTCATTCGAACACCCCCAGACTAACGGGTAAGCCGAAGCCGCAAATAGGGTCATCTTGCGAGGACTCAAACGCAGGCTAGGCGAAGCCAAAAGGGGATGGGTCGAAGAATTACACAACGTTCTATGGGCTTATTGAACAACGCACCACTCGACGACCGACGAGACACCATTCCGACTGACTTACGGCACCGAGGCAGTCATCCCAGTAGAAATCATGGAGCAATCTAGGCAAACTGAAATGCCCCTCGATGAGGAGATGAACGACGAGGCCCTGAGAGACGAGCTCGACCTTGTTAAAGAAATCCGATCAGGAGCAACCCTGTGTGAGGCCATGCTGAAACAATAGGTAGCCCTACGCCACGACAACAAAGTCATAAAGCGCGAGTTTCAGGTTAGCAGCATAGTCTTGCGAAGAAACCAGATGGATTCCCGCGAAGGGAAATTGGCCGCAAACTGGGAAGGACCTTACCGCGTCTAGAGAGCTACGAGCACCAGAGCATACTACCTCGAGCAATTGAATAGAGAACCATTACCTCGACCCTGGAATGCTGCGAAGCTAAAACAATATTATAGCTAAGTCCCTCACCTGTTGAGGACTTCAGCCGTCGAATACTCATCTTTAGTCGACGAAGGGAAAACTTCGACCATGTAAGCACGTTGAGGTACAGAGCGGCCTACCAACCAACAAAAAGCAGGATGTCATTCATTTTTTACGAGCAACATCTTTGCCCGACAGGGACACCTCGATCGAGCTCTGCTGTCGAAGTACCTAACATGGCAGAACACCTAACTCGCGATGGGCAGTTCACGCCACGAGCGTAGGATCCCGATCGTGATCATACGCCCGTCCCACATATTCCCACTTCGCGCCCTTGACACACTTCGACATGTGTCGAACTAATATTAGGGTCGAGCGCATATCTCCACACGGAAGACACGAACTTCGTGATAAATTCATAACGACCACAACAACGGTCAGGCACATATATCCAAGGGATATATCAAGCATTCATCAAATAAACAGTCATAAATAACGCAATTATATGACATCAAAGAAAAGCAACGCAATTATAATATGCCGACCACAAGGGCCAATGTTGTTCAAAGTTATAGTTTAGGTACGACGCCACAAAAACTAAATGAATGATAGCGGGCACGCAGGCCCTGAAATGACAGCGGACACACAGGCCCTGAATAAAAAATACAATCAAGCTTCATATTCCCTGTCGCTACTATCAGGGGGATAAAATATCTTCCTGTCAATGACTTGGTTAAATGGGCCAGCTCCCTCGACCATTATCTCAACCCTCGGGTTCAAGATCTTTATCTGCTCGATGGCAGTGTTGAAGTCGTAGCCAAGGGTATCTACAATGTCTTTTTCGAGAAAACAGATGCGAGCGATCAAATCTTCCCTGGTTGCCATGCCATTCTCCATATCGGTCTCTGTTGTACCCCAAAATTTGCCCTTCCATATTTCTCAAAAGATTGCAAGAAAGATCTCCAAGTTGCTCAAAGTAGCCCAAGAGTTGGTCAGACAAGCTCTCTCCTAAGGCAGTCTACCTCAAACTAGGGTTTCATGTTGCATCAATATACTTGAGTCCAAGTGATCCCAAGTGCTCACCAATGTCCTAATATGTTCCCAAGACCTTTCATGTCAAGTTTCAAGCCTTGCAGAGGAAGTTTGCTCAGTTAATTGCTCAAAGGTCCAAAAATCGACTGTGCTAGGGCAAAAGTCAACTATGGCCTACATATAGTCAAATTTCAAGATTTTTAGTCAACATCCTTATTTTGAAGTATATTTAATCATTTTATCAAGGGTTTATCATGATTCATCAAGGATTGCTCATAATTCATCAAGATTCAAAAATTGCTAAATTAGGGTTTTGTAGGAAAAGTCAACTCAACTTTGACCAAGCATAACTTTCTCATACTTTATGAGAAATGACCCATCCAAAGATCATTTTGAAGAGGATTAAATTCCCTACAATCCATCTTAAGCTCCCAAGTTCAAAATATGCACTCACAAGAAGTTATTAATTTGGACATTATAGGTCATTTTGAAAAGTCAACAAAAACACCTTTTTTTTGTCAAAGCTTCATACTGGAGCATGGAATATCAAATTGATATGAGACCAAAAGGGTTGATTAGAGCATATCAAGCTTTCTAAAAAGTCCAAGAACACCTCCAAAGAGTCAAAATTGAGGAAGTTATGCATTGTTGAAATTGACCTTTTTTGCAAAATTGCAAAAAGTCAACTATCCCCAAAACTTTAAATTTTGCCAAATGGGCCCATTCTTTTTCACTTGTTTTGAGTTGGCATCATATCCCACGTGCTCTATCCTTTTCCACTTGTCCATATCATATTTTTATTAATTATTTTGATTTTTATTTGAATTCATTTGATTTAAATCAAAATAAATCAAATAAAAAGCCAAAGCATTGATAACAAGGGATTTTGTGCTTGTTTCAGGTTCCAATTACAGCTAGCATCATTCAAAATAGTGCCAAGACTTAGAGTGCACAAAAAGATTCAAAATAAGCCATGTTTGGAAAGATCTTCAAAGTGTATCAAATCAAATCCAAAATCATTGAAAGAAGAAGATTTGAACCAGCTTTGCAACCCTAATCCCTTCACTAATACATAAGGAGGCGAGGCAGATAAAAAAAAGGTTGGAAATCAGGCGCAGGGCAAGAACAGAAATTGAAAAAACTAGCAAAAAGCGTGAGATCAAAATCCCACTTAGAGGCGTCCTCAAGGCTCGATACCTCTCCCAATCGCTTCCTGGCAATCTAAGGAACCTAAAGCAATTGAAACCAAGCGTTTTCAAGCCCTCCCACGCATTGTAAGTCCGTAACAGTATCACCATCTTCTTGAATTCGAATAGCTTTGTTCTTGCATCCATAGTGTGAAATAATTGCATATTCTTAACCTATGAAGCATTTGCAAACTTTTAGCATTACTCAATTTCATTTATATGGTCTGTAAGGAAATCCACCATTGTTAGGGTTTCAGATTTGGTTTTAGGGTTTTATTTTCAGGGATAATTGGCCTTGGTAATGGGTACCACTATGTTCAGAAGAAGGAGACGGTTCTAACCATGGCCTTGGTGGACGTTTTTGTCACATGTATGAGATTTTGAGAGTGGACAGGGGTATAGCAACGGACACTGTCCGTGGGTATAGGTCCTTGGATTTTTAGCCACGGTGCAGGGAAAAAGAAGCAGGCGTGTCACTCCTCCATTCGCCCATTCAAATTTCTACGCGCTTTTTTTAATTGTTTTTTCAATATTGTTTTATTTCACATATTATTTTCAGTGTTTGATTAATATACCACAAAACAACATAGTCCAGTGGTTGCCACGTGAGTGTTAAGGCATTCAGAGGCTGGAGGTCAGGGGTTCGATTCCTACCTCCAACATTTGCTATTTTGCATTTATTTTCAGGAGATCCAATACATGCATGAGCTTGGGATACATCATACTCCCTCATCATCCAACGCGCCAGATGGCCAGATGGCCAGATCTGGTGGCCACCATTGCAAGCACACCATGGACCAAGTCAAACATGCCACACTGGATGGCAAAAGTCAGTGTGGACCTTCTCCAATTGGGCCCATAAAACTGCTTTCTACACCCCCTAATTTCAGGCCCATCATCTTTTTTATTTTATTTATTATATTTAATTTATTTGCTATTTATTTTATTAACCAAAAACAATTTTATTTTTATCAAAAAATCACAAAAAATATTTTTATGTCCAAATAAATCAGAATTTTTATTTTTCATCAATAAATATTAATTAAAATAATTAGGTTATTTATGTTAGATAACTTTAATTGATTTTTGTAAATATTTAAAATTAATTAGAATCAATAGGTTTTAACACTAATTTAATTATTTTATTTCTTTCGTAAAATAACCAAAAATCCAAAAATATGTCATTAATTATTTTCATTAATTAATTTAATTAACCAATTAATTTTCACATTTAATTTAGAAAAAAAACTCATTTCTTTTAATAAAAACAACAAAAACATTTTCTTTTAATTAGGAGGGTCAAAACCCTAGTTTCGCATTCGATCTAACGTTCTCGCGCACTTTATTTTTATCCAATTATTGTATCTGCTCCCAGTTTATAATAATTAAATTAGGACATTTATTTACTTTTACCGATTTTTTTTTCTTTTTCAAAAGGGTTGTTTTTGGCGATGTAAATACCTGACGCCTTGTAATAGCGTAGTTTAAATTCCGCACTCTAATTTCTGCAAATATTCAACTTCTAGATGTTTGATAATAGGGTTTGCATGACAAGAATAAATGTCTGAATTTAAAACAGTTAGATCACCCTAAACATGTGCAAAGATAAAAATAACTGAAATCAATACACTCGCACATGCGCACTCCTAGGGTATACTCCCACTTGGTTGCCTTTGTAAATGGTCATTGAGTATAGGTTGTTTTAGAGGTCGCCCTCTTGTCTAAATGATCATAGTTGCCTCGAAATGGTTGCCTCGGATATTGTTGCCTCGAATAAATGATCTAAGACATTAGGGTTACCACTAAGATGTCCTAACATTGCTTTAGTGATCGTATGTCCCTCTTTCGAATTGACCCTCAAACTCCAACGATGGTGCTACCTACTCACTAATAGTGGGATTGCATTGTCTAAAGGAAATAAACATAGAACGATTCTTTTTTTCGAGTAGGTAGATTAGTTCTTAGATACTTGCTCATCCAAAACAAAACTTTTTCACACTTACACTCTTTTACAAACAAGTTTTCAAAAACACTTCATTACACTCTTGAAGACAGACGCAAGAGTTAAATCGAAGTTAAAACAAAAAAATTTCAAAATCCACAAGCACAAAGAAAACAATTTTGAAAATGATGAGCAAGTACCTAAGAGCCCGTAGATAACTACGGATAGAAAGGGTGCTAATACCTTCCCTGTACTCAGAAATCTCGAAAAAGGATTTTTTGTGTGCTTTTTTCCTTTCCTTGTTGGATAAAATAAAAGACGGTGGCGACTCTTGCTTACCGCGACATTTTGAAAAAACAAACGCAAAACGCAAACCAGCATTCCAAAAACAGTCAGTTCTCCCATCGTATCACAGTCTCATCCTCGGATGGGGCAGTGATCCCTTCCAACTCCGTCGTACGAGCGACCATATGCTCGTTCTCTTTAGTGGCGGCCTCCAGTTGAGGCCTCAGCTCATTAAAATCCTTGAGAATCCAAACTTGGGCCTCGAACTTTGATTCGTGGTTGAGGATGTCACACTTTAACTTCTCATTTTTGTCCTTCAACTTGTGAATTTTGGCATAGGTCGTGTCGAGAGAGGCTTGAGCACTCGAGGAATCATTGTTTAGCGAAAGGGCTATCTCGAGCATTCTCACCATAACGGCCACATCCTCGGCCAAATTCTTCCGACGAACCTCCTTATCTTCAGACAAGATTGCCTCCCTATCCTCCTCGTGCACGCCGAGGGAGCTCTCACCACTGAAGAGATCATGACTTATGTAGCAAGGAGGCAATACAAAGACCCCCGCGGGAACTTTTTCACCCTTGGGTATTACACCCGCAGCGCTATCCACATGCTTCCTCTTAGCCTCGGGCTCGTTTACGGGAATCTGGACGGGCTCAACAGAGGAAACCGGATTTTTTGATAAGGAGGGGGAACCACTAGCCCGACCGACATATTTGGCCTGTTCCTGAAGCTGGGTGACTCTTTTTTTTGGCTCAGAGGTGGACGCGTTCTTGGGCCTCAACTTCAACAGGCGCTCAGAAAGGGATGCCATTCAACCTGCAATAAAAAAGAATCGTTAGTCGGGTTAGAAAACCAAAAATAGCGCGAGCACGTTCCTGCATAAAGAGGAGCAAATTAATTAGGCCACGTCCCTGTTGTACCCAAAAAAATTTCCTCTCATTCCTCAAGACAATTCTCACAAAGGACTACCAAAATCCAAGCTTACACAAATATATTTGGATTTTTCAGCATTAAGATTAGGGAAGAAATTTCTAAAAAGGGACAAAACAAATGAAAATTCCCTTTTTGATAAAATTAAAGGAAAAGCAAGTTCCTTTCGATTTTGCATCCTTCGATTGGACACTTTGGCCTTGGTTGTATCTTTCGTTTGGGGCGCTGGATTCCTTTGGGGCATGTTCGTTTCATGCTTCGATTGAGGCATTGGACTCATTTGGCTAAGATTATTTCCTGTTTCATTTTAGCGCTAGACTTCGCTTGAATGTCTGTGCAAGTCTTTTGTTTGGACACATATCATCTTCCCTGCGTGTTAGCCAAGATATACAAGGCAGAATTTCCTACCATAATAACATGCACAAGGACAAAGTCCCCTTTAAAGCATTTTGTTACAAGCTTCGACAATGCAACACTTCCCATCAAACAGTTCCAATTCACAAGGCAAAAAGCTTCCTGATGATGTCCTTCAACTCAAGAGGCCAAAGCCTCCCTTTTTCCCTCTTTCGATCACACGTTTTTTTCCCCTGCAAGCCTCCTTCGTTTGGGGCAATGACTTTCCCAACGTTGCAAGCTTCGATTGAGCCTTTCATCCCTTGCATGCATCCTTCGTTTGGGGGTGTGAATCCTTGAGCACAAGTCTTTAGTCATGCCTTTCGTTTGGGCATATGGTTCCTCTTTTACAAGATTTTGTTTGAACATATTTGCATAAGGTCACAAGGCAGGAACCTCCTGCACACATTCTTTCGTTTGGCCATATGGCCCCTTCGCATGCAAATTTGAGTGGGCAGGATCTCCTGTAGAAATGGCCTGCTCCAAACGCACAAACTCTGCACTATGCCATTGCCTCAGGCGAAGGAAGCACCATGGTGGTGAATTGGAAGGGCTTTCCAGGCATGTCTAGATGTCCCCAATCAAAGGACATATGTTACTGACCCATCCCAAGAGCATTAATTTGGCCCCTTCGAAGGATATCCATGGGAGTCACTCGAATGACACTTCGATTTGAAAAAAGAGATGGTTATTTAAAAGTATGGTCGAAAGGCAAGGCTAGGGGGTCAAGACAAAAGGTTGAGATACCAAAGGTACTTGTTGACCAAAGCCCATGCGTTTCCAGGATCAGGCATGATACACTGGCCATAAAACTCCAAAACTGTTGCACAGTAGTCCTGCATTGTGGCCTTATTCCTTGCACCAAAATGGCAATAAAACACTGTCCCTCGAAGGCTACAAATACAACATACCCTTTTTGTTTGAACCTTTTGTTTTCCCTCCCAAAGCATCAGTCCAATCCATCTATAAATAGGAGGCATCACCACACATTGAGGGCGCCTGAAGGATTGCAAGAAAACACTTGTGAAAATTCTCAAAAAATCCTCAAACACTTTCAAACATTCTTTTTCAAACATTTCTATACACTAAGAAAAACCTTCGATTCACCCCCCAAGTGACCATCAAACTACCCTTCGACCCACTTCCCCAGCTACTATACAGTAGGCCTTTGAGTTATCCCATCACTTGTTATAAGAGAGCTTTCGATCCACCCACACAACCTCTTTCGACCCAGTCACTGCTTTTACAAAGTAGCAACTGGACTAGCCCCAAGAAGGTCCCAACGAACTACCATTTGTCCGTCAGAGAAACCACTTACATATCCCTTCGATTTAAGGACTTCAAGAGGTAAGTTTATTTCAAACTTGAGTTTATTCTATTCTTTTATCACGTGCACATGCCAATAAAAAAATATAGACATGTCTAGACCAGGTTTTAGCTTTCGATTTTGACTACTTATACGCTGAAAAATAAACCTTAGTTAGTTATGATTTGGACTTTGAGACCCATTAGTTTTTAAGCTAACCCCTAGACTGTAGTTATGTTTGGATATTGCATTTTTTTTAGAAGTTAAGACAGGTTTGTTATACCCTTCGATTGGCTAGTTGCACAAGCCTTTCGAATCATAATCTAAAGGCCCAATATGCTTACAAAGAGTCAGCCAGGAGTCTGTGGCGAAGCATGAGTTTTGTTGCTCCTAAGCCTCAAACGAAGGCTAAAACCTTGTTATCTCCATGCCTTAAACGAAGGCCAGAACTTTGCTATCTCCATGCCTCAAACGAAGGCCAAAACTTTTCTATCTCCAAGTCTCAAGCGAAAGGCATAACTATGTTGACTTCCAGGCCCATACGAAATGCGTGACTATCCTGATTCTAACCCCCAGTCGAAGGAGACAAAGGAAAATCGAAGGGTATGACTTCACTGACTTCAGAATCCAAATTGAAGGAGGCCAGGAAATGCAGAATCGAAGGGTGTTTCTGCCCCAAATCGAAAGACCTGTTTTTCTTTCTTTTGTTTTATTTTTGCCTTTATGTTTTCATGCAATTCAATATGGTTGTAATAGTGTAGAATTTTATCTTTCTTCATTTTATTACTTTTGTATGATTGCTAGTAAAATATGGCATGTATGGTAAGATAAAAATAACAAGTAGACAACTCCTAATCAAAGACTAAATGCATTCAAATCAAACACACCATTCACACATGCACCCTTAGGGTAATCTCACTTGTTGCCTCGGAAAAATAGTTATGTCCCTCGAATAGGGGCATTTTAGCAAAGACCCTCAATAAAAGATCGTAGTCCCTCGATAACCCTCAATGTTGCCTTCGGTAAACGATCTAGTCCCTAAACGATATTGCTAAAACGTCCCATAAGTTGCCTTCTATGACTATACAAACGTCTCACGCCCGTCCCTTCACATCCAATGATGAAAGCTTCTTACCAAGTCAATGCTAAGATAGCAACATCTAAAGGAGGAGTAAAAGAACACTAAAGACCCTTTGAGTAGGTAGGTTGCTCCTAGTTGCTCGCTTGCTCACAACAAAAACATTTTATACACCAACACTCTCACTTTGAAACATTTTCAAAAGACAAACACCTTGTACGCGTTCTTATAGAAACGAGAGCCATTACAAAGACACCTTTTCAAAATCACTTTCAAAAACACATTCCACAAACACCTCTTGGAACTATTTTCAAAACAACACTTTGTACGCGTTCTTATAGAAACGAGAACCATTACAAATACGTTTTCAAAATACTTTTAAAACCCATACCACAAGCACATTTTCAAACAAAAGCAAGTGGTCTAGCAAGCAACTAAGAGCCCGTAGATAACTATGAATGAAAAGGGTGCTAACACCTTCCCTTTTCATAACCTACCCCCCGAACTCAAGAAAACAATCTCAAAGGTCTTTCCTATTCTTTTCAACCTTTCCTTATTAGATAAAAGAAAAGCCAGTGGCGAATCTTGCTATCCGCAACAATTGAGATCAAACGCGAAACACCCAAGTCAGTTCTCCCACCGTGTTACAGTCCCCTACCTAAAAGCCTAATGGCTTCCCCGTTTAAGGAGAATTCGAGCAAGGCCTTCGTGTTTATCAACCTATTGATTAAAAGATACTCCCCATCATCGTAGAACAAGAGGTTGTTGTTCACATCCACGCACTTCGCGGGGGAGAAACTCTTGACATAAGCCGACAACTTCTCGTACGAAAGATGGTCTTAAGCGTCTAGATCCTCGGGTTTCACAGCATAATACTCGGGCCTTTGTTCGAAGTGCTTCCACTACCACTCGAGCAGAAATTTGGCCATAAGTCGGGTAACTAGCCACCCATCCTCCACCTCTTCCACACGAGTATACAGGGAATCTATGGCCGCTTCCGTCAGTGGCTTCACGATGAAATACCTCTCTTTGAAATTCCGGACAGACTCCAGGTAAGGCCTGAAGAGCTTCCCGAATTGCTTGAATGACACCCACGCCTTCCCCCCTCCGACGGATTGTCTTTGGAGGTGAAAGATATGGAAAAATAGGGGCAGCATGGCACCTATCCTCAGATACTAGCAGACGAGCTCGAATGCTCGCATAAATGCCAACGTGTTTGGGTGGAGTTGAGAAGGCGCCAATTGAAGCCACTGGAAAACCCCGACTTGAAAATCATTGAAGGGCAAGCGCATCTCCGTCTCTTTAAAAGCATATTCATACATGGGGAACCGTTTTCCCGGGTACGTCGAGCATATTCTTCGGTCGTAGTGGGGAATTTGGAGCATCCAATTGGCGGGGGCCTTTTCTGCGTGTACCTCCGAGCAATTGAACACATCCATTGCGTCTTGGGAAAAGCACGACCGTTTATTCTGGGGCTCAGGAGAAACCCAACCCAAAGGGTCCTCGTCATTGTGGGGCTCGTCTTCATAATTGGAGGCCGGAAGGTCGTCCCCAACTGAGTGCGCCATTATACCTGAAAATCAGGGGGAAATAGTGAATTTGATATTATCAAATCCACCCTTCCACCGTAGATCAAGTGAAAGGGCGACGAACTCGATCCAAGCCTTCGACTACACGCTAAAGCAAACTATTTCTTTGGGAGGTCATGTTGTCGGGGGGATGATCACTCACCGAGCGAGAAGCCTGAGATAATCCATGTATCTGGGGAAGCCATCCCCTGTGCTACGGCCACTATTCGGGGATACCCCCCGACGCTATAGTTAATGAACATTCATAAAGTGCCCGACAGATTCATGAGTGCTCGACGCAGAATTCATGAACTTCAATGAACATTCATGAGTTTTCATCATATAACTCATAACTGTTCATCCAATCAAGGAATAATTTAGACATTTAATCCAGAAACGCTTAAGAAAAGTGGTGTTAAGAGGTTGTAACTTACTTGGATGAAGAACTCAAAGAGAAAATCTGGGAAGTTGAGAGGATTGCTTCACACAACGAGCAAGGAAATCTAGGAAGTTAAGAGGATTGCTTCACACCACGAGTAAGAAAAGTTGAAAGGAAACTTGAGAAGATGACAAATGAGACCCAGGGGGGCCCTTTTATAGGTGACCCATGCTCCAAGAGGTCCCTCATGAAAGGTCATTATTTCATTGGGCCTTTTGGCTTTCCCCTTGAAGGGGTGGCACCCCAAAGCATTAGCCACGTGGCTCAATTGTCAACCACGCGTCCCTTTTGGATTGACGAGCATATGCCCAGCTCCTACCCGTTATCCCCATACACGCACGAGACAGATACCCCACGCGAGGGGATGCTCGACACTAGGGCGCGTATACGGGCACATCCATTCAACCACCTCAGGGACGAAGTAATGCTCGACATATCGACAACTCCCTCAAGACGGGCGCGCCAAAAGGAATCTCGCGGAGGCTCTTCATTACTAATACGGTCCTCTCGAGCAAGCGACTGACCCCTTCAGTCTCGCTGCCCGCTCATCCATAATATCCCCGACACACTCGAGCTTGTCCCCCATGCGGGCAACAACTTGTTCCTTTCAAGGGACTTTGGCCGTCTTCCTCGATCAAGTCTCCGGCATCGAGAGTTGAACTCAAGTCACCTCCCTTTTGATCAAGGGAAATAACTTAGGGGACTCCTGATCTGGATTGATCCTACACTTGCCCTTTGAATGGGAAGCCCAAAAACAGCCCAAGTTAGGGACCATTGGGAAACTCCTCACACGACCGTTAGAGAACGTGGCCCACGATCCCACGACAGTCATCTTAAACTGCCCTTTGGGAATCACGGGTCCAACCCTATTCTCGCGGAACAGTTGACCAGGGGGGAGTCCACTTGTTGGACTCCATACACACGTAAGCCATGGCAGTTCCTGTTATTGGGCCTCAACGTGGCCCAATAATAGGAACCTTGACCCAGCGCTGGGGGCTATAAATACCCTCTCTTCTAAGAGGGCCATGTATTCAATTCAACACTTCTAACTCTTTAACACTTGATTGCTCATTCCTCAACTTACTTGGCTATCGGAGTGTCTTGCAGGTACCCCCACATCTCATTCAACTTCTGCCCGAGCTAGTTGTTACGGTCCATTTCTGATTCGGTAAGATCAATACTGTTTTTCTGCATAATTTTTTAGTGGATCCGAAGATGCATCTCTGGATACTCCTTAATTAATAAAAAAAACAAGGGATTATTTGGAGTTGCATCTCCGGAGAGACCCTTAAATAAGGAAGATCCAGAGGTGTATCTTAGAAGTCTTTCATCAGACATGATCATCTATGTGAGGTCCTTATTTCTCTACAAATTCTATAAATAAAGTCTCTCAATCGATTTTCTTTACATAAACCAGAATGTCTACATATCCCCATCTTGATTTTGTGTATTTCAATAGCACAATATCTCCACTTCAATTTCGGATTTGCGAGGACATACTTCTCATCGATCTGAAAACCAAACTGAATACTCTCCTGTAATATTCAGAAAATCAGAAAATTGTCAAGATCGAGTACTGTTCACCCTCGATAGACAACAAAGAGAATGTGTAATCCACATTGCTTGCACTGAAGACAAATGATGATTTGAAGGTGGTGTGGAGTAATTTTTACCGTTACTCAATAAAGGGTCTGATTGAAATGGACGCGGCGATTCAAAGATCAGCCAAATAAATTTTAAGAATATCGTCACGTCCCGAACTACCTGTTTTCAATAACATGTAATGTTAAATTTATGTAATGTTTATCTATGTAATGTTTATCTGTGTAATGTTTATTCATGTAATGTTTATTTTGAAATTAATTTAAGTTATGTGATTTTCGTTCTGCCTTTTTTGTTTCAGTTTATTTCTGTTTTGATCTAACAAAACATATTTTAGAGATGCATCTCCGGTCGCACCTCTTACACACACAACTGAAGTAAAAATAATGAGAGACTCTTATTATGTAAAAGATTATTCTGGAGATGCATATAGTATACACGAAAGATTAGATGCATCTCTGAAGTTTTCCTTAGTTCATTAGTTCATTTAGGCTATGTTTGGTAAAAACAGCGGTTGGATGATAAGCTAGCTTATAGCTTATAACTTATGAATGATGGCTGATGACTGATAATTTATAGTTGATGGCTGCCGACTTATAGCAGATAAACTAATTGAAGTGTTCGGTAAAATTAACGGTTCAATTAGTTGATAAATTATAATGACATAAAAGATATTTAATATATAATTATTTTATTTTAAATTAACATAAATTATAAATTATAGTAGTGAGTTTTAGATAAAAATAGATAAAAATGAAAGAAAAAATGATAAACTATAAACTATAAGCTAAAATACTATTTAAAATAACATCTGAAAAATAAGCTATAAGTTAATAAAATAAACTTTAAACTCGTGATGAAAAGAATGTTACCAAACATGTCTTTTATTGTCATATGAACTTATAAACTATAAGCTCAAAAAGTATTTTGCCAAACAAAACCTTAATATTTTCAAGGTGGTGTTGGAGAAGTCATAAGGGTGTAAAGAACATTTTTCCCAATGATTCCACCACCCATTAGACACAAGGATCCGAACAATCCTTCTAGCTACCCTTTTATTGAGCTGAAACCAAGTGAAACTCCTACTTTTCACCAAAAAAGCAGATATGATTAAAAACACTCAAAACACATCAGATGTCTCCTCCTAATTTTTTTTTTACAAACAAAAAAAATCATCCCACATTATTATTTCATCTATCAAAAAACTCTTAGAATAAACATTAACCACAAAACAAACTACCTTAAAAACTCCCCCACTCCAAACACACACAAAACCCATAAATCTTTTCTTTTAATTTTATTACTTATGCACATACCAACACAAAAAATATATATTACTAATTTTTATTTTACAAACAAAATTTAAAAATAATTCTATTTGTTATGGGCTAGCAAACGGCTCAATAAAATCAACCCGATCAAAGACCCAACGCTCACTTAACTAGAGAACACGTGAACATTCATAGAAGTGCCGCATTGGAGTAAAACACCACTCTCATCTCAATCGTTCATGTTCATCCAATGGCATCCCACTTCTCATGCCGTACCCATTAGTGACAGGTTTAATTGTTACCCATAAATAAGTGACTCCATGACTAGATAACCGTGTTGGAAAAATATATTAAATGTAATTTAATCAAAATTAAAGAAAAAAAAAAGATGGGAAACAAAATCAAAGGAAAAATAGGAAAAAAATCTTATTAGCAATTTGAAATAAAAATTTAAAAAAATTAAAACAAAAAATATATTTACAACCAGACATTCCCTCTCTATTTCTCTCATCTCTCTTTTTTACCATTCCCGCTGTTCTGTTTTTCTGCAGGAGAGAATCCAAATGGGTCCAATAGGTATGAATCTCTTTGTAGAGGATTCAACTCCGTCCACAATCATGCAACATTCTGCATGGACCTACAACCAACCATTCTACAGGGACGTGCTCTAGTTCTGATAGTGTAAAAATTGAACTTCATATCTCCAACACTTAAATTCATTTTCTTCCGGGATTATATCTCACAAACTTTGCTTCTTTTCAGGATCTCATCTAAGTTTGCTTGCTGCAGATAAGTGTAGCAACCCCCTTTTCCTGGCTTCAATCATCAAGTGGAGCTAATTGTTGATCCAACTAGAGTGCCGCAGAAATCCATTTCATCCCCGAGACCCTATGATTAGAGATTCGAATATCATAAAAATGGATATACACACAACGCACATTATCTGCGAGCTGAATTGTGGTGCTAACATTCTGAATTAGTTGAATTATATGTCAGTTCAATCTGCGATGCAGTCCTTTCTACAGCCAGCCACCACTCATCATCGCCATCATACTCCTGCTTTGAACACATTTTATGCAACTGATATTCAGTGTTATATTCATGTAAACAAGATAAATAAAACACCTTAATCACAGTCATACTCGAAGATAATTTATTTCTACAGAGCTAATAAACAATTTGGTCACTAATATAGCAACTTATGTTGCTTAAGTTCAAGACAGATTAAAAGAAAGTCCATGTAGGTTTTGAAATCTAGTAAGCAAAATCTACTGTATTTGAAAAGACACCTCCTGCTGCCTAAAGAAAGGAGACGGGGCTTCAGTCGTAGTTAAACAAGATAATGAGGGAGCCTAATGACGATTTTATGTAAATTGTAGCATTGGAAAGCTAAATGAAGACGAACTAACCTTGGGGCTTAACTCTGTTGCATTTTGCTGACTTTCCACATCCTCAAGTACTTTTATGGCTTCTAGCCACCAAGAATCACTGGAGTTGCCCTCAACAGTGTCTTCATATTGTAGAAAATTCGATTTGCTGTTATCATCAGGCTGATGTCCCCACTTATCATCTACTGGCTGTATATCATTTGACATCCCAGATGAACCAACAACTGAAGGATTGGAGAACAAGTGAATTGGAATTGGTCGCGAAGAAGATCGGAAACCTGTTCCATTAATTAACAAACATGTTACAAGAGGGTAAAGAATGGCAAGTTGAACGGGTCTTCAAAGAATTCATTGTAAACATATTAACCTCTGCAGTCAGGATCATAACATTTCTGATAGTACATTACCCTTTTTAGGTCAACAACGAACATCACTGGACCACAAAATCATCAAAGGTATTAGAATGTTGCAATTAGATAAAAGAGAACATAGTAAAATGAAAGACAAGGTGGGACCACATTTCTTACTGCAGTTCTTCACCTTATTAAATTTACAATCATAATCATAATACAAGGACCCATAAAGTCAAAAACATGTTCAAGAGTGGAGAATCTACAAAGTAGTTAATCATAATACATTCATACGTGGCTAAAAAGTAGTTCCATGAGAAAAATAAGTACATACAAAAAAAAAAGCACATATGGGAGATTACCATTATTGCTTTTATGTTGTCTGCCAATTCGCTCGCAGTATCTATTTTTTGTCATGCTGTAGATCAGCAGTCCAAATTCAGAGAATAAATACCAGCTATGAATTTTTCCTACACATTCAGTAAATTAATAGTCAGTAGAACTAAACTGAAGTCTCAAGCAAGCTTCCCATAAAAACATGCTACAGCAAACCTGGTATATTCCCAACAGAGGCAACAGATAATATAAATTCGTCCACAAATGGGAATGGTGACTTTCCCATGAAGTATGTTCTTGAATCTTCACTTGTGCAAGTATTAAATGTAAGTTCTGGGTGAATTTGGACAGAGTTTCCAAGATTATAATTCAACTGTCAAAGTCAAATAAGCAGCAATTATTAACCATGGCAATTTAAATTTCTAGGAGGCTACCACGGTGATTAATTGATCAACAGATCAGTATTCAAAACCACAGTACCAAACTAAGTTTGGTATATGCTAAACCCCCTATGTATAGAAGAAATCTCAGTACAAACTTGACATCCTAACACCTCGTATTATTTTAAGGAAATATATTATATAATGTTGAAAAATATGACAACCTTCAAATTATAATAGAGTAGTGGTATAATGTAGTGAAATAAGTGTGACTATTTCAGTAGTGGATAGAGTAGTGGAATATGTGTGTTCTATTATTGCTGAGCTGGCAGCTTGTTTGTCACAGTTTGTTAGACTTGCTCCACTATATATAGCAAGCTCTTTGTATCTTTCTACATACAAAAAGTACAATGAGAATTTCTTTTATTCCTTCTATTCTCTCTACATTAACAAAGTCTATCATGGTATCTTGAGCGTTTTTTTTTCGATCCATGGAGTCTCTTTTTCCTTCTTCTCAGGTGAAACTTTCTCACCTGATTTCTGTTAAACTTGACGACAAAAAATTTAAACAATGGAAGCAACAGATTGATGGCGTCGTGCGTGGTCACCGCCTTCAACGGTTCGTTACTGTTCCGGTGATTCTGTCACCATCTCCTTCAGATCCTGCATCTCACAGTGCCTTTCTGGAATGGGAGCAACAGGACGCTCTCATCTGTACCTGGCTTCTTTCTACCATCTTCGATTCTCTTCTTCCCAAACTTGTTGAGTGTAAACACGCGTGGCAAGTTTGGACGGAGATCCACCGTTACTTCGACACACTTCTCTCTACCAAAGCACGACAGTTACGGTCTGAGCTTCGCCGTCTCACGAAGGGAACGCTCACGATTGAGGAGCTTATGAAGCGCACTCGTGAGATCAGTGAATCGCTGGTTTCGATCGGGGATCCTGTTCCTCTTCGTAACCTAATTGAAATCGTGCTTGATTCACTTCCTGAGGAATATGATTCTATCGTTGCCGCCGTCAACAGTAAAGATGAATTGAGCTCTTTGGATGAACTGGAGTCGTCCTTGCTTGCTCACGAGTCGCGTCCTGAGAAACATCGCAAAGCTGCGGTTGCGGAGCCGGCGACGGTGAATCTCACTCAGGCAGCATCGTCCCCTGCGCCAGTCGTCGCTGATCAAGTTGCTACTGAAGCGTTTCCTCAAGGAACAAGTCATGTCACTGCTAATGCTGAGAATCATACCTATGGCTCGCGTGGAGGTCGTTCTGGTCGTGGAGGCGGTCGTTTTGGTCGTGGTGGAGGCCGTTTTGGCAAACAGTCATGTCAGATTTGTCAAATCTGGTCATGATGCTTCAGTATGCTATTATCGTTACTCCAATTCTAGTGGTGCTGGTTATTCTCAGCAGAGAGCTCCATTCAATCCATTTCTTGTGGCTCCACGTGCTATGTACCCTGTGCAGTTTGCGTATGCTTCACCCAGGGCTGCACCTCCAAGATCCTCTGCACCACAAGCACCACAAGCTTTTTATGCAGATACTGAAACCAGCAGTAATAATCTATGGTGGTACCCTGATTCCGGAGCTTCTCATCATGTTACTCCTGAGGCCTCTAATGTGTCTGACTCTGCTTCTGTGCCTGGATCTGAGCAAATCTTCATAGGAAACGGCCAAGGTTTGTCCATCAATTCTGTTGGTTCTATGTCCTTTTCTTTACCACACAAACCTCACCTATCTCTCATTCTTAGTAATCTCTTACATGTCCCTCAAATTACCAAAAATCTCATGAGTGTGAGCAAATTTGCTCAAGATAATAATGTGTTTTTTGAATTTCATCCTACATTCTGTGTTGTCAAATCTCAGGCTACTTCTGAAGTGTTGCTCAGTGGTCGTGTTGAAGATGATGGCCTCTATAAATTTCCTAATCCTGCTGCATCTCCATTGTCCAAGTCTTGTCCCAGTCTTCATACTTGTAGCTCTAGCAGTAGTTTATTTTGTTCCCCTGCTATAAGCAGTTGTAATACTCCCCATTGTATGTCAAATCTTACACTTCCATGTAATGAATCTTTCAATAATAATACTACAAGTACTTTCCTCAATTCTTCTCTTAATTCTGCCACTGTTAGCACTGATTTACCCTTATCTCACTCTAATAGCTCAGCTGCTATAGCAACTAATAAATATGTTTTGTGGCATACCAGATTAGGCCACCCTAATCACCATGCTCTTTTTGAAATTTTCAAACTCTGTAAACTGGCTATTCCCTCTAAACCACCCACAGAAATGTGTCATGCTTGCTGTATTGGCAAGTCTCATAGATTGCCATCATCCTTGTCTACCACAGTCTACACACATCCCTTTGAATTAGTGGTGTGTGATCTCTGGGGTCCAACCCCTATGCAATCTTCAAGTGGCTACACTTACTTCCTAACTTGTGTAGATGCTTTTTCTAAGTTTGTTTGGGTCTTTCCTCTCAAACTCAAGTCTGACACTATGCTTCAGTTCCTTCAGTTTAAGAAAATGGTTGAACTGCAGTTCAATTGTTCCATTAAGTGTGTTCAAACTGATAGGGGAGGAGAGTTTAGGCCTCTCACCAAATATGTCACAAATTTAGGAATTGTTCATAGGTTCACTTGTCCTCATACACACCACCAAAATGGTCTTGTTGAACGCAAACATAGACACATTGTTGAGACTGGTCTCACCCTTCTTGCTCAATCCACTCTTCCTTTGAAGTTCTGGGATCATGCCTTTGTTACTGCAGCCTATCTCATTAACAGAATTCCCAGTCCTATCCTTAATAATACCTCCCCTTACTACAAATTACTCAACAAACCACCTGATTATTCCACTCTTAAGGTTTTTGGTTGTGCCTGTTATCCTTTCCTGCGCCCTTATAACACTCATAAGTTGGCCTATAGATCTCAACAATGCATCTTTCTTGGTTATTCCTCCTCTCACAAAGGCTACAAATGTCTTGCCTCTGATGGACATATCTACATCTCTAAGGATGTTGTGTTTCATGAAGCTTTGTTTCCTTATTCCTCCTTATTTCCCAATTCTTCCAAAACTTCAGTTCCTTCATTAGTGTCTTCCAGTGCTACATTTGTGCCTCCTCTTTCCATTCCCTCTGCTGCCAGTCATTCTTCATCTTCCATTTCTCAGTCCTTATCTTCCAATTCTCCTTCCAATCATGCTGGCAGTCACAGTCCCACTCCTTGTTCTCCTCCTTCTAATACTTCTGGTTCTTCTCCTGAATCTTCTACTTCTGTCAGTCAGCAGATGGTCACTCCTGTTCCTCAGCCTCTCACTGCCATTCCTGCTCCCTCCTCTCCTTCTATCTCTCCTGCTCTAATCCTCACTGATCCAGCTGAAACTAGTACCATCTCTCCTTCCTCCTCTCACAATCTTTCTGAACCAGCTACTTCAAGCCCTAATCTCAGCCCTCCTACTTCATCTTTACCTTTCATTCACCCTCAAAACGTGCACCCTGTGCAAACTAGAGCCAAAAGAGGTATCACTCTACCCAGACTTCATCCTACCCTCCTTTTAACCCACATGGAACCCACTTCTGTTGGTCAGGCCTTGGCTGCTCCTCATTGGTTTCAGGCAATGCAAGAAGAGTATTAGGCACTGAAGAGAAATCAGACCTGGACATTGGTGAAAGCTCCTGATTGCAGGAAGCCTATTGGTTGTAAGTGGGTTTTCAGAACAAAGGAAAACCCTGATGGCTCCATAAACAGGTACAAGGCCAGATTAGTAGTTAAAAGATTCCATCAAAGGGCTCAAAGGGCTGGCAGTGATTTCCAAGAGACTTTCTCAGCTGTCATCAAACCTGTAACAGTCAGAATCATTTTAACCATTGTTGTTAGTAACAAATGGACAATCTAGCAAATTGATGTTAATAATGCTTTCCTCAATGGCACTCTTGAAGAGGAAGTGTTTATGCAGCAGCCTCCTGGTTTTGAAGCAGCTGACAAGTCACTGGTGTGTAAATTGAACAGGGCAATTTATGGTTTAAAGCAGGCTCCTAGGGCCTGGTCTGATAAATTGAAGAGAGCACTGGTTCAACTTGGTTTTCAAGCTAGCAGGTGTGATCCTAGTCTCTTTTTGCTGCATCAAGGCAAGCTTCAGGTCATGATTCTGGTGTATGTTGATGATATTATCATCACAGGCAGTTCAGCTCCCTTTATTACCTCATTAATCAAGCACCTCAACAACAAATTTTCACTGAAACAATTGGGACAGCTTGATTATTTTTTAGGTCTTGAAGTCTCTCATCTCTCTAATGGTTCTTTGCTTCTATCTCAAACCAAGTACATCTCTGATCTACTGACCAAACTTAATATGCTCAATGCTAATGGCATGCCCACTCCCATGGTTTCCAGCAGCAAATTATCCAAAGTTGGCTCAGCTGTTGTGGAAGACCCAACTCACTTTAGGTCAGTTGTTGGTGCCTTGCAATATGCCACTTTAACTAGGCCTGAGATCTCCTTTTCTGTCAACAAAGTTTGTCAGTTTCTATCCAATCCTTTAGAGGATCATTGGAAGGCAGTCAAGAGGATTTTGAGGTACTTAAGTGGCACTCTGCATCATGGTTTACTCATTCAACCTGCCCCTGTCCAGCAGCCTATGCAATTATTAGGATTCTGTGATGCAGATTAGGCATCAGATCCTGATGACAGGAGGTCCACTTCAGGGGCCTGTATCTATCTTGGTCCAAATGTTGTTTCCTGGTGGTCCAAGAAGCAACAACTTGTTGCTAGATCCAGTGCTGAAGCAGAGTACCGCAGCATGGCTCAATTGGCTGCTGAGCTCATTTGGATTTAGTCTTTACTTCAGGAACTTCACTGCTCCTGTCAGGTGCCTAGGATCCTGTGTGATAACTTGAGCACTGTCACTCTTGCTCATAATCCTATCCTACACAACAGAACCAAGCATATGGAACTAGATATATTTTTTCTGAGAGAGAAGGTTCTCAGCAAACACCTCTTTGTGGTTCATGTTCCAGCACATGATCAGTGGGCTGACATTCTCACTAAACCCTTATCTGCTGCCAAATTTGTACCTCTGCGTTCTAAGTTGCGTGTGTTAGACAAAATTGCTTTGAAACACCCACCAGCATATTCTAAGGGGGACTAATAGAGTAGTGGTATAATGTAGTGAAATAAGTGTGACTATTTCAGTAGTGGATAGAGTAGTGGAATATGTGTGTGTTCTATTATTACTGAGCTGGCAGCTTGTTTGTCACAGTTTGTTAGACTTGCTCCACTATATATAGCAAGCTCTTTGTATCTTTCTACATACAAAAAGTACAATGAGAATTTCTTTTATTCCTTCTATTCTCTCTACATTAACAAAGTCTATCAAATTAAATTGAGAATTATAAATTTTAAGCCCAAAACAACCTCTGTATCAAAATGCAGAGTCTTCGCGCAATCTAAGTCTGGTTTGCAGACCATAAGTTTTCCGCAATCAACGTCCATGTTGCAGATCAAGGAAGCCATGAACATGTCTTCTTCACTCTGTCACTTGAACACCAAAACAGAAAAATAACTAAGTGGCAATAAAAATCATATCAAACCAGTTAAAGGCAGAATGTAGTCATAAAAAATAAATAAAGCAGTTTGCTCATGGTAATGCAGTTATTGTTGGCTTTCTTTAAATATAATAGGATAATACAACTTCTATCTGTCTTCAACAGGAAATCTTAGATTCTCAGGTCAAGAACTGACTAAAAATACATGCTATAATCCTCTTTACATGACATAGAAAACGCATTCCATAGGATCTCAACAAATATAACATTTATTATTCCCCATTCTTGATCTTCAGGTTCAGTACTATTTATTATATGCAGAGTAGTCTACAATACTGAAAGTAGTTATTCCAATTGTAAAATTATTTTACTTTTTTCTTGGGGAAAATTGTTTCATGATGAAACTATTTTGATGGTATAATTTGAAATATTTATATTAGGTAAGAAAAATGCCATACCAAGTGCTTGCTCTTAAATCTCTCAGTCGGCAAAAGAATTGAACTTTTTCCTGCCTTTGAAGATAGATGAAGACGGAAACAGCGATTTCTAGTATATACAGCAGTATCCACAAAAAGTTGGCAAGCAGATTCATTGTCATCTTTTGCTACAAACAACTTTTCATAACTTTTATCTTCCCCTTTCGCATTTAGAATTCTTGAGCAAACCTGTTAATATAGTCAGTAGTTGATACTTCTACAAAAGAAATATTTAAGAGAAGGTTGTGTTATCCAGCTAGTATAATTAACATTTCTTAAGTAACTTCCCTTTGAAACATTCATAATTACTGAATGAAAAACATTTATAAAATGACTCATTATGAGTGTTAACTGTGAAAAGAAAGTGATAGAAAATAATACTGATAAATGAAATACTTATTTTGTTCGTGACAATAGAGGAATCTCTATCTACTGAAATATTGATTATCACAATGATAAGAAATACAAGCAAGAAAACTCTCTTAGATAGCACTTCCCTGGAACTAAGAGCACATGTCACATAACTCATAATGGCACACCACATTCAGAATCTCCTATTCCTCCCTCACACACTCACAATAATTACCCCTTCCAATTCAATACCTTTCCTTTATTCTCTTCTATTTCTATAATTAAGTCCCCCCCTATTCCTCTTTAGCACGTCTCCATTTCTTCTTATGAAATCTTTCAAGGCCTCGGCTCATGACTAATCAGGTCAACTAGTAGACCTATTGTAAATTTCTGATGTAGATTCCTATCATAAAGAGAAAGATGAATAATACATCTCTAATAGTACTGGATTCTCAAGAATTGATAGGAAACCCCAATCCAAATTTTATCTCTAGTTTTGATGAACTAAGATGAGTATACTTGGACTTACTTCTGAAACAAAGGCACCTGCATGAGAGTTATCCTTAAATGCAGCCTTTGGTATGCGTAATATTAGATGACGAGAAAACTTATCTACAAGTACAATAATAAGAAACGATAAGGATAATTATATAAGTGGAAATATTAGAATCAATGTCATAGCAGCACTTAACAAATTTATTATAAAAGTTAAAAACATGTACAGTGCCAAGTCAAATATAAAATGTTTTGAAAAACATTGAAGAAAACTATGCAGAAGATCTTAGAAAATGCTGATGGTGCAATTGGTTCACATGGTAAAGCCTCTTAGCACTTCGCACAAGGACAAAGGATTGAATTCTTCTGTCACTTAGAACAGACAGGCTCTAGAGAACGACGAGTATTGCTTGTGATATTTGCAATTCACACAAATCAGCAGAATACATAAGGAATTATAAAGTACTGAAGGGAGGGAGACAATAGGTAAAGGCAGTTGAAGCATTTCACGGTCAACAAGATAAGCCATGCAATTTTTATAGGACCAATGAAAAAGATAACTGCCATCAAATATTGAACCGATGAACACTGATTCCCATGTGGTAATCAATACTTCTCAAAACCAAACTGTCAATGCTAGTTTATGCAGATTAACTATAAATTCTTCCCTAAATTACATTTAAGAAACAATAAATCGAAGAAAAAATGAAATGAAGATGAACCAAGATTTCATGACATCGGCTATTTAAAGAAAAGGCATATGAGCAAGCAGAAAAATCATATTCCAGATAGTTTTCAAAGCGGCAGTTTACAACAAATGGAATAGACATGAACAATTTAGTCAAGCACGAGATCTTAAGTAGGATTGGTCAGCTTGTGAAAGATCGTAAAACTCGGATCGTTAGCACGGCACATTAGATCCTACCAAAGGTAAAAATGGTAATTTCATACATTTATATACATACACAAATACACAAATTATAATATAAGTGCAAAAAAAGACCCAACACTTTTTTTTTACGATCATGCGTCAAAAAGCTCAATCTTGACCACACCAACAATGAAAATGATCTTTCTCTGGTAGTATCACTCTCAGGCATCCTTAGCACGTAAGATCTTACGATCTTATGATCCAACACACAATCTTGACTATATTGGATAGGAAAAAAAAGGCATACCTTCAGTTGAAGAATCAAGTTCTACTATCCAATCACGCTCTCCATGGATTTCATACTTTTCATGTAAGGCTTCTAAAACTACTGATATCAAAAGATCAACCATATCATCTCCATTCTTTCCTATGTTGACTCTTGTATTAAACTCCAAATCAAAGTAAAGGTGGCAAGGTAAACCCTGGGAGCAAAGAAACTTTTAAGACTTGAATAAACACGCATAAGGCACCCAGATGAATCACATCAAACAATGTAACTAGTAACTACAATATAAGTTTTCCCATGAAATCAGAGAACATTAAACACAAAATAATTACCTCTTGAATCACTTCATAATGATGACGGAATTTGGAAGGCATGTTTTTGTACCTGAGTACAGCACTAGGCAATATGAATATATAAAAAGAAGGATCTCAGTGACAATTAATTAGTTGAAAATAATGAACCATATGAGAACAAAAATTATACGAAGGAGACCTTCGCCAGAATTCTGTATATGTAGACACAAGGAACCTTCTCTGGCCATTAAAGTGATCTTGGTAACTAAAGAGATGAACATCTTCTTGTTCTTTGGCAAATTTTACTGCTTCATCCTGCCTTGGGAATGTAAACCAAACTTCCTTCCTAGACCAAAACCAACCTTTTATTCAAGTCATAATCTGATATATTAAGTAAAATAAAAATAAACAGTTGAAAAAAGTAAAGGGTAGAAACCAGCTTCAAAAAAACACCTTAAGTTCTGTTTATTTCGCTGAGAGAGATCAACACGTATCTCATGCAATAATCGCCATAAACTGGTTGGTTTTTTTGGAGGCACGCCATGAGGAGAACCATAGAATACAACTGGAGAGATCTGCTTCCTACTACTACAGCTTTTGGTTTTAGCTATTGCTGATTTAAGCTGAAATGCAAGGAAATTTAGTTTTGACACAAATAAAATATGAGCCTAGTAGCAATAATAATAGTACAAGAGGATGTAATGTATTATATAAAACTATAAGTAAAAAACAAAAAGAAATACGCAATTAAATAAGAATATGACACAAGATACAGTACATACAATCCTCACTGCATTTTAAGAGAAGTGGTAGTTAGGAATAAAGCAACAAATAGCGGCTGCTATTCCCGCTATCGTGGATAGCGCTTAGCAGTCTAAAAACATCGCAGTGAGGTCCGGTTCCGCTACGCTGTTATAGCGTCGCTATAATGCGATATCGACAACCTAGATATGCACTTATATGATAAACGTTGATGCATTGAGCGATTAATTAAGTTTCAGTTTTCCTTTTTTAGGTTTCAAGGAGAGATACTAAATTTTATTATAGTCCATTTTGCTTTCAATTTTAAGCTTCATTTAAACTATATTATATTAAGAGTATGTTTGGGTAGGTGAAATGTGATAGAATGGAATGGAACAAGTGGTATATAATCAGATTCCTTTATTTGGATTTGCAAATAATATATGGAGCAGAATAGAACATGATGGAATCCATCAATCCAAAAATAGACTAAATAACTTAACCTAAAGAGAAAAAAGAGAATTCAAGGACAGTCTAATGTATTTTTACATTGTTAACCAATCACCATCATGTATCCCGTTAAGTCACGCTTTAAACTTTAAAATACTTACGCCCTTCATTCTTATTTATAAGCAATTTTTTACTTTTTAGATTCATTGAATAGATGCTGTATTTGGACAATGTAAAGACTAGATACATCATTTATTCAATGAATGTAAAAAGTTAAAATTTCTATTGGATGAATGATGGTGTAAAACAATTTTCCAGTGTCAATGCACTACCTTTAACCTCTAACCTAAATTACTTTCAAGCTTTTTAAATAAGAGAGAAAAATAAATAAATTAATGAATCTATATATGATAAAAAGGACAGAGAGAATTTACTACATTACTTTCTCTATGGAAGATTCGACGTTTGTGGTTTTGATGCATGATAACGGAGTTTTCTCTCCTCCTCCAATTGATCCTGGATTGGGAGATTCCGATTCCAATTCATTCTTCAACTTTTCCTTCTCCAATTTCCTTTTCCTTCTTTTTCTTTCAATCAAAGCAGAAGCTGAAACAACAACGTTCTCAGTTTCATAATCAGCAATACAAATTAACACGGTTTGCCTTTTCAAAAATGAAAATTGAAAGACTTACGAGGCGGTGATAAACCGCACTTGAAGCATGCGAATAAACGATCAACGTCGTTCATATTCTTGTTGGTGTTGTTTGTGGTTGATGATGACATTAGGGTTTTTCTTTTCTTCTCTTTCTGTTTTGTGTGACATGCGGGGGATTTCAATTCGTGAAATTGGGGATTTCAATTTTCTGATTCTGGGATTTTCAGTTTTACGTTAGGGGCGGGAATTTGAATTTCGGTGACGGGTTGAATGGTCCTATAGAAAGATGTGATCACCGTGGAACACTCAATCTTGACCGTAGATGTAAATTCTGAAACATTTCGGTGCTCAAGATTTTATAACGGATACGTCCAGTTTTTTTTTTTTTTAATGAATTTTATTTAGATTTAAATATAATTTTAGTCCCATAGTTTAATTTTTGAAAAAATAGGAGATGCACTCAAAGTGTAAAGCCAATGCCAATCATACATCTTACCAAATCATAATGAAAATTTAAAATTATTTAAGTGACATGGTAAAATAATATATTTTTATTGAATGATGACAATATTCTCATTATATTTAAGTGACATGATAAAATAATATAATTGCAGAATTACCATATTTTCGCACTATATTCTTTTCAATCTTTACAAGATTAGACGTTCTTTCCCATTTGTTTCAAAAGCACGATGCCTAATCGATAATCATATGCCATAATCAATAATTTGATGAACTTGTTTATATATTAACATAATTGCTTACGTGAAAAACATTGCTTATGTGCTAACAGAATAGTATTAGTTTATATGCAATCAAGAACTTTTTAGAAACGAAAAAGAAATAAATATAGAATTTAAAATCTCATTTCCTGAGTCTATATACAATCAAGAACTTTTTAGAAAAATAAAATTATCAAAAAAATTTTTGAGTGGCATAACAGAAGTATAGAATTCAACAGAAGGCGTGAGTGAAACAACATTAAAAAAAATCACTAAAAAAAATGCGTGAATTGTGGCGGTTTACATAGAACGGTAATGATAACCGCCACAATAAATTATATGTTAAGGAGGTGGTTACAAATCACATTAAGTTGTGGCGGTTTGAACCGTCACTATTTACAACATAAAAACCACTCCGCTATCTTTTTAGCCTTTCCTCTACTTTTTTATTCTAAAAAAAATATTTCTTCATTTTTTTATCATAAAAAGCCTCCCCTCATTTTTTAATGCCAAAAAATATTTTCTCATTTTTTAATCTTAAAAAGCCTCCCCTTATTTTTTTATCTCAAAAAATATTCTATTTTTTCAATCATACAAAGGATCCACGTTTGTCCTAATTTCATATTCCCTTGCTCATTACATAGGGCACACGTCTACTGATTCCTTTACTCCTGTCTTATCCTCCTCATCCAAATGGGAACTAATCAACAACGATGAACCACCAATAGTTTCCGCTATTCACGAATTCAATCTCAATTCTTCATCAACTATCATATCAGATGATTTCTCATCAAAACCCTAATTTAGTTACTAGTAGTTGCAGTTCCAATTCAAAATGGATTGAAACTTCGATGATTCCTACGTTGCAAATCAGCTTTTCCCTAATCCAATTGTTCCATCATCTTCCTCCAATAATAATCGGTGGAATGACTCTGATAATTCTGATAGGGATCTTAGGGTTACAAACAGTTTGACCAGTGATGTTAAGGTTGGCTTTGATTCTAAGGAGAAAGTGGAGGAAGAAGAGGAAACGAAGGAGGTGAAATGGGATAATGAGAGATTGGTATGGTGGAAGGTGTTGGTGCAAGGTAATGAAAGGGGAGAAGAAGAATGAGCAATGAATAATAACAAAGAGGACTACTATTGTATATCAAATAGAGGAATGAATGAATTACAATATTGATAGTCTAGGTAGCATATTTATACTAAAAATTGAAAATGCAAAAAGGCCCTATTAAAGAATAAGCATTGGGAATTATAGACATTAACTAAATTATATTTCCAATACCATCACTTAATTTAGATATTCTATCAGAAGCTAACAACACCAATTTCATCTCTCAAATAAAGAAATTGATCTGTTTTAACTGCCTTTGTCAGAAGATCTGCAAGCTGTTTCTGAGTGCTACAGTGCAGAACTTCTAACACTCCTTTCTGCAATTGACTTCTGAGAAAATGATACTTCGTCTCAATGTGCTTGCTTCTTCCATGTAGCACTGGATTCTTGGCAAGATCAATTGTAGACTTATTATCAATCATCAGCTTTAGAGGTTCCTCAACTTCAACCTTCAGATCATGCAGGAGATTCAGAAGTCAAACAGCTTGACAAGCAGCTACAACACCTGCGATATACTCAGCTTCACATGTTGATAGAGCCACGACAGGCTGTTTCTTGGAACTCCAGGAAATGGGACCTCCCAAAAATTTAAACAAGTATCCAGAAGTACTTCTCCTGTCCACTCTGTCTCCGCACCAGTCAGAATCAGAATAACTTACTAATTTTGATTATGTATTTCTTTCAGAAGGAAACAACACTCCATATCTCAGGGTTCCCTTGATATATGTCAGAATTCTGGCAGCAGCTTAGAAATGAGACCACTTTGAATTACTCATGAATCTGCTAACCAATCAAACTGCATAACAAATGTCAGGTCTAGTATTACATAAATACCTTAGAGAACCAACCAACTGTTTAAAGGTTGTAGAATCAGCAGAATCACCATCAGAGCCAGAATCCAATTTTTGATTGGTTTCTGATGGTGTCACAACAACTTTGCAATTCTGTAGCTTAAATCTCTTCAGAAGTTCTAGTTCGTACTTTAACTGATGCAGAATGATACCCTTCTCCGAGTACATTAGGGTTGATGATGACATTAGGGTTTTTCTTTTCTTTTCTTTCTGTTTTGTGTGACATGCGGGAGAATAGTGACTGCGGGGGATTTCAATTCGTGAAATTGGGGATTTCAATTTTCTGATTCTGGGATTTTCAATTTTACGTTAGGGGCGGGAATTTGAATTTCGGTGACGGGTTGAATGGTCCTATAGAAAGATGTGATCACCGTGGAACACTCAATCTTGACCGTAGATGTAAATTCTGAAACATTTCAGTGCTCAAGATTTTATAACGGATACATCCAATTTTTTTTTGAATGCGTTTTATTTAGATTTAAATATAATTTTAGTCCATAGTTTAATTTTTGAAAAAATAGGAGATGCACTCAAAGTGTAAAGCCAATGCCAATCCTACATCTTACCAAATCATAATGAAAATTTAAAATTATTCTGGTAAAATGATATATTTTTATTGGATGATGACAATATTCTCATTATATTTAAGTGACATGATAAAATGATATAATTACATAACTATCATATTTTCACACTGTATTATTTCCAATCTTTACAAGATTAGACGTTCTTTCCCATTTGTTTCAAAAGCACGATGCCTAATCAATAATCATATGCCATAATCAATAATTTGTTGAACTTGTTTATATACTAACATAATTGCTTACGTGAAAAACATTGCTTATGTGCTAACAGAATGGCATGAGTTTATATGCAATCAATAACTTTTTAGAAAAGAAAAAGAAATAAATATAGAATTTAAAATCTCATTTCCTGAGTCTATATATAATCAAGAACTTTTTAGAAAAATAAAATTATCAAAGAAATTTATGAGTGGAATAACAGAAGTATAGAATCCAACAGAAGGCGTGAGTGAAACAATATTAAAAGAAATCACTAAAAAAAACGCGTGAATTGTGGCGGTTTACATAGGACAGTAATATTAACCGCCACAATAAATGATATATTAAGGCTGTGTTTACAAATCACATTAAGTTGTGGCGGTTTGAAATGTCACTATTTACAACATAAAAACTACTCCACTATCTTTTTAGCCTTTCATCTACTTTTTTATTCTAAAAAAAACTTTTTATCCAAAAAAAAATATTTCCTCATTTTTTTATCATAAAAAGCCTCCATTTTTTAATGCCAAAAAATATTTTCTCATTTTTTAATCCTAAAAAATCTCCCCTTATTTTTTTATCCCAAAAAATATTGTATTTTTTTAATCATACAAAGGATCCATGTTTGCCCTAATTTCATATTCCCTCGCTCATTACATAGGGCACACGTCTACCGATTCCTTTACTCCTATCTCATCCTCCTCATCCAAATGGGAACTAATCAACAACGATGAACCACCAATCGTTTTCGCTATTCACGAATTCAATCCCAATTCTTCATCAACTATCAGATCAGATAATTTCTCATCAAAACCCTAATTTAGTTACTAGTAGTTGCAGTTCCAATTCAAAATGGATCGAAACTTCGATGATTCCTACGTTGCAAATTAGCTTTTCCATAATCTAATTGTTCCATCATCTTCCTCCAATAATAATCGGTGGAATGACTCTGATAATTCTGATAGGGATCTTAGGGTTACAACCAGTTTGACCAGTGATGTTAAGGTTGGCTTTGATGTTAAGGTTCACATGTTGACAGAGCCACGACAGGTTGTTTCTTGGAACTCCAGGAAATGGGACCTCCCAAAAATTTAAGCAAGTATCCAGAAGTACTTCTCCTGTCCACTCTGTCTCTGCACCAGTCAGAATCAGAAATAACTTACTAATTCTGATTTTGTCTTTTTTCAGAAGGAAACAACACTCCATATCTCAGGGTTCCCTTGATATATCTCAGAATTCTGACAGCAGCTCGGAAATGAGACCACTTTGGATTACTCATGAATCTGCTAACCAATCCAACTGCATAACAAATGTCAGGTCTAGTATTACATAAATACCTTAGAGAATCAACCAACTGTTTGAAGGTTTTAGAATCAGCAGAATCACCATCAGAGTCAGAATCCAATTTTTGATTGGTTTCTGATGGTGTCACTGCAACTTTGGAATTCTATAGCTTAAATCTCTTCAGAAGTTCTAGTTCGTACTTTAACTGATACAGAATGATACCCTTCTTCGAGTACAGGATCTCCATCCCTAGGAAATATGTCATTTTTCCTAGATCTGTCATCTCGAACTCATTCATCAGAACTTCTTTGAACTTCTTTATATCTTCTGGGCAGCTACCTGTTAGCAAAATATCATCAACATAGAGACACACCAGAATCATATTGTTATCAGAGTGTTATACATAAACTCCATATTCTATCTCACATTTCTGAAACCTCTGCTTCTTAAAAAACAAATCAATTTTAAAATTCCAAGCTCTAGGCGCTTGCTTCAATCCATACAGAGCTTTATCCAACCTGTATACCATCCCTTCCTGATTCTTTTTCACAAATCCAAGAGGTTGTGACACATAAACTTCTTCATGTAATGGACCGTTCAGAAATGCAGACTTCACATCCAGATGCATTAAAGGCCAATTTCTATTTGCAGCTAAAGCAATCACCAGTCTGATTGTTCATGCCTAGCTACGAGCGCAAACACCTTAAAGTAATCTAGCCCAGGTTTCTGAAGAAAACCTCTAGCTACTAGTCTAGCTCTGTGCTTGCCAATTGAACCATCTGGCTTAAGTTTCAACTTAAAAACCCATCTGACGCTGATGGATTATTTCTTATCTGGAAGTTTAGTCAATTTCCAAGTTTTGTTCCTTTCTATTGCCTCAAGTTCTTCTTTCATGGCATTAAGCCATTCTTTCTTCTTGAGAGCTTCTTCAATGCCCACTGGTTTAGAATCTACTAACATGGTACACTGAACGACTTCTCCTTCAGAGTCAACTTCATTATCTTGCAACATGTCAAAATCTGAAAACCTTCTTGGTTTTTGTATGATTCTTTGTGGTCTTTGAGCTTGTTCTGAAGTTGCACCAGAACTACTACTTTCATAGTTACCATCTTCAGAGTTTTCCCTTCCAAGACTATGATCACCACCAGATTTGTGGATCATCATCAGCATGTGGATTAGAATCAGATCCATTGCCAGAATCTTCTTCTGACTCATCTTCAGAATCAGATTCATCTTCTGAGCTTTCTAATCTTCAGAGGATAACTTTGGTGTTGACACTACACCAGAATCTGATTGAGATTTGTTCCAATCCCATGCTTCATACTCTTTTACCACATCGTCTCTGCTGACTTCAAATTTATTAGTTTCTAGACAATAAAGCTTATACGCACATATACTGTGGTACCCCACTGTGATCGGTGGATCTGGAACTGACTGTTTTAAAGCTGGTTCGCGAAATGTCGCGGAAGCAAGAGTCGCCACCGTCTTTTATTTTCTCCAATAGGAAAGGACAAAAGCACAGAAAAATTCCTTAAAGAGATTGCTCTCGGTTCGGGAGGTAGGTTATAGAAAGGGAAGGTGTTAGCACCCTTTCTATCCATGGTTATCCATGGGCTCTTAGGTACTTGCTCAATGTGTTTTCAAAAATTGTTTGCTTGCTTTTCAATGTGGGTTTCAAAAATATTCTTTGAAAAGTTTCAGTTCAACTCGTACGTCAGAGTGTTTGAAAAGTTTGTTTTGAAAGTTTTTGAAAGTGTGTTGGTGTGAAAATAGTTTTTGTTTTGTTTTTTAGAGAGCAAGTATCCATGAGTCGTCTACCTACCCTAAGGAATTCGTCTGTGTAAATGTCCTTTAAAGTAGTGCCATCCCACCATTGAGAGGTAGGTAGCACCACCATTGGAGGTGTTCGGGTCAATTCGAGTTTTAGGGACGTGGTGGTCACCAGAGCAACAGTAGGACACCTTAGAAGCTACCCTTATGCCATTGATCCTTTATTTTCCGAGGCAACCGTTTCGAGGCAACTGGATCATGTCATGGACATAAGGACTTACTAAAACGTCCTATACTCGACGATCACCTTTCGAAAGGCAACAGTGAGGCGTACCCTAGGGGTGGTGTGTGCAAATTGTGTGTCATTTTCAGTTTATTGTTTGTCTTGTCATGCATTGGTGATCTAACGATTCGATTTTATTTTTGGGGCATTCATTCTTTCATGTTATTTTAACAGTTAAAAGTGCGGGAATTTAAAGTGCGGAAAAGATAAAAGTCCTACGCTATTACAAAGGCGAGGGTCTACAACGCCAAATTAATCCAGACCCGTTTTAAAATAAATTGCAGAAAAGAAATGTCTAATAGCTATTACACGGCTTTGGTACATATACATAATTATTTACAAAAAGAAATAAATGAAACGCGCGAAAAAAAGAAAATAATCAAATGCGAGGGCGTTGAACCCTTTAAAAGAATTAAAATAATTAAGTTATCTAAAATTAAAATTAAATGAAAAATGGTATTTTTGTGTTTTTTAGATTTAAAAGAAAAAAGAAAAAGAAAAGTTAATTAAAATTAAAATCCTAGTTCTAATGTCTTTTAAGTTTATTATGAAAATATTGACTTTTAACCTAATTTAATTCTAAATTAATTTATGTGCATTAAATAAATAAATAATATTATTATTAAAAAAAAAAGAAAATAAAAAGTTATTAAACCTAAACTCTATTTTTTTGGATTTTAGTTATTAAAAGAATTAAAATCTAACCTAAAATGCAACCCTAGTTTAATTATGAAAAACACTAATACTATGGCAAAAAACAAGGAAAGTTAAAAGGAAAAAGTCATTAACCTAATTCTATGTTTTTGTTTTTGATTTTTATTAAAAGGAATTAAAGTTGAAAACTTAATTAAACTAAACATTTTACATGTTATTATTTATACAAAAAAAAACAATATTTAAAATAAAATAATTATTACAATTTTTGACTTTTCTGATTTTTTGAATGTTTTTTATGTTTTGTAGAAAAATAAACTAATTAATTAAATAAATAGCAAGTATAAGAAATAAAAGAAAGAATAAAAATAAAAATGATAAAGCAAACCAGGGGGGTGTGGATTTGAAAAGCCTGGCCCATTTGCTGGCAATTTGTTGACTTTTCCACTCAGGTGTGGCATGTTGACTGGCGTCCACCATGTGCCTTTGTTCTGGACCCTTTGATAAGCCTCCTAGGACACGTGTGCAATAGATGAGGAGTGTGCATGGTGAGCTTTAACGTCAGCGTTGCATGGAAACTGGAAATGAAAAATAATATTGAATTTTGCAAGACCTGGGACTTGAACCCAGGTCATTGAGGTTAATGGAATTCACGCTTGCCACTGAGCCAATGAACGTTAGTTAACATATTATGGTAAGAAAATAATAAAAAAACAAAACCAATGCATAGCACTTAAAAACGCGCGCAATTCAAATGAGCGTATCATTGGCTGCCACGACTTCTTCTTCCTCGCGTGCCCTGAAACATAAAACACAATAGCAACGGTTTTGAAGCGTTGCCTTAAGCATGCTATGGGAAAATAGCGAATAGCCATATAGGCTACATAAATTGTTCGCGATGGTTGTTTCCTGCTCGTTGGAACATGCTGGTTTTAATGGCAATGGTCTTGAGCTTTGATTTTGCCTATTTTTGAAAGCCCTAAATTAAAAAGCTGAAAACCCTAACATTCGAAAATGGTAACTTCGTGTATGATCAACAAAAATGAAATTAAACACCATGAATAGCTTGGAAACTTTGTGAGGAACATGAATATGTGATTAAAATGCAATGATCATGCTTGGAATTGAGAATACGATTTCAAAAAAAACTCTGTACAGTTTGAGTTATCACCACTGTTTCTTCGCGTTTTGATTGATGTTAGGAAGTGGGATGCGTTTAGAAATGCCTCAGGATGTTAATGGTATAAAAATTAAGGCTTAAAAAACTCTCTAGCTTTGAAATCAGATTTGCATTTTATCTCCAAATTTCCAAAGTTCCAATCCACTTTTGAGCGAGACTTTTGCTGCACTATGGTTAGGGTTTGACTCAATGATGATCATGGAATAGAATTGGCTTATTCTTTGACCTTAATTCATGCTTGGGAAAGAATTGGTCTTAGGGTTTCTTCCATTAACCATTTTTCCTCCTTTTTAGCCAAAACCTAGACCTAGTGTGCAAATGAACCCTAGCTGATTTCTTGAGTTGGTTCATGATACATAAAAATTGTCCAAGTTCACATGACACTATTCCATTGGTTTTTGAATTTTATTTGAATTTTCAAAGAATTAAAATGAATTAAATCATTAAAAATTAAATAAAATAAAAAAATCAATATTTGGTCTTGAAATTAACCATGGGACACGTGTGTGGCATGACAAGGATGGACCAAGTGGAAAAAATGGGGCCCTTTTGTCAAAATTGGATTTTCAAAGATAGTTGACTTTTGCCATTTCACAAAAATTTCCCAACTTCTACAAGGCATAACTTGCTCAATATTTAAGCTTTTCACATGTTCTTGGACATTTTGGAAAGGTCTTTGAGTACTTTAACCAATGCCTTTGGTCCCATGTCATTTTGATTTACCAATCTCAAGTTATGGCCTTTGACTTAAAGTCCCTTTTTGTTGACTTTTGAAAATGACCTATAATGTTGAAATTGATAACTTTTTGTGAGAGCATTTCTTGGACTTGAAGTATGAAGATGAGTTGTAGGAAATGTCTTTCTCTTCAAAATGAGCTTTGGATGGAATTTTTCTGATAATCCATGTGAAAGTTATGCCCTGGTCAATTTCAGTTGACTTTTTCAGCTGTCCAAATATAGCAACTTTTGCATCTTTGATGATTTCTGAGCCAAATTTTGAGAATCATGATCAAGCATTGATCAAATGATGTTTGTGGCTTCAAAATGATATATTGACCAAAAATTTGAACTTTTGACTGTCAAATGACCATTTTGCCCCTACAGTTGACTGTAGTGCAATTTAGGGTTTTGACTGTACAATCTTGAGCTGAATGCCTTGAAACTTGATATGAGGATGCTTGACCATGTTTGTAAGCATATGAGACTTGATTGAGCCTTTGAAAACTTCCTTTTCTTGATCAACACACAAACCCTAGTTTTGACTGTATGGAGGCCTTTGCATTGTGCAACTCTTGGGGAATTTTGTAGCTTGGCTTGGCAGTTTATTGGAGAATATGGGAGGGCAAATTTTGGGGTACAACAGTTGCCCCTGTTCAATCTTCTTAGACCTGAGGATGGAGATTGGCTGACGTGCCTTTTGTAATCCGAGGGTAGAAGATGATTGGACACTAGAGTGCCCAGAAATTTGCGCTCACATGGTAGCAGTGTGGTGGGGGAATGGGCTTATAGATGCCATTTAGAGATTGATGGGTAGGATGATGGGCTTATAGATGCCATCTGGATGTTGATCGCGTAAGAGATTCCTTAGCGAGAACCTGCATACCTGCAAAAGAAAATGAGTACCTGACAGGTCGCAGGAGCTGGTTTTCAGATGCTTGGTATAGATATGTCCTGACTGGTTACAGGAGCTGGGTCTGGATCTTCAAACGGTGATGAAGTTGTCTCTACTGACAGGTTGTTTCCAAGGACGAGTGGTCTTTAACGATGGGTGTCTATAGCGACTAGTGTCTATGACGAATGTCTATAACGACAAGTGTCTACACTGACGAGTGTCTATCATGACGAGCGTCTATCACAACGAGTGTCTATCACGACGAGTGTCTATCACGACGAGTGTCTATCACGACGAGTGTCTATCACGACGAGTGTCTATCACGACGAGTGTCTATCACGACGAGTGTCTATCACGACGAGTGTCTATCACGACGAGTGTCTATCACGACGAGTGTCTAGTGTCTATCACGACGAGTGTCTATCACGACGAGTGTCTATCACGACGAGTGTCTATCACGACGAGTGTCTAGTGTCTATCACGACGAGTGTCTATCACGACGAGTGTCTATCACGACGAGTGTCTATCACGACGAGTGTCTATCACGACGAGTGTCTATCACGACGAGTGTCTATCACGACGAGTGTCTATAACGACGAGTGTCTATCACGACGAGTGTCTATCACGACGAGTGTCTATCACGACGAGTGTCTATCACGACGAGTGTCTATCACGACGAGTGTCTATCACGACGAGTGTCTATCACGACGAGTGTCTATCACGACGAGTGTCTATCACGACGAGTGTCTATCACGACGAGTGTCTATCACGACGAGTGTCTATCACGACGAGTGTCTATCACGACGAGTGTCTATCACGACGAGTGTCTATCACGACGAGTGTCTATCACGACGAGTGTCTATCACGACGAGTGTCTATCACGACGAGTGTCTATCACGACGAGTGTCTATCACGACGAGTGTCTATCACGACGAGTGTCTATCACGACGAGTGTCTATCACGACGAGTGTCTATCACGACGAGTGTCTATCACGACGAGTGTCTATCACGACGAGTGTCTATCACGACGAGTGTCTATCACGACGAGTGTCTATCACGACGAGTGTCTATCACGACGAGTGTCTATCACGACGAGTGTCTATCACGACGAGTGTCTATCACGACGAGTGTCTATAACGACGAGTGTCTATCACGACGAGTGTCTATCACGACGAGTGTCTATCACGACGAGTGTCTATCACGACGAGTGTCTATAACGACGAGTGTCTATCACGACGAGTGTCTATCACGACGAGTGTCTATCACGACGAGTGTCTATCACGACGAGTGTCTATCACGACGAGTGTCTATCACGACGAGTGTCTATCACGACGAGTGTCTATCACGACGAGTGTCTATCACGACGAGTGTCTATCACGACGAGTGTCTATCACGACGAGTGTCTATCACGACGAGTGTCTATCACGACGAGTGTCTATCACGACGAGTGTCTATCACGACGAGTGTCTATCACGACGAGTGTCTATCACGACGAGTGTCTATCACGACGAGTGTCTATCACGACGAGTGTCTATCACGACGAGTGTCTATCACGACGAGTGTCTATCACGACGAGTGTCTATAACGACGAGTTGTATCAGAGGAATCTTTAGGCATTGATTTAAACTGGATTTGTATTCTTTGACCGGATTTGTCTCTTATGACGGGATTTGTCTTTTCTGACGGTGTTTTGTCTATTTTGACATAGCTGATCATTCAACTGTATCCTTCCTGAAAGGTAAAGGTCAGTTATATGCAGTACGTGATATGAATCAAGCAACGGCATAAATGCAATTGTATGACATGATGCGTACATGCATGTGTCATGATGTACGGAAATGTGATGTTTATGAATGTATGCTTTCGTCTAGGAAAATAAATCCTTGACGGGTGCCGGGAAGTCACTCCTGGGCTGGTGTTGGAGAATAAGCTTTTGCTTCCGCTGGGGATGATAAGACTTTACTGAGGACGGTCTTTTCCGTGGCTATTGGCTGAGGATAACCCAGTTATATCTTATTAAGGAAATAACTCTTTGAATAAAGCCGGACGACGCGTTCGTGTTCTGCGGGGAGTGAAAATATCTGGGTCGCATTCTTTAGCCGAACCTATGATGGACAGAGCAACCGGATCTTTTAGACAACTCCTTATTGCCCCATTTTCAGTGGGAGGAGGCACTTGCGGGAGTACTTGACGAGTCTTCTGGTAGGCAGGTGCCGAGATGCTGGGACATACTCGTACGCTTTGATCCCTAACTTTTGCCTGGACCGCCTTTTCGGGTTTTCAGTCCACCGGGATACCCATTTTTGCCCAAGCCGCCTTTTCAGGTTTTCGACTTGCCGGGTGTACAGATTTTTTCATTTCATCCCTTCATTTTGCCCGAACCCTTTTAGTTCGCCGGGAAGCCCTTATTTTTTCCTAGGTATGTCAACCTAGCGGGTCTTTGATTGTGCGCAGTGTTTTTTCGACTATGTCCGTTCTCAGAAAGTAGGGAGTTTCCCCTGTTAGAAGTGTTCTGTCATGTCACCAGAAGATGTCTGACCGGGCAAGATTCGTTGCTGGATTGCCCCAAGTGACTCAGGCAGAGATTTGCCCCAGGCTTTTTGGCCTTTTGAGAGATTCTCTGGATCTTGACTTAACTGCCCCAGATGGTAGACCATGATCATGCCGTGCCCCTTGATTGGAGATACTCCTGTTCACAAGATATTCATCGTGCGAATTTCCCTGCTGTTCAGACAAAAATTCATATGCAAACAAAGTTATTTTAAGAATGCAAAAGTCTATGTCTGTCTTGAATATTTTAAAAATGCATTTTGTTGTAATACAATACGGTGTCAACTCAAGATTTTACAGCAAACCTTCAGGAGTCAGGATACCTTCGTAACAGTATGCTTTCGAACTAACCCATGCTTCAGCTAGGACTTTTAAGGGTTATATCGTGGCCTGGTTCACGGTTTAAGAAACAAAGGATAAAGGCCCAAACTATTTGTACCCACCCGCTCTTTCGTGATGTTCTCCAACCCTAAACTCAGTTGATCATACGTTAGACCTTGTTTGAGTCTTTGCTCTGATTTTCCGGTGATGGTTCAAACATTGATGATTTATTCTGACTAGGCAGTCCTTTTTTGTTGAGGGTTTGTGAGACCTCTTTCTTGATTTTTGTTATCCCTTTCTTTTTTGCCTGAACTGTTTCCTTTTTGGAATTACAGTCAGCGGGATGCCCCAGTTTCGTAAGTCTCTTTTCATAGGTTTTGACTTCTTGGGCTTTTCGTTTATGATTTTTTTTTTGATAATGACTGCCTGTCCTTATGATTGTTCGGAACCATCACTGTCTTTCTTCGTTTTGTTTTGTAAGGACCCCTTTGGTGCCATTCGTTAAGCACTTGGATCAACTGAGAGAACTACCCTGCCCCAGGTTATGATAAAGGGTTTCAATTTTCGAAAATAAAAAACTCCCACTTCTTTGGCTCAGAGGGGTTGACGAGGGTTTATCATCCTTATAACTCCAGTGTCTAGGAATTGAAACAATGCCTGTACCTCATCAGCGGGGTCTGTTCAAAAGCATAC